>JAVSCE010002701.1:0-606962 GCA_032199065.1 Smutsia gigantea | reverse complement strand
ACCCCACTTCGGCTTTAGTGTCAGCATTTTATTGTGTATATTCCCATTTGGAGATTTAGAGAATTATGATCAGACTTCCAAGAAGATGGTGGCGTGAGCCTGGCGGCAGAAATCTCCTCCCAACAATTTATCTATCTATGAAAACAGCAAATACATCTATTCCTAAAAGAGAGACCAGAATACACAGGAAAGCGCACAGCGTGCAGCTACACCCGAGAGGACTCGGCACCCCAAGAGGCAGGTAAGATACAGAGCAGTGACCTGGCGGGGCCCAAGCCCACCCAAACCCCAGCGCACCGGCGGGAGGAGAGGATTCAGAGCTGGGAGGGAGTGGAAGTGTGCCCCGCGAAGTAGGCAGCCCCGGTGATCTGCGCGGGGAGCACTGACTCACATCGCACAGTGCAGCGGAGACTGGAGAGATAGAGGGGCAGGATCTGAGCGGGGAAGGCGCCAGGGTGATTGCAGCCAGCTCCCAGGAACGAAAAAAAAAAGCACGTGCTTTCTTCAGCGGTCTTAAAGACACAGGAGCCGAGCGGAGGCACCAGATCGCCCCAGCACACTCAGCCCAGCAGGCTGGGAGTCCTGGGGGGTTTCAGACGCCTTAGCTGGCGACGGTGGAAGCGTAGCCATACTTACACTTCTCACTGAGATCAACAGCCTCCTATTCGTTCCCACCCCTGCCAGAGCAATAAAAGGCCCTGTGGGGCGGCCCAGCCATGGCTGCGGAATAGTGGGGCAACAGCGCCACCTACAGAATTCCCACAGAATCTACTCCCGTGGGCGTTTATTTTGTTTTGTTTTGTTTTTTGTTTTTTCTTTTCTTTTCTTTCTTTCTTTTCTCTTCTTTTTTCTTTTCTCTTTTTTTTTCTCTTTTTAAAGTCTTGAAGAGCCCAGCTGACATACGTGGTAACTACCAGTGACCAATTCTAAAGCCATGAAAAGACAGAGGAATATGGTTCAGACCAAAATCAACCAGACAACCCCAGAGAGGGAGCCTGAAGGGATGGAAATGCACAGCCTCCCTGAAAAAGAATTCAGAATAAAAGTCATAACCATGCTGATGGACCTACAGAAAAATGTGCAAGAGCTGAGGGAGGAAGTGAGGGAACTGAGGAAAGACAATACAGAAATCAGACAAGCGATCGACGGGCTTAACAGCAGAATGGATGAGATGCAAGAGACTGTTAATGGAATAGAAACAGAGAACAGGAGTACAGAGCAGCTGAGGCAGAGAGAGATAAAAGGATTTCTAGGAATGAAAGAATATTAAGAGAACTGTGTGACCAATCCAAACGGAACAATATTCGCATTATAGGAGTACCAGAGGAAGAAGAGAGAGAAAAAGGGATAGAAAGTGTCTTTGAAGAAATAATTGCTGAAAACTTTCCCTCGCTGGAGAAGGAAATAGTCTCACAGTCCACTGAAGCCCACAGATCTCCCAACACAAGGGACCCAAGGAAGACAACACCAAGACACATAATAATTAAGATGGCAAAGATCAAAGATAAAGACAGGGTATTAAAGGCAGCTAGAGAGAGAAAAAAGATCACCTACAAAGGAAAACCCATCAGACTATAATCAGACTTCTCAACAGAAACCTTACAGGCCAGAAGAGAATGGCATGATATATTTAACGTTATGAAACAGAAGGGCCTCGAACCAAGAATATTGTATCCAGCACAATTATCTTTTAAATATGATGGAGGAATTAAACAATTTCCAGACAAACGGAAGCTGAGAGAGTTTGCCTCTCATAAACCACCACTACAGGATATCTTAAATGGACAGCTCTAGATGGAAGCACTCCTGAGGCTAAAAAGATGTCACCAGAGAAAGTAAAATCATAGCAAAGAAAGGAGACCATCCAAATACTAACTAAAGGCAAAGAATAAAACACCTAGTATATAAAGAATGGAGGAGGAGGAATAAGAAGGGAGAGAAATAAAGAAAGATCACACAGTCTCTACAATAACTTAACAAGAAAGTTAAGTTAGATTGTTAGACAGTTAAGAAGAAACCCTTGAACCCTGGGTAACCATGAATCTAAAGCCAGCAATGGCAATAAGTATATATCTATTAATAATCACCCAGAATGTAAATGGACTGAATGCACCAATCAAAAGACACAGAGTAAGAGAATGGATAAAAAAAGCAAGACCCATCTACATGCTGCCTACAAGAAACTCACCTCAAATCCAGAGATATACACAGAATAAAAGTGAAGGGATGGAAAAAGATATTTCATGCAAACAACAAGGAGAAAAAAACAGGTGTTGCAATACTTGTATCAGACAAAATAGACTTCAAAATGAAGAAAGTAGCAAGAGATAAAGAAGGACATTACATAATGATAAAGGGGTCAGTACAACAAGAAGATATAACCATTATAAAAATATATGTACCCAACACAGTAGCGCCAGCATATGTGAAACAAATACTAACAGAATTAAAGGAGGAAATAGAGAGCAATGCATTCTTTTTAGGAGACTTCAACACACCACTCAATCCAGAGGACAGATCAACAAGACAGAAAATAAGTAAAGACACAGAGGCACTGAACAACACACTAGAACAGATGGACCTAACAGACATGTACAGAACTCTACACACAAAAGCAACAGGATACACATTCTTCTCAACTGCACATGGAACATTTTTTAGAATAGACCACATACTAGGCCACAAAATGAACATCAGTAATTTCAAAAATATTGAAATCCTAGAAACCAACTTCTCAGATCACCAAGGTATGAAACTAGAAATAAATTTTAGAAAGAAATCAAAAAGGCACACAAACACATGGAGACTTAACAACACTCTCCTAATTAATCAATGGGTTAATGACGAAATCAAAACAGAAATCAAGGAATATATGGAGACAAATGAAAACAACAACACAAAGACACAACTTCTGTGGGACGCAGCAAAGGCAGTTCTAAGAGGAAAGTATATTGCAATCCAGGCCTATCTAAGGAAAGAAGAACATTCCCAAATGAATAGTCTAAAGACACAATTACTGAAATTGGAAAAAGAAGAACACATGAGACCCAAAGTCACCAGAAGGAGGGACATAATAAAGATTAGAGAAGAAATAAATAAAATTGAGAAGAATAAAACAATAGAAAAAATCAATAAAACCAAGAGCTGGTTCTTTGAAAAAATAAACAAAATAGATAAACCCCTACCCAGACTCATTAAGAGAAAAAGAGAATTTACACACATAAACATAATAAGAAATGAGAAAGAAAAAATCACGGCGGAACCCACAGAAATACAAAGAATCATAAGAGAATATTATGAGAATTTATATGCTAACAAGCTGGAAAACATAGAAGAAATGGACAACTTCTTAGAAAAATACAACCTTCCAAAGCCTGACAAAGCAAGAAACAGAAAAACTAAACAGACCAATCACCAGCAACGAAATTAAATCAGTAATCAAAAAACTAACCAAGAAAAAAAGCCCCGGGCCTGCGGGATTCACCTCTGAATTCTATCAGACATATAGAGAAGAAATAACACCAATTCTCCTTAAAGTTTTCCAAAATATAGAAGAGGAGGGTATACTTCCAAACTCATTCTTTGAAGCCAGCATCACTCTAATACCAAAACCGGGCAAAGACCTCACCAAAAAAGAAAACTACAGACCAATATCCCTGATGAACATAGATGCAAAAATACTCAACAAAATATTAGCAAACCGAATTCAAAAATACATCAAGAGGATCATACACCATGATCAAGTGGGATTCATCCCAGGGATAAAAGGATGGTACAACATTCGAAAATCCATCAATATCATGCACCACATCAACAAAAAGAAGAACAAAAACCACTTGATCATCTCCAGAGATGCTGAAAAAGCATTTGACAAAATTCAGCATCCATTCATGATTAAAACTCTCAATAAAATGGGTATAGAAGGCAAGTACCTCAACATCATAAAGGCTACATATGAAAAACCCACAGCTAACATCATCCTTAACGGCGAGACGCTGAAAGCTTTTCATCTAAGATCGGGAACAAGACAGGGATGTGCACTCTCTCCACTGTTACTCAACATACTACTGGAGGTCCTAGCCACGGAAATCAGACAAAACAAAGACATACAAGGCATCCAGATTGGTAAAGAAGAAGTCAAATTGTCACTATTTGCAGGTGACATGATAGTGTACATAAAAAACCCTAAAGACTCCACTCCAAAACTACTAGAACTAATATCTGAATTCAGCAAAGTTGCAGGATATAAAATTAACACACAGAAATCATTTCCTTTCCTATACACTAACGATGATCTAACAGATAGAGAAATCAGAAAAACAATTCCATTCACAATTGCATCAAAAAGAATAAAATACCTAGGAATAAACCTAACGAAGGAAATGAAAGACCTGTACTCAGAAAATTACAAGACACTCCTAAGAGAAAATAAAGAGGACACTAACAAATGGAAATGCATCCCATGCCCTTGGCTAGGAAGAATAAATATTGTCAAAATGGCTATAGTACCAAAAACAATCTACAGATTCAATGCAATCCCTATCAAACTACCAACAGCTTTCTTCAATGAACTCGAACAAATAATTCTAAAATTCATATGGAACCACAAAAGACCCCGAATAGCCAAAGCAATCCTGAGAAGGAGGAATAAAATAGGGGGAATTACACTCCCTGACTTCAAGCTCTACTACAAAGCCACAGTAATCAAGAAAATTTGGTATTGGCACAAAAACAGACCCACAGACCAGTAGAACAGAATAGAAAATCCAAACATTAACCCAAACATATACAGACAATTAATATTTGATAAAAGTGCCTTGGATATACAATGGGGAGATGACAGTCTCTCCAGCAGGTGGTGTTTGAAAAACTGTACAGCTACATGTAAGAGAATGAAACTGGACTGTCTAGCCCCATACACAAAGGTAAACACAAGGTGGATCAAAGACCTGAATGTAAGTCATGAAACCATAAAACTCTTAGAAAAAAACATAGGCAAAAATCTCTTGGACATAAACACGAGCAACTTCTTCATGAACATATCTCCCTGGGCAAGGGAAACAAAAGCAAAAATGAACAAGTGGGACTATATCAGGCTGAAAAGCTTCTGTAGAGCAAAGGACACCATCAGTAGAACAAAAAGACATCCTACAGGATGGGAGAATATATTCATAAATGACATATGTGATAAAGGATTGACATCAAAAATATATAAAGAACTCATGCACCTGAACAAACGAAAAGCAAATAATCCAATTAAGAAATGGGCAGAGGACATGAATAGACACTTCTCCAAAGAAGAAATTCAGATGGCCAACAGGCACATGAAAAGATGCTCCACATCGCTAATCATCAGAGAAATGCAGATTAAAACCACAATGAGATATCACCTCACACCAGTGAGGATGGCCAACATCCAAAAAACAAACAACAACAAATGTTGGCGAGGATGTGGAGAAAAGGGAACCCTCCTACACTGCTGGTGGGACTGCATATTAGTTCAAGCATTGTGGAAAGCAGTATGGAGGTTCCTCAAAAACTCAAAATAGAAATACCAGTTGACCCAGGAATTCCACTTCTAGGAATTTACCCTAAGAATGCAGCAGCCCAATTTGAAAAAGACAGATGCACCCCTATGTTTATCGCAGCACTATTTACAATAGCCAAGAAATGGAAGCAACCTAAGTGTCCATCAGTAGATGAATGGATCAAGAAGATGTGGTACATATACATAATGGAATATTATTCAGCCATAGGAAGAAAACAAATCCTACCATTTGCAACAACATGGATGGAGCTAGAGGGTATTATGCTCAGTGAAATAAGCCAAGCCGAAAAAGACAAGTATCAAATGATTTCACTCATATGTGGAGTATAAGAACAAAGAAAAAAACTGAAGGAACAAAACAGCAGCTGACTCAGAGAACCAAGAACGGACTAATAGTCACCAAAGGGAAAGGGACTGGGGAAGATGGGTGGGAAGGGAGGGATAAGAGAGACAAGGGGCATTACGATTAGCAGATGTAATGTTGGGGGGGCATGGGGAGGGCTATACAACTCAGAGAAGACAAGAAGTGACTCTATAGCATCTCACTGCACTGATGGACAGTGACTGTAATGGGGTTGGTGGTGGGGACCTGATGAAGGGGGTAGTTTAATATAATCATAATATTGCACATGCATTTGTAGATTAATCATCCAAAATAAATTATTAAAAAAAAATACTTAGGAGAAGCTAACAAAAGAGTAAGTGATTAAAAAAAAAAGAACATATGGGATGTGAACAATTTCCAGGGATGTATGGTTTTAATTTGTCTGACTTTTTGCATAGTATTCAAGATCAAATAGACAACATTCACCATGTTATTGGTAAGTTTCCACTAATGCCTGGATTGTTAAATTGGTTTTCTTTGTTTCATTGGATATGGTCTATAATTGTAGGTCTAATACTGTGATGCATTTGTATTCCTGTTCTTCCAGTGTGTGTGCGGAAGGCAGTTTTGGTCTTTTAAATCAAATATAAGCATATGCTACTTTTCAAGAATTAACGTCAAGAAATAAGTGATTCCTTTTAAACAACTTTGTGAAATCATATACTGATTCCCCACCTGCATTTGCTGCAAGAAAATAATCATGTATATTGTGATTTTACCCAGAATTATAGCTGCTGGCTGTCCTCTCTTTCGTATTTTATCTCCCTGTTTGGTCCCAGGAGATGGCTGGTTAGCCAGAGACGGGTAAGATTCCTCATGGGAGGCACAACCTAAGACAGGCACAGTCACAAGGGACCTCAGGTGAGCAACGTGGGGGCCAACTGAGGTGAGGCATAGAACCTCACTCCTCCAGATGAGAGAGACATTGCCTGTGACAAGCTATGTCACAGGCCGAGCCCAGCTAATCATTATTCTGGTACCTTCCACAAATATATGCATATGCATTTGCAGCAATTAAAACAAAAAAGGGGTAAATGTGGGATTCACTTATAATTTAAGTATAAAAAGCATATGAATAATCACAGCTGACTTGATTGATTATAGCAACTGAATTACTTTCTCTGATATGACTGCCTTTGCATTGCTCACCTTGTGAGAACTTGTTCACTATGTTCCTTGCATTGCTCACCTTGTGGGAGCTTGTTCACTGTACTGGAACTTGTTCGTTGCATTGTGAGCAATAATGTCTTGTGTATTGAAAAGTTGTTAAGAGAAAAAACTTAAAAAGTTCACATCGCAAGAAAAAATAATTTGTAACTATGTATGTTGAAGGATGTTAACTAAACTTACTGTGATAATCATTTCACAATAAAAAACATAAAATACATCAACATCATCCACCACATCAACAAAAACAAAAACCACATGATCATCTCCATAGATGCTGAAAAAGCATTTGACAAAATTCAGCATTAATTCATGATTAAAAGTCTCAACAAAATGGGGATAGAGGGCAAGTACCTCAACATCATAAAGGCCATATATGACAAAACCACAGTTAACATCATACATAATGGCGAGACGCTGAAAGCTTTTCACCTAAGATTGCGAACAAGACAGGCATGCCCACTCTCTCCACTGTTATTCAACACATTACTGGAGGTCCTAGCCACGGCAATCAGACAACACAAAGACATACAAGGCATCTAGACTGGTAAAGATCAAGTCAAATTGGCACTATTTGCAGATGACATGATACTGTACATAAAAAATCCTAAAGACTCCACTCCAAAACTACTAGAACTAATACCTGAATTCAGCAAAGTTGCAGGATACAAAATTAACATACAGAATTCTGCTGCTTTCCTATACACTAACGAATTAACAGAAAGACATATCAGAAAGACAATTCTATTCACAATTGCATCAAAAAGAATAAAACACCTTGGAATAAATCTAACGACCGAAGTGAAAACCTGTACTCTGAAAACTACAAGATACTCCTAAGAGAAATTAAAGAGGACACTAAGAAATGGAAATGCATCACATGCTCTTGGGTAGGAAGAATAAATATTGTCAAATGGCTATATTACCTAAAGCAATCTATTCAACGCAATCCCTATCAAACTACCAACACCTTTCAATGAACTGGAACAAATAATTCTAAAATCCATTGTGGAAAGCAGTACAGAGCTTCCTCAAAAAACTCAAAATAGAAATAACATTTGACCCAGGAATTCAACTCCCAGGAATTTACCCTAAGACTGCAGCAGCCCAGTTTCAAAAAGACATATGCACCCCAATGTTTATCACAGCACTATTTACAATAGCCAAGAAATGGAAGCATCCTAAGTGTCCATCAGCAGATGAATGGATAAAGAAGAGGTGGTACATATACACAATGGAATATTGTTCAGCCATAAGAAGAAAACAAATCCTACCATTTGCAACAACATGCATGGAGCTAGAGGGTTTTATGCTCAGTGAAATAAGCCAAGCCGAAAAAGACAAGTATCAAATGATTTCACTCACATGTGGAGTATAAGAACAAAGAAAAAAAACTGAAGGAACAAAACAGCAGCAGACTCACAGAACCCAAAAACGGACTAACAGATACCAAAGGGAAAGGGACTGGGCAGGATGGGTGGGAAGGGAGGGATAAGAGGGAATAAGGGGCATTACGATTAGCAGATGTAATGTTGGGGGGGCACGTGCAGGGCTGTAGAACTCAGAGAAGACAAGTAGTGATTCTATAGCATCTCACTATGCTGATGGACAGTGACTGTAATGGGGTGGGTGGGGGGGACCTCATGAAGGGGTAGTTTAATAACCATATTGCACATGTAATTGTAGATTAATGATGCCAAAATAAATTATATAAAAAATAAAAAATATATTTAAAAAATTCACATGGCTAAAGCAGCATAAAAGAAATTTGAGTTCTATGCCTCAGCAGATGTTACACAAGGCAGAAACATGTGGAAATGCTGGACTTGCAGAAAGGGAATCCTAAGAATAAAAATCTCTACGAAATAACCAAGTTCCAGGGACAACTCCAGATTTTTAAAGCTAGGAATTTGATGGAAGTCAAGTAGAAATCTCAAATAAAGATCTCAAAACAGAATCTCAGGTTATCTCAACTCCACATGAAATGAATAGAAAACTGACTGAGGTCTATCTCTTACATGGTGAGAGGGTACTGTTGGAAGGCCTAGAAAGGGTGGAGGGACCTGTGGGACGGGAGGGTGGGGAGGGGCTGGGGTCCAGCTGCTCCTCTCTGTCCCCTGCCCCGCCCTCAGCAACCCTTTGTGACAGCGCCCCTGCTCTGTGATGTGGGCCTGCTGTGCTGTGCCCAAGCCCAGGCCCACAGGTCAGTTGCCTGAGAGCAGCAGTGCGATTCAGACGATGGAGAGTGCTCTCCTGCCTCTGAAGAGCGTTCTAGCTGCCTGGCTGAGCTCCAGCACCACACTCTGGGTGACCGAGGTCATCATCGGCATCCTGTGTGGACTGGGGCTCTTCCGCCTGTCACTCCCCTTCTGGCCAAGTGACCCTGGAGACATCAGGAAGGTAAGGAACCCTTGGCCCAGACCCGACAGAATGTGAGTCTCTCTTTTCTACGATTCTTTCTGCTTTTTGGAGTCAGGTATAGAGGCTCCTGGGGTGGGAAAGAATACAAGATCCTCCTCCTCGGCATAAGCCAGGCCGGGCGTGAGTTCCAGCAGGAGGATCTATCCAAAGACCCCAGACAGGAGCCAGGTGGGCTAAAGGGCTCCGGGCCAAAGTCCCAAACCCACTGGCCAGCGGCTGAGGCCCAGATCCTAGGAATTTGATGTCTGCGGGAGAACAGGCCCAGAGCACTAACCAGCGGCTGCCTTCCTGGGCCCGGGGTCAGTTGGGGCTTCGTCGAGGCTGACCCGTGGGCTGGGCTGAGCCTGCAGTTACTCTGTGTAGGGGCTGCAGTGGGGCGCTGGCTACAGGACGGAGAGGGCAGCCTGATGGAGCTCCGAGGGGCCTATGGGTCTGAGCACGTGTGTGCTTCTTGGGCACAGAGACACAATGACCCAGGAAAGCCAGGGCAGCCCTCACGTAGAAAATCCTGCTTTACATTCTGCAAGGAAGGAAAAGGGAAAATTTTCTTTTTATATGTTTATTTTGATATCATTAATTACAATTAAATGAGTAATATTATGGTGATCACACTACCCCCTTCATCAGGTCTCCCCCGCAACCCCATTATAGTAACTGTCCATCAGCATAGTGAGAAGCCATAGAGTCACTACTTGTCCTCTCTGGGTTCTACAGCCCTCCCCGTGCCCCGCCAACATTACATCTGCTAATCGTAATGTCCCTTCTTCCCCCTTGCGTCTCCGTTGCCACCCATCATCCCCAGTCCCTTTCCCTTTGGTAACTATTAGTCGATCCTTGGGTTCTGTGAGTCTGCGGCTCCTTCAGTTTTTTTTTTTCCTTAGTTCTTATACTCCACATATGAGTGAAATCATTTGGTACTTGTCTTTTATAGCTTGGCTTATTTCACTGAGCATAATACCCTCTAGCTCCATCCATGTTGTTGCAAATGGTAGGATTTGCTTTCTTCTTATGGCTGAATAATATTCCATTGTGTATATGTACCACATCTTCTTGATCCATTCATCTACTGATGGACACTTAGGTTGCTTCCATTTCTTGGCTATTGTAAATAGTGCTGCGATAAACACAGGGGTGCATCTGTCTTTTTGAAACTGGGCTACTGCATTCTTAGGGTAAATTCCTAGGAGTGGAATTCCTGGGTCAAATGGTATTTCTATTTTGAGTTTTATGAGGAACCTCCATACTGTTTTCCACAATGGTTGAACTAATATGCAGTCCCACCAGCAGTGTAGGAGGGTTCCCTTTTCTCCACATTCTCGCCAACATTTGTTGTTGCTTGTGTTTTGGATGTTGGCCATCCTCACTGGTGTGAGGTGATATCTCATTGTGGTCTTAATGTGCATTTCTCTGATGATTAGTGATGTGAAGCATCTTTTCATATGCCTGTTTGCCATTTGAATTTTTCTTTGGAGAAGTGTCTATTCATGTCCTCTGCTCATTTCTTAATTGGATTATTTGCTTTTTGTTTGTTGAGGTGTGTGAGTTCTTTATATATTTTGGATGTCAACCCCTTATCTGATACGTAATTTATGAATATATTCTCCCACACTGTAGGAAGTCTTTTTGTTCTACTGATGGTGTCCTTTGCTGTACAGAAGCTTTTCAGCTTCATATAGTCCCACTTGTTCATTTTTGCTTTTGTTTCCCTTGCTCGGGAGATATGTTCATGAAGAAGTTGCTCATGTTTATGTCCAAGAGCTTTTTGCCTATATTTTTTCTAAGAGTTTTATAGTTTCATGACTTACATTCAGGTCTTTGATCCACCTTGAGTTTACCTTTGTGTATGGGGTTAGACAGTAGTCCAATTTCATTCTCTTACATGTAGCTGTCCAGGGGAAAATGGTTTTATCTACGTTCAAAACGAGTCAAAGGACAGGGAAACTCAGGGCCCGTTAGGTTCATGTGGAAAGTCATGTGTACAGACGTGGAGCCGCTGTAGCTCGTCTCCGGGGTGAGTGAGACTTGGTCCCAGCCTGTCGTGTTTTTGGTCCCTCAACAGCACTTGGAGACGAACAGAAAGAAAAGGCATAAAAAAAGAAGTGGATCTCTGAGTGGTGAGCACCTGCCAGCCGGCCCTGCCAAGGAGGCAGCCCCCTCGCTCCCGCCTGAGGGCCCAGCCCCACGACACCCCTGAGGATGCCAGGGCAGAGCCTGACCCTTGGGACCGGGAAACTTTGGGGAGGCTGCTGGACAGGAGATCCGAGCCTGGACGCTCCCCACATTCTGGGCTGGAACAACGCTGCGAGGAGCTGGGAATGGGGGTTGCCCAGCACGGACAGGGTGGGCTGGACTGGACCAAGAGTGCCCGGATTGGGAAGGGGCACTCCAGGGGCACGTGTGGTCAAGGTGCTGAACTTCCCTCAGGAGCCCCTCTAAGGTGGCCCTGCCCTGTCCCCCACAGGGGTGGTTATGAGGGTGGCAGTGAGGGTCGCAGAGGGTAATGGATGTAGAAGCACCTTCCAAATGACAAAGCGCTTCCCGTCATGAGTCTTGCCATCGCCGTCAGGGATCCTGCAGCCTTGGACACCGAGGCTTGGGCTCCAGACTCTAAGCTCCCCAGTGTCTCCCCTCAAGAGATGTAGCACTCAGTCTCCTACAAAGAACCCTAGGTCCCCTCCTTCCCCACCATGACCATCTTCTGCTTCCCAGCTTTGAGCGAATTCCTTGATGACCTGGAGAAGTTGCAGGAGGTGTTACTTCTTCAGAGAAGGTAAAGAATCTTCCCCTTCTCCTCTGGGTCCTCCTTCCTCCTAGAGCCTTAGGATGGGGCTCCGGGGCTGCGGGCAGCCTGGGACTGACCTGGTGGGGCAGACGTGCAAACAGGTGCGATGACAGACATGGGGGACAGCAGGAGCGCTGTGCAGGCAGCATGGGGACTTGGGGGCCGTGGGCTTTGGGCACCCAGCCCTGGCCCTGGCTGCTCCCAGCTGCAGCTCTTGCCTCCTGTCTTCTGCAGCTGCAGGCACACCAGGAGGCTCCCTGACAATGGTGACTCTCAGATGGTATTTCAAGACCACCCCCATGAGGGGTACAAAGCAGAGCCTGCGGGAGCGCACTGGCCGTGCAGGGAGCCTGGGGACAGTACTGTTCCTGCCGTGTGCCCTTCGTCTTTCTTGCCTCCTCCGGCCACAGACTCTCCACCTCTAACCTCTACCAGCTCACCAGGCCCGGTAATGTCCTCAGGTTCTAGTTGCTCATACTCATCCTGGAGTGACTCTCAGCCACCAGAGCCTTTCCTACCTACTCTTTCCCCTTCCTCACCAAATCCTACGGATTCAGAGCCTTGCCCTCCACCTCCAGTGGCCTCCTTTGTCCCACCACGAACCTGCACTCTGACTGGTACTCAGTGTGACTCGATGGCACTCAAGTTAGGAGCCCTCCCATGGAGCTTGTCCCCATATGCCCACTGGCTGGCTTCTCCCACCCGAGTCATCCCAGGCATTGGTCGCACAAGCTCTCCCATCCCAGCCCCTTCCAGGTGTCAGGCAGATGCCAAAGCGTGGAGCCTTTTGACCTCCTCACAATGCGAGTCGCAGCAAGAACACCTGCCCCAACACCCAACAGAGGTCTCATTCTGGGGAGACCCCACAGACAAACAGGGAGAGGCTTGTACGCCCTCACTTGTCAACCCTGACACCCAGAAGCTGCGGGAGATACTAATCACCAGGAGAACAGAGCAGAAGATGTGGAAGGAGAAAGAAAAGGAAGAGGGGTCAGAGCACCACCTGAATTGTTTGAGGAATAAAAAGTCCCTGGGTGAGGAGCAGGGTGCCACTGTGAAGTCCCTGGGTGAGAGCACAAAAGGCAAACCAGAGCAGCCAGCCAGTCCTGAAAAGCCCCCAGATACTAAGGCTTTGGGGGACCATTTACACCAGAAATGTGAACAGCTCTTCTGGGGCATCCCCTTCCTACACAGCGAGTCGCTGCAGACTAATGCCAGGGAATCTGGTTCCCAGCAAGAGATCTGCTCTATCTCATTCAATGAACACTCTCACGCCTCACCATTCCAGTTTCAGGATAGAGTTAGGTTTGCTGTTAACCAGGCCTTGGACCTTTCTGCAGAATCAAACACTCACTGGGAAGCCAGGAATCCAGCACCTTCCAAGGGTCAGGGAACCAACACGAGCACCTCCCACGGGTTTGCCATCTTCAGGCCACCTGCACAACAGATTCTGGAAGCACGTGTTAGAGGGCTTCAGGCACGGCGCAGGTGGCACCCACCCCTCACGATCCCGAAGGTCATAAACTCCTTTAAGTTGAAAAAGTCTCACCCCTGGCCCCTTCTCTGCTCCTGCTGTACCTGCTCAGCTACCTGTGTGCCTGGGGCCCAGCTAAAAGCCAAGTTCTCCCAGTTCTCCGAGAAACCTCAGTCCCCGCTGGGAGACAAGGCAACAAAGAAAGAGTCGATTCCCAGCCCAGTGAGTCACCTCCCTGTCCCCTCACCTACGTATGAGGAATTCCAGAAGGCCTGGGGAGAGACCCCACCTGGCAATGGCCACGTGTCCTCAGAGGCCCCCCTGACCACCCAGGTGAGCAGGCCGCCTGCTCAGACCTCCACGTTCATGTCTGTGGGCAGAATGTGGCATAGCGAGATGGCCGTGAGGGCCCATAAGGCCCGCCTGAAGCTGAGCCCAGGTGCAGCCACGGCCAGGAATGAGCCAAGGAATGAGAGCAGAGGCCAGGCCGCACGAGATTCCCACCGTAGGGTAACAACACTATTGGAGGTCAGCACTGGGTCCCGGTCCTCCAGTGCTAATGAGGATCGGGGGTCAATGGCAGCTGAGGAGGCCTCTGCTTGGAAAGCCACCTTGGAATCCACTGTGCCGGCCAACTCCCGAATCACCAATGTGGATCTGAGATCAGGGACTCCAGGGACAAGTAAGATCCCTACACTGTGTGTGATTCAAGATCTGGCAGAGCCATGCCTTGACGCACAGCACAGTGACGCTGAGCTCCACGAGCAGGTAGAGTCTGGGAAGCAGCCTCCGGACAGCGGCCCTCATGAGTTTGTCCCGTACTGCCACGCTCACGCGCTCCTTCCGCACTGCCACTCACCGGCATTTCTTGCCGCAGACAGCTCGGATTCTGAGACATCTGTGTGCAGCTCCCAGAGCACATCCAGTGGGGACACATCAGCTACAGATGTGTCAGGTGACATCACATTGAGAAGATGGGCTTCACATCAGAGCAGCCAGGGGCTGAAGTCCTGCCAGCTCGGACAGGAGGAGGAACAGGCTCCTCCAGAAAGCCACTTCACAAAGAGACAGCACTTTCCGCAGGGGATTTCCTCTAGTAAAGTTCCCCAGCAGAAAGGCAGGCCTCCGTCAGCCACTGCCCAGAGCCAGGGACAAGACAACAGCAGATCTGTTCCAGACAGCGGGGCTGTCGAGGCTCAGGGGATTGAGACAGCTGTGGGACGGACCTTAGAGGAGAAAATCAGACTGCAACATGGATGTCCTACCTCAGAGTCAAATTGCCACAAAGGGAAATTCCAGGCTCCAGCAGAACGTGGTACCACAGACTTCTCGTACCGCAGGCTTCTCTCCTATGAAGAGCAAGGGAGAGTGACAAGAGAGGATGCCTGCAATCACCAAGCCACCCTAAAGGGGCACAGCAGTCCTGGCAAGAGCAGGTGGGCCAGAGACAAGGATGACAACAGGGCCTTCCCACCCCGTGAGCTGGGGTGCCGGCACGGGCCAAGGGCGGCAGGTGCCTCAGCCTGCACCCACCACTGCCCAAGGCATCCTGTGATTCAGAGACATGGGCCATCTGTGCAGTTGGAGCATGATTTGCATGCATCTCCTGGCAGGACAAGTTTTCTTCAAGAAAACATCGATACAGCGTGGAGAAAACCTGGTTTCCTGATGAAGCTGGGGCTGCGGTGGGCTGGGGTCCCTGTAGCTCAGCATCCCCCTCCCTCCACCTTTCTCCCACTCAGGAGCAGCAGAAAGAGGATACCCTCCTGCCTTGGAGTGTGCGCAGGTGGGGTGCACAGAGGTCCTGAGGGCTGGGCCACACCTTCCCTTCTGGGGATTCAGAGATCAAGGCTGTTGGGGTTTCTGCACCGTCACCATCTGAAGGTGCACCCTGAACCTTTGGGGAGAGGGGAGGATGGTGGCAAAATGGCACGGTGCAGCCCCCAACGGCACAGGGACCAAGGAGCCCTGGATACCTGCCGCCATCACAAGCACAGAGGGGAGGTGCAGCTCGCCCGGGGTCTCCACCCACACCAGCTCATGGAGCCCGAGAGCTACCACGTGGACCTGTGACAGAGGGCCAGGCTCACATGGGCAGGGAAGCTGGACTTTCCCACAATATACTGAATAAACCGGCATGGAGCTGGGGTCCTTGAGACGGACTCAGGGTCTGTGACCTTTACTTCACACGTGGCCCAAAGAAGGCTCCCAGGGGACATCAAAGGGCGAGGGACGGGCCTGCTGTCCCACAGCAGCGCTCGCCTGGCTCCCAGTGCGGCCCAGCCCAGGGCTCGGAGGGGGAAGAGGCCATCACACAGGATCTGTCACACAACGGGCTGGAAGGGACCTGTCCAGAAGGAGGGCGCAGTCCAGGATGGCCCACTGTGTGCTCTGCTCCAGCCTGCAACCCTCCAGCCTGGCCGGTCCCCATGGGAGAGATGGAGCAATGTCAACTTTGAGCCACATGCAGGGTACGCAGTGGGCCAGCTACAGGGCCACCCCTGGGACAGGAGACGCGGCCCCATGTGGGCTGGGGGGAGGAGTCACATGGGTGCAGATCTGGTGCCACATCGTTCCCTGGGAGCCGGTCCTGCCTCTGCGTGCAGCTCCCTGTCTCCTCCAGGGGCCCCCTGTGAGAGCCCAGCCAGGGTTTGTGGGACTGGGATCCCAGGGAGAGACGCCCCACATCGGGTCAGATGAGGGGCACCGAGGGGACCCCAAGGCTTGGGACAGCTGGGTCCTCTCACATGCCCCTGGAGGTGAGCTATAGGAATGGGGTTATGGGGACCGACACCCTTGCAGGGTACATGCCATAGACGGGGTTGAAGGGACCGCAGGAAACAGGGCAGACAAGCCTCTGTGCTCTTCTCCTGCCATGACTGTGGTAAGGTCGGCAATGGAGACCCCTTCAGACACCCTTTCTGGCCCTCCCAGACACTCCCAGACCCACACAAGCACTCACATATCCACACAGGGCACGCCCCAGCCCCTCACGTGACGTCAAAGAGACCTTCACAGTCCTACACACGGAACCCCTAAGGAATAATCACAGATCCCTGCGAACCCTCCCAGACCCTCATAATCCCTCCCAGAACCACACAGCCCCTCACAGAGACCCTCAAGCCACTCACAGGTACCCTCAGAGACCTTCACAATCCCTCAAAGACCAACACAGACCCTCTCCGTGACCGTCACAGACCCTCATTGAGACCCTCATGGATTCTCACAGGGGCCCTTCACAGAGACCTACAAAGACCCTCACAGACACACACACAGGGAAACTCATGGACTCTCACCCTCAAAGAGACACTCACAGTGATACTAAGAGACCCTCAAGCACCCACACAAGCCCCAAGACAGACTCTCAGAGCCACATAGTACCTCACATGGACCCTCACAGAAAGCCTCACAGAACCTCACAGGGACACTCTGAGACCTTCAGAAACCCTCACAGGGTCTGTCAAAGCAGCTCGCACAGACCTTCACAGAACCTCAGAGACACTGTCACGTACCCGCCCACACACCCTGAAAGACCCTGATGGATGCTAACAGGGACCCAGACAGACCCTCACAGATGCACAGAGACCCTCACAGGGCCCCTCACTGACCCACCCAGAACCTCACAGTACCTGACTGGGACCCTAACAGAGACCATGACAGACCCTCAACAACCCTCACAGTCTGTCAGACCGCATCTCACAGACCCTCACAGACATGCGCCATCCAAACTTAACCTCCCAGCACCTCCCAGACCCTCAGTGGGTCCCTCACACGGCCTCACTCAGCACTCCGCAGATACTACAGACCTTCACTGACCCTCACAGAGACCCTCACAGACCCTCACTGACCTTCACAGGGACCCTCACTGACCCTTACAGGGACCCTCACTGACCATCACAAACCCTCAGAGACCCACCCAGACATGCTCTCACGGCACTCACAGTCCCACCCAGACCCTCAGTGACACTCTAATATTCCCCAAGGTTTAATTTATATTCACATTATAGGGGTACCAAAAGAAGAAGAGAGAGAGAAAGGGATATAAAGTGTCTTTGAGGAGATAATTGCTGAAAACTTCCCCAATCTGGGGAAGGAGATAGTCTCTCAGGGTATGGAGATGCACAGATCTTCCAAAACAAGGGAACCAAGGAAGACAATACCAAGACGTATAGTGATTAAAATGGCAAAGATCAAGGATAAGGATAGACATTAAAAGCAGCCAGAGACAGAAATAAGATCACATACAAAGGAAAGCCCATGTGGCTATCATCAGACTCCTCAACAGAAACCGTACAGGCCAGAAGGGAATGAATGGCATGATGTATTTAATGCAATGAAGCAGAAGGGCCTTGAAACAAGAATACTTTATCTGGGTAGATTATCATTTAAATTTGAAGGAGGGGTTAAACAATTTCCAGATAAGCAAAAGCTGAGAGAATTTACCTCCTACAAACCATCTCTACAGTGTATTTTGGAGGGACTGCTATAGATGGAAGCGTTCCTAAGGTTTAATAGCTGTCACCAGAGGTAATAAAACCACAGTAAAGAAAGTAGAACAGCTAATTACTAAGCAAATGTAAAAATTAAAATAACTATCTCCAAAGTCAATCAAGGGATCAACAAAGAATACAGAATATGATACCTAATATATAAGGAATGGAGGAGGAACAAAAAGGAGGAAGATTAAAAAAAAAGAACCTTTAGATTGTGTTTGTAATAGCATATTAAGTGAGTTAAGTTAGACTCTAAGATAATAAGGAAGTTAGCCTTGAACCTTTGGCAACCACGAATCTAAACTCTGCAATGACAATAAGTACATACCTATCGAAAATGACCCTAAATGTAAATGGACTGAATGCCCCAATCAAGACATAGAGTCACTGAATGGATACAAAAACAAGACCCATCTATATGCTGCCAACAAGAGACTCACTTTAAACCCAAAGACATATACAGACTAAAAGTGAAGGGATGGAAAAAGATATTTCATGCAACTAATAGGGAGAAAAAAGCAGGTGTTGCAGTACTTGTATCAGACAAAATAGACTTCAAAACAAAGTAACAAGAGACAAAGAAGGACATTACATAATGATTAAGGGGTCAATACAACAAGAAGACATAACCATTATAAATATATATGCGCCCAACACAGGAGCATATGTGAAACAAATACTAACGGAATTTAAATGAGAAATAGAATGCAATACATTCATTCTACGAGACTTCAACACTCCACTCACTCTGAAGGACAGATCAACCAGTAAGAAAATAAGTAAGGAGACAGAGGAATTGAACAACACAATAGAACAGATGGACCTAACAGACATTTGCAGAACTCTACACCCAAAAGCAGCAGAACACACATTCTTCTCAAGTGCACATGGAACATTTTAAATAATAGAACATATACTAGGCCACAAAAAGAACCTCAATAAATTCAAAAAGATTGAAATTGTACCAACCAGTTTCTCAAAACCACAAAGGTATGAAAGTAGAAATAAATTATGCAAGCAAAATGAAAAATCCCGCAAACGCATGGAGGCTTCACAACACGCTCCTAAATAACCAATGGATCAATGACCAAATAAAAACAGAGATCAAGCAATATATGGAGACAAATGACAACAATAATTCAACACAGCAAAATTGGTGGGATTCAGAGAAGGCCGTGTTAAGAGGAAAGTATATTGCAAAACAGGCCTACCGCAGGAAAGAACAATCCCATATGAGCAGTCTAAACTCACAATTAACAAAAGCAGAAAAAGAAGAACAAATGAGGCCCAAAGTCAGTAGAAGGAGGGACATAATAAAGATTAGAGCAAAAATAAATAAAATAGAGAAGAATAAAACAACAGAAAGAATCAATGAAAGCAGGAGCTTGTTCTTCGAGAAAATAAACAAAATAAATAAACTCCTAGCCAGAGTTATCAAGAAAAAGAGTCTACTCACATAAACAGAATCAGAAATGAGAAAGAAAAATCATGACGGACACCACAGAAATACAAAAAAGAATTGTTAGCAAATACTATGAAAAATTATGTGCTAAGAAACTGGATAACCTAGAAGAAATGGACAACTTTCTAGAAATATACAAACTTCCAAGGCTGCCCCAGAAAGAAATAGAAAATCTGAACAGAACAACAACCAGCAACGAAACTGAACTGATAATCAAAAACCTACCTAAGAACAAAACCCTGGACCAGATGGCTTCAAAGCTGAATTTCATCAAACATTTAGTGAAGAACTAATATCCATCCTCCTTAAATTTTCCAAAGAACAGAAGAAGAGGGAATACTTCCAAACTCATTCTATGAGGCCAGCATTACTCTAATAACAAAACCAGGCAAAGACACGACAAAAAAAGAAAATTACAGATCAATATCCCTGATGAACATAGATGCAAATATACTCAACAAAATATAGGTAAAACGAATTCAAAAACACATCAAAAAGATCATCCATCATGATCAAGTAGGATTTAGACCAGGGATGCAAGGAGGGTACAACATTCGAAAATCCATCGACATCATGCACCACATCAACAAAAAGAAGGAAAAAATCCACATCATCATTTCATTAGATGCTAAAAAAGCATTTGACAAAATACAGCATCCATTCATGATTAAAACTCTCAACAAAATGGGTATAGAGGTCAAGTACCTCAACATCATAAAGGCCATATATGACAAACCCACAGTTAACATCATACTTAACAGCAAGACGCTGAAAGCTTTTCATCTAAGATCGGGAACAAGACAGGTATGCTCACTCTCTTCACTGTTATTCAACATAGTACTCGAAGTCCTAGCCATGGGAATCAGACAAAACAAAGACATACAAGGCATCCAGATTAGTAAAGAAGAAGTCAAATTGTCACTATTTGCAGATGACATGATACTGTACATAAAAAACCCTAAAGACTCCACTCCAAAACTACTAGAACTAATATCTGAATTCAGCAAAGTTGCAGAATACAAAATTAACACACAGAAATCTGTTGCTTTCCTATACACTAACAATGAACTAACAGAAAATCAGAAAAACAATTCCATTCACAATTGCATCAAAAAGAATAAAATACCTAGGAATAAGCCTAACGAAGGAAGTGAAAGATTTGTACTCTGAAAACTACAAGACACTCCTAAGAGAAAGTAAAGAGAACACTAACAAATGGAAATGCATTCCATGCTCTAAGCTAGGAAGAATAAATATGGTCAAAATGGCTATACTACCTAAAGCAATCTCCAGATTCAACATAATTCCTATCAAAATACCAAAAGCATTCTTCAATGAACTGGAACAAATAATTCTAAAATTCATATGGAACCACAAAAGACCGTGAATAGCCAAAGAAATCCTGAGAAGGAGGAATTTAAAACAGGGGGAATTACGCTCCCTGACTTCAAGCTCTACTACAAAGCCACAGTAATCAAGACAATTTGGTATTGGCACAAAAACAGACCCACAGACCAGTGGAATAGATTAGAAAATCCAAACATTAACCCAAACATATACAGTCAATTAATATTTGATAAAGGAGCATTGGATATACATTGGGGAGATGATGTCCTCTTCAGCAGCTGGTGTTGGAAAAACTGTAGAGCTACATGTAAGAGAATGAAACTGGATCACTGTCTAACCCCATACACAAAGGTAAACTCAAGGTGAATCAAAGACCTGAATGTAAAACATGAAACCATAAAACTCTAAGAAAAAAACATAGGCAAGGATCTCTTGGACATAAACATGAGCGACGTCTTCATGAACATATCTCCCCAGCAAAGGGAAACAAAAGCAAAAATGAACGAGTGGGACTATATCAAGCTGAAAAGCTTCTGTACAGCAAAGGACACCATCAGTAGAATAAAAAGACATCCTACAATATGGGAGAATATATTCATAAATGACGTATCCGATAAGGGGTTGACATCCAAAATATATAAAGAACTCAGGCACCTCAACAAACAAAAGCAAATAATCCAATTAAGAAATGGGCACAGGACATGAATAGACACTTCTACAAAGAAGAAATTCAGATGGCCAACAGGCACATGAAAACATGCTCCACATCGCTAATCATCAGAGAAATGCAGATTAAAACCAGAATGAGATATCACCTCACACCAGTGAGGATGGCCAACATCCAAAACACAAACAACAACAAATGTTGGCGACGATGTGGAGAAAAGGGAACCCTCCTACACTGCTGGTTGGACTGCAAATTAGTTCAACCATTGTGGAAAACAGTATGGAGGTTCCTCAAAAAACTCAAAATAGAAATACCATTTGACCCAGGAATTCCACTCCTAGGAATTTACCCTAAGAATGCAGCAGCCCAGTTTGAAAAAGACAGATGCACCCCTATGTTTATTGCAGCACTATTTACAATAGCCAAGAAATGGAAGCAACCTAAGTGTCCACCAGTAGATGAATACATAAAGAAGAGGTGATACATATACACAATGGAATATTATTCAGCCATAAGAAGAAAACAAATCCTACCATTTGCAACAACATGGATGGAGCCAGAGGGTATTATGCTCAGTGAAATAAGCCAAGCCGAAAAAGACAAGTATCAAATGATTTCACTCATATGTGGAGTATAAGAACTAAGAAAAAAACTGAAGCAACAAAACAGCAGCAGACTCACAGAACCCAAGAATGGACTAATAGTAACCAAAGGCAAAGGGACTGGGGAGGATGGGTGGGAAGGGAGGGATAAAAGGGAAAAGGGGGCATTACGTTTAGCAGATGTAATGTTAGGGAGGGCACGGGGAGGGCTGTACAACTCACAGAAGGCAAGTAGTGACTCTATAGCATCTCACTATGCTGATGGACAGTGACTGTAATGGGGTTGGTGGGGGGGACCCGATGAAGGGGTAGTTTAATCACCATAATATTGCACATGTAATTGTAGATTAATGATACCAAAATAAACTATTAAAAATATACATATAACACATCTCTCATAACATCACCAAGAAACCCTAATTCCTCTTATTCTCCTTGACAAATTATTAATTTTGGACAGATAGCTTGCTAGGCTATCAGCATTACGTCCTTGGAAGTTCCAACTATAAACCATACTTGAATCTAATGACTCTTTCTTTGTATTTTTTTTTCACTGAGTGAGTGTGTGATATTTAATTTTCCTTTATACTAGGTGTCTCAAGAAGGTTTTAATTCTTTTCACACTGCATTGATATTTTAGTTAAATTTATAGTTGTAAAATTATTTATACTCTGTTTTGTAACATCCTGACGAAATGATGAAACGTCAGATCATCCTTTAAAGAAAAATTGATTTTGATTGACACCTGGGTTTTCAACAGCGACATTGGAGATAAGAATACAAGGCAATGACCTGTTTAAAAACAAGGGAACACGTTTTAAGCTTTTACATTCAGCCAAGGTCTTTGAAATGTGAGGATCCAGAAAAACATGTTATCAGAAAATAAGACCTCAAAAATATTATCTCACAGAAATCTGTCTGAAAATTTTTCTTAGAGGAAATATTCCAGTAGGAAAAAAAAAAACCTAGGAATATGCTATTAGGTTTGTGGAAATAAGGATTGATGTTAGTGATGTTTATTGTATAATAAAAAAAAACACGCAAATGTAGCATATCCAAAATAACCCAGAAGTACAGCTCCAGGAAATATCCCCTTGAAATAAGGGCCATGATGATGGAAAAAGCAAAATCAGAGGAGGTGAGAGGAGGTAAGAATACTTGCTGGGTTTGCTGAGAAGATGCTAAAATTGACACATGTAAGAAACTGAGGAGGAAATTCACATAATAATGATATAAAACCATTACAATACTAAAAGTTTCCAAATTCAAACAAACAGAAAAATACTTCATCTATAAAATGGAAGATGCAAAAGGTGCAGAAAAAAAGAATAAAGTATGGAAAATAAAGCATCAAATAAGGTGATAGAAATAAATCATAATAGAAAAAGTTTAAAAAATCAAGGGAAAGATAGTTGGGCACGATTTTTAAGTGGCATAAAAAAATCAGATAAAATATATTGAAAATAGTTATGGAAAAAATAAAGAGGTCAAATATGCATACAAAAAGGACCTAAGTCCAAATCTTGATAAAAGGTTAAATTCAAGATGAGAACGTCCTAAAGGAGGAAATGATATATAGGCCACAGAAGCAATAGTAGGGGCAGAATGTGCTTATGAATGTGCACATTCATGACAATAAAGCCAAATAAACGCGAATGCCGTTCCCACCAGGGCTGTAGAGAAACCTTCGGACCACCGCGCTGGGGACGCACATTAAGTCCACACGGAGCATCAAGACGCATCCACCACGTGAATCCCTCAGTGAGTCCTGACTTACTGCTGCAGGGGGGACGCAGGACGGTATCCTAAGGGAGGACATGGACGACTCGGAGCTCCCTCTCTCTGGGGTTCAGGCTGGACTTGAGGCTCCCGTGGTGAGGAGGGGAGGGGGAGGGAAGCAAGGCTCTCCCAGAAATACTGTGCACACTAGGGATATCTGATGAGGCTGCTCAAGACCCGACTCAGCCCCAAGCTCTGACTCCTAGGCTCATCCTCCACCCTGCAGACCTCAAGGGCCAGGACGTACCCATGGCCCTTAGCCCACCCTGACCCATTCCTGGCTTCTGGGCGTAGCACAGCTGCATGTCTGAATGTGTGTGTCCTCCCAGGCTTCACAGGTTGAAATCCTAACTCCTCAAGGTGTTAGGATGTGGGGCCATAGGCAGGTGATTCTCAGCTATTCGGGGGGATTAGTGCCTTATAAACGAGGCTCCAGGAGGTCCCTAATCCCCTCCCGCTGGGCACACAGTGAGAAGCCTCTGGCTGTGAACCAGGAAGACGGCCCTCACTAGAGGTGACCTTACTGGTGCCTTGACCTTGCACTGTCCTGCCTCCAGAGCTGGGAGAAATACATTTCTGTTGTTTGTAATCTATCCAGTCTGTGGCATGTTGTGATGGCAGCCCCACTGGACTAAGACAACATGCTTCAAACTTACACGGAAAGTGAGGACCACCTTTTGGCAGAATAAAAATAATAAGACCCATCAAGACAACATGTGAAAAAAATTTTCTAGTAGATAATTATAGATTCTTGGATTTGAAAATACTGGATTGGTTTGTGAAAAGATGAGTTTGTGTGTGTGTGTGTGTGTGTGTGTGTGTGTGTGTGTGTGTGTGTGCGTTTACAGCAAGTCCCAAAAGTAATTTAAAGCTTTATTAACATATCATTTCAAGGACTATTTATAATACTTTCATACTTACATTTATGAATTTTGAATAATTATTTTAATTTTTTGTGTCAGTCCATCTGAAAATGGGACAAAGCACTAGTCAAAATTCACAAATCTAAATAAGTAAGGGTAAAATAAATTAAGTTCTGTGCCTTGGTTTATACAAAACAAAAACATTATGTGGGGAAGGTGGACAGAGAAAGTCCGGAGTAAAAATCCTTGGGAAATAGCTAAAATTACAGGGTCAACTTAAGAATTTCAAGGTTTATGAAATCGGTGGGCCTCTAGTCAAGGTCTCTAAAGGACAATGGGAACCAGATAATGTCTGGATGAATGGAGAACTCATCTCTCTGACAAGGTGAATAGGGTTGGAAATAAGAAACTAGAAGGCCCATGAGGGTGCAGAGACCTGTGGACGGGAGGGTGGGGGAGGGGCTGGGGTCCAGCTGCTCCTCTCTGTCCCCTGCCCCGCCCTCAGCAACCCTTTGTGACAGCGCCCCTGCTCTGTGATGTGGGCCTGCTGTGCTGTGCCCAAGCCCAGGCCCACAGGTCAGTTGCCTGAGAGCAGCAGTGCGATTCAGACGATGGAGAGTGCTCTCCTGCCTCTGAAGAGCGTTCTAGCTGCCTGGCTGAGCTCCAGCACCACACTCTGGGTGACTGAGGTCATCATCGGCATCCTGTGTGGACTGGGGCTCTTCCGCCTGTCACTCCCCTTCTGGCCAAGTGACCCTGGAGACATCAGGAAGGTAAGGAACCCTTGGCCCAGACCCGACAGAATGTGAGTCTCTCTTTTCTACGATTCTTTCTGCTTTTTGGAGTCAGGTATAGAGGCTCCTGGGGTGGGAAAGAATACAAGATCCTCCTCCTCGGCATAAGCCAGGCCGGGCGTGAGTTCCAGCAGGAGGATCTATCCAAAGACCCCAGACAGGAGCCAGGTGGGCTAAAGGGCTCCGGGCCAAAGTCCCAAACCCAGTGGCCAGCGGCTGAGGCCCAGATCCTAGGAATTTGATGTCTGCGGGAGAACAGGCCCAGAGCACTAACCAGCGGCTGCCTTCCTGGGGCCGGGGTCAGGGGGGGCTTCGTCCAGGCTGACCCGAGGGCTGGGCTGAGCCTGCAGTTCCTCTGTGTAGGGGCTGCAGTGGGGCGCTGGCTACAGGACGGAGAGGGCAGCCTGATGGAGCTCCGAGGGGCCTATGGGTCTGAGCACGTGTGTGCTTCTTGGGCACAGAGACACAATGACCCAGGAAAGCCAGGGCAGCCCTCACGTAGAAAATCCTGCTTTACATTCTGCAAGGAAGGAAAAGGGAAAATTTTCTTTTTTATAAGTTTATTTTGATATCATTAATTACAATTAAATGAGTAATATTATGGTGATCACACTACCCCCTTCATCAGGTCTCCCCGCCAACCCCATTACAGTAACTGTCCATCAGCATAGTGAGAAGCCATAGAGTCACTACTTGTCCTCTCTGGGTTGTACAGCCCTCCCCGTGCCCCGCCAACATTACATCTGCTAATCGTAATGTCCCTTCTTCCCCCTTGCCCCTCCGTTGCCACCCATCATCCCCAGTCCCTTTCCCTTTGGTAACTATTAGTCGATCCTTGGGTTCTGTGAGTCTGCGGCTCCTTCAGTTTTTTTTTTTCCTTAGTTCTTATACTCCACATATGAGTGAAATCATTTGGTACTTGTCTTTTATAGCTTGGCTTATTTCACTGAGCATAATACCCTCTAGCTCCATCCATGTTGTTGCAAATGGTAGGATTTGCTTTCTTCTTATGGCTGAATAATATTCCATTGTGTATATGTACCACATCTTCTTTATCCATTCATCTACTGATGGACACTTAGGTTGCTTCCATTTCTTGGCTATTGTAAATAGTGCTGCGATAAACACAGGGGTGCATCTGTCTTTTTGAAACTGGGCTACTGCATTCTTAGGGTAAATTCCTAGGAGTGGAATTCCTGGGTCAAATGGTATTTCTATTTTGAGTTTTTTGAGGAACCTCCATACTGTTTTCCACAATGGTTGAACTAATATGCAGTCCCACCAGCAGTGTAGGAGGGTTCCCTTTTCTCCACATTCTCGCCAACATTTGTTGTTGCTTGTGTTTTGGATGTTGGCCATCCTCACTGGTGTGAGGTGATATCTCATTGTGGTCTTAATGTGCATTTCTCTGATGATTAGTGATGTGAAGCATCTTTTCATATGCCTGTTTGCCATTTGAATTTCTTCTTTGGAGAAGTGTCTATTCATGTCCTCTGCTCATTTCTTAATTGGATTATTTGCTTTTTGTTTGTTGAGGTGTGTGAGTTCTTTATATATTTTGGATGTCAACCCCTTATCTGATACGTAATTTATGAATATATTCTCCCACACTGTAGGAAGTCTTTTTGTTCTACTGATGGTGTCCTTTGCTGTACAGAAGCTTTTCAGCTTCATATAGTCCCACTTGTTCATTTTTGCTTTTGTTTCCCTTGCCCGGGGAGATATGTTCATGAAGAAGTCGCTCATGTTTATGTCCAAGAGCTTTTTGCCTATATTTTTTTCTAAGAGTTTTATAGTTTCATGACTTACATTCAGGTCTTTGATCCACCTTGAGTTTACCTTTGTGTATGGGGTTAGACAGTAGTCCAATTTCATTCTCTTACATGTAGCTGTCCAGGGGAAAATGGTTTTATCTACGTTCAAAACGAGTCAAAGGACAGGGAACCTCAGGGCCCGTTAGGTTCATGTGGAAAGTCATGTGTACGGACGCGGAGCCGCTGTAGCTCGTCTCCGGGGTGAGTGAGACTTGGTCCCAGCCTGTCGTGTTTTTGGTCCCTCAACAGCACTTGGAGACGAACAGAAAGAAAAGGCATAAAAAAAGAAGTGGATCTCTGAGTGGTGAGCACCTGCCAGCCGGCCCTGCCAAGGAGGCAGCCCCCTCGCTCCCGCCTGAGGGCCCAGCCCCACGACACCCCTGAGGATGCCAGGGCAGAGCCTGACCCTCGGGAACGGGAAACTTTGGGGAGGCTGCTGGGCAGGAGATCCGAGCCTGGACGCTCCCCACATTCTGGGCTGGAACAACGCTGCGAGGAGCTGGGAATGGGGGTTGCCCAGCACGGACGGGGTGGGCTGGACTGGACCAAGAGTGCCCGGATTGGGAAGGGGCACTCCAGGGGCACGTGTGGTCAAGGTGCTGAACTTCCCTCAGGAGCCCCTCTAAGGTGGCCCTGCCCTGTCCCCCACAGGGGTGGTTATGAGGGTGGCAGTGAGGGCCGCAGAGGGTAATGGATGTAGAAGCACCTTCCAAATGACAAAGCGCTTCCCGTCATGAGTCTTGCCATCGCCGTCAGGGATCCTGCAGCCTTGGACACCGAGGCTTGGGCTCCAGACTCTAAGCTCCCCAGTGTCTCCCCTCAAGGGATGTAGCACTCAGTCTCCTACAAAGAACCCTAGGTCCCCTCCTTCCCCACCATGACCATCTTCTGCTTTCCAGCTTTGAGCGAATTCCTTGATGACCTGGAGAAGATGCAGGAGGTGTTACTTCTTCAGAGAAGGTAAAGAATCTTCCCCTTCTCCTCTGGGTCCTCCTTCCTCCTAGAGCCTTAGGATGGGGCTCCGGGGCTGCGGGCAGCCTGGGACTGACCTGGTGGGGCAGACGTGCAAACAGGTGCGATGACAGACATGGGGGACAGCAGGAACGCTGTGCAGGCAGCATGGGGACTTGGGGGCCGTGGGCTTTGGGCACCCAGCCCTGGCCCTGGCTGCTCCCAGCTGCAGCTCTTGCCTCCTGTCTTCTGCAGCTGCAGGCACACCAGGAGGCTCCCTGACAATGGTGACTCTCAGATGGTATTTCAAGACCACCCCCATGAGGGGTACAAAGCAGAGCCTGCGGGAGCGCACTGGCCGTGCGGGGAGCCTGGGGACAGTACTGTTCCTGCCGTGTGCCCTTCGTCTTTCTTGCCTCCTCCGGCCACAGACTCTCCACCTCTAACCTCTACCAGCTCACCAGGCCCAGTAATGTCCTCAGGTTCAAGTTGCTCATACTCATCCTGGAGTGACTCTCAGCCACCAGAGCCTTTCCTACCTACTCTTTCCCCTTCCTCACCAAATCCTACGGATTCAGAGCCTTGCCCTCCACCTCCAGTGGCCTCCTTTGTCCCACCACGAACCTCCACTCTGACTGGTACTCAGTGTGACTCGATGGCACTCAAGTTAGGAGCCCTCCCGTGGAGCTTGTCCCCATATGCCCACTGGCTGGCTTCTCCCACCCGAGTCATCCCAGGCATTGGTCGCACAAGCTCTCCCATCCCAGCCCCCTCCAGGTGTCAGGCAGATGCCAAAGCGTGGAGCCTCTTGACCTCCTCACAATGCGAGTCGCAGCAAGAACACCTGCCCCAACACCCAACAGAGGTCTCATTCTGGGGAGACCCCACAGACAAACAGGGAGAGGCTTGTACGCCCTCACTTGTCAACCCTGACACCCAGAAGCTGCGGGAGATACTAATCACCAGGAGAACAGAGCAGAAGATGTGGAAGGAGAAAGAAAAGGAAGAGGGGTCAGACCACCACCTGAATTGTTTGAGGAATAAGAAGTCCCTGGGTGAGGAGCAGGGTGCCAATGTGAAGTCCCTGGGTGAGAGCACAAAAGGCAAACCAGAGCAGCCAGCCAGTCCTGAAAAGCCCCCAGATACTAAGGCTTTGGGGGACCATTTACACCAGAAATGTGAACAGCTCTTCTGGGGCATCCCCTTCCTACACAGCGAGTCGCTGGAGACTAATGCCAGGGAATCTGGTTCCCAGCAAGAGATCTGCTCTATCTCATTCAATGAACACTCTCACGCCTCACCATTCCAGTTTCAGGATAGAGTTAGGTTTGCTGTTAACCAGGCCTTGGACCTTTCTGCAGAATCAAACACTCACTGGGAAGCCAGGAATCCAGCACCTTCCAAGGGTCAGGGAACCAACACGAGCACCTCCCACGGGTTCGCCATCTTCAGGCCACCTGCACAACCGATTCTGGAAGCACGTGTTAGAGGGCTTCAGGCACGGCGCAGGTGGCACCCACCCCTCAAGATCCCGAAGGTCATAAACTCCGTTAAGTTGAAAAAGTCTCACCCCTGGCCCCTTCTCTGCTCCCGCTGTACCTGCTCAGCTACCTGTGTGCCTGGGGCCCAGCTAAAAGCCAAGTTCTCCCAGTTCTCCGAGAAACCTCAGTCCCCGCTGGGAGACAAGGCAACAAAGAAAGAGTCGATTCCCAGCCCAGTGAGTCACCTCCCTGTCCCCTCACCTACGTATGAGGAATTCCAGAAGGCCTGGGGAGAGACCCCACCTGGCAATGGCCACGTGTCCTCAGAGGCCCCCCTGACCACCCAGGTGAGCAGGCCGCCTGCTCAGACCTCCACGTTCATGTCTGTGGGCAGAATGTGGCATAGCGAGATGGCCGTGAGGGCCCATAAAGCCCGCCTGGAGCTGAGCCCAGGTGCAGCCACGGCCAGGAATGAGCCAAGGAAGGAGAGCAGAGGCCAGGCCGCACAAGATTCCCACCGTAGGGTAACAACAGTATTGGAGGTCAGCACTGGGTCCCGGTCCTCCAGTGCTAATGAGGATCGGGGGTCAATGGCAGCTGAGGAGGCCTCTGCTTGGAAAGCCACCTTGGAATCCACTGTGCCGGCCAACTCCCGAATCACCAATGTGGATCTGAGATCAGGGACTCCAGGGACAAGTAAGATCCCTACACTGTGTGTGATTCAAGATCTGGCAGAGCCATGCCTTGACGCACAGCACAGTGACGCTGAGCTCCACGAGCAGGTAGAGTCTGGGAAGCAGCCTCCGGACAGCGGCCCTCATGAGTTTGTCCCGTACTGCCACGCTCACGCACTCCTTCCGCACTGCCACTCACCGGCATTTCTTGCCGCAGACAGCTCGGATTCTGAGACATCTGTGTGCAGCTCCCAGAGCACATCCAGTGGGGACACATCAGCTACAGATGTGTCAGGTGACATCACATTGAGAAGATGGGCTTCACATCAGAGCAGCCAGGGGCTGAAGTCCTGCCAGCTCGGACAGGAGGAGGAACAGGCTCCTCCAGAAAGCCACTTCACAAAGAGACAGCACTTTCCGCAGGGGATTTCCTCTAGTAAAGTTCCCCAGCAGAAAGGCAGGCCTCCGTCAGCCACTGCCCAGAGCCAGGGACAAGACAACAGCAGATCTGTTCCAGACAGCGGGGCTGTCGAGGCTCAGGGGATTGAGACAGCTGTGGGACGGACCTTAGAGGAGAAAATCAGACTGCAACATGGACGTCCTACCTCAGAGTCAAATTGCCACAAAGGGAAATTCCAGGCTCCAGCAGAACGTGGTACCACAGACTTCTCGTACCACAGGCTTCTCTCCTATGAAGAGCAAGGGAGAGTGACAAGAGAGGATGCCTGCAATCACCAAGCCACCCTAAAGGGGCACAGCAGTCCTGGCAAGAGCAGGTGGGCCAGAGACAAGGATGACAACAGGGCCTTCCCACCCCGTGAGCTGGGGTGCCGGCACGGGCCAAGGGCGGCAGGTGCCTCAGCCTGCACCCACCACTGCCCAAGGCATCCTGTGATTCAGAGACATGGGCCATCTGTGCAGTTGGAGCATGATTTGCATGCATCTCCTGGCAGGACAAGTTTTCTTCAAGAAAACATCGATACAGCGTGGAGAAAACCTGGTTTCCTGATGAAGCTGGGGCTGCGGTGGGCTGGGGTCCCTGTAGCTCAGCATCCCCCTCCCTCCACCTTTCTCCCACTCAGGAGCAGCAGAAAGAGGATACCCTCCTGCCTTGGAGTGTGCGCAGGTGGGGTGCACAGAGGTCCTGAGGGCTGGGCCACACCTTCCCTTCTGGGGATTCAGAGATCAAGGCTGTTGGGGTTTCTGCACCGTCACCATCTGAAGGTGCACCCTGAACCTTTGGGGAGAGGGGAGGATGGTGGCAAAATGGCACGGTGCAGCCCCCAACGGCACAGGGACCAAGGAGCCCTGGAGACCTGCCGCCATCACAAGCCCAGAGGGGAGGTGCAGCTCGCCCGGGGTCTCCACCCACACCAGCTCATGGAGCCCGAGAGCTACCACGTGGACCTGTGACAGAGGGCCAGGCTCACATGGGCAGGGAAGCTGGACTTTCCCACAATATACTGAATAAACCTGCATGGAGCTGGGGTCCTTGAGACGGACTCAGGGTCTGTGACCTTTACTTCACACCTGGCCCAAAGAAGGCTCCCAGGGGACATCAAAGGGCGAGGGACGGGCCTGCTGTCCCACAGCAGCGCTCGCCTGGCTCCCAGTGCGGCCCAGCCCAGGGCTCGGAGGGGGAAGAGGCCATCACACAGGATCTGTCACACAACGGGCTGGAAGGGACCTGTCCAGAAGGAGGGCGCAGTCCAGGATGGCCCACTGTGTGCTCTGCTCCAGCCTGCAACCCTCCAGCCTGGCCGGTCCCCACGGGAGAGCTGGAGCAATGTCAACTTTGAGCCACATGCAGGGTACGCAGTGGGCCAGCTACAGGGCCACCCCTGGGACAGGAGACGCGGCCCCATGTGGGCTGGGGGGAGGAGTCACATGGGTGCAGATCTGGTGCCGCATCGTCCCCTGGGAGCCGGTCCTGCCTCTGCGTGCAGCTCCCCGTCTCCTCCAGGGGCCCCCTGTGAGAGCCCAGCCAGGGTTTGTGGGACTGGGATCCCAGGGAGAGACGCCCCACATCGGGTCAGATGAGGGGCACCGAGGGGACCCCAAGGCTTGGGACAGCTGGGTCCTCTCACATGCCCCTGGAGGTGAGCTATAGGAATGGGGTTATGGGGACCGACACCCTTGCAGGGTACATGCCATAGACGGGGTTGAAGGGACCGCAGGAAACAGGGCAGACAAGCCTCTGTGCTCTTCTCCTGCCATGACTGTGATAAGGTCGGCAATGGAGACCCCTCCAGACACCCTTTCTGGCCCTCCCAGACACTCCCAGACCCACACAAGCACTCACATATCCACACAGGGCACTCCCCAGCCCCTCACGTGACGTCAAAGAGACCTTCACAGTCCTACACACGGAACCCCTAAGGAATAATCACAGATCTCTGCGAACCCTCCCAGACCCTCATAATCCCTCCCAGAACCACACAGCCCCTCACAGAGACCCTCAAGCCACTCACAGGTACCCTCAGAGACCTTCACAATCCCTCAAAGACCAACACAGACCCTCTCCGTGACCGTCACAGACCCTCATTGAGACCCTCATGGATTCTCACAGGGGCCCTTCACAGAGACCTACAAAGACCCTCACAGACACACACACAGGGAAACTCATGGACTCTCACCCTCAAAGAGACACTCACAGTGATACTAAGAGACCCTCAAGCACCCACACAAGCCCCAAGACAGACTCTCAGAGCCACATAGTACCTCACATGGACCCTCACAGAAAGCCTCACAGAACCTCACAGGGACACTCTGAGACCTTCAGAAACCCTCACAGGGTCTGTCAAAGCAGCTCGCACAGACCTTCACAGAACCTCAGAGACACTGTCACGTACCCGCCCACACACCCTGAAATACCCTGATGGACGCTAACAGGGACCCAGACAGACCCTCACAGATGCACAGAGACCCTCACAGGGCCCCTCACTGACCCACCCAGAACCTCACAGTACCTGACTGGGACCCTAACAGAGACCATGACAGACCCTCAACAACCCTCACAGTCTGTCAGACCGCATCTCACAGACCCTCACAGACATGCACCATCCAAACTTAACCTCCCAGCCCCTCCCAGACCCTCAGTGGGTCCCTCACACGGCCTCACTCAGCACTCCGCAGATACTACAGACCTTCACTGACCCTCACAGAGACCCTCACAGACCCTCACTGACCTTCACAGGGACCCTCACTGACCCTTACAGGGACCCTCCCTGACCATCACAAACCCTCAGAGACCCACCCAGACATGCTCTCACGGCACTCACAGTCCCACCCAGACCCTCAGTGACACTCTAATATTCCCCAAGGTTTAATTTGTATTCACATTATAGGGGTACCAAAAGAAGAAGAGAGAGAGAAAGGGATATAAAGTGTCTTTGAGGAGATAATTGCTGAAAACTTCCCCAATCTGGGGAAGGAGATAGTCTCTCAGGGTATGGAGATGCACAGATCTTCCAAAACAAGGGAACCAAGGAAGACAATACCAAGACGTATAGTGATTAAAATGGCAAAGATCAAGGATAAGGATAGACATTAAAAGCAGCCAGAGACAGAAATAAGATCACATACAAAGGAAAGCCCATGTGGCTATCATCAGACTCCTCAACAGAAACCGTACAGGCCAGAAGGGAATGAATGGCATGATGTATTTAATGCAATGAAGCAGAAGGGCCTTGAAACAAGAATACTTTATCTGGGTAGATTATCATTTAAATTTGAAGGAGGGGTTAAACAATTTCCAGATAAGCAAAAGCTGAGAGAATTTACCTCCTACAAACCATCTCTACAGTGTATTTTGGAGGGACTGCTATAGATGGAAGCGTTCCTAAGGTTTAATAGCTGTCACCAGAGGTAATAAAACCACAGTAAAGAAAGTAGAACAGCTAATTACTAAGCAAATGTAAAAACTAAAATAACTATCTCCAAAGTCAATCAAGGGATCAACAAAGAATACAGAATATGATACCTAATATATAAGGAATGGAGGAGGAACAAAAAGGAGAAAGATTAAAAAAAAGAACCTTTAGATTGTGTTTGTAATAGCATATTAAGTGAGTTAAGTTAGACTCTAAGATAATAAGGAAGTTAGCCTTGAACCTTTGGCAACCACGAATCTAAACTCTGCAATGACAATAAGTACATACCTATCGAAAATGACCCTAAATGTAAATGGACTGAATGCCCCAATCAAGACATAGAGTCACTGAATGGATACAAAAACAAGACCCATCTATATGCTGCCAACAAGAGACTCACTTTAAACCCAAAGACATATACAGACTAAAAGTGAAGGGATGGAAAAAGATATTTCATGCAACTAATTAGGGAGAAAAAAGCAGGTGTTGCAGTACTTGTATCAGACAAAATAGACTTCAAAACAAAGAAAGTAACAAGAGACAAAGAAGGACATTACATAATGATTAAGGGGTCAATACAACAAGAAGACATAACCATTATAAATATATATGCGCCCAACACAGGAGCATATGTGAAACAAATACTAACGGAATTTAAATGAGAAATAGAATGCAATACATTCATTCTACGAGACTTCAACACTCCACTCACTCTGAAGGACAGATCAACCAGTAAGAAAATAAGTAAGGAGACAGAGGAATTGAACAACACAATAGAACAGATGGACCTAACAGACATTTGCAGAACTCTACACCCAAAAGCAGCAGAACACACATTCTTCTCAAGTGCACATGGAACATTTTCAATAATAGAACATATACTAGGCCACAAAAAGAGCCTCAATAAATTCAAAAAGATTGAAATTGTACCAACCAGTTTCTCAAAACCACAAAGGTATGAAAGTAGAAATAAATTATGCAAGCAAAATGAAAAATCCCACAAACGCATGGAGGCTTCACAACACGCTCCTAAATAACCAATGGATCAATGACCAAATAAAAACAGAGATCAAGCAATATATGGAGACAAATGACAACAATAATTCAACACAGCAAAATTGGTGGGATTCAGAGAAGGCCATGTTAAGAGGAAAGTATATTGCAAAACAGGCCTACCGCAGGAAAGAACAATCCCATATGAGCAGTCTAAACTTACAATTAACAAAAGCAGAAAAAGAAGAACAAATGAGGCCCAAAGTCAGTAGAAGGAGGGACATAATAAAGATTAGAGCAAAAATAAATAAAATAGAGAAGAATAAAACAACAGAAAGAATCAATGAAAGCAGGAGCTTGTTCTTCGAGAAAATAAACAAAATAAATAAACTCCTAGCCAGAGTTATCAAGAAAAAGAGTCTACTCACATAAACAGAATCAGAAATGAGAAAGAAAAATCATGACGGACACCACAGAAATACAAAAAAGAATTGTTAGCAAATACTATGAAAAATTATGTGCTAAGAAACTGGATAACCTAGAAGAAATGGACAACTTTCTAGAAATATACAAACTTCCAAGGCTGCCCCAGAAAGAAATAGAAAATCTGAACAGAACAACAACCAGCAACAAAACTGAACTGATAATCAAAAACCTACCTAAGAACAAAACCCTGGACCAGATGGCTTCAAAGCTGAATTTCATCAAACATTTAGTGAAGAACTAATATCCATCCTCCTTAAATTTTCCAAAGAACAGAAGAAGAGGGAATACTTCCAAACTCATTCTACGAGGCCAGCATTACTCTAATAACAAAACCAGGCAAAGACACGACAAAAAAAGAAAATTACAGATCAATATCCCTGATGAACATAGATGCAAATATACTCAACAAAATATAGGTAAAACGAATTCAAAAACACATCAAAAAGATCATCCATCATGATCAAGTAGGATTTAGACCAGGGATGCAAGGAGGGTACAACATTCGAAAATCCATCGACATCATGCACCACATCAACAAAAAGAAGGAAAAAATCCACATCATCATTTCATTAGATGCTAAAAAAGCATTTGACAAAATACAGCATCCATTCATGATTAAAACTCTCAACAAAATGGGTATAGAGGTCAAGTACCTCAACATCATAAAGGCCATATATGACAAACCCACAGTTAACATCATACTTAACAGCAAGATGCTGAAAGCTTTTCATCTAAGATCAGGAACAAGACAGGTATGCTCACTCTCTTCACTGTTATTCAACATAGTACTCGAAGTCCTAGCCATGGGAATCAGACAAAACAAAGACATACAAGGCATCCAGATTAGTAAAGAAGAAGTCAAATTGTCACTATTTGCAGATGACATGATACTGTACATAAAAAACCCTAAAGACTCCAATCCAAAACTACTAGAACTAATATCTGAATTCAGCAAAGTTGCAGAATACAAAATTAACACACAGAAATCTGTTGCTTTCCTATACACTAACAATGAACTAACAGAAAATCAGAAAAACAATTCCATTCACAATTGCATCAAAAAGAATAAAATACCTAGGAATAAGCCTAACGAAGGAAGTGAAAGATTTGTACTCTGAAAACTACAAGACACTCCTAAGAGAAAGTAAAGAGAACACTAACAAATGGAAATGCATTCCATGCTCTAAGCTAGGAAGAATAAATATGGTCAAAATGGCTATACTACCTAAAGCAATCTCCAGATTCAACATAATTCCTATCAAAATACCAAAAGCATTCTTCAATGAACTGGAACAAATAATTCTAAAATTCATATGGAACCACAAAAGACCGTGAATAGCCAAAGAAATCCTGAGAAGGAGGAATTTAAAACAGGGGGAATTACGCTCCCTGACTTCAAGCTCTACTACAAAGCCACAGTAATCAAGACAATTTGGTATTGGCACAAAAACAGACCCACAGACCAGTGGAATAGATTAGAAAATCCAAACATTAACCCAAACATATACAGTCAATTAATATTTGATAAAGGAGCATTGGATATACATTGGGGAGATGATGTCCTCTTCAGCAGCTGGTGTTGGAAAAACTGTAGAGCTACATGTAAGAGAATGAAACTGGATCACTGTCTAACCCCATACACAAAGGTAAACTCAAGGTGAATCAAAGACCTGAATGTAAAACATGAAACCATAAAACTCTAAGAAAAAAACATAGGCAAGGATCTCTTGGACATAAACATGAGCGACGTCTTCATGAACATATCTCCCCAGCAAAGGGAAACAAAAGCAAAAATGAACGACTGGGACTATATCAAGCTGAAAACCTTCTGTACAGCAAAGGACACCATCAGTAGAATAAAAAGACATCCTACAATATGGGAGAATATATTCATAAATGACGTATCCGATAAGGGGTTGACATCCAAAATATATAAAGAACTCAGGCACCTCAACAAACAAAAGCAAATAATCCAATTAAGAAATGGGCACAGGACATGAATAGACACTTCTACAAAGAAGAAATTCAGATGGCCAACAGGCACATGAAAACATGCTACACATCGCTAATCATCAGAGAAATGCAGATGAAAACCAGAATGAGATATCACCTCACACCAGTGAGGATGGCCAACATCCAAAACACAAACAACAACAAATGTTGGCGACGATGTGGAGAAAAGGGAACCCTCCTACAATGCTGGTTGGACTGCAAATTAGTTCAACCATTGTGGAAAACAGTATGGAGGTTCCTCAAAAAACTCAAAATAGAAATACCATTTGACCCAGGAATTCCACTCCTAGGAATTTACCCTAAGAATGCAGCAGCCCAGTTTGAAAAAGACAGATGCACCCCTATGTTTATTGCAGCACTATTTACAATCGCCAAGAAATGGAAGCAACCTAAGTGTCCACCAGTAGATGAATACATAAAGAAGAGGTGATACATATACACAATGGAATATTATTCAGCCATAAGAAGAAAACAAATCCTACCATTTGCAACAACATGGATGGAGCCAGAGGGTATTATGCTCAGTGAAATAAGCCAAGCCGAAAAAGACAAGTATCAAATGATTTCACTCATATGTGGAGTATAAGAACAAAGAAAAATCTGAAGCAACAAAACAGCAGCAGACTCACAGAACCCAAGAATGGACTAATAGTAACCAAAGGCAAAGGGACTGGGGAGGATGGGTGGGAAGGGAGGGATAAAAGGGAAAAGGGGGCATTACGTTTAGCAGATGTAATGTTAGGGAGGGCACGGGGAGGGCTGTACAACTCACAGAAGGCAAGTAGTGACTCTATAGCATCTCACTATGCTGATGGACAGTGACTGTAATGAGGTTGGTGGGGGGGACCCGATGAAGGGGTAGATTAATCACCATAATATTACACATGTAATTGTAGATTAATGATACCAAAATAAACTATTAAAAATATACATATAACACATCTCTCATAACATCACCAAGAAACCCTAATTCCTCTTATTCTCCTTGACAAATTATTAATTTTGGACAGATAGCTTGCTAGGCTATTAGCATTACGTCCTTGGAAGTTCCAACTATAAACCATACTTGAATCTAATGACTCTTTCTTTGTATTTTTTTTTCACTGAGTGAGTGTGTGATATTTAATTTTCCTTTATACTAGGTGTCTCAAGAAGGTTTTAATTCTTTTCACACTGCATTGATATTTTAGTTAAATTTATCGTTGTAAAATTATTTATACTCTGTTTTGTAACATCCTGACGAAATGATGAAACGTCAGATCATCCTTTAAAGAAAAATTGATTTTGATTGACACCTGGGTTTTCAACAGCGACATTGGAGATAAGAATACAAGGCAATGACCTGTTTAAAAACAAGGGAACACGTTTTAAGCTTTTACATTCAGCCAAGGTCTTTGAAATGTGAGGATCCAGAAAAACATGTTATCAGAAAATAAGACCTCAAAAATATTATCTCACAGAGATCTGTCTGAAAATTTTTCTTAGAGGAAATATTCCAGTAGGAAAAAAAAAAAACCTAGGAATATGCTATTAGGTTTGTGGAAATAAGGATTGATGTTAGTGATGTTTATTGTATAATAAAAAAAAACACGCAAATGTAGCATATCCAAAATAACCCAGAAGTACAGCTCCAGGAAATATCCCCTTGAAATAAGGGCCATGATGATGGAAAAAGCAAAATCAGAGGAGGTGAGAGGAGGTAAGAATACTTGCTGGGTTTGCTGAGAAGATGCTAAAATTGACACATGTAAGAAACTGAGGAGGAAATTCACATAATAATGATATAAAACCATTACAATACTAAAAGTTTCCAAATTCAAACAAACAGAAAAATACTTCATCTATAAAATGGAAGATGCAAAAGGTGCAGAAAAAAAGAATAAAGTATGGAAAATAAAGCATCAAGTAAGGTGATAGAAATAAATCATAATAGAAAAAGTTTAAAAAATCAAGGGAAAGATAGTTGGGCACGATTTTTAAGTGGCATAAAAAAATCAGATAAAATATATTGAAAATAGTTATGGAAAAAATAAAGAGGTCAAATATGCATACAAAAAGGACCTAAGTCCAAATTTTGATAAAAGGTTAAATTCAAGATGAGAACGTCCTAAAGGAGGAAATGATATATAGGCCACAGAAGCAATAGTAGGGGCAGAATGTGCTTATGAATGTGCACATTCATGACAATAAAGCCAAATAAACGCGAATGCCGTTCCCACCAGGGCCGTAGAGAAACCTTCGGACCACCGCGCTGGGGACGCACATTAAGTCCACACGGAGCATCAAGACGCATCCACCACGTGAATCCCTCAGTGAGTCCTGACTGCTCCTCTCTGTCCCCTGCCCCGCCCTCAGCAACCCTTTGTGACAGCACCCCTGCTCTGTGATGTGGGCCTGCTGTGCTGTGCCCAAGCCCAGGCCCACAGGTCAGTTGCCTGAGAGCAGCAGTGCGATTCAGACGATGGAGAGTGCTCTCCTGCCTCTGAAGAGCGTTCTAGCTGCCTGGCTGAGCTCCAGCACCACACTCTGGGTGACTGAGGTCATCATCGGCATCCTGTGTGGACTGGGGCTCTTCCGCCTGTCACTCCCCTGCTGGCCAAGTGACCCTGGAGACATCAGGAAGGTAAGGAACCCTTGGCCCAGACCTGACAGAATGTGAGTCTCTCTTTTCTACAATAACTTCTGCTTTTTGGAGTCAGCTGTAGAGGCTCCTGGGGTGGGAAAGAAGAGGACATCTTTTCTCGGGAAGGAATACAAGATCCTCCTCCTAGGCATAAGCCAGGCCGGGAGCGACTTCCAGCAGGAGGATCCATCCGAAGACCCCAGACAGGAGCCAGGTGGGCTAAAGGGCTCCGGGCCAAAGTCCCAAACCCAGTGGCCCAGCGGCTGAGGCCCAGAGCCTAAGAATTTGATGTGTGTGGGAGGACAGGCCCCTGAGCACTGATCCACTGGCTGCCTTCCTGGGGCCGGGGTCTAGGGCGGGGCTTCATCCAGGCTGACCCCAGGGCCGGGCTGAGCCCGCAGTGCGTCTGCACAGGGGCTGCGCGGGGCGCTGGCCTCGGGACACAGAGGGCGGCCTGACGGAGCTCCGAGGGGCCTGTGGGTCTGAGCACCTGTGTGCTTCTTGGACAGAGAGACAACCTGACCCAGGAAAGCCAGGGCGGGTCTCACGTAGAAAATCCTGCTTTACATTCTGCAAGGAAGGAAAAGGGAAAATGTTTTTATCTACGTTAAAAATGAGTCCAAGGACAGGAAACCTCAGGGCCCGTTAGGTTCTTGTGGAAAGTCATGTGTACGGACGCAGAGCCGCTGCAGCTCGTCTACGGAGGTGAGTGAGACTTGGTCCCAGCCTGTCGTGTGTCTGGTTTTTTGGTCCCTCAGGGTCACCTGGAGTCGAGGGAGAAGAACAGGAAGAGGAAGAGAAGCGCCGTTCTGAGAGGTGAGCACCTGCCAGCCGGCCTGCCCACCCCGAGGCAGCCCCCTCGCTCCCGCCTGAGGTCCCAGCCCCACGACGCCCCTGAGGATGCCAGGGCAGAGCCTGACCCTCGGGAACGGGAGGCCTTGGGGAGGCTGCTGGGCAGGAGATCTGAGCCTGGATGCTCCCGGCATTCCGGGCTGGAACAACGCTGCGAGGGCCTGGGAATGGGGGTCGCCCAGCACGGACAGGGTGGGCTGGACTGGACCAAGAGTGCCCGGATTGGGAGGGGGCACTCCAGGGGCACGTGTGGTCAAGGTGCTGAACTTCCCTCGGGAGCCCCCCTAAGGTGGCCCCGCCCTGTCCCCCACAGGGGTGGTTATGAGGGTCGCTGTGAGGGCCGCAGAGGGTAATGGATGTAGAAGCACCTTCCAAATGACAAAGCGCTTCCCGTCATGAGTCTTGCCATCGCTGTCAGGGATCCTGCAGACTTGGACAACAAGGCTTTGGCTGCAGACTCTAAGCTCCCCAAAGTCTCCCCTAAAGGGACATGACACTCAGGCTCATATAAGACCCCTAGATCCCTGCTTTCACTACCATGATCCTGTCTCAACTTTCCAGGTCTCAGACGTCACCTGAAACAACTGGAGGTGACAGACAGCCTGATTTCATGTCTAGAGAGGTAATGAAGCTCACCCTTCTCTCTCAGTCCTTCCTCCCAGAGCCTGTCATGGGACTCCAGGGCTGCAGCAGCCTGGGGTGGACTCGGGAGGGCGGACATGGGGACAGGCGAGGGTACAGACCTGGGGTGTGGGACAGGAGGAGCACATGACGACAGTGTGGGGGCTGTGGAGGGCCATGGGCCCCAGATGCCAACCCTTCCCTGGCCGCCTTGGCCCTCCTGGCCCCATCTGCTCCTGGCTGCAGCTTGTGCCTCCTGTCTTCCTCAGCCACCTGAGCGGGATCCCCGACAACGGTGGCTCTCATCGGGTATATCAAGACCCCCCTGGTGAGGTGTGCACAGAACAGACTGCTGGAGCCCACCAGCCATGCAGGGAGCCTGTGGACGTTTCTCCTGCCATGTCCCCTTCAGCTTCCCAGACCCCTCTGGTGAAGCAACCACTGCACCTGGCCTCCACTGTTTCACCGGACCTACCAGACTCCACATGTTCTGTTCTTCCACCCTCCTCCCAGGGTGCCTCTCAACCACCAGAGCTCTTCCTTCCCCTGGACAGCCCTTCACCCCAGCCACTTGCTTCTTCCACTCCAACCCAATGTCCCTCTGATTTAGAATCCCGCCCTCCATCTCCGACAGCCTCCTTTGCCCCCCCACCACCAGACTCCACGCTGACTCTTCCTCAGTGTGACCCAGTGGCACTCCCACTGGGCACTGTCCCATGGAGCTCGTCCCCACACACCCCTTGGACATGTTCTCCTGCCCCAGCCATCTCGGGCCTTGGCGACCCTGTTTCGGCCCTGCCCTCGCAGCAGGTGGCTGCCAAAGCCTGCAGCCTCTCCACCTCCTCACAGGGTGGGTCCCAGCCAGTGACCTCATTCTGGGGAGACCCAGGCATACAGGTAGTGGCTGGTACCCCCCTTTGCTCAGTTGTGATGAGCAGAATCTCCTGGAATGAGAAATTACAAAGAAAGTCAAGACCAAGATTTATAAGGAGAAAGAAAAGGACAGATCACAACCAAAACAAAGGGGCTCAGCCCACAGCCTGAATTCCTTGGAGAGCACACTGAAACCACTGGGTGCTGAGTGCAAAGAGGGGTCTGAAGCATTGGGCCTGGGTCAGACTGTGAAAAAGAGCCAGCCTGCCCAGGTCCAGGGGACAGTTGACTCTGCTGGGAACAATTGTCTCCAGTGCCCACCAGAGGAGAAACAGAGGCCTCCAGAAAGTTCCTTCGGAAGAAGGTTGAGGCTCTTCTTTCAGAGTATATTACCCCATAAAAAAACCAAACATCAGGAAGCTCTGCCAAAATCTAAACTCTCACCAGCCACAGCCCAGAGTCAGAGATCATTCACAAGCAGGTCGTTTACGGAGAACACGGATCCTGAGGCTGAGGCACTAATGAGAGCGGTCGGACAGATTTTAAAGAAAGTGGCAGTTTTCCGTGGACTTCACACCACAAAGATGGATAAATGTGAACAGGAATTCAAAGCCCCAGTACGTGGGTGTTACCACTCCCATGAGCATCCTGCCTACCCAGAGCCAGGGAAAATGAGTCATACACCCGGCGGTCACCAAACCACCCAGCAGGGCCAGAGATGTTCTGTCAAGGAATGTCAAGTCAGACACCAAGTGTCCTTGAAAAGTGGCAGATTCAACAACAAGCAGCTGGACCTGAGGGACTCCCCATCCTTGTCCCACAAGACTTTGTCTTCTCTAGTCAGTCGCTGCCAGCATGGAAGAGCCGTGCCATGCATCCCAGGCCCACAGCCACACAGCCTGTGGCACTGTCTTCTTCGGAGACGTGTCTAGTCTAGGCAACCACAAAACGCTCTAACCGAGAGGGGGCTCAAGGACTCGGCACCCTGCGAGGCGGTCTTAAAGAGCCCACCTGACATAGGTGGCACCTACCAGCGACCACCTCCATCGCCATGAAAAGACAGAGGAATATGGTACAAAGATCACCCAGACCCAGACAACACCTGAGAGGGAACATGAAGGAATGGAAATGTATAATCTTCATGAAAAAGAATTCAGAATAAAAGTCATAACCACGCTGATGGATCTACAGAGAAATATGCAAGAGCTGAGGGAGGAAGTGAGGGAAGAACTAAGGAAAAAAAAAACTGAAGGAGCAAAACAGCAGGAGACTCACAGAACCCAAGAACGGACTAATAGTTACCAAAGGGAAAGGGACTGGGGAGGATGGGTGGGAAGGGAGGGGCAAGGTGGAAGAAGGGACATTACGATTAGATGTAATGTTGGGGGGGCACGGGGAGGGCTGTACAACCCAGAGAGGACAAGTAGTGACTCTATGGCATCTCACTACGCTGATGGACAGTGACTGTAATGGGGTTGGTGGGGGGGACCTGATGAAGGGGGTAGTGTAATCACCATGATATTACTCATTTAATTGTAGATTAATGATATCAAAATAAACTTATTTAAAAAAGTGAACTGTCATTTAATAGTATTTATTGAAAGAAAAGTAATTATGTTCCCCGTTTAATCCATTAATGTTTTTGTGCACTCTTGAGTATTATATTTAAAAACATGTTTCTGACTTAAACCTAGCTGCCAAAATAACATTAAAATGTATTTAGAAAACCCAAGTGAAGAGTTTGGGGATTATATTTGTCCTTTGGTCAGAGTGACTATTTCCAAAACCATTCACCTGCTTCCCCCTCAACTTCAAAACAGCACAGCTATCATGCCACTTCATCAGTCCAGGTGCCCTACAGCTGCCCGGTAGGGAGCGCCATCCTGAACTGGTCTCCTGGATCTTCCTGCACATTTCTCTGAGATCCTCTATTACTTTTTTTAGCTCGAAAAATCTCAAACCTACGTAAAAGCTAAATTAGGGGAAAAAGTTTAATATCTGAACTGCCTAAAGGTATATTATAGACTTCATGACCTGTATCTCTTGAGAAAAGGGACATTCTCCTAAATAACCATAATGTCATTGTCAAATTCAGGAGACTTAACATTTCTATAATATAATTACCGAATATTTAGTCCACCCTCAAAATTCTCCAATTGCCCCAACAATGTCCTTTATATAGAATTTTTCTCCCGACTCAGGAAGCAGTCGTTTTCCAAAGGATTTGCCTCAGGAAAGGCACTGTTCCGAGGTCCTCGGCTGCGGTGGTGGTGGTGCGTAGCATTAGGAGGCCCCAGGTGAGTTTGCCCTATGCTGGGTAATCACTGGGTTCGCTAAAGTGTTGGCTTCCAGGTTTTTCTGCTGTAAAGCTGTAGTTTTCCCTTTAATAAGTGATTGTGGGGCGATAGCTCAAGACCACAGGCTTCCACCCAGTGAAGTGCACTGGTGGACCTACGTCAGTAGTTACCGTAACCGCCCAGATGGGTGCTTTGCTCATTGCTACCTTCATTCTGTGGCGTTCCACAGGAGTGGCTTCCTTCCCTGCCCGCCTCGATGGGTGATGCACACAGGTGGGCGGGTGGATGTCTGATAGATTATTCTACCACGGGCTATAATCCCTGAGGTCAGAGTGCATATTGACGCTCAAACTGTCCCAGGTGTGACTAGCTGGGGGCAGTTCGTACAAGCTCCAGTCAACACAACCCCATCAATTTTCAGTCGTTCCCACCTTCTGGCCCAAGATGTTCCTCTGCCCCTTGTCCTTTCCCGGCCCAGCCCTGGAATCAGGCCTTCCTCCAGGCAGGCCCAGGCCCCCTCCCTGGGCAACGGCAGCTAGAAAGCACCTACGGCCTCAGGGGCTGGGCTCGGACCTCACCCACAACATGTTCCCCCGCGACGCCTTCACTGCCTGCTGTGCTCACCCCACGGCACCCCGAGTCCCCAGCGTGCTGTGTCCCTCCCTGCCTTGCTCTAGTCCGGGCCGTGGCCTCTTCCTGGCTGCCCTTACCATTGTGTTCCTGTGTGGCTCATTCTTAGTCCTTTTCACAACTCTTCAAGTATCAACCAACGTGTGGTCTTCCCTGACCGCCGCACAATCCCATCCTGAGCTGTGGGCATTGCAACACGAACTCTGGAACTCTTCTCACAGGGTAGAAAAATGGCATCGTGTTTTAATTTACATTTGTGTGACTACCAGTGTGGCCGAGCGTGTTTGCTTTGCGTATGGGAAACAGAAACTAGTGCTCTTCCCGGATAACAGGAGAGCTGGGGTTCTAGAGCAGTGAGCTTGCTATTTGTTCCACTGCATTTTTGTTGAATCTTTTATAATCAGTGTCAAATAATGTAGAGAAGGTTACAGTGTAAATCACAATTTGGATTATTACAACATATAAAAATAACTATTTATTTATTAAATAGATAATACATCCTCATGACCCAAAATTCAGAAAGTACAAAGCAACAGAGAAAAAAATCTCTATTCACTCGTGTCCCCAAACCCCAAATCACCTGGTTGCCTTCCTGGAGGTAAACAATGTTTTGAATTTTTTGTGTGTCCAAATACAACCAGGCATACATGAGCATAGATGTGTCATTATATACCCTGTGTGGGGCTCACTTTTATATCTTAAAATAAGACGACCTAAAAAAACTTAACAAAATGAGTTTTGTAATGTTTATCAGAGGTATGTGTGATTACGCTGCAGCACAGACTCTAAGCCAGGTTTAGACTAATTTCTCAACATGAGGACAGGGATACATTTTTTTTCCTAAAAAAGTAGCACAAAGATGCTTATAATTTGTTGTCACCGGTTTCTCTACCAGAATGTCTCTGGTACTATATATTCCTAATTACTCAATTTTTTATTAAGGTATAGCTGATGTATTAGTTTCAGGTGTACAACACAATGATTTGAAATTTGTATGTATTGCCAAGTGATCACTACAATAAATCCAGTTAACACTGCTGTGCCTAAGTCGCGAGTCCCCAAAAGACTACCAAGGAGCCGATTCCAATGCAAGCACACAAGGGTCGTTTATTCAAGCTCAAGCTTGGGCTCATACTTGTCACCGATACAGTGGTTCCAAAGTGAGAGCCCTGAGCTCAGGGTAGGCAAGGTTTTTAAGCATTAAAGGTGCAGGGAGAGGGGGGCTCTAACTTGGACATTTTCCATGGGTTAAGCCTGGCTGGTGCCCAGCTGCCGGCTGATGTACCATGTAAGGCATTTTATCTATAAGGAGCAGATGTGTCTGAACCTTGAGGCTCGGACCTTGAGATTGTAGCTAGGGAGCTATTTAAGGGGAGAGAGTTACTGGAACAAACAATGGGTAGTTTTTTCTCATGACTGGAACAAAGTTTTCTCTCAGAACTGGGCTGGGGGCGAGACTTTCTCTTAGGATAGTTTCTATTTAAAATGGAGTCTCTTTTGCTCTCACAACACATGTGACCATACGTAGTTACAACCTTTTTTCTTGTGATGAGAACTTTCAAGACCCATTCTCCTAGCTACTTCCAAATATGCAGTATGGTATTATCAACTATAATCACCAAGCTGTGTGCTACATCCCTGTGACTGACTGATTTTATAACTGGAAATTTGTACCTTTTAACCCCCTTTACCATTTCGCCCACCTCCCACCTCCTGTCTCAGGCAACAGTCTATTCTCCATATCCATGAACATGGGATTTTTCATTGTTTTGTTTATAGATTTCACATGTGAGCGAGATATATGGTATTTATCTTTTTCTGCTTTATTAGCATGATGCAATCAAGGTTCATAAGTGTTGTAACAAATGGCAAAATTTCATTCTTTTACATGCTGAATAACATTTTTTATTGTATCCATACTATATGCCACAGTTTCTCTATCATTGATGGAAACTTAGGTTGTTTCCATGTCTTGGCTGTTATAAATAATGCTGCTGTACTGAACGTAGGGGTGTATCTATCTTTGTGATTCAGTGTTTTCATTTTCTTTGGATGAATACCCAGAAGGCGAAATGCTGGATCACACAACAGTTCGGTTTTTAATTTTGGGCTGTTTTTTTTTAACATTTTTTTTATTGTGAAATGACTATCACAGTAAGTTTAGTTAACATCCTTCAACATACAGTTATAAATTATTTTTTCTTGCGATGTGAACTTTTGAGGTTTTTCCTCTTAACAACTTTTCAATATACAAGACATTATTGCGCACCATGCAACGAACAAGTTCCAATACAGTGAACAAGCTCCCACAAGGTGAACAATGCAAGGAACATAGAGAACAAGTTCTCACAAGGTGAACAATGCAAAGGCAGTCATATCAGAGAAACTAATTCAGTTACTATAATCAATCTACTATGATTATTCATATGATTTTTATACTTAAAATTATAAGTGAATCCCACATTTCCCCCCTTTTTGCTTTAATTGACGCAAATGCATATGCATATATTTGTGGAAGGTACGAGAATAATGATTAGCTGGGCTCAGACTGTGACATAGCTTGTCACAGGCAATGTCTCTCTCATCTGGACGGATGAGGTTCTATGCCTCACCTCAGTTGGCCCCCATGTGGCTCACCTGAGGTCCCTTATGACTGTGCCTGTCTTAGGTTGTTCCTCCCATGAGGAATCTTACCCGTCTCTGGCTAACCAGCCATCGCCTGGGACCAAACAGGGAGATAAAATACGAAAGAGAGGACAGCCAGCAGCTATAATTCTGGGTAAAATCACAATATACATGATTATTTTCTTGCAGCAAATGCAGGTGGGGAATCCGTATATGATTTCACAAAGACGTTTAAAAGGAATCACTTATTTCTTGAAGTTAATTCTTGAAAATTAGCATATGCTGGTATTGGCTTTAAAAGACCAACAACTCTCTACTACAAAGAGACAGTAATCAAGGCAATTCGGTATTGGCAGAAAAACAGACCCAAAGATCAGTGGAATAGAATAGAAAATCCAAACATCAACCCAAACACATACAGTCAATTAATATTTGATAAAGGAGCCTTGGATATACATTGGGGAGATGATGGCCTCTTCAGCAGCTGGTGTTGGAAAAACTGGACAGCTAAATGTAAGAGAATGAAATTGGACTACTGTCAAACCCCATGCACAAAGGTAAACTCAAGGTGGAGCAAAGACCTAAATGCAAGTCATGAAACTATAAAATTCTAAGAAAAAAATATAGGCAAAAAGCTCTTGAACATAAACATGAGTGACTTCTTCTTGAACATATCTCCCCAAGCAAGGGAAACAAAAGCAAAAATGAACAAGTGGGACTATATGAAGCTGAAAAGCTTCTGTACAGCAAAGGACACCATAAGGAGAACAAAAAGACTTCCTACAGTATGGGAGAATATATTCATAAATGAGGTATCCGACAAGGGGTTGACATCCAAAATATATAAAGAACTCACGCACCTCAACAAATAAAAAGCAAATAATCCAATTAAGAAATGGGCACAGGACATGAATAGACACTTCTCCAAAGAAGAAATTCAGATGGCCAACAGGAACATGAAAAGATAATCCACATCACTAATCATCAGAGAAATGCAGATTAAAACCACAATGAGATATCACCTCACACCAGTGAGGATGGCCAACATCCAAAACACAAACAACAACAAATGTTGGCGAGGATGTGGAGAAAAGGGAACCCTCCTACCCTGCTGGTGGGACTGCAAATTAGTTCAACCATTGTGGAAAGCAGTATGGAGGTTCCTCAAAAAACTCAAAATAGAAATACCATTTGACCCAGGAATTCCACTCCTAGGAATTTACCCTAAGAATGCAGCAGCCCAGTTTGAAAAAGACAGATGCACCCCTATGTTTATCGCAGTACTATTTGCAATAGCCAAGAAATGGAAGCAACCTAAGTGTCCATCAGTAGATGAATGGATAAAGAAGATGTGGTACATATACACAATGGAATATTATTCAGCCATAAGAAGAAAACAAATCCTACCATTTGCAATAACATGGAAGGAGCTAGAGGGTATTATGCTCAGTGAAATAAGCCAAGCTGAAAAAGACAAGTACCAAATGATTTCACTCATATGTGGAGTATAAGAACTAAGGGAAAAAAAACCTGAAGGAACAAAACAGCAGGAGACTCACAGAACCCAGGAAAAGACTAATAGTTACCAAAGCGAAAGGGACTGGGGAGGATGGGTGGGAAGGGAGGGGCAAGGGGGAAGAAGGGACATTACGATTAGCAGATGTAATGTTAGGGGGGCATGGGGAGGGCTGTACAACCCAGAGAGGACAAGTAGTGACTCTATGGCATCTCACTACGCTGATGGACAGTGACTGTAATGGGGTTGGGGGTGGGAACCTGATGAAGGGGGTAGTGTAAAAACCATAATATTACTCATTTAATTGTAGTTTAATGATATCAAAATAAACCTAAAAAAAAAAAAAGACCTACAACTGCCTTCCGCACACACACTAGGAGAACAGGAATACAAATGCATAACAGTATTAGACCTACAATTATAGGCCATATCCAATGAAACAAAGAAAACCAATTTAAAAATCCAGCCATTTGTGAAAACTTATCAATAACATCGTGAATGTTGTCTATTTGATCTTGAATACTATGCGAAAAATCAGACAAATTAAAAGAACACATCCCTGGAAATTGTTAACATCCTGTATGTTCTTTTTTTTTTTAATCACTTATTCTTTTGTTAGCTTCTCCTAAGTATTCTTTTTTTAAATAATTTATTTTGGATCATTAATCTACAATTACATGGGCAATGTTATGATTATTAAACTACCCCCTTCATCAAGTCCCCCCCACCAACCCCATTACAGTCACTGTCCATCAGCGTAGTGAGATGCGGTTTTTCATCTTTTGAGGAACATCCGTACTAACCCCCTATGGCCGCAGCAGCAATTACACAGTCCCACTAGCAGTGCCCTGGGTCCCCTTTTCACCATGTCCTCACCAAACATATTCTTAGCTTTTTAATAATAGCCATGCTAAGAGGTGTGGGATGGTATCTCATTATGGTTTTGGTTTGCATTTCCCTGATGATTAGTGATGTGGAGCATCACTACATGCGCCTGTTGGCCATTGGTGTGTCTTTGGGAAAATGTCTCCACTACATTTTTTAAAGCATTTGCTTTTGCTTTGTTTTCCTCTTATGCAGCAAACAGAATTAATTCACAAGACACCTTCATATTTGCCAAAGTAGACGTTAGCAACAAAATATCAAAACCTGAGTTTTCACTCCTGAACACCTCAGAGGAAGGAACTGCCCTCTTTAAGCAAGAAGAAGGGTGGGTGTGGAGCCTTGGAGAGATGTGTGCCCATTGCTAGAAATTATGAAGCTATTCTTTATTTACATCAAGTCAGTAGCATATGGCATTTTAAATCCTTAGGAGTAAAAGTCTGGAAATGTCAGTGATTACAGAGTGCTGTCAGAGTGAAGTTAAATAACAGGGCTGGAATGATTTCAAAGAAACCTTAAAAATATCCTGAGTGCTTACCTATTTTTTAAAAGGGCATTGTTAAAAGACTGGCATAATATTTAAAATAATTTCCTAGAAACAAGTTTTGCCTCCAGAAGAGCTTTGATCAAATACTTCATCATGATGAATACAGTCAATTACACTTGCAGTCCTGTGAGCTGCTTTTAAAAATTCATGTGCAAATCTTCTTGAGCACTTAAATCTCCTGTTTCCCTCCCAGACCTTTCTCTAAGCGCAGTGAGGTTTACTGCCCCCTGCAGAGGGCTGGTCATCATTACTGTCCTATTTTGCCAGGTATCCGGAATTCTTCCTGCCCTCCCCAAATACATTCTGAGTGATGAAAGGCGCAAATTCTGCTTTATCTGTCTTTTAAATCTCTCATGATTCCTAAGACGCAGTAGGCACCTGAAAACCTCTTTTCTCAGTGGTCAGACCACACCACATGTAAGGGCGACTGCAAGCACAGGCCCCAAACAGGAGATGCCCCTGGGTCATCATTCTGTGTGGGAACAGAAAGTAGGGCTTAGGAAACCTGCATGTACCGAAGATGTAAAACCACTTCCAATGTATAAATGTAAAATTGTTCACTGCCCTTTCTTTCAATATTTAGGCTACAAAGACAATTATTGGGTAATAATGTAAGATACAAACTAATTACTACACCTACAAAACAGGCTCTGGGGTATATACATATGTGTATATTACTATCATAAATCTTTTATTATTATATACATAATATTTCATTTTTAAAAGTACTGTGCCCCACTTAGGAATACAAAAGGCATGCCATGTACCCACTACTCCACTTGACATTTATTATGTCTCCGGTTTACAGCTATGACAAGCAATGTTGCCATAGATGTCCAACTGCTTTATTTAAGACTGACTCTTGAACTACACATTTTCCATTTTACTGGGTTTGCCAAATTGTTCTGCAGATTACTTCTCTGCTTTATGCTCTCACTGTCTGCATGAGAGTACTCATGACTGTGTGTATGCTACACTGTTGTCATACTTATTTTTTTGTGAAATTCCTGACTGTAAAATAGTACCTTCTTGTGGCTTTAATTTGCAAGTCCTCAATTAATAGTGAGGTTAAACACATTTTCATGTTTTTTAGCCATTAATGAAGTTTTTTCCCTATTAATTTGTGGGTGTGTAACAAACAATGTACTCTTTTCCTTAAAAGAGGTCTGGCCTTTGTGAACTTCCTGCTCTTAGAGAGCATTTCTAAACCCTCGGAATGCCATGCCTGACAGGAGGGTCTTAGATTCCCTGAGGCCTTCGGTCATCCCAGACACACCAGTGCAGTGACTAACATTGCAATCTGTGGTCCAAGCACTTTGGGAAACACTACTGAGCCTCCTCAAAAAATTAAAAATAGATCTACCATATAACTCAGCAATTCCACCTCAGGGTGTATACACAAAGAAAATAAAAACAGGATTTCAAAGAGATATATACACTCCCATGTTTGTTGCAGCATTAGTCACAATAGCCAAGGTAGGGAAACACCGTAAATCCCCATCCATGGATGAATGGGTAGGAAAGAGGTATAATATATGACGGAATAATATTCCGTCATTTGCAACAACATGAATGGACCTTGAGCAGAAAAAGACAAGTATGGTGTGAGATCACATACATGTGGAATCTAAAATACTCATGTTGATGCCAGGGTTCTTGTTCGCGGAGTCAAAGAATGAGCTTCACAAACACTCAGGGTAGGAGAGCAAGGCAGAGGCTTTTATTTAGGGATAAAGTGAGAGGACAGAGCTCCCGGCTCACGCCAGGAGGGGACAAGAGAGTCCCGGGGTTTTACGTTGTCTAGGGGTGTACACCTGCTACGTGGCCCCAAAACGTTTGTCTGGGAGCATATCACTCAAGACTTCCTGCTTTGCGCCCAAGGTGGGCTGTTACTGTCTGTTTGCTAAAAGAGTATGTTAAGAAAGTTACTTTTTAACAAGTTGGGTCTTAAAATGCAATCTTATTTTCAGGATAGAATCCTTCCTGTTTGTTTTGGGCTCGCCTGTTAAATTGCCCAGGTTGCAAATAACTTGACTAGGGCTGGAGGAAGAAAAGCAGCACCTGGGTAAAGTCAGAAAAATAAGCTGGGCCCCCCAGCAGGACAAACAAATCCCACAATGGATAATCTTGCTTTGTTTTTCCAGAGGCCCTCACTCTACTCTGTCTAAACCCATGCTCCCTGTCTTAAAGTCTGTTAAAAAAAAAAAAGTAAAATGGTGGTTACCAAGGAAGTGGGGAATAAAATTGATATTGTTTAAAGGTGCAAACCTGCCACAAGCAGTAAATAAGCCAGAGAGCTAATGAACACTATAATGAATATAGACAATATAATTGTGTAATGGGATAAATTCCCTACAGCAGCAATCATATCACAACAAACACATGTATCAAAGTGACATGTTGTACGCCTTAAATTTACACAATATTATGTGTCTAAATTCAATTTTTTAAATACATAACTTGCAATAGAAGTTTTGAGGCATGTGGTAGGAGCATAGCCTCTGGAGGAAAGGCACTGAGGTCAGCCACATGGGCGGTTTACCGTCTGGACACCAAGGCTTGGGTGAGCTTCCCTGGATGTCAGTACTCCACACATGTGGTCGTCACCATGCTGGGGAAGTAACACTGTTCTGAGTCCAAGGGTGTGGGCGACCAGAAGCTCCAAATTTGGTACTTTGTGGACTCGGCCCTCGGTGCTTTTTACCTTCTCATTTTAATCTTCCAATGATTTTCAAAGACCTGCCGGTTTTAATCCTTTGCTTGTGCTAAACCGAGAACAGCTCTCTGTGAGTCTGTGAATCCATTTTATGAATTATCAAATCTGAGTGTGGTATTGGGAACCCCTCAAGCTGGGGGACTAGTGTTGGCAGGGAGGGTGGTCTTGGGAACAGTGCCCTCTAATTTTGCAATGGTTGCTCTCTTGCTCATTTATCCTATTACATTGTTTGTCTTATTTAAAAATTGGTTTGTAAGAATGTTTTTATTTTATGCATTACATATATCTTTCTCCAATTTATTTTATTCCTTTTTGCTATCTATTGAGGAATAGAAGATTCTGATTTGATTGAATGTCTCAGTCTTTTCCATCACGATCTTTGCTTTCTTTACAATCTTGTTTAAGAAGTCCTTTCCTACTCCAATTTCACAAAGCCATTCCCCTATAGGAAATAAAAGTATAATGTTTTGTTTTCACACTTAGGCCTTAAATTCTTGTGTTTATGTGTCTGGTCTGAGTTAGGAATCTCTATCAAAGAGAATTAGATTTGGCTAAAAATAATAGTGATTTGGAAATCAGTGGCATACAAGTATCACATTAATGTATTTCTCTTTTCCTATGGTATTCAAATATCCCAGCATCATTTATTTATTAGTACTCTATCCTTTCTCCAGTTATCTGCAGCATGGACTTGGTCCTATATCAAGTGTCTATATATGTATAGCTCTGTTTCTGGGCTTTCTCTTCTTTCCAATCCTCTATATATATGTCCTGCCAATTCCACACCATCTTAATTGCTGTGGCTTTATTCTGCACTTTGATATCTCATACAAAAGCTACTTCTTGCCTCTTGTTCTTCAGGAATGTCTTAGCTTTCCCTGGCCTTTTGCTCTTCTACATAAATTTTAGAACCAGTCTTTCGAGTTCCATGAAAAGCTGTAAGGATTCTGTTAGAAATCTGTAGATTAATTTGGGAACAACTAACATTCTTAAGATAGTCAGAATTCTTCTCCATTTATTAGGTCTTTCAAAGTTTATTTAATAAAGTTACATAACTTTCTTATAAAGGTTTAACACATGTTAGATTTATTCCTGGATCCCTTGTCATTTTTGTTGCTCTTATAAATTAGGTTTCTTATTTATTAAGAGTACATAGAAATGCAATTGAATCTTAAATACTGATATAATATCCAGCCATCTCTTACTAATTCTAAGAATTTTAAAAATTGAAATGTAGTTTATATGCAATATTATATTGGTTTCAATATAAGTGTAGTTACCATTTGTCATCATAGAAATTTATTACAATATTATGAGTTATATTCCTTATGCCATACTTCCATCCTGTGGCCAAATTATTTTATAATTTGAAGTTTGTGCCTCTTTATCCCCTTTACCTATTTCACAGGTCCCTGACCTCGCATGTTAACCAGCTGTTCATTCTCTATGTCTTCTTTGGAAAAAATGTCTGGTCAGGTCCTCTGCCCACTTTTTAACCAGATTGTTTTTTTGGTGTTGAGTTGTATGAGTTCTTTATTTTGGATATTAGTCCCCTATCAGATATATTGTTTGCAAATAAATTCTCCCATACAGTAGGCTGCCTTTTCATTGTGTTGATATTTTCCTTGGTGGTGCAGAAGATTTTTAGTTGGATGTAGTCCTTTATTTTTGCTTTCATTTCCCATGCCTGGGGAGACACATCCAGGAAAACAATTCTAATATTAATGTTCAAGAGTTTACTGCCTTTTTTCTTCAAGGAATTCTATGGTTTCAGGTCTCATGCTAAGAATTTGTCCCTAGATTCTTTTCGGTTTTGTATGTACACAATCATGGCCTATGTGATAAATGAGGATTACTTCTCTTGTAATGCTCACACCTTTATTGTGGCGGTGTGGGGCTGGCTAGAGCTCTGGTGCAATGGTGAGTGCTGGCGGGCGACAATCGTCATACTCCTTTTGTTACAGGGGTTATCACATTGTTACATTAAGTGTGATATTTGTTGTGGATTTTTGTCAGCTAGCTTTTATCAGATTAAGGAAATTCCCTCTTATTACTAGATTATTTAAGGCTTTTTCTCTTAGTATAAACAGATGCTAAATTTTATCATGTGCTTTTTCTGCTTTGAAATAACTGTATAATTATTTTCCTATCCTTTACATGTTTCATGTGCTGAGTTATATTTTTACTGTAAAACCAAATTTACATTTCTGGGATAAACCTTACTTTATTGTGTAAATAAATTTTTTTATGTATCATTTGATTCCCTTTACCAATATTCATTTTAGGAATTTTGCATTTGTTCATGGGAGAGTCCAAACTAAAACAAAGTAAAGTTAGCCTCATTTTCTACTCTCAGACAGTTGGTGTAAGATTGCAAATATCTTTCTTGAAAATTTAGTAGAATTCCCTTGTGACGCCCTCTTGATATGGTGTTTTCTTCATGGTAAGAATCTGCTGATTTTCAACTGATGATTGTATTTTTAAATGGTTAAAAGGTTATTTTGGTATTCTATTTCTTCTTTAAACTTTTGAAAAGGTACTTTTAAAGTGAAATATATTAATTTCTCTAAATTTCAAATTATTGGCATAAATTTGTTCAGAATGTTTTTATATTTTAATCTCTACTATGTGTGTAGTTATGTTCCTTTTTATTTCTAATATTTGTACTTACTGTCTTTTCTCTTTCATTAGATTTCCCACAGGCTTGTCTATTTTATTACCATGTTTTGCCCTGTTGAATCTTTCTGTTATTTCTTTGTCTTCTATTTAACCAGTTGCCACTCTTATTTTTATATAATTTTTTATTAGCTTTTTTAACTTCTTGAACACTTAGTTCTTTAACTTTTAGCCCTTTTTTCTTTTCTGAGAGTTTAACAGTATAAGTTTACATAAAAATACTAATTTTGAAGATTTTCTGAAATATTGTCATTATTCAATTCTGACTAATACTTAACATCTATCACAGCTTCTAATTTGTCACATGCGTTTTCAGTGTTTTTTGTTTTAATATCTATGAAGGGCTTTGTTTTGTTGTTTGTTAATGATTTCTAAAAAGTTGCCTAGTCTGTATTACATGGTCTGTATGAACTTGAGTCACTGAAGTTTACTGAGATATACTTTAAGGAATAATATATGGTTACTGTTTCATGTGTTCTTGAGAAGGATGGGTTTTTATTTATTTACTTTTTTTCTTTACAAGCCAAAAGTAGTTGAATAAAGCAAAGTACACACTCAAGGAGAGAGCGTGGGTGTGCTCCAGAGGTGAGCAGTCAAGAAGGGTTTTTTAAATAATTGATTTACATTTGTTCTTAAATCAAGCTTATTAATATACGCTGTTCAATATTCTTCACCCTTAATTACTGTTTTACTTATTTTATTTGCTTCACCCATCAATGAAGATGGCCAGTAACGTGACCACATATAATTTAGGGTCTTAAGTTAGAACATTTAATAGTTAAAAAAGGCACAAAAATGATTAAGATTATATAAGTTCTTGAAATATTGACTGACAATTCTTTCAGTGTTAAGGGATGTATAAAATCACTTTATTCAAAAGCTATTTAGAAAAATAAAATTCTTTCTTAAAATGTTTACACTTTTTGTATTATCTGAACTTTACTATCAAAATACAAACAGCATTCCTCAATGAACAAGAGAAAATCGTTCTAAAATTCATACGGAACCACAAAAGACCCCGAATAGCCAAGGCAATCCTGAGAAGGAAGAATAAAGCTGGGGGGATTATGCTCCCCAACTTCAGCTCTACTACAAAGGCACAGTAATCAAGACAATTTGGTACTGGCACAAGAACAGACCCATAGACCAATGGAACAGACTAGAGAGTCCTGATATAAACCCAACCATATATGGTCAATTAATACATGATAAAGGAGCCCCGGACATACAATGAGGAAATGACAGCCTCTTCAACAGCTGGTGTGGGCAAAACTGGACAGCTACATGCAAGAGAATGAAACTAGATTCTTGTTTAACCCCATATACAAAAGTAAACTTGAAATGGATCAAGGACCTGAATGTAAGTCATGAAACCATAAAACTCTTAGAAGACAACATAGGCAAAAATCTCCTGACTATAAGCATGAGCGACTTCTTCCTGAACGCATCTCCTCAAGCAAGGGAAACAAAAGCAAAAACGAACTCATGGGACTACATCAAACTAAAAGTTTCTGTACAGCAAAGGACACCATCAACAGAACAAAAAGGCATCCTACAGTATGGGAGAATATATTTGTAAATGACATATCCGACAAGGTTAACATCCAAAATATATAAAGAACTTAAATGCCTCAACACTGAAAAAGCAAATAACTCGATTAAAAAATGGGCAGAGGATATGAAGAGACAGTTCTCCAAGGAAGAAATTCAGATGGCCAACAGACACATGAAAAGATGCTCCACATCACTAATCATCAGGGAAATGCAAATTAAAACCACAATGAGATATCACCTCACGCCAGTAAGGATGGCCAGCATCCAAAAGACTAAGAACAACAAATGTTGGCGAGGATGCGGAGAAAGGGGAACCCTCCTACACTGCTGGTGGCAATGTAAGCTTGTTCAACCATTGGGGAAAGCAATATGGAGGTTCCTCAAAAAACTAAAAATAGAAATACCATATGACCCGGGAATCCCACTCCATGGAATTTGCCCAAAGAGTACAACTTTTCAGATTCAAAAAGACATATGCACCCCTATGTTTATTGCAGCACTATTTACAACAGCCAAGAAATGGAAGGAATCTAAATGTCCACCACAGATGAATGGATAAAGAAGATGTCATACATATACACAATGGAATACTATTCAGCCATAAGAAAGAAACAAATCCTACCATTTGCAACAACATGGATGGAGCTGGAGGATATTATGCTCAGTGAAATAAGCCTGGCAGAGAAAGACAAGTGCCAAATGATTTCCCTCATTTGTGGAGTATAACAATGAAGCAAAACTGAAGAAACAAAATAGCAGCAGACTCACAGACTCCAAGAAGGAACTAGTGGTTACCAAAGGGGAGGGGTGTGGGAGGTGGGTGAGGAGGGTGGGAGAAGGGGATTGAGGGGTATTTTGTTTAGTACACATGGTGTAGGGGATCACGGGGAAAACAGCGTAGCACAGAAAAGGCAAATAGTTAATCTGTGGCATCTTACTACACTGATGGACAGTGACTGCATTGGGGTAAGGTGGGGACTTGATAATACGGGTAAATGTAGTGACCACATTGTTTTTTCATGTTAAACCTTCATTAAGAGTGTATATCAATAATACCTTAACAAAAAAATAATTTAAAAAAAAAGGACTCTAGTTCTAAATACCCTTTTGTTTTTCTCAATACAGTTGACCCTTGAACAACACGGGTTTGAACTGCATTGGTCAACTAATACACAGATTTTTCTCAATAAATATACTGGAAAATATTTTGGAGATTTGCAACAAGTTGAAAAAGTATTCCTTAGCTGACTTCAAGAATGCAGTATAAAATACATATACACACATACAAAATATGTTAATTGACTGCTTATGTTATTGGTAAGACTTATGGTCAACAGTAGGTTATTAGAAGTTAAGTGTTTGGGGAGTCAAGTTGTATGTGGATTAGACGGCTGGGGGTCGGCACCCTTAACCTTCGTGTTGTTCAAGGGTCACCTGCACTTGGATTCTAGCAGGCATCCGTCCAAGTCACCAGTTAAACATCTCACTCCACAAAGAAATCATCCTTAGAAAAACTGAGATACTGTCTAGTGACTTCATACAAATCACAAATGCAGCTTCCTTTCCTGTAAATGTTACACCCAGAAGCACTTAACCCAAGTCTCATGCTTGGTCAATTATGCAGTCTCCAAAATGGGAGCAATAGCATTGCAGAATATTATTCATTTCTAAAAAAAATTTAATTAGATACCATAATTAACCTAATGTTGGACAGCATTTATGCCGCATATGCTCTGTCAACTCTTTTTCAGGAAGTCCTGATAAGTCTTAATGGAAGACACCATCATCACCTGCCAGTAAGCAGTCATATCCAGTTTTTAAAAAATTATCCATATAAGAACGAGATTCACTTGACACGAATGTAGATGATATAAGGACAGGGACTTTTACCTGTTTGTTCACCCACTATTGCCAGCGTCTACATCTGTGCTGTCTGAAACTGCAGCACCCAGGCACCAGGCAGTTATTTAGATACACACATAAATTAAATTAAATGAAACTTTTAGTTCCTCAGTTGCACCAGACACATTTCAAGTGCCTAAGAGCCACGTGTGGTTAGTGACGACCGTTCTGAAAAACTCAGAGAACAATATGCAGAAAGGTCTACCGGACAAGGCAGCAAAGCTCGGTGAATGCCATGTCAAATGAATGAACATTCTCTAAAACTGGTATTTTCATCTCATATTATCTAACACACCTGAACAAGGTGAGCTTTCAAAAAAAACTACTCTTCTTCTGAAACTCTAAAATTGTTTTATCTTTACAGGATAGAAAGTGGGACATACGCGGAATAATGACAAACTATTTCATATTCCTAAATCTTAAATCATTTGGTTTCTTTTCTAACCTCGCGCCCCGACAAAAACAAACCCCAACGAATCGCAATTCTTTTCCCTATTTCCCGCTGCACAGTTCCAAGGCCCCGACTTCCCTGGGGCCTTTCCAGACTCAGATCTCCCGCTGTTTCCACCTCCCCGTTTTACCCACAGCTCCTACTCTGGTTTTTGGGGACCAGCCTCTCTCCTGCGCCCTCTTCCACGCGCTCCTGTCGCGCCGAGAGAGGCCCGGAGGGAACTCCGCGCTCGCCGGAGCTCAAATCGAGACCCTCGCTTCCGGCTCTCGCCGGCCCTCCCTACGCTCGTCGGCCGGGGCGGGTGCGCCCGCGAATCCTTCCAGAGACGGACGCTGACGGACCGGGCCAGGCCCGCCCAGGCCTCCGAACACAGCCCGCGCACCGCGCCACGTCCCCGGGGCCGGCTGTGGCCGCGGGCCCCGAGCTCACCTCGTAGACCGCCTGGACCACCTCCACCAGCACCCACTGCTCCGCCGCGGCCGCCATTCCCAGCGCTCCGGCTTCCTTCCCGAAAGCAAGCGGTTCAAACAACGCGCGGCGCGGCCCAAAGACGTCTACGCGCCTGGAGGCGGAGCGGCCGAGCGCTGGGCTCCGCCCCCTGGCGCTTGCGCACTGCGCGGGAAAGCAAAGGCCGAGCCCTTTCCTGGGACAGTTGTAGACCTGAGCCTCCTACCTGGGGCGGGGATGTTGGGAAACTGCGGGCTAATCCTCTTGGCAGGTGTTCCCACGCGTGGGCGTGTGTGTCGTACCAGGACCTCTCCTCACCCTGGGGTATTTGTAGCAGCGCACCCATACACCCAAACCCACCCCCCTCCACAAACACACATCCCCACACCCACACACACACACACACACACTGCCACGCGTGCGCACGGATGCGTATGTATATGCAGGAGTGTATAGACACATTAATACATATGTAATGTATATATTTCAGTCCAAAGTGGAAAACTGGTCCGGATTCTATTGCACATGACTGTGTCATTCTGAAATGGAAATGCTATCTGCATTCGAAGAGCTCTTTTCCTGAATGTCAATCGCAGGTCATCCGTCTTGACCTCTGGAGCTGCAAGAGGGAACGCGTGGACATCCAGTGACCAGCCGGCCCGACCTGAGTAGCTCTGACTTTTCTTCCCTGTCACCAAAGGCCGCGCAGGAAGACCTCCTTAGATACTGATTTCCTTATAATAATCATATTGATGTCCTAAGTGCATAGTATTCTCCCAAGTGTTCTAAATGCTTTTTGGCAGCCACTCACACTCCTAGTAATATCCATCAGGTTAAGACACCTGAAAGCACGAAGTGATCTGACCAGCCATGTCCATGATCACAACGTAACTGCTGGTCACGGGACCGCACAACACTCCATCCTCCTGACCCAACTACTGCAAACAATTACTGTGACTTTCAGCCTACCTTCCTCAGCAGTGGTGGTTGGTCACACTCTTCATTCTGAGAGAATGACTAAAAGCAGGGAATTGTTAACTTTAAATACAAAAATGAAGCCAGATGTGAGAATTTGCTGAGCAGACAAAACCATCTTAGCCACATTAGCAAAATTAAATCTGCTTTCTTTCAGGAACATGAGTGAAACTTAACTTGTTCCTTGTAAATGCATCTGACAAAATAAAAGAACCGGAGTCATCTTCTTAAATGATGTGAGGTAAATCACTTTTCCCCCGATATAACAACCAATCATTGTAAAGGCTAGACACCCTCATTTTCACTTTAAAAGCCATATTGTGATGTCATGACCTTGAGCTTCATAAGAAAACTCCCAGTTTGCATGTGAACTGTTCTTTTACTTCTTATTAAGTAAAAGAACTGTTCTTTGTCCTCTTATTATAGACAATCATATGAGCAACATTGTAGTTACTAGATTCCCCCGATTATCGAGTCCCCCCCACACACCCCATTCCAGTCCCTGTCCATCAGTAGTGAGATGCTATCGAGTCACTACTTGTCTTCTCTGTGCTGTACTGCCTTCCCTGTGCTCCCACCCTACATTATGTGTGCTAAGTGTGATGCCCTTTATACCCTTCTCCCCCCTTTCCCACCCATCCTCCCCAGTCCCTCTCCCTTTGGTACCTGTTAGTCCATTGTGGGGTTCTATGAGTCTGCTGCTGTTTTGTTCCTTCAGTTTTTGCTTTGTTCTTATGCTCCACAGATGAGTGAAATCATTTGATACTTGTCTTTCTCTGCCTGGCTTATTTCACTGAGCATAATACCCTCCAGCTGCATCCATGTTGTTGCAAATGGTAGGATTTGTTTTCTTCTTACGGCTGAATAATATTCCACTGTGTATATGTAGCACATCTTCTTTATCCATTCATCTACTGGTGGACACTTAGGTTCCTTCCATTTCTTGGCTATTTTAAATAGTGCTGCAATAAACAAGTGGTGCATAGGTCTTTTTGAATCTGGGATCCTGTATTCTTAGGGTAAATTCCTAGGAGTGGAATTCCTGGGTCAAATGGCACTTCTATTTTTCATTTTTGGGGGAATCTCCATATTGCTTTCCAAAATGGTTAAATTAGTTTAAATTCGCACCAGCACTGTAGGAGAGCTCCCCTTTCTCCACATCCTTGCCGACAATTGTTGTTGTTTGTCTTCTGGATGTTGGCCATCCTAACTGGTGTGAGGTGATATGTCATTATGGTTTAATTAGCATTTCTCTCATGATTAGCAATATGGAGCATCTTTTCATGTACCTGTTGGCCATATGAATTTCTTCTTTGGAGAAGTGTCTATTCAGACCCTCTGCCCATTTTTTAATTGGGTTATTTGCTTTTTGGTTGTTGAGGCATGTGAGATCTTTATATATGTTGGATGTCAACCCCTTGTTGTATATGTCATTTATGAATATATTCTACCATACTGTAGGATGTACTTTTGTTCTACTGATGGTGTCCTTTGCTGTAAAGAAGATTTTTAGTTTGATATAGTCCCACTTGTTCATTTTTGCTGGCACAGGGAGGTATGTCCATGAAAAGTTGCTCATGTTTATATTCAAGAGAATTTTCCCTATGCTGTCTTCTAAGAGTTTTATGGTTTCATGGCTCCATACGAGCCAGACAGTAGTGCAGTTTCATTCTCTTGCATGTAGCTGTTCAGTTTTGCCAACACCAGTTGTTGAAGAGGCTGTCACTTCCCCATTGTGTATCCATGGCTCCTTTATTGTATATTAATTGACCATATATGCTTGGGTTAATATCTGGGCTCTCTAGTCTGTTCCATTGGTCTCTGGGTCTGTTCTTGTGACAGCATGTGAACTGTTCTTACATGCACAATAAACCCTTACAATATACCTTTATTGATTTAGTAGTTTAATTTTGCCATTTCTGGATTTTTGACATAGGAGAGTCCCTGTGCCTGTGTTTGGACCAGCCTCTTGAATGGACTTGTCCTTCTAATCTGGGTAACTTTATGCTGGCTGTGCCCAGTTCTCCTATTGGTGAGAAGATGCATTAGGTGACTGCTTCGGTTCTCTTCAGCCTCAAAACTCAAAGAAGATGTCACTGTTTTATAACAGTTCACAACAGCAATACAAAACCATTCAGTCTTCTCAGGAAGGTAAATTAAAACTCACCACCTGCATTTGAAATGCTTTAAAAACTACTCTTCCAGAAAATTTAACAAAGGGCAGACTTGTGAGTATGTGTACATGTGTGTGTGTGTGTTTTAGGGAGATTGGAAGTAGGAGAAATAGAGAAAGATCAAATTAAAATATTAAGAGACTACCCATTGAAACATAATTAGGACATAAGTTAATGGGGAATCATCCCAATTTATATAATTTGATTCAGTTTTCCCTATTTAAGGATATATCAATGCATAATGAGTAATACAATTACCAACTCACACAGCTTCTTAAAATAATTACATGAGTCTTTGCTCTGACAAAAAGTCATACATAACAATTTAGCTTACTTTTCTGATAACAAAAAAGCACAGTTCTCTAGCATGTATTAACAAGAGTAATTTTCAGCTGTAATTTCTCATTCAAAATTTATATTGCTTCAGCAGTCTAAATGCTCAACATAGATATTTAAGTAATTATTAAAATTTTATCACAAGAAGGCATTTCCATATAGACAAAAAGCTATTAATATCATACAGAACTTCAGGATATAGAAATTTGAAGACTAGCCGCGTTTTAGTGGTTTAGCGTAATTGTTATCAGAACAGCTGTGACTACTGTAGGGCTGCCACGTAGCAGCATTATTATTGTATTGACACAAAATCCTAGAGAAAAAGATGAACCTATTCAAAAATTTCTTGGACTTCTCAGAAACACTGTCATTCAACTGGACATTCAGCCTGGCAGTTCTCACAGCAGGAGCAAATTACCCTTACAGCTACGTGCACGCAACAGTGAAGCTGACTCGTAATCCTCCATGATATTTGATGTCTGGTGAGACAATCCATAAAAAGAGGTGAGAACAGTCTGACCAGGTATTACAACTTGAGATTTCTCATGTGTCTGGCATAGACTAATCCTCAGCAAGTGTTAGCTATTTGTAACGATAAGGATTGTATGATTATATCTTTTTTTTGTGTGTGTGTGGTTTTTTTTGTTTATTTTGATATCATTAATCTACAATTAAATGAGTAATATTATGGTGATTACACTACCCCCTTCATCAGGTCCCCCCCAACCCAGTTACATTCACTGTCTATCAGCGTAGTGAGATGCCATAGAGTCACTACTTGTCCTCTCTGGGTTGTACAGCCCTCCTCATGCCCCGCAAACATTACATCTGCTAATCGTAATGTCCCTTCTTCCCCCTTGCCACTCCCTTCCCACCCGTCCTCCCCAGTCCCTTTCCCTTTGGTAACTATTAGTCCGTTCTTGGGTTCTGTGAGTCTCCTGCTGTTTTGTTCCTTGTATGATTATATCTTTCTTGTTCTTGTGTCTGATTTTCTTTTGTTTCTTTTTTAAGAACTGGCAGTTGTTTCATTTTTTAAAAATATTCATAATTGCACATGACCGGTGTGGGCATCTGGAGTCATATATCCTTTTCCGCAGAGCATGTAGATGGCCCCCACTGTCACCGAGCATTAAGTAGATGGGAGTGCGATGCACTGTGAGAGCAGCCGGTTCCTTACTTCCACACAGGGGATCTGCTTTATGAACACAAAGTGCTGATTTGTGAATCCTGAATGGCAGTAAGTCAACAAGGTTATGTTATAGTATTAACCTTTCTGTGAACGAAAGATTTGGTACTGGGTGCAAATTCTGCCTCATGCTATCACTTGGATGGTCCCACACATCTCCCCCTTCTGAGGCCACAGCGCTATTTTGAAGGCCAGCCGCACATCTGGGAGATGACTCTTCAGCCCTTGTGGACCCAACACAAACACTCTCAGCAACCCACTGTGTCCAGTCCTTCCTTGACAACAAAATGACCATGTGGTCTTCACCGGTAATTGGGGAACATGCACGAGAAACTGGCTCCATGACATTAGTTCTGTAACTAGGCTGGGTTGTCCCCTGTTGGGCCAAATTATCATGATCTAAGGCCCCTTTTTAGTTTAGAAATCCTATACATCTGTGTACTTTCTAAATTGTAAATTTTTCCTAATTAAAATAATTTACTTTTGGCTTTATACATTGTCTTTTATATTTTGCTCCATTCAAAAGTTGTTCAGACTCTGCCAATGGGCAGCTGACATGAGATCTGCACATAATACCCAGAAGGGTAGGAGACCCTGCCATTCTCCTGATGGACCACTGGCATGGCACGTTCACTTACGGGTTTGCAGCTCAATTTAAATTTGACTATACAAAAAACAAAACAACAGAAACGTATTAAAAATATAAACACCACCTCTACTTTGAAATTGTTTTATTTTAAAATTTAAAAACATGCATCCTTTCAAACATAAACTTTCAAGAGTTAGGTAAGTTAATCATGCAAAGCTGTTTATAACAGTAATAGGAGAAGTGGTCAGGTTTTCCAGGGCAAAATGTCACAGAATTCAAATCACAACTTGGATTTTTAATGATTAAGTGTTTTTAATCCATACAAAAGGGTCTGGTCCATTTAAAACAAAATTGATCCCAGGGAGAGTCTGTTCTCAGTCAAGTCCTTCATTATCACCATCCGCTCACACAGTAGGTTAGCTGGCCGCGGAGGCAATTCCACAGTGGTTGTTCCGGTCCCTGGCTATCTTGACATAGCCATTCATGCCCCAGCCTGTACTCCAGCTGAAAGAAAAGAGGGGTTTCTTTTTTTTTTTAATACAATTTATTTTATTATCATTAATCTACAATTACATGTGCCATATGGCGTTTCTTGTTATTACAAAAAATCCAACAATTTATCTTTATTATCATTAACACCTGAGATTTCATAAATCACCAGAGGCCGAGAGATTCAGAAAGAATCACTCAGTTCCTATTCATGGTTGATTTGTAAACCTGCACATTAACTTCTGCCCACTAAACCTTTCACAGAAATGCTAATTGAGAGGCAGGAAAAGGAAACTGGGGCCAGATGGACTTCAGAATTATGAAGCTTCTCGAATTTAGAAAGTGCTTTAGTAACAAAACCATATCAATATGCTAGTAATATTGAGAACAGTAACTCAGTGCTATAATCCAACATTATTATGTGTCTACTGTACAGGGGATAAAGATTTCTTGGATTTCTGAAGTGTGCTTAAAGGTTCAGGGACTTGTGTCTAACACTGATTCAAAATGGATTCCCTTTACAATTTCATACAGATTATTGGCAGTTTATACCTGTTCTTGACAATCCAATGTATATTATCATGTGATTCTGCCCCTTCGAAGCCACAGCCAACTACCAGAATGGCGGGATCCCGGTTCCGGCTGCTGCCCTTTGCATCATAATATGTGCCTGGGAAGGAATAATTCAATGCTGTGGGGAGAACCGCCAGGTGACACATGGCTATAACCCAGCCTATCAACCATAGTAGGAGGGCATCTCAAAAGAAGACATCAATCCAGATATTTAAAAACAAGATTTATAAATCTAGGCTAGGGACTTAAATTAACACAGTCTCTTTTGTAAATGACTTTTCAAGGGGCATAAAACAGCACTGCTGAAATCCTATTTCTATAGAATCTATTTCTATAGAATTCTATTTGCAGGATGTCAGCCTAAGGTATCAGCACAGAACACAATATTATGTGAGCCAAGGGTTCTTTTCCAGCTTTAATTACAGGAGTAAAATTCCTTGGAAAATTTTAAAGATCTCACAATTCGGGAAAAACATACATAAATCACTGGAGTGGAGTTACTAACTCAGTAAAATTTCCAAAATGTGTGTGGAGAAGTTTTCCTTGATTTGTTCTCTTAATTTTTTTATAGGGAATCTGGGATGCTTAATTATACAGTTCCATTTATTTTTTGTGTTCTCAAAAATTTTTAAGAATTTATGTGTGCCTTTACAATTGGTGAATGAATGAACCTCATTGTTGTTAATATCTGAAGTTGGCATTTACGCATTGTTGTTGGAGCTAGGCTTACAATCTGACTTTGAATGATCACAGGGAATGAGCAGAGTTTTTGTCTCTGAGAAATGGTCAAGCAAGGAAACACCCAGGGAGGATGGGGAAAACACCCTCCTGGAACCTCCTGGGCAGAAAGTGTGGAGGACTACCCAATGCGGGCAGCATATTTTACCTTCCCGGTAACTCACATGTCTTCATTCAAGAAGACATCAGGTGAGCGGGCATTGAAGTGGAGAGCCTGGCCCTGAGGAGAGTCTCTTCTTTATCTCAGTGGCCTCAGGGCCCACATTTCACTTCTCCTGGCAGCCAGAGTTCAGTTACCAGGTAAGTGATGGGGGCTGGGGAGGGATGAGAGCAGAGTCCCCAGAGATCAGCTTCTTTTTCTAAGCCCTGCTGGCCTGACCCACATTTATGCCATGTCTTCACTTTAGAGAGTAACCTGGCACCACCCCTGACCTTGTGTGCCCACTTCCATGCCCGTCCTCACCTGTAAAATGGGACACACCATGACACCCATGATCTAGGCAGTGGTTCTCAAAATGTGCACCCTGACCAGGAGCATCAGCAATGCTTTAGAACTTGTTAGGAAAAACAAGTTCCTGAACCCCATCCCAGACTCAGAGTCAGAAACTTGGGGGATGGAGCTCAACAATCTCTTTTCACAAGCCCTGCAGGTTATTCTAATGCAAGCAGGAGAAGTAGGGTCATAGGGGTGTCCTGAAGAGTGAGGGAAGGAGCAGGTGTGGCAGGCGCAGGGAGGCACCTGGCACTGACGTGTTATTTAGCTGTTAGCATCGCCGTCATCATCACTGCAGGAATACTTTCTCATAATTCTTTAATTTCCAAGAATGCCAGGTACTCACCCATGGAGATGTGTTTCCTTGGAAAAAACCCCCATATACATGCAAGCCGAATGTCTTGAGCATTTACTATCATGATACAGGGACTTATTTTTCCTTATACCCCATTTCTTTGTTTACTGATAGTGTTATTTTTATTGAAATATACTTCACCATTTATTAGTGAATATTTACCAGAGTCACGATGTTCTGAAACCATGACCATTATCTAATTCCAGAACACCAAAAAGAAACCTCATGCTTATTGGTTCCCAGAGGAAGGAGCAGAGACAGAAAGCAGACTGGGGGCTGCTGGGGGGCAGGAGTGAGGACACTGGGGCCGGAGGGCCCTGGGACGGGGTTTGCTCTGGGGAAGGAAGTGCTCTGGCCTGGACGGTGGTGCTGGCTGCACACACAGTGACTGTACCGAGGGCCCGCGACGCTTACAGTTCAAAAAGGTAAAAAGCACCACTTTCAAATTATTTAATTAAAATGAAAAATAATCAGAATGATAGACAACATACAACAGAAACAGCAAACTGAAAAAAAGCAAAACATTAACACACTCATCGGAGGAAATGGAAAGAAATTGTAGGAGATCAGGTGGACAGAAGGGCGGGAGATCTCCTTGGAAGGAGAGTTCCAGACCCATATGTCTGGACAGGGCCAGATAATCCAGATAGAACCGTGGGTGCCGTCCCAGAACAACATCAGGGGTCGGCTGTGCCTGCAGATGAGCGGGGTCCTGTGTCGGCTCCCGGTGTCGGCTCCCGGTGTCCCAAAGGGGCCCCTCCAGAGGCAGGCCCTGGCTCCAGAGCAGCCTCTGGAGGGGGCCCTGTGGTGGGAGGTGGCCCTTCCTCAGGCTCTGAAGCTGCCCTGGCTCCTGCACCAACACCTGGTTCCTCTGAAGTTTCAGCATCGGGATCCTGAGGTGGGACTGGAGCTATAAGAGGATGAGTGGTCACCCCAAGCCGGCCTTGGCACGTGCCCTTCCAGACACGGAGTCTTCCAGGGAAGCCCAGGCCAGGAGTGCACACAGGAAATCTCCCCAGCTACATCCCACAGGGCGTGGTCTGAGGCCTCTCTTTGCTCCTGGCCCAAGAGCAGCCCCTAGGCCTCCTCCCCAGGGACCCAGCACCCCCTCCCCATCCCAGGCCCTCTCACACCCCGCCCCCACCCAGGCACTCTCATACACCCACCCCCGGCCTTCTTACCCTCAGGCTCGGCTTCGGGGGCCTGCAGGTCCTCCCAGGCACCCGGGGGAAGATGGACCTGGTGCTCCAGGTCAGAGCTGGTAATGAAAAGCTTTATGTAGACTTGGGCCAGACTCTGGGTGGGTGCCCTTCGCTGGCCATCTTCAGGACGAGGTTCCAGAGAGCTCTCCTCTATGATGTGCCACACTGGACGCTCACTGCGGGAGCAGGGGGGCAGGTCCCCCAGGTCCTCAGTCTTCCTCAGACAGCTCTGCAAACACAGTGACCTGCACTAGCCCACAGGCTTCAGGGCCCTGCCTGGCCCACCTCCCTACTTCCGCTGCTCCCAGCTCAGGGACCTGGGTCAGCGCAGATCCCCCTGGGTTGACATGGGATGACCTCCAGGGCTCAGGACACACCTTGAGCAGAAAGATCCCTGCACCCCACATCCCCCCAGCCCGCCTTGACCTGTATGTGGGCGGGACCAGCCCACCCAGCTTCTGAGCCTTATCAAATGCCCCTTCTCGGGGTGGCCCACCCCACAGGAACCCCCTATCCACACGCGTGTGCTCACGCACACACACTACACCCTGGAGGGGAGACACAGGGTGCCCCGGGAGGATCAGAGTGGCGGCCGGGCCAGGACTGGCCTGGACTGGGCCACCCTCTGTTACCTTTGGGTCCCCCCGGGCACTTGGCCAGAGGCGTCTGTGCTGAGCCCGGGCCCAGTGCCTGCAGCGCTGGATGAGACCCTCACGGGGGCCTGTCCTTGGGCCACGGCTGCGGGATAAGGGGAGGCAGCGAGAGAACATGGTCACGTTCTCGCGTCTTCAGCCAAGTGAGCTGAGGGCTGGGCTGTCTCTAGAATGTGGCGCGCGGTTACCTGGGTTCCAGGTTCCATTGGCCTCTATCGCCAGGGAAGTGAGGTCACTGCCTGGAGTCCCCTTTCCTGGGCTTCCTGCTCAGATAAGTCCTCCCTGAGGATCCTCCTGGGATGCTGACCACTTGCCCTCCACCCCAGGCCCTGACCAGGCAGCCACACCAACACAACCCCCAGGACAGCCTGAGTACCACCAGGGCCCCAGTTTGAAGATACAGAGCTACAGTCTAACCCAGCTCCTCCTTGTAGCTACATGTACCGTCATGTGACCCTACACAAGGCCTGTGTCTCTCGGGGCCTCTCCAGGGTCCCCATCCACACAGAGGGTTCACCGTGTCACACACTTCTAGGATGTCAGCCGTGCAGACCTCTAAATTCCTGGAGCCCCTGCTGTCACCTGCGGCTGGTGCACACACTCAGCAATGGCAGAACGACATAGTGGAGTAGGGGAGCCCAGAGTGCAGCTCAAACAGGTCTGGCCATGCTCAGGGACCTAGGGGTCACCTCCGCCCTTGACTTGTGCAAGTCAAAAGCACAAGATTTCACCTCACACCAGTCAGAATGACTAGTATCAAAAGGAGAAAAAATAGCAAGTGGTGCTGAGGATGTGGAAAAAAGGGAATGCACACATACTGTTGATGGGAACTGGTGTAGCCACTATGGAAAACAGTATGGAGGTTCCTCAAAAAATTAAAAATAGTAATACCTTCTGATCCAGTAATTCCAACTGTAGGTACCCAAGGAAAACAAAATCGCTAATTAGAAAAGATATACACAGCATGTTTACTGCAGCATTATTTACAACAGTCAAGATATGGAAGCAACCTAAGTGTCCCTCAGTACATGAATGGATTAACGATGGGGTATATATTCACATATACACCATGGAAGAGTACTCAGCCACAAACAAGAATGAAAACACTATGGCACTAGCACAAAAACAGGCTCATAGATAGATGGAACAGAATACAGCTCAGAAATAAACCCATGCTTATACAGTCAATTAATATATGCAGAAGGCGACAAGAATATATACTGGGGAAGACAGTCTCTTCATTAAATGGTTTTGGGAAACCTGGAGAGCTACATGGCAAAGAATGAAGGTGGATCACTGTCTGACACCATACACAAAAACAAATTCAAAATATATTAAAGATCTAAATGTAACACCTGAAACTATAAAACCCTAAAAGAAAACATAGGGAGTAAACTCTTGGATGTAAGATTAGTAATATATCTGGATATGTCTCTGCAGGCAAGGGAAACAAAAGGAAAACTAAACAAGTGGGACCACATCAAACTAAAAAGCTTCTGTACAACAAAGGAGACCATCAACAAGACAAACAGGCAACCTACAGTGTGGGAGAAGATGTTCATAAACGATACATCCCATAAGGGGGTTAATACTCAAAATATAAAAAGAACTCACACAACTTGACACCAAGAAAACAAATAATCAATTAAAAAGTGGGTAAAGGACTTAAATATACATTTTCCAGACATGCAGGTGCCCAACAGGCCCACGAAAAGATGCTCAGCATCGTTAATCATCAGGGAGATGCACATCAAAACCACAATGAGACACCACCTCACACCAATCAGAATGGCTCGTATCAAAAAGGAAAGAAATATAAAATATTGGCAAGGAAATGGAGAAAGGGGAACCTTTGTGCACTGTTGGCAATGTAAAATGCAGCAGACAATCACAGCTTTGTCATTCAGAAACCTTGGTTAATTTGATTTAGAAGCATAAATAAATATACTGTTATTTCTCACCAATTGCTTAATTTTAAAAATCCTGTTAATGTTCAGCCTACACACTCGTAGGTAAAAAGCATCAATTTATTTTCTATTAGAGCCTTTCCATTGGCCCATGCTTCCTTTAAAGGCAATTCTGAGTGATTCTTTTAAACAATAAACATTAATTTTGAAACAGTCTCAGACTTTCAAAAAAGTGGAAGATATGCCAATACTGCTTCATCGCCTCTGAAGCCTTCGGCGAGAAATTCCTACAACAAAGATATCTCCCTACATAACTGTAGTACGGCCAGCACAATCCACCTGAGTATAGTGCCAACTTCTAACCACACTTGTATTTCCAATCTATAAAAACAACCACAGAAAACTATACCCCAGGCAGCTTAAGTTTTTGAAAATTCGTATCCAAGCTGGTTGTCAGAGGCCAAGTCATAATATTCTGGAGTACAGAGTGCTAAAGGGCACATTCTCACCACCTCAGTACACTGCCACTGCAACTGTGATCTACCTTGCGGCCTCCCGCAATCTGAATGTATTCTTGCTCTTGGCGTCCCAAACTAATAGGCACTCTGATCTGTGACGCAGTTTTCTTGCCACGACATAATGCCGCTGCGACTGTCTTCTTTCTCACCTCTCACTGGCGAGTTACTCACATTCCAGCTTCAGGCTGTTCAAGACAGAAGTGATTAAGATCTTGACTCACATCCTTCGAATGTAAATGCACATTCCCTCCCTTAAACCATCACCTACAAAATGTCAAATCAACTCTCTTAAATACCACCCTCATTAGATTAGAGAGAGGAGAGAAGGGGGTGACTGGCCATCTGGACTTGCCCTTTCGATTCCCACCAAGTGTGGGGGTTTTGTTCTGTTTCAAGAAGAAACAAAAATCTTCTAGCCAATTCAACTGCCGAACCTCTTCCAGAAATGAGTATCACTAAATTCATTTAATTAAACAAGAACAAGGAAGTAAACATCCATAATGTGTACATATCCAAGCACGAATAAGTCCCCCAAAATGTCACAAGGGAGTTTTTTGTTTAATGGTCCACAAAGACATGAATGAAAATATGAATGAAGCCTGTCTTATGAAGGATGTCTTATTTTTTTCCCTCCAAAACCCAGACACAAGTTGAATACGACCACCCCGGGGGCACAGTGTGGATCGGGTTCATTGGCTTGCTTTGTTAAAAAGTCAGCGAAAGAAAAACTTTTCAAAGGGACTCGAATGGTCGTCTCTAAAACGAAAACATTTTTTCGGCGTAAAAGTAATGAAATTGCTCACTTGCGACTTCCCAGGACCCTCGCTCAGTTCTTGGTGTTCCAGTGAACGGCAGGAAGACGTGAGAAGGAATTGTTGGGGAGCGCTGTGCATTTTCCTCGGTCCTTGTCCCCGCCGCAACGAAGAATTGAACGGCAGAGACACAGCAGTGAAGCCGAGTACCAGTTTTATTTAAAGTTACTTAAAGAGAGAAAAAGTACAGGCACCTCAGCAAGGATAGGCGCCCTGAAAGGTTTGGAGAGAGAAAGTTTAAGATTAAAAGGTTACACACTTAGAAAGTGTGGGTGACCTCAGAGAGAGGAGCTCCCCGAAAGGTTGCAGGTTCCCCCTTTTATGGATTCTTCAGGAAGTGACTAAGGCCTGGGGGTGCAGACCTGTTACGTGGTCTTTGAATACTTAGAATTAACACAAGCAACTTCGTGCTCTGGTTTTTCCGGAGTCTTGGTCCGGGAGCGTATCCAACAAGCCTGCCTGTCGAGCCCCCAAGGTGGGCTGAGTTAGTGTCCATTTGCTAAAGAGTAAGTTAAAAATCTTACTTCTTAACATCTTGGGTATTAAAACCCAACCTTTTAAGATGGAATCCTTCCTGCCTTTTGCTATGTCGTTCACAGCTGGGCCTGCATGCTAAATTAGTTACCTAGGTTACAAAGTACTTGATTAGGGCCGGAAGGAGAAAGAAACAGCATTTAGGTAATGTTAAAAAAGAAGCTGGGCCTGTATGATTAACATAATGGAGACATGGGCCGCGCTGAAGTGCCCTCCTGGGTCTGGGAAATACTCAAAACATTCCAGGCCAAGTTGCTCCTGGCTTTTTGAGCTTTAATCAACTCTGGGTCTTTTTAGTGGACTTGCCTGGCCTTTTTCTTTCCACCGCGCTCCTATCTATTTTCCTGCCTGACAGAATCAAGACCGGAGTAACAGAGAACCAAGGGGGTCAGAAGGCCCAGAACCTTCCCAGCCTCCATCCTCCCGGCCCCGGTAAACCCGTATCGAAAGTTTGTCCTCAGCGTTTTCCAAGTCTCCCCAGTTTCAATTGCTCTGCCTTCTTTTTTCACTTTATTTAAGGGAAGGGGAGGAATGCTGCTTTCTTTGCACCTGCCTAAGGAAAGAAGGCCTTGACTGGCCCTTTCAGCCCACGAGGAAACGCGACAATCCCTTTGCGGCGGCCAAAAAGGGCAGGTGTTTGCACGTGTCTGGGGGGCGAGCCAAGAGGTGCGCAAACGGAGGCTCGGCCGGGCAGCGCCGCCACCTGTGCTGTGGGGCCTGGAGAAGCGGAACTCTTCCTTAATCCGATCCCGGGACTCGGAAGGCGTGCATCTGAAGGGCAGAGCAGCCCGACGCGGGGCCTGAAGAACAACGTAAAACATTGAATCGGGCTGCGCGTCCCAGGCGAGGCAGGGGATGGAGAAACAAACCAGCGCCACCGCGCCGGGAGCGGAGGCCGGGAGGCTCCCCGAGGGGCGCGGGGCTCGGGCGCCCTCCCCGCAGCCCCGGCCGAAGACACCCCTCGGCGCGCAGGGGGCGACACGGGGACCCCCAAGCTCGTCCCGGCGCCCCCGCCACCCGCGCTCCCCGGGTGTCCGCCCTGCGGGTCCCAAGCGGCTGCGGCGCTCCCGGGCCCCGCCGGCTCTCGCGGGACGCGCGCGGCGGGAACGCGCCGAATCCCGTGGTCGGACACACACGCGAGGACTTGGAAGTCGTTGGCCTTACGAGGGCCTCTTATCTGGATGACACAGAAACTTCTGCAGCTTAATGAAAAAACAACCCAATTACAAATGGACAATCTGATGAACTCATGAATTTGGAACATAGGAAATGGAAACACTGGGGATTCCTACAGTTTGTTGAGAATATGACTAGAGAAGGTTTCACGTGGGGGAGAAGATATCCTGTGATAAAAGTGAGAGTATAGAACAATAACGCCTTTTCCAGGCAGACAAACCGAGACTGAAGCATTGCTGGGAGCTGGAGACCACAGAGCGAGGGCTCACAGCTCGGTATTCGCTGCGGCTTGACCAGTCTTTAAACACGTGTCTAGGTGAAGCACCTGTGAGTCGCGGGGCTCCAGGGAGGACACTACAGCTTTGCAGAACCTCAGGAAAGGTCAGTGCTCTTTTTCTTCTATGTAAACTTGAAATGATTTGCCAATCAAAAAGTCTGTGAAATATGTAAAGTAAAAGAAAAACAAAAACAAAAATTCACTAGAGTCTATGACCTAAACTAGAAAACCATGACAAAGGATGGTCTGTTTCTGAGCCTTTACGTTAGTAATTTCAGCTTTAATGAAAAAGTATTGGAATTCCACAAAATTCACCAATTATTAGTGTAAAACTCAATGGTTTTAGTGAATTTATAGAGACATGTGACTGTAGCAGTCCAGTATTAGAACATTTCCATCTCCTCCCAAAGTTTCCTTGTGCCTATTGTCAGTTAACTTGCTTGTACCCTTTGCCCCAGGCTACACATCTTTCTGCATCTATCAACTGGTCCTTTATAAACAATTCATAAAAACGTATTTTATAATACATGACCTTTTGCATCTGGCATGTTTAACTCTTTGAGGCTCATCCAAGTTGCAGCAGGTTTCAGTTCTTCTTTCTTTTTAATTAGAGTGGGTTTTCCATTGTATGGACGTATCACATTTTGTTTATCCCATTCATTTATATTGTTTCTAGTTGTTAGATATCATGAATATTGTTGCTATAAACAAACACATACATGTATTTGTGTGAATACATTATTTCACCTCTTTGGAGTAAATACTTGTAAGTGGGAAGATGAATCTTATGGTTAGTGTACGTGTAACTGTTTAATAAAGTGACTATATCATTTAACATTTTCACCAGCAATGAATAAAGGTTCTAGTCCCTCCACACCATTGTAAACAGTTAGTCTGTCTTTGGTATCAGGGAAACATGGCTTCATAGAATGAGTTGGGAAGTGTCTCCTCCTCCTCTATTTCTAGGAGTTTGAAAAATATTGAAATTATTTAATCTCTACATATGTGTCATTCACCAGTAAAACTCCCAAGGCTTAGACTTATCTTTGTGGGAAGAATTTTAATTATCAATTCATTTTCTTAACCTTATTTTTTGTGATTTTTTAATTTCTACTTGAGTGTTTGGTAAATTTTTGTGTTTCAAAGAATTTGATCATTTAATCTTAACTGTCAAATTTATTGGCATAATGATCACCATAATATTGCTTTATATTCTTTAAAATTTCTGTAAAGAAGGTAGTGATGACTCTATTGAATTCCTGATTCTTATATATTTCTTGTCTTCTCTATTTATTTGCAGCTTATCTAAAGATGTGCTGGTATTGTTGATATTTTCAAAGAACCAACTTTTGTGTTATTGTTTTTATAAATATTACTTTTCTATTATCTCTTTCATTGATTTCTGCTTTAATCTGAATTACTTATTTTCTTCATCTTTACTTTGGGTCATTATTTCTCTTCTACTTTTTTAAGAGGGAATTTTAGATTATTGATTTGAGACCCTTCTTTTGTCAGACAGACATTCAAAGTTATTAATTTTTTTGAGCTGCATACCATTAACTTTGATATGTGTGTTTCTGTTTTCCTTCAGTTTCAAAATATCTCCTAATTTTCTTTGTTATGTCTTTTTGATCCATGGGTTGTTTAGAAGTGTTTTTAAATTTCCAACTATATGGGGATTTATAATTCCCCAGTTGTTGCTGACATCTCATTTTATTTCATTGTGCTTAGAAAACATTCTTTGTATGATTTCGATCCTTTTACATAAAAAGCTTTAAAGTGTTTCTAGCATAAGAGCTATCCTACATGATGCTAGAAGTGGTCTTGAAGACCTCCATTGGGTAGTATGTCCTATGTTCATTAATTAGATCTAGTTGGTTGAAAATGTTCAAGTTTTCATTCTTCCTAATTTTCTGTCTAGTTGTCCTTTCAATTATTGAGAGTGAGCATGGAAATCTTTGACTACAATTTCCAGGTTGTCTATGTCTCCTTTCTATTTTGTCAGACTTTGCTTTATATATTTTTAAGCAGTTTTGGTAGGTACATATACATTTATTATTTGTTAAGTCTTCCTCAATTTTTTACCCTCTTTTCCTCCAATATTCTCATCTTACAGTCCATTTTCTCTGATACTAATATAGCTACTCACTTTATTATGATTACTGTTTGTATGGTAAATCTATTTCCATCTTTTACTTTGAAACTTTATATCTTTGAATCTATGTGTGTGTCTTCTAGACAGCATATACAGATATTGTTTATATGTCTAGTCTGGGAATCTTTCTCTTTTTATTGAGGTATTTAGACCATCCACATTTAATGTAGTTATTGGCATGGTAGGATTTACAAATGCCATTTGCTGTGTTTTCTTTATGTCCCTATCTTTTTTGTTCCTTCATTCCTCTTGGCTACCTTTTTTAATTGTATGTAAATATTTTAGTCTATCATTTTAACTCCATTCTTGAATTTTTACTATGTTTTATAGTTATTTTCTTAATGGTTGCTCTGAAGATTACAAAAGTTTTCTTGAGTCATTAACATGCATATGAGACTCACGCTCTAATTTTAGGTTAGATTGTCCAGCTGCCTCCATGTTGGGTGTTCAAGGGAGCTATGGAACTCTCTTTGCCAACACAGCAATTGTCCCAAGTATGAGCTCTTGGGGATCGGGAGATATCACCAGCTGCACCACGAGCTCCCTGTGTATACCTCAGGCACTGCAGCTTCCCTCATTTTTGACCTTTCAGTTCCTACATTATAATAACTCTCATTTATAGGGCTCATGTAAGACTCAATGAATAATTTCAGAGAAAAAATCATGGATACCCCAACAAAGCTAACTTTCATATTTCCAGATGTAACTATGGCTTCATACATTAATCTAGTGTGAAATTACACCCAATTCTTAACCAGCATAGTCAATCACTCAGAAAATTATTTGCTCTGTTTATAATCTTAATTATAACTCCAACAACTCTTCAAGATTTGACAGACATGACCTGAGAACAAATAAAACACTCCCAAGAATAATGCAATTTGGGGATAACACAAAGCCTGCATTTATAATGACTTAGGTTTTGAATGAATTATTCAATTACCTTCCAGTATGCTCAGACCACACTCTAGTGTGGCAATTTTATATTTATCCTAATGAAACAAACTCTGCCAGGATCCACAGGAACTCACTGATATGAAAACAGCCAGCCATATACATCTTTCTTCTCTAGTTCACACCGTTATGGAACCAGTAGAGTCATTATGGAGTCAATGGCCCAAGCACAGCCAACAGAGGAAACACAGAGGGCAGGTTTCAACCTCTATCATTCTCTAACCTCCCTGCATTTTTATTTTTTTATTATTATTATTTTTAATATAATTTATTTTATTATCATTAATTTACAATTACATGTGCAATATTACGATTATTAAACTACCCCTTCATCAGGCATTTTTATTTTTTTAAGAAACAACACTAAGTGTATATCCCAAAGTTTACTCATAAAAAGCTAAATACCTTATGCATTGTATAAAACACAAGAAGCTAGTTTATTAAAACCAAATTCTATTTCCATTTAGAAAACACATTTATTGCATCTTTTTATATTTAATTATGGTTCACTATTTCAGAATTGCGAGTGTGTGTTTTCAGTGAACTCCTAGTAGTCACATTGACTTAAGTTAAATTAATGGTCTATTCATTAATGCCAGCATTGAATTTTACTGTTTGTTTCCCTATCTCATGAAAACACCAAAGTCCATGTTCCCTAGATTAGTAGCGTGGATGAAAGCAGATGCATATATAAAAAAATTAAAGAATTTTTTCTTTTTTATAAATAGTAAGCGCACACTCAACAATCATAAAAATAAGTTTACTGAGTTATTTACAATCGCATTCTGTGTAGTATCGTTGTTTTACTAATGATTTGTTACCTTGCTGTGTGTGATTCAACATTTTAATTGTGTACACCAGGTTAAAAGTAGCTCTTTTTCTGGACAGTTGATTTCCTTGTTAAATATTCTTTTATTTTTTTTAGGAAAGTTAAATTCATTTATTAATTCTTTGCCTCTTTAACTTTAAACAAGAGTCATTAGAAATATTTATCTTATGGGTATTTATTAGAGAGTGCATTCATGTACCTGTGACATTATCATGGCCACATAAAAACACTGATCTATAATCAAAGACTGGCAAAGTAGACATGGCACGTTTTCCCTCATTATAAATATCTATAAACATAAGCTCATTAAAAATCCAGAATAAGTCAATGTTGGTGATTCAAAACAACTATAAAATTGTAGCTTTTGAAAGGAAACTTAGAATTTTGGGTGAAAGATAGCCTAGTTCTCTTTAGAAAATTTAGGCACTGTTTTATAAGTAAATAATATAAACTGAAACTTAAATGTACTATTTCCCAAAAATAGCATATTTTGTTACTCCTAAAGAAAATTACTTTATTATTATAAAATTATCATTATATACAGCAGCAGTTAAGTAAATAATTATGTATCAGGCGCTGGAATATGAACTTTACATACACCAGCTTATACAATCCTTTTACCCTAAAGCTATACATCATTTACTTGTTCATTACATGACATTTTGAAATCACTAATATTAATTTAAAGTTGATGCTGGGAAATTTCTCTGTTTAAACAAGGGACAATCAGGTTCATCAACATGGAGGAAAATAAATTTCATGTACACAGGAGAGAAATGTAAAAAACTGAAAACCTGACAGTACTTTGCAACTATTTTTTCTATTTTAAACCTGGAAGGACTTTATTTTTTTTTTAATTTCTTTTGGTATAATTAACCTACAATTATATGTGCAATATTATGGTTACTAAAGTACCCCCTTCATCAGGTCCCCCCCAACAACCCCATTACAGTCACTGTCCATCAGCATACTGAGATGCTATAGAATCACGACTTGTTTTCTCTGAGTTGTACAGCCCTCCCCATGCCCCCCCAACATTACATCTGCAAATCGTAATGCCCCTTTTTCCCTCTTATCCCTCCCTTCCCACCCATCTTCCCCAGTCCCTTTCCCTTTGGTAACTATTAGTCCGTTCTTGGGTTCTGTGAGTCTGCTGTTGTTTTGTTCCTTCAGTTTTTTTTCTTTGTTCTTATACTCCACATATGAATGAAATCATTTGATACTTGTCTTTTTCAGCTTGGCTTATTTCACTGAGCATAATACCCTCTAGCTCCATGCATGTTCTTGCAAATGGTAGGATTTGTATTCTTCTTATGGCTGAATAATATTCCATTGTGTATATGTACCACATCTTCTTGATCCATTCATCTACTGATGGACACTTAGGGTGCTTCCATTTCTTGACTATTGTAAATAGTGCTGCGATAAACATAGGGGTGCATATGTCTTTTTCAAACTGGGCTGCTGCATTCTTAGGGTAAAATCCTGGGAGTGGAATTCCTACGTCAAATGGTATTTCTATTTTGAGTTTTTTGAGGAACCTCCATACTGCTTTCCACAATGGTTGAACTAATTTGCAGTCCCACCAGCAATGTAGGAGGGTTCCCTTTTCTCCACATCCTCGCCAACATTTGCTGTTGTTTGTGTTTTGGATGTTGGCCATCCTCACTGGTGTGAGGTGATATCTCATTGTGGTTTTAATCTGCATTTCTCTGATGATTAGCGATGTGGAGCATCTTTTCATGTGCCTGTTGGCCATCTGAATTTCTTCTTTGGGGAAGTGTCTATTCATGTCCTCTGCCCATTTCTTAATTGGATTATTTGCTTATTGTTTGTTAAGGTGTGTGAGTTGTTTATATATTTTGGATGTCAACCCGTTATCAGATATGTCATTTATGAATATATTCTCCCATACTGTAGGATGTCTTTTTGTTCTACTGATGGTGTCCTTTGCTGTACAGAAGCTTTTCAGCTTGATATAATCCCACTTGTTCATTTTTGCTTTTGTTTCCCTTGCCTGGGGAGATATGTTCATGAAGAAGTCACTCATGTTTATGTCAAAGAGATTTTTGCCTATGTTTTTTTCTACGAGTTCTTTGGTTTCATGACTTACATTCAGGTCTTTGATCCACCTTGAGTTTACCTTTGTGTATGGGGCTCGACAGTAGTCCAGTTTCATTCTCTTGCATGTAGCTATCCAGTTTCTTCAACACCAGCTGCTGAAGAGGCTGTCATCTCCCCATTGTATATCCAAGGCTCCCTTATCAAATATTAATTGACTGTATATGTTTGGGTTAATGTTTGGATTTTCTATTCTGTTCCACTGGTCTGTGGGTCTGTTTTTGTGCCAATACCAAATTGTCTTGATTACTGTGGCTTTGTAGTAGAGCTTGAAGTCAGGGAGCGTAATTCCCCCTGTTTTATTCCTCCTTCTCAGGATTGCTTTGGCTATTCGGGATCTTTTGTGGTTCCATATGAATTTTAGAATTATTTGTTCCAATTCATTGAAGAATGCTGTTGGTATTTTGATAGGGATTGCATTGAATCTGTAGATTGCTTTAGGTAGTATAGCCATTTTGACAATATTTATTCTTCCTAGCCTAGAGCATGGGATGCATTTCCATTTGGTAGTGTCCTCTTTAATTTCTCTTAGGTGTGTCTTGTAGTTTTCAGAGTACAGGTCTTTCACTTCCTTCATTAGGTTTATTCCTAGGTATTTTACTCTTTTTGATGCAATTGTGAATGGAATTGTTTTTCTGATTTCTCTTTCTGTTAGTTCATCATTAGTGTATAGGAAAGCAACCGATTTCTGTGTGTTAATTTTGTATCCTGCAACTTTGCTGAATTCAGATATTAGTTCTAGTAGTTTTGGATTGGAGTCTTTAGGGTTTTTTATGTACAGTATCATGTCATCTGCAAATAGTGACAATTTGACTTCTTCTGTACCAATCTGGATGCCTTGTATGTCTTTGTTTTGTCTGATTGCCGTGGCTAGAAACTCCAGTACTATGATGAATAACAGTGGAGAGAGTGGGCATCCCTGTCTTGTTCCCGATCTTAGATGAAAAGCTTTCAGCTTCTTGCCGTTATGTATGATGTTAGCTGTGGGTTTGTCATATATGGCCTTTATGATGTTGAGGTAATTGACCTCTATACCCATTTTGTTGAGAGTTTTAATCAGGAATGGATGCTGAATTTTGTCAAATGCTTTTTCAGCATCTATGGAGATGATCATGTGGTTTTTGTTCTTCTTTTTGTTGATGTGGTGGATGATGTTGATGGATTTTCGAATGTTGTACCATCCTTGCATCCCTGGGATGAATCCCACTTGATCATGGTGTACGATCCTCTTGATGTATTTTTGAATTCAGTTTGCTAATATTTTGTTGAGTATTTTTGCATCTACATTCATCAGGGATATTGGTCTCTTATTTTCTTTTTTTGGTGAGGTCTTTGCCAGGTTTTGGTATTAGAGTGATGCTGGCTTCATAGAATGAGTTTGGAAGTATTCCCTCCTCTTCTATTTTTTGAAAAACTTTAAGGAGAATGGGTGTTATTTCTTCTCTATATGTCTGGTAGAATTCAGAGGTGAATCCATCTGGTCTGGGGGTTTTGTTCTTGGGTAGTTTTTTGATTACCGCTTCAATTTCGTTGCTGGTGATTGGTCTGTTTAGTTTTTCTGTTTCTTGCTTGGTCAGTCTTGGAAGGTTGTATTTTTCTAAGAAGTTGTCCATTTCTTCTATGTTTTCCAGCTTGTTAGCAGGCATATAGACTCTCATAATATTCCAATTCTTTGTATTTCTGTGGGATCCGTCGTTATATTTCCTTTCTCATTTCTGATTCTGTTTATGTATGTAAATTCTCTTTTTCTCTTAATGGGTCTGGCTAGGGGGTTATCTATTTTGTTTATTTTTTCAAAGAACCAGCCCTTGGTTTCATTGATTTTTTCTATTGTTTTATTCTTCTCAAGTTTATTTATTTCTTCTCTGATCTTTATTATGTCCCTCCTTCTGGTTACTTTGGGCCTCATTTGTTCCTCTTTTTCCAATTTCAGTAATTGTGTCTTTAGACTATTCATTTGGGAATGTTCTTCCTTCTTTAAATGGGCTTGGATTGCAATATACTTACTTTCGTCTTAGAACTGCCTTTGCTGCGTCCCACAGAAGTTGTGGCTTTGTGCTGTTGCTGTCATTAGTCTCCAAATATTCTTTCATTTCTGTTTTGATTTGGTCGTTAACCCATTGATTAATTAGGAGAATGTTGTTAAGTCTCCATGCATTTGTGAGCCTTTTTGTTTTCTTTCTAAACTTTATTTCTAGTTTTATACCTTTGTGATCTGAGACGTTGGTTGGTAGGATTTCAATATTTTTGAATTTACAGAGGTTCTTTTTGTGGCCTAGTATGTGGTCTATTCTGGAAAATGTTCCATGTGCACTTGAGAAGAATGTGTATCCTGCTGCTCTTGGCTGCAGAGTTCTGTAGATGTCTGTTAGGTCCATCTGTTCTAGTCTGTTGTTTAGTGCCTCTGTGTCTTTACTTATTTTCTGTCTGGTTGATCTGTCCTTTGTAGTGAGTGGTGTGTTGAAATCGCCTAAAATGAATGCATTGCTGTCTATTTCCTCCTTTAATTCTGTTAGTATTCATTTCACATATGCTGGCGCTCCTCTGTTGGGTGCATATATATTTATAATGGTTATATCTTCTTGTTGGAGTGACCCCTTTATCGTTATGTAATGTCCTTGTTTATCTCTTGCTACTTTCTTCGTTTTGAAGTCTATTTTGTCTGATACAAGTACTGCAACACCTGCTTTTTCTCCTTTTTGTTTGCATGAAATATCTTTTTCCATCCCTTCACCTTTAGTCTGTGTATGTCTTTGGGTTTAAAGTGAGTCTCTTGAAGGCAGCATATAGATGGTTCTTCAGTGACTCTATGTCTTTTGACTGGTGCATTCAGTCCATTTACATTTAGGATGATTATGGATAGGTATGTACTTATTGGCTTTGCAGGCTTCAGATTCGTGGTTACCAGAGGTTCAAGGTTAACTTCCCTACTATCTAACACTGTAACAACTAACTTAATATGCTATTACAAACACAATCTACAGGTACTTTGTTTGTTTCCTCCTTTTTGTTTCTATTCCATTCTTTATATTTCAGGTACCATATTCTGTACTGTTTATCTGTCCCTTGATTGAATTTGGGAATAGTTAATTTAATTTTGCATTTTCTTAGTAATTAGCTTTTCTATTTTCTTTAATGTGGTTTTATTACCTCTTGTGACAGCTATTAATCCGTAGGAACACTTCCATCTATAGCAGTCGCTCCAAAATACACTGTAGAGACGGTTTGTGGGAGGCAAATTCTCTCAGCTTTTGCTTATCTGGGAATTGTTTAATCACTCCTTCAAATTTAAATGATAATCTTGCTGGATAAAGTAATCTTGGTTCAAGGCCCTTCTGCTTCATTGCATTAAATACATCATGCCACTCCCTTCTCGCCTGTAAGGTTTCTGCTGAGAAGTCTGATGATAGCCTGATGGGTTTTCCTTTGTATGGGATCCTCTTTCTCTCTCTGGCTGCTTTTAATAGTCTGTCCTTATCCTTGATCTTTGCCATTTTAATTACTATATGTCTTGCTGTTGTCTGTCTTTCCTTGGGTCCCTTGTGTTGGGAGATCTGCACACCTCCATGGCCTGAGAGACTATCTCCTTGCCCAGATTGGGGAAGTTTTCAGCAATCACCTCCTCAAAGACGCTTTCTATCCCTTTTTCTCTCCCTTCTTCCTCTGGTTCCCCTATAATGCGAATATTGTTCCGTTTGGATTGGTCACACAGTTCTCTCAATATTCTTTTATTCTTAGAGATCCTTTTTTCTCTCTGTGCCTCAGCTTCTTTATATTCCTCTTCTCTAGTTCCTGTTTCATTTATCATCTCCTCCACCGTATCCAATCTGCTTTTAATACCGTCCATTGTGTTCTTCAATGATTGGATCTCTGACCGGAATTCATTCCTGAGTTCTTGAATATCTTTCTGTACCTCCATGAGCATGTGAATGATTTTTATTTTGAACTCCCTTTCAGGGAGAGTCATAAGGTCCATATCATTTAAATCTTTCTCAGGAGTTGTGTTCATAATTTTACTCTGGACCAGGTTCCTTTGGCGTTTCATATTTGTGTATGGTGCCCTCTAGTGCCCAGAAGCTCTACTCTCTGGAGCTGCTCATCCCCTGAAGCAATGCGGGGATTGTAGGGGAGTTGTATTGGTACCTCTGGGGAGGAAAGGGCTGTTTGCTGGTTCCTGGCTGCTATGCCTGTCTCCACTGCCTGAACCAGTGGGCTGAGCACACAGGTATAAGCCTCTGTGCTTTCAGTTTTTAGTTGCTATAGACAGATCTTCCCTCTGGCTGGCCTAACACCAGGGAAGGATTTCCCGGTTTGCAAGCCCAGTAGGCCTGGCCAGAAGAAAGGCACGGAAGTGTGCCGGTCACAGAAGTGGTTCTTGGAGCTGTGTAGGCAGCCAGGGAGCTGGAGCACCTGAAGATCTTGAAAGCTCCCAACCTGCTGATCAGAGTGCACCCGGACAATTTTGTCTGCCTGTCCTTTCTCCTGAGCAGTAAGCTCCGTGCCATCCTTGCCCCTTTAGCAGCTCTCTTGCTAAGGGCTTCTTTGTTAGTAAGTCTCTCAGACTGCCTGCCCTTCTTTTGTCCACGAGCAGCTGGGTATGGATCCCTGCTTTCACAAGCACCTGGATTCTTAGTCTCCCCAGGAATTCTGCCTGTCTTAGCTTTCCAACCCCCTAATTACAACAGTGTCATGCAAGCACCGTGTAATGTAGGTTTGCGCTCCCAGAGCAGATCTCCAGAGTTAGGTATTCAGCAGTCCCACATCTCCACTCCCTCCCTGCTCCATTCCTGTTCCTCCCACTGGTGAGCTGGGGTGGGGGAAGGGGTTGGATCCCGCAGGACCACAGCTTTAGTATGCTACCCTTTTCTGTGAGGGCTGCTCTTGTCTCCAGGTGTATGCAGTTTTTTGCCGTCCTCTTTCCCATTGCTCTTTCAAGAGTAGTTGATGTAGCTTTATTTTCATATTATATGAGGTTTTAGGAGGAAGCCTCTGTCTCACCTCTCACGCCGCCATCTTTAATCCAATCTCCTAAAAGTGTTTTCGAATCAATCACAGCAACTAGATTTCTTCCAACTAGACCCTAATTAAATGAGGCTGAGAAGTATTGATATACAAATTCAAAGAAAACTTAAAATATTAAAGAACAATGCTGAGGATTCAATAACTGACACATTCTCTTCAAAGGAGAAAAGCTGTGATTTAGCCTGAGGCAGACACCTCCACTCTGCCTCTGAACCCTAAGGATGAAGCTGGGCCTCACGGAAGCCACAGGGAGTTGCCTGCAGGCGTGCCCCGCACACTGGAGAGGCACCGCTCTGACCCGAGGCCGCGGCTGGTGCTGGGGAGGCTCAGAGACACTTGCCGGCATGGCGAGCTGTAGCTACGGGGGCACCAGCCCCAGCAGCTGATGTCACTGGGATTTGTCATTACAGCAGTTAAATGGATTTTAAACTAGTTTTGGTGGTTACCTGTTTCCCTAACTATAGACCAGTCGGTCCTTCTACAGGCAGTGAATACACTGTCTCCCATACTCTTTACCGTGTGCGTCTCCCTCAGCCCGGGTGGTTGCATGTGCGCCCACTCCTTGACTCCCTTCCGTGCTTCACTCCTGACCCTTGCATGCTCTTACACTCTTCCCACCTCTCTGCAAATCGTATTTAGGATTTGCCTATGCCCCTACACACACACACACCACACACGCAGCCCTCAGGGGATGGTCAAAGCCATGTGTGACGATAATCTCCCAACTCCACTTTTTATATTAAAAGACAAGGACCTTCTTCCTTGCACATGGCCTTGCTGTAGAGCAGATGAGCACAGATCCAAACCACGGGTGTCTAACCTGCCCCCGGACCTCCATTTGTATAGCATTTTGGCATTGTGAGGAAAAGGGAAAGACCAAATCCCAGAGAAGAATGAAGAGATTTTTGAGATTGTTTGCAGTAAGATCAACTCAAGGAGATCACTTGAAAAAAAATATGTGTGAAATTTTGGAAGTAAAATGTACACTATTGTGAAAATAAATGCACATGAAACTTTGGAAATACAATGTATAAAACATGAAAAGCAAGAAGGTATTAAAATACATTGAAATAAAAAGGACTGAGTTTAAAACTGTTCAAATTAACACATGTAAAATAAAGTCAAAGTCAAGCAATATTTTATCTTTACTAAAAATATACACAGAAATATATATCTATAGAAATATATATACACGTAATGTATATATATTTCTATGAATACATAGAGAGAGAGAGAGAATCAGCCACCTAATTTGTGGGATGCAGTGCAAATGAAAATGCAGGGGACTTTGTTGAAAAAAAACTAGGGCAAATTCTGTTAAAGATACTAAAGGGCAAAGCTTTCTTCTTTCTTCTGCATCCTGTCTCTCTACATGTTCACAATATTTTTTATTTGCTATATATCATTCTATGTAAAGAAAGATTAAAATTTAAAATAGCATAAATTATCACTCATTTTTATATTGTGCAATGCCAGTTTTACATGCAAAAATAACAACAATGAAGTCGCATGTACAATCCCTGAAATAACACAGTTTGTGTTTTGTAGCATATCCTCCAGGAGGCCTCAAACTGGCCGGAGGAAAGACAAGTTCCCCCAAGCACCAAGCTGACCAGAGGTGGTGCTGCCTCTGAATGGGTGCAGAGCCGACACCTAGATCCTCCTTGAAGTCACACAGGACACTGAGATCCTACAGTGCAAGGGATGAATTAAGAGGAAGGATGCAGGGAGGGAAGTGAGGGGTAAAGGGACTGGGCCTGGAGCATTGTATCCTCTTAAACAGACAACATTGTATACTAAGTCCAAACAGCTGTGGGAATTAGGGCTGGAGAAGAGAGTAAAAGCTATAGTCCATAATAAACAAGGGATGGATATAAAATTGGGACAGAAAAAGCTTAAGACTGCTAAAAACCCATATGTCATATGAAGCAGTTAATAAATGCAATCTAAAATCACAATATGTGTTTTAAGTGACATTCAGTTCTATGCCAAAAGAACAGGCAAAATTAAAAAATTAAATTGCACTATATTAAAATAAAAAATGTCTGTGGATCAAAGGTTACAATCAGTAGAGTGATAAGGCAACCTATGGAATGGGAAAAAACTTGCAAATCAAGTATGAGATTAATATACACACTATATAAAGAATTCACTTAACTTTACAGTAACAACAACAAATGTTAAACAAATGGATGAAGGACTTAAAACAGACATTTATCCAAAGGAGATACACAAATGGTCCATAGCACATAAAAAAAACCACACTCCCTTTCATCAGGGAAATGTAAATCAAAACCACAATGAGATAACACCTCACACCCATTCAGATGGCCACTATCCAAAACAAAACAAAAATAAAACAGGTTTGACAAGGATGTGGAGAAACTGGAATTCTTGTTCACTGTTGGCAGGAATGTAAAGTGGTGCAGCTTCTGTGTTTAGCAGTATTGTGGTTCCTCAAATAATTAAAAATGGAATTACCATATGATCCCACAATTCCGCTCCCAAGTATATATCCAAGAGAATTGAAAGCAGGGTCTTGAAGAGATACTTGCACACACCCATGTTCACAGCAGCATTATTTACAGTAGCCAAGAGATGGAGTAACCCAAATATCCACCAACAGAGGAATGGATACACAAAGTGTGATATATGCATACAACAGAATGTTATCAGCCTTAAAAAGGAAGGACACCTTGTCACATGCGACAGTGTGGGCGACCCCTGAAGACATCACACTGAGTGACGCACACCAGTCACAGAGAGACGAGCACTATTCACAGGAAAAGAAGATGGGGGAAAGGGTCCTGGGGAGGTCTTGTTTAATGGATGCACCTTCATTTTGGCAAGATCAAGAGTTCTGGAGATCGGATGCACGACAATGTGAAAGGACTTGACACACAGAATGATAACACTTAAAAAATGGTTAAGGTGGTAAGTTCTTTCTGTGTACCTTGCCAGAATAAATATTTTTAAAACTGATTTGAATGTCTAAACAAGAGAGAGACTCCATCTTATTACCATCCTTCAAATATTTTGATTACAATTTGTAGAACTATTTTGGGCACCAGCAAGTATTGTATTGTAGAAATGTTTAATTGAACTTCAGTAATTCCTTTTATGTTAAATAAATTACTGGTTATTCTGTTTATATATACCACCACTAATAAATTAGTAAGTTTATAAGTAAAATGTTTTAACTATATTTTCATGCATCCCTTATAAGAGACATCTGGATGCAATGTACTGAGAGTAAATAGCTCTGGGGGATGGAATTTGGAATTATTTATTTTTAAATTTCTTCCTTATTGTTTTCTGTGTTGTTCTTTTTATAAATTTTAATTTTGGTTATTCCAAATTTTCTATTTGACATTGGTATGAAATTTCAGTGTTTCGTATTCCATATCTAAAAACTCTAGGGTGGGACCAGATGACCTATAATATTCCACTTTGTAAAATTATCATTTCAACTCCTTTTTATTTAAATAAGAAAGGTTTCCTCATCCTCATTCTAAAGAGCATAAAACCAGATTTTATAGAGAAATATCAGAGATCAAATAATATAAACCCTTTTATAGCTGAAAGTGAGACACTTTTAGCAAATGGTACTTTTTTAAATTGAACATTTTAATGTTCAAATATGTCAATATGGACCATAAAATTAATGACCAAAGATGAATTCTTAACATAGAACAATAGGCAGAAAAATATATAATGATAGGACAGAGCAGAATGGAGCAGATATGAGAATAATTTATCTCACTCAAAAACTAATCGACACCTGACACTATATGGCATCAGCCCAATGAACCACTGAAGGCTTAGATTCATCATCTGAAGGACAAGGTCACTGGCAAGACAAAACTGGGGCAAAAAGCAAGAAGACAGTCAGAAATCTATCTATATAGACACCGTCTTCAATAGATTTTTAGTAAACACGTCTGTTCACTTTTGAAATAATTGTGGTTCAGTAAATTGAAAGGGGAGGGCCTTCAGAAATGTCCTCGGGCTCTATAGGGCATGATGTGACCCAGAGTGCAGCGCAAGGCCATGAGTATCAATGTCTAATTCTGTCAAGGGTTGGAAGAAGATATGGCCTAATGCACAACCTACGTTATGGGATAATATATTTGTAAATGATATATCCGATAAGGGCCCAATATCCAAAATATATAAAGAACTCGTATGCCTCAACACCAAAAAGCAAATAACCCAAATAAAAAATGGGTAGAGGACCTGAATAGATGTTTTTCCAGAGAAGACATACAGGCACTTGAAAAGTTGCTTCACATCACTAATCATCAGGCAAATGAAAAGACCACTGTGCCATCATTCTGTATTGACAGGTAGTGACTACGCTAGTTGCAGTAAGGATTTAACAATGTATATAGCTGTTGAATCACTATGTTTTATTCTTGAAACCAATACAATATTGCGTATCAACTATACCTTAATAAAATACATTTTAAAAAATGATATAGCCTAATGCAGAAAAAAATGATTTTGAAAAACTCTGATTTCCTTGTGTTCTAGATACTTTCAAGATGTGGGGTAGTTCAAGAGTGAAATACTATCAATATATTTAAAAAATAGGAATGCAGAAAATGCACAATGTTAGAAAATATTTTGTCTGTGCCAGACCTATGAATTCTCAGCAGAAAGCAAGCAAAACTCCTATCTTTATATATTCAGAGTTTGAAGGACCCTGAGAAATCACTCCAAGTATGGAAAGAATCTAAGGCCCAGAAAGTTTAGGAAGTCGCCAAAGCACTAATTAGTTCCTGGTTCTGAGTCCAGATAAAAGGGCCACTCCTAAAGAATCCCAGGGGGTAAGTCAAAGGGAATGCATGTGGGTGCCCGGCCTGGACTTGCTGAAGGTCTGGTCCTGATATGCCATGCATCAGGGAAACGGTCACCATTGGTACACATCAGAGGCAGAGACAGCCAACTATTTCATTAAATCTCTAGGTGTTCAGGGCCTCTCCCTAGTGGTGGGAGCGCACAGGGGAAAGGTCAGGGGTGACTGTTCCGAGGAGGGGAGCAGCCTCTGGGTCTGTTCTGTGAGAAGCGAGCTGAAGCTGATACCTTTCAGCTGGTCCTCCTGCCCTCACCCTGCAGACTTTTCCTTCCATTGTGTGTCCATCCACAGATGGATCACCCTAAAATGCCATCATTTTCTATTGCTCCCGCACACAGTGACATATAAAAATCATTTTTACTCTATAAAATTAAAATAGTTTAACACATTTAAAGTGAAGCTCATGATCTATTTCAGATCTAAAACTACCATGTACACATATTAATATTAATAAATGAAATACACATAATCATATTAAATAAGTGAAATTTAAACAAAAGCAAACTGAAGGTTAAATAGTTTTGTTTTGTTTTTTGAATCAGAGTAAGGACATAGAGAGCAAGCTCCCAAGTCTGCCCAGCTATTTACTGTGAGCTTCCCGGTCAGCGCTGAGCTCCTCTGAGAATGTAATGGAAAAGACAAACCTCGGTAATAAGTTCCCAGTTGTCCGCAAGATGACAACGACAGTTGATCAAAGGAAACACAGCTTTTCTGAACTGAGGTTTAAGATATACCCGGACACAGGGGGCCATGTATCAGCACCGTCTCAAAGAGAAATTATGTCGCACGGTTCACAGGGTGCTCTTCACACTGTCCCTCAGTCTGTGCTCTAAATAGGACATCCCCCCCATAAACTGGAAGCCCCTCACGTCTGACTGACACTTGCTCATTCAAAGCTGCCTCTCCTCTCCCAGAAAGGCTGACAGTGTCTCGGGACCCAGGGTCACACCCTCCTCCATTCAGCACCTGAGCCTGTTCTCCTCACATTCTTCCTCCCACCCTTCCTGATGCTACAGGCCATTTAACACCTAGGAAGAAAAGGGCCAGATTATCATAGAAAACCCCCCTTTGCGCCCTGGTTCTTGATGTTTTACTGTATTCTGCCTGTGTCGGCGTACCAGGGGAAAGGGCTCTTGATCCTGCCTTATTTTGCTGTTGGGACCCTTATGGGGCATGTTGGGCTTCTCTCCCCTTGGAGGCATATATACATGAAAACATCCTTTAAGAATGAAGAGCATATCAAAGCATTCTTAGAGGAAGGAAAACTAAGAAAATTTGCCACCAGCAGACCTGCCTTTAAAGAAAATTAAAGGAAGTTCTCTAAATATAAAATAAACGATACAAGATGGACCTCTGGGAGATCTGGAAGGAAGAAGGACATGATATGCAAAGAATATGAATAAATACAAAAGGCTGTCCCTCTCCTGATTTTTCTAAATATGTTTAGTGGTTGACACAAAAATTATAACATTGTGTGATTCTCAATTTATGTAGAATAAATATTTGATAATTCTGTTATAAATGGAAAAGGAAAGAGGATGTAAAAGGAGATAAGATTTACACTTCATTTGAACTGGTAAAATGACACCACCAGCAGGCTCTGTGGAGTTATGTACATACATGTAACCAGGAGCAGCTATGGTGATCATAATATATACATGCATTAGACCATCGCTGTCATGCACCCTCACGCTTCACACTGTTGTATGCCAAGTTGTAGCTTAATATTGAAAACAGGAAAATGACGTCTTCATTTTAAAAGGCACCCCACTTCGGCTTTAGTGTCAGCATTTTATTGTGTATATTCCCATTTGGAGAATTAGAGAATTATGATCAGTGATGTGTAAAATCATAAACTGGCATCTTGGGAGAAGGATTGTTATTCCAAATATCCTCACAGAAAAATCGACCTTACACCAAGTAGGGGGATTGAATAGAGTTGGTGAATGAACCTCTATCTCCTGTAAGTGTACTGCTTTCCACTTAGATTCTTTAATGGCAATTCCCAAAAAGGACATATTGGAAAATGATAGGATGTAAAGGAAAAGGCATCCAAAAAAAAAAAAAAGACTTCATAGTATAAAGATAGAAGCCATCTGTCCCTGGAGACGATTCCAAGACCCATGACTTGGAAGCCAGTTGCCGGTCTAGTGGTCTCCTCTTCTTCCCGGAAAGGCTACAAGCAGAGGTAAATCAAGGATTTAGGGGCAGCGCATCCCAGGGATCAATACTCTCCCGAAATCCTGACCAAACCCGAGACAGAAGAGCTGAGAGGAGGAGAGGCTCCAGGCGTTCTTGCACCTCCCAAAGCGATCAGAATGTGAAAGGAATTTTAACCTTTACCAAGGCGTCACTTACCTGAGAGCACAGCAAAAAACATGTTTTTATTATTCCTATTTGACAGCCTGAGGAAAAAAAAAGATATACAAAACTCAAATAGCTTGCCAGACCCATAAAGTTAACAACTGGAAGTGGCGGGAATCTGACTGAAAGGGTAGCTTCTGATCCCAACTTCGCGCCACAGCCTCCTCCGCTTCCACTCAGGGCCGCTGGGAACCCGGAACGCGTCCCACAACCCAGCCATCAGTAGCCCTCAGGGACACCGACAGGGCGCTTTCTCAGAAGGTGCGTTTGGGGTCTTGAAAAAAGCCACAGGCTGGGGGGTGACCTTCATTCATTCCTCAGACACTTATCCCTTACCTGCTATGAGTCCATGAATAACTTATTTATAAATTTGTAAAGTGAATGTAAATGAATGATTTATATTCAAGGTGCAGTATTTTTAAAACTAGTCTGTATACCGGGGCACTGTGTGTGTGTGTGTGTGTGTGTGATCTAAATAAATGATCACAGCACTTTGAAGTAATTATTATTACTCCCATTTGACAGCTAGATAGACTGGACCTCAGAGTGTTTAACCAACATGTCCAGAGTCACACGGCATGCCAGGCTTGGAAGCCAGGTGGGCTGAGCTCTGAAAAACCTTTCTTTTAGGACCTCAGCATCTCTGTAACAGAAAAGTTGTCAACCCATGAAAACTGTATTCAGCTGTTCACAGGAAATCCACTTGAAAGGGGTTAGCAGGGGCCTCAGTAATCAATGAAAAAGAACCCCAGCGAGGCCAGTGCTGGTAAGTCACTTGAGCAGGCATCAGGATGGGTCTTTACAAGTCAGAGATGAGGCCCAGCAACAGAAGGCAGAGGGACTCTTGGCAGCTGCCCCCACGCGCTGCAAGGCATTGAACCCTTAAATAACAAAAATTCAACTGAAGAAGTTTTAAAGATCTCATAAATTAGGCAACACCGATCTAGGAAGTGGAGGGGAGCTCCAAAGGGCTAAACAAAGGGAAAGGTGTTTAAAGGTACAACAAAGAAGCCAAACACATTAAAGGATTGTTTGGGGTAAGGCCACCTTCCTTTGGGGTGAAAATCGATCTTATGGGGTGGATTGTCTGTCTCCTCTTCCTTTGAGGGATAGAGAGGGCCCATGTGGTAGACTACCTGATTGTTATTGACCACAAAATTGCTGAGTGATTACATTCCTGGGGGAGATTGAAGTTGCAATTAGGTTAGGCATAAAGCCCTGCTTTGGTGACTTGGCCTAGCAGAGGTGACTCAATTTGAGGCCTCCGGTTTGCTTTTGGACAGAACTCTGGGCTGGAGGTCAGCACCGGGAAAGCTGGCAGAGAGCCCCGGTGAGGAGGGGTGAAGAGGCCCTGCAAAGCAGTGGCCAAGGGGAGGCCTGCGGGCGGGCGGTCACTGTGGTTCCTTGGTTCAGCCCTCCAGCTGTCTCTCTAACAGGAGATGCGGTGCCTTGCTCTTCAGCGGTCTTGTTTGTAAAATTGGGATCATAGCCAGTCACAGGGCCTGCTGAGCACCCCATGTACTAGCCACAGAGCCTCCTGGGAGCTGGTACAAGCCGGGACGCTGCCAGCCTCTCAACACCTTCGAGTCAGCTTCCTAGTCTGGCTGATACAATAAAGACAGTCTCCCCACATAGGACCCACCTAAGGAATAAAGGAGAAAATGTTCGTTGAGTGCTTAACATCATGACAATCAGGAAGGCAGTAAGGCAGGCATTATGGTAGACTCTGGGCTCAGAGCAGGTAGGGCACAGCCAGACTTCCGAGGCCTGGGAGCTAAATCCTGGTGGGTCAGGGAGTGCCCCATTTCCTGAGCTCTTTGCTAGGTTAAGAAGGAAAGATGAAGAAACTGGAGACATTATCTCACACATTGCTAGAGCTGATGATGCAAACCCCCTAGATTACTTGTCTGTGTGTTTGTGCATGTGTGTCTGCAGTCAGAGCTTACACAAAGTGTAGTAAGGAGTTTGAAATCAGCATGAATCAACAAAGAAAAGACAAGAAAATAACTGCTGATACTCAGAAGTGAGTGGACATTTGTGCATGTGACTGCAGGCAGGATGTCTAAGAGAGATTTAAGTTAAATCAAACCCGCAGCCTTTCCTGCCCACACACTGAGGTCCAGCCCCTCTCAGAGAGCAGGAAGGACCGGTTTAGTAAAGCCCTTCCTCAAGGCTCTCCACCTATTAAAACAGGACTCCATTGATTTTCCTTCTTCATTCAGCAATTTCTCTCCACAAATTTTTACTTCTGTATGTTTCATTTAAATCTGGGAATACATTTAACTTGCCTCTCATAAGGGGACCAGATTTGTCATTAAATCCTTTGAAAGGTAGAATGCTGTAAATAAAATATAATAGTACTTTTATTAGGAGTAATTTTTCCCATAAGTCCCCAGGCAACAAATCCTGAAGAACAATTACCAAAAGACAGACTCCAACGAGAATAAATGTCACATGTGTGATATAAAACATGCCGCACAGCATCTTTTCAGGTTCTCTCTGATGCGCTGTGTTCCTATGATCAGTCGTCGGAAAGCTGGGGTTTGAACCGCCACAGGATCATGCATCTGATTACACAAATCTCAGCTACAAGAACAGCCGACCTCACACCTCTTTTTCAGCCAGCTTCGCCCCAGCAGGACTTTTTGTGACTAACAGTTGTATGAAATCAACTTAGAATAAACCACAGCTAAGAACCTGAAGTATAAAAACAATACTGCCTACTTCCAAAAATGCTAAAGGAAACATGTCTCATGATTATACAATTATAATCACACATTTCCTGACATTTTGGCATGGAGAGAATAAGAGAAGCCTGAAATTAAAGAGGAGCTCAGAGTCAGCTGGCCAGCAGGCTACCCACTCCAACACCACAGGCTCCAGGAAGGTCCCGGCCCACGTCTGCTGGGCAGCAGAAAGGGCACAGCCATGAGTGGAGGACAGAAGGTGACTCTGTAACTTCCTTCCACCACACTGCAAAGATAGATGAACTCACTGACTCAGACATATGAGTTTCCAGAAAAAAACTTTTATTTTTTTCTTAAAAAAAATTTATTGACATGTATTTGTACCTTTTAAACAAAAAAAAGATTCTAATTTTATGGAAGGCACAAAACTGAATTGTTCTTCACTGCCTTGATGATAGGAGAAAGGAGGCAGAGTTGAGTGTATTTTAAAAAGTCCTTTTTTAACTTAAAACTAAAAACAACTTCTTGACGTTAGAAATTCACAAGTCATGCTTCAAAGGGCAACATTTCTAACTATGATTTTATACATTTACAATCTAACTTGTACCTCTTTCAATATAGAAAGCAGAAAGTAAATAAATGTATGGATGAATGCATTTGGATTGAGAGACCTCATGTACAAATAGAGCATTTACTACAAAAACACAATGCCAATCTATGATGCATCAATCTGAGTAGAAACTGAAAAGACAATAAATAATTTACAAGTGTAGCTGTTGCAAGTGTTAAGTTTAATGGTGAAAAGCTAAGAAACTTTTTCATAAATATTTACCTAGGAATCTTTAAATGGCGGCACCTTCAAATAAGTTAAGAAAATATGAAAGAAAAAGAGTGAGAAAATGTGGCCAGTGTGAACTGTTTATTATGCAATAAGTAGTAATATCTTCTTAAGCACCCAATTCCAGGGACAAAAATACTTTCTAAATTTGGTTGACAGTAGAATTGGCTTTAGTCTCAATGTGAAATCTACCAGGAGGTGTGGAGTTGTTCACAAGACTGAATACACACCATGTTTTCTCTGCTGTAGTCAGGAAGCATAAAGTTTAGTCTTCAGAGAGACAGGAAGAATGAAAATTGTCATGCTTTTCCTCCTTTTAGGTTAATGCTTGGATATTATATTTAAGTAAATTTTATCTCCCTCTTTTTTGTTAAAGGGCTAGAAGTCCTATAATGTAAATGGTGCTTACAAGTGAATTTATGTAGCTGTCGTTGCTGGTGAAGACATGTTATAGTTTGTGTTTAGTTTGCATTTTAAACTTACTTGGACAATAAAATGTACTCCACATTATGCATAATTTGAGAATACTGAACCGTGCCACAAAAAGATCATGCCCACTAGGACGACTCCAATAAAAAGGACAGATAATAATAAACGTTGATGAGGAAACCTTACGGGCAAGAAGGGAGTGGCATGATATATTTAATGCAATGAAGCAGAAGGGCCTTGATCCAAGAATATTATACCGGGCAAGGTTATCATTTAAATTTGAAGGAGGGATTAAACAATTTTCAGATAAGCAAAAGCTCAGAGAATTTACCTCCCACAAACCACCTCTACAGTGCATTTTGGAGGGACTCTTATAGATGGAAGTATTCCTAAGGCTAAACAGATGTCAGCCAAGGGATAGACAAAGAGCACAGAATATGATTCATAACATACAAAGAATGGAGGAGGAAGAAAAAGGAGGAAAAAAAAGAACCTTTGGGTTGTGTTTGCAATAGCATATGAAGTGAGTTAAATTAGACTCTTAGATAGTAAGGGAATTACCCTTGAAACTTTGGTAGCCACAAATCTGAAGCCTGCAATGCCAATAAGTACATACCTATCGATAATCACCCTAAATGTAAATGGTCTGAATGCACCAATCAAAAGACATAGAGTAACTGAATGGATTAAAAAAAAGACCTATCTATATGCTGCCAACAAGAGACTCACTTCAAACCGAAGGACATACACAGAATGAAAGTAAAGGGATGGGAAAAGATATTTCATGCAACTAATAGGGAGAAAAAAGCAGGAGTTGAAGTACTTGTATCAGATAAAACAGACTTCAAAACAAAGAAAGTGACGAAAGACAAAGAAGGACATTACATAATGATAAAAGGGTCAGTCCAACAAGACGATATAACCATTATAAATATCTATGCACCCAATAAAGGATCTCCTACATATGTGAAACAAATACTAACAGAATTGAAGGGGGAAATAGAATGCAATGCATTCATTTTCAAAGACGTCAACACACCACTCACTCCAAAGGACAGATCAACCAGACAGAAAATAAATAAAGAGACAGAGGCACTGAACAACATATTAGAACAGATGGACCTAACAGACATCTACAGAACCCTCCATCCAAAAGCAACAGGATACACATTCTTCGCAAGTGCACATGAAACATTTTCAAGAATAGATCATATACTAGGCCACAAAAAGAACCTCAGTAAATTCAAAAAGATTGAAATTGTACCAACCAGCTTCTCAGATCACAAAGGTATAAAAGTAGAAATAAATTACACAAAGAAAATGAAAAAGCCCACAAACACATGGAGGCTTAATAACATGCTCCTAAATAATCAATGCATCAATGACCAAATAAAAACAGAGATCAAACAATATATGCAGACAAACGACAATAATAATTCAACACTGCAAAATCTGTGGGACACAGCGAAGGCCGTGCTAAGAGGGAAATATATTGCAATACAGGCCTACCTCAGGAAAGAAGAACAATCCCAAATGAACAGTCTACACTCAGAATTAATGAAACTAGAGAAGGAAGAACAAATGAGGCCCAAAGTAAGTAGAAGGAGGGACATAATAAAGATTAAAGCAGAAATAAATAAAATTGAGAAGACTAAAACAATAGAAAGAATCAATGAAAGCAGGAACTGGTTTTTTGAGAAAATAAGCAAAATAGATAAACCCTTAGACTTATGAAGAAAAAAGAGTCTACAAACATAAACAGAATCAGAAATGAGAAAAGAGAAAATCACTACGGACACCACAGAAATACAAAGAAATATGAGTGAATACAGTGAAAAATTATATGGTGAGAAACTGGATAACCTAGAAGAAATGGATAACTTTCTAGAAAATAACAACCTAGCAAGGCTGACCCAGGAAGAAACAGAAAATCTGAATAAACCAATTACCTACCAGCAAAGAAATTGAATTGGTAATCAAAAAACTATGTAAGAACAAAACCCGTGGACCAGATGGTTTCACTGCTGAATATTATCGAATATTTAGTGAAGACCTAATACCATCCTCATTAAAGTTTTCCAAAAAGTAGAAGAGGAGAGAATACTCCCAAACTCATTCTACGATACCAATATCAGTCTAATACCAAAACCAGGCAAAGACACCACAAACAGAAAATTACAGACCAATATCCCTGATGAACATAGATGCAAAAATACTCAAGAAAATATTAGCAAACCGAATTCAAAAAAACATCAAAAAGATCATCCATCATCCAAGTGGGATTCATCCCAGGGATGCATGGATGGTACAACACTCGAAAATCCATCAACATCACCCACTATATCAATAAAAAGGAAAAAACCACATTATTATCTCCATACATGCTGAAAAAGTATTCGACAAAATTCAACATCCATTTATGATAAAAACTCTCAATAAAATGGTCATAGAGAGCAGGTACCTCAACATAATAAAGGCCATATATGACAAACCCACAGCCAACATTATACTTAACAGCGAGAAGCTGAACGCTTTTCCTTTAATATCGGGAACAAGACAAGGATGCCCACTCTCCCCACTTTTATTCAACATAGTTCTGGAGGTCCTAGCCACGGCAAACAGACAACACAAAGAAATAAAAGGCATCCAGATTGGCAAGGAAGAACTCCAACAATCCCTGTTTGCAGATGACATGATATTGTACATAAAAAACCCTAAGAATCCACTCCAATACTATTAGCTCTAATATCTGAATTCAGCAAAGTTGCAGGATACAAAATTAATACACAGAAATCTGTTGCATTCCTATACACTAACGAGGACCTAGCACAGAGAAATTGGGAAAACAATTCCTTTCACAATTGCATCAAAAAGAATAAAATACCTAGGAATAAACCTAACCAAGGAAGTGAAAGACCTATACCCTGAAAAGTATAAGACACTCTTAAGAGAAATTAAAGAGGACACTGATAAATGCAAATTCATCCCATGCTCTTGGTGAGGAAGAATTAATATTGTCAAAATGGCCATCCTACCTAAAGCAATCTACGGATTCAATGCAATCCCTATCAAAACACCTAAAGCATTCTTCAATGAACTAGAACAAATAGTTCTAAAATTAATATGGAACCACAGAAGACCCCGAATAGCCAAAGCAATCCTGAGAAGGAAGAATAAAACGGGGGAATTATGCTCCCTGACTTCAAGCTCTACTACAAAGCCACAATGATCAAGACAATTTGGTCTGGCACCAGAACAGACCCATAGACCAATGGAACAGACTAGAGTCAGATATAAATCCAAGTATATGTGGTCAATTAATATTTGATAAAGGAGCCATGGATATACAATGGGGAAATGACAGCCTCTTCAACAGCTGGTGTTGGCAAAACTGGACAGGTACATGTAAGAGAATGAAACTGGATTACTGTCTAACCCCATACACAAAAGTAAAATGGAAATGGATCAAAGACCTGAATGTAAGTCATGAAACCATAAAACTCTTAGAAAAAAATATAGGTAAAAATGCCTTAGACATAAACATGAGCAACATCTTCATGAACATATCTCCACAGCCAAGGGAAACAAAAGCAAAAATGAACAAGTGGGACTATATCAAACTAAAAAGCTTCTGTACAGCAAAGGACACCATCAGTAGAACAAAAAGACATCTTACAGTATGGGAGACTATATTCGTCGTAAGTGACATATCCGATAAGGGATTGACATCCAAATTATATAAAGGGCTCATGCACCTCAACAAACAAAAAGCAAATAAGCCAATTAAAAAATGGGCAGAGGAGCTGAACAGACACTTCTCCAAAGAAATTCAGATGGCCAACAGGCACATGAAAAGATGCTCCACATCACTAATCATCAGAGAAATGCAAATTAAAACCACAATGACATATCACCTCACACCAGTTAGGATGGCCGCCATCCAAAAGACAAACAACAACAAATGTTGGCAAGGATGTGGAGAAAGGGAAACCCTCCTACACTGCTGGTGGGAATGTAAATTAGTTCAACCATTGTGGAAAGGAGTATGGAGGGAAAAAGGGCTATTACAATTAGCACACATAATGTAGCAGGGGTGGGGGTAGGGTGGGGGGATATGGGGAAGGCAGTATAAGAGAAGACAAGTAGGGATTCTATAACATTCTACTATACTGATGAACAGTGACTGCAATGCGGTATGTGGTGGGGACTTGATAATAGGGGAAGTCTAGTAACCATAATGGTGGTCATGTAATTGTATATTAATAATAGAAAAAATTTTTTAAAGTCAGAAGAAAAAATTTGACAGCAGAACATCACAGACCTAGGTGAGACCATCTCGACCCACAAATGTGTAAGTCTCTCTCACAACCCCTTCCTATTCTGCTCCCCAGAGGAGGCTAATATTAATGGTCCATGTTTCTGTACTTTTTCTCTTTATGGAGGTATACTTGACTTATAACATTAGTTCCAGATGTATAACATAATGATTCGATGTTTGTATATATTACAAACAGTAAGTCTACTTAACACCAACACCCACCATTCAGTTACAAGTTTTTCCTTGTGATGAAAACTTTTTATCTACTCAGCTTTCAAATGTGCAATACAGTATTAACTACACTGCCACGCTGTACATTGCATGCCCTTATTTTTTATCTTATTTATCCCCTTATTTACTTATTTATTTTATAACTGAACGTTCGTAGCTTTCGACCACCTTGACCCATTTTGCCCACCCTCCACCCTCTGCCTTTGGCAACCATCAATTTGTTCGCTGTATCTATGAATTTGAGCTTTTTTTTTTGATTCTATATAAAAGTGAGATCATATGGTATTTGTCTCTGATTTATTTCACTTAGCAGGGCCCATCCATGTTATTGCAAAGGGCAAGATTTTATTCTTCATAATAGTCAAACAATATTCCATTGTATATATTTATCACATCTACTTTATCCATTCATCATTGGTGGACAGTCAGGTTGTCACCATGTTGGCTATTGTAAAAAATGTCACAGTGAATGTGGACTGTCGATATCTTGTCAAGTTAGTGTCTTTGTTTTCCTTGGCATTTGTTTCCCAAAGTGGCATTGCTGGATTGTGTACTAGTTCTGTTTTTAATTTTTTGAGGAAATCCCATACTATTTTCCATAGTGGCTGCACCAATTTACATTCCCACCAAGACTGCAGAGGTTCCACTTTCTTCACACCCTCTTGTCTTTTTGATACAAGCCCTCTGACAGATGGGAAGTGATGTCTCATTGTGGTTTTGATTTGCATTTCACTGATGTGTAGGCAATGTGGGTATCTTTACATGTACCGGGTAGCACTCTCTATGTCCCCTTTGGAAAAATGTTTAGTCAGATCTGCTTATTTTTTAATCAGGTTGCTTTTTGCTATTGAATTATATGGGTACTTCATAGATTTTGGATATTCCCCTTTATCAGACGTGGTTTGCAAATATTTCCTCCCATTTGGTAGGTTGCCTTTTCATTTTGCTGATGATTTCCTTTGGTGTGCTCCATGTTTTTTCAGTGCTCTGCAGCCAAATACATAAGCCTATTTTAAAATTTGATAGCTATTCCTGGAATATTCTGGAGTAAATGACAGGCACTGGCACCTCACCAGCATATATGAGAGCACCTGTTTTCCTATACCTGTAACAGCACTATTTTTTAATTTGGCCAATCTGATGATAGAAAAATGCATTACCTTACTATCCAAAGTGTGTCCAGTTTGCCCTGTTGATGATAGCTGGGAGTAGTTAGGCAAATTGGATGCAACTTAATTAATCCTAGCAAGTTAAAAGGATTTAGATTACTTGCAGCAAAAGCATTCGAGGACACTAAAAACCTTCAGATATTACTAAACTGGCTTTACTTACAAAAATATTTTTACCGGCACCTATACCACTCCCTAGACACTAACATGAATTTAAGGAAGTTAAGTTTTGGGATAGGATTTCATTGCAGGCCTGGAAGAAATGTGGAATCCTTTGAAGTTTTTGTCTATTTCAGGGAATATTCTACAACGTGGGACATAGAGGTCTCTGGCCCAGAGTTTGGGGCAGGTCCTCAATTTGAACCTTTCTGAATTTGGATCGATGACCCAGAAGCTGAACAAACCCTCAGTGTCACCGTCTCGGCTGTCCCACAAGCATTCACAAGGAAAGCAGTCAGCAGACCTGGCATTCACCACAGGACAGACTACACTGCACTCCACGGGCTCTGTTGGCACAGATATTATAATGTGTCAGGGGAGGTCCAGGAAGAGGAAATGTGCACCAACAGTCAGGGGCTTGGGTCTGGCCTCGACTTAGGCAGGAGGGAGGGGCTCCATCTCCCTGAGCATCAATGTCCTTATGAAGCGTGTCAGGAGCAGGAAGTGACACCAGCTCCAAGGCCCTGCAGTTCTAATGTCTGTCCACTGTAAAAACACAGAAACTGTGTTTTCTTATAAAAAATACATACTGCATGCAAACATTTTAGACCAACATCATGATGAAACAAAATGTTCCAAACATGGAAGTCAAATCTGAATCTCTATAAAGGCAGCTATGTATCTCAATTTTTCACTTTTTCCCATATTTTATCTCTGGCAAAGCACCTTTCTCTCACATGACTAGACTTTAAGTTTGCAAATAGTCAGAAGTTAGTTTACTTGAACCCAGGGTGTTGTAAACAGGGCAGGAGGGAGGCAGCTGCAAAGAGCTGTTTCAAAACTGAAAGCCACATTGGGATCTTTAAGGTGTTGAGAACAAAGACTGCTCTAGGGCACAAAGCCACCCTTAGCATTTTTCTCTTTCATTACGCCTCCTAAGATACCAACTTTTGGTCTTTTTTTTTTCTATGTTCAATTTTATTTCCTGGAGGTTCTTTTCATTACTGTTGTGCCTTAGCATTTAAAAGTGACAAGTTAATGTGTACAAGTTATGCAGAAGAGGTAAGGAATAATAAACTTAAACCTACAGATGTTCAAACTGCCTAAGGAATGAAACATTCTCCACGATCTTTGGAGGCCTCGATGGGTTCCCTCACCTATCAAATCCTTTTCATTAATCTCATTGTTTCCTTTAAATTTTTACCAAAATAACTGCATCATTAAATAATACATTTATTTATTTTTATGATTTCATTTTGTATGGTTTTGAACTTTAATAGAATCAATCCTGTACAATTCATCAACATGCTTTATATTTTTTGCTCAGTATGTGATTTACTCTTATGATATTTAGCTGTAGCTCATTTATTTTAACTTGAGTGTGATATTCTAGCTTATTACTGAGTATTTGACTGGATGGGGTTGCTTCTCATTTTTTTGTTATTACAGAATGTGAGCATCTCTCTAGGGTGTGCATCCCATGGTTAAATCACTCTGTCAAGGGGCTTGCACACTTCAGCCCGCACTAGGCCACCACCAAGTGTTTTCCAAAGGGGTGGTACCGATTCACAGACCTTCAGAGTTGGAGCCAAAGGAGATTCCTGACACTCCTTTATTTTTGGCTATTTTGGTGGGTGGGAAATGTTTCTTCTTTCATTTTAGTTTAATTTGTGTTTTCCAAGTCAGGGCTGGCCTCCACTTAGAATTTTCTAAGTTGCATTTTCAAAAAAGAGGGCAACAATCTATGACTCACCCGCACCACAATTTTGGTGAGCTTGAGTACCCCACAAAACAGGATGGTGATTAAACTGTAAATTATTTGCATTAACACGTTTCATGTTTCATGGAATGAAAAGGAGGGCACATAACACAACATGCAAAGATGCTCTGTCACCACATGCTTCTCACGAAGAAAGGAAGTGTGAGAGGGACTGGATATACCAGTGAACAATGCTGAAACTCACAGAAAAAGACATAAATATTCTAAACAGGAAAATATCTTTTAATGAAGTTGAAATATTTGTTAATATCCTTCCAAACACCAGGCCCAGATGGGTTTCCTTAAGGAGGAAAAAAACGCTTAAGGAGAAAATTTTACAAATTCTCTACAATCATTTCCAGAAGATAAAGCACAACAAACACTTAACTCATTCAATGAGACCAGTATTACTCTAATACCAAAACCTGACAAATCCCTTACAAGAGAAAAAACAACTAAAGAACAGCATCTCTAATGAACAGAAATGAAAAATTCCTCAACAAATATTAGCCTATGAAATCTAACAGTGAATAAAAAGAATATACGCCAAGAACAGGTGGGATTGTCCCAGGTATGCAAGGCCTGTGGAACATTCAAAAATCAATTATTGTAATCTATCACATCATAAGGATAAGGAATAAACGTGATTATATCAACTGATGCTGGAAAAACATTTGAGAAAATCGAGAAAACATTCATGATAAAAACTGCCAGTAAACTAGGAATAGAGGGGAACTCCTCAATTTGACAAAGAACATCTATTAAAAAGCTGCTAGTGGGAGTTCCAGGAAGATGGTGGCGTGAGCAGGGCGGCAGAAATCTCCTCCCAAAACCATATATATCTATGAAAATACAGCAAATACAACTATTCCTAAAAGAGACACCAGAACACACAGGACAGCGCACAGCCTGTATCAACACCTGAGAGAATTCGGCACCCCGCAAGGCAGGTAAGATAGGGAGCCGCGTCCAGGCGGGACCCGAGCACTCCCCCACCCCAGCACACCGGCGGGAGGAGAGGATTCAGAGCCGGGAGGGAGTGGAAGTGCAAGCCCGTGAAATAACCAGCACTGGTGATCTGCGCCGGGAGGACTGACACACATCGCGCGGTGTAGCAGAGATTGGAGAGGCAGAAGGTGCAGGTTTTGAGGTGGGAACACACGCGGGTCCATGCAGCTGGCTCCCCAGGACAAAAGAAAAGCACATGCTTTTTTTAGCGGTCTTAAAGAGACAAGGGCCCAGGATCATCCCAGCACACTCAGCCCAGCAGGATGGGAGTCGTGAGGAATTTTGGACCCCTTTTGGCTGGCAACTGGGAAAAAGTAGCTGCACTGAAACTTCACAGAGAGAACAATAGCCTCCCATTCATTCCCGCACCAGCCAGAGCTGCAAACAGCCCAGTGGAATGGTGCGGCCCGGCTGCGAAATAGTAGAGCAACAGCGCCACCTAGAGCATCCTTACAGAATCTACATGCAGTGGGCCTTTTTTTTTCCTGTTTTCTTTTCTTTCTTTTTTCTATTTTCTTTCTCTTCCTTCTTGTTTTCTCTTTTCTTTCTCTTCCTTTTATTTATTTATTTATTTTAAGTATTAAAGAGCCCAGCTGACATACATGGCACCTGCCAGCGACCACTTCTATCGCCATGAAAAGACAGAGAAATATGATACAGACAAAGGTCACCCAGACCCAGACAACACCTGAGAGGGAACCTGAAGTGATGGAAATGCACAATCTTCCTGAAAAAGAATTCAGAATAAGTCATAAGCATGCTGATGGATCTACAGAGAAATGTGCAAGAGCTAAGGGAGGAAGTGAGGGAAGTCAGGAAAGACAATGCAGAAATGAGACAAGCCATCGAAGGGCTCACCAGCAGACTGGATGAGATGCAAGAGACTGTTAATGGAATAGAAACCAGAGAACAGGAATACAGAGAAGCTGAGGCAGAGAGAAAAGGACCTCTAGGAATGAAAGAATACTAAGAGAACTGTGTGACCAATCCAAATGGAACAATATTCGCATTATACGAGTACCACAGGAAGAAGAGAGAGAAAAAAAGGGATAGAAAGTGTCTTTGAAGAAATAATTGCTGAAAACTTCCCCATGGTGGGGAAGGAAATAATTCTCGCAATCCACGGAAGCCCACAGTTCTCTCAACACAAGGGACCCAAGGAAGACAACACCAAGACACGTAATAATTAAAATGGCAAAGATAAAGACAGAGTATGAAAGGGAGCTAGGGAAACAAAAAAGATCACCTACAAAGGAAAATCCATCAGACTATCATCAGACATCTCGACAGAAACCCTACAGGCCAGAAGACAATGGCATGATATATGTAATGTAATGAAATAGAACGGCCTTGAAAAGAATATTCTATCCAGCATGATTATCATTTAAATATGACAGAGGGATTAAACAATTTCCAGACAAACAAAAGCTGACAGAATTTGCATCCCATAAACCACATCTACAGGACATCTTAAAGGAACTTCTCCAGAGGGAAGCACTCCAAAGGCTAAAAAGATGTCACTAGAGAAAATAAAATCATAGCAAAGAAAGCAGACCATCCAAATACTAACTAAAGGCAAAGAATAAAAACCTAGTATATAAAGAATGGAGGAGGAAGAATAAAAAGGGAGAGAAATAAAGAAACATCAGACTGTGTTTACAATAACTTAACAAGAAAGTTAAGTTAGATGGTTAAATAGTAAAGAAACAACCCTTGAACCTTTGGTAACCACGAATCTAAAGCCAGCAATGGCAATAAGTACATATCTATCGATAATCACCCTAAATGTAAATGGACTGAATGCACCAATCAAAAGACACAGAGTAACAGAATGGATACAAAAGCAAGACCCATCTATATGTTGCCTACAAGAAACTCACCTCAAACCCAAAGATATACACAGACTAAAAGTGAAGGGATGGACAAAGATATTTCATGCAAACAACAAGGAGAAAAAAGCAGGTGTTGCAGTACTTGTATCAGACAAAATAGACTTCAAAACAAAGAAAATAGCAAGAAATAAAGAAGGACATTACATAATGATAAAGGGGTCAATACAACAAGAGGATATAACCATTATAAATATATATGCACCCAACACAGGAGCACCGGCATATATGAAATAAATACTAACAGAATTAAAGGAGGAAATAGACAGCAATGCATTCATTTTAGGTGACTTCAACACACCACTCACTACAAAGGACAGATCAACAACCAGAAAATAAGTAAAGACACAGAGGCACTGAACAACACACTAGAACAGATGGACCTAACAGACATCTACAGAACTCTGCACCCAAAAGCAACAGGATACACATTCTTCTCAAGTGCACATGGAACATTTTCCAGAATAGACCACATACTAGGCCACAAAAAGAACCTCAGTAAAGTTAAAAATATTGAAATTCTACCAACCAACTTCTCAGATAACAAAGGTATAAAACTAGAAATAAAATTAAGAAAGAAAACAAAAAGGCTTACAAATACATGGAGACTTAACAACATTCTCCTAATTAATCAATGGGTTAATGACCAAATCAAAACAGAAATCAAAGAATATATGGAGATGAATGACAAAAGCAACACAAAGCCGCAACTTCTGTGAGATGCAGCAAAGGCAGTTCTAAGAGGAAAGTATATTGCAATCCAGGCCTATTTAAAGAAGGAAGAACATTCCCAAATGAATAGTTTAAAGACACAATTTCTGAAATTGAAAAAAAGAAAAAATGAGACCCAAAGTCACCAGAAGGACGGACATAATAAAGATCAGAGGAGAAATTAATAAAATTGAGAAGAATAAAACAATAGAAAAAAATCAATGAAAGCAAGAGCTGGTTCTTTGAAAAAATAAACAAAATAGATAAACCCCTAGCCAGACTTATTAAGACAAAAAGAGAATCTACACACATAAACAGAATCAGAAATGAGAAAGGAAAAATCACGACGGATCCCACAGAAATACAAAGAATTATAAGACATTATGAGAATCTATATGCTAACAAGCGGGAAAACCTAGAAGAAATGGACAACTTCTTAGAAAAATACGACCTTCCAAAACTGACTAAACAAGAAACAGTAAAACTAAACACACCAATCATCAGCAACAAAATTGAATCAGTAATGAAAAAACTACCCAAGAACAAAACCCCCAGACCAGATGGATTCACCTCTGAATTCTACCAGACATATAGAAAAGAAATAACACCCATTCTCCTTCAAGTTCTCCAAAAAACAGAAGAGGAGAGAATACTTCCAAACTCATTCTATGAAGCCAGCATCACTCTAATACCAAAACCAGGCAAAGACTTCATGAAAAAGAAAATTACAGACCAATATCCCTGATGAACGTAGATGGAAAAATGGTCAACAAAATATTAGCAAACAAAATTCCAAAATACATCAAGAGGATCATACACCACGATCAAGTGGGATTCATTCCAGGGATGCAAGGACGGTAAAACATTCGAAAATCCATCAACATCATGCACCACATCAACAAAAAGAACAAAAACCACATGATCATCTCCATAGATGCGGAAAAAGCATTTGACAAAATTCAGCATCCATTCCTGATTAAAACTCTCAACAAAATGGGTATAGAAGGCAAGTACCTCAACATCATAAAGGCTATGTATGACAAACCCACAGCTAACATAATACTTAACACTGAGAAGCTGAAAGCTTTTCATCTAAGATCGGGAACAAGACAGGGATGCCCACTTTCTCCACTGTTATTCAACATAGTATTGGAGGTCGTAGCCACAGCAATCAGACAAAACAAAGACATACAAGGCATCCAGATTGGTAAAGAAGAAGTCAAATTGTCACTATTTGCAGATGACATGATACTGTACATAAAAAACCCTTAAGACTCCATTCCAAAACTACTAGAACTAATGTCTGAATTCAGCAAAGTTGCAGGATACAAAATTAACACACAGAAATCAGTTGCTTTCCTATACACTAATGAAGAACTAACAGAAAGAGAAATCAGAAAAACAATTCCATTCACAATTGCATCAAAAAGAATAAAATACCTAGGAATAAACCTAACGAAGGAAGTGAAAGACCTGTACTCTGAAAACTACAAGACACTCCTAAGAGAAATTAAAGAGGACACTAACAAATGGAAATGCATCCCATGCTCTTGGCTAGGAAGAATAAATATTGTCAAAATGGCTATACTACCTAAAGCAATCTACAGATTCAATGCAATCCCTATCAAACTACCAACAGCTTTTCTTCAATGAACTGGAACAAATAATTCTAAAATCCATTGTGGAAAGCAGTACAGAGCTTCCTCAAAAAACTCAAAATAGAAATAACATTTGACCAAGGAATTCCACTCCTAGGAATTTACCCTAAGACTGCAGCAGCCCAGTTTCAAAAAGACATATGCACCCCTATGTTTATCGCAGCACTATTTACAATAGCCAAGAAATGTAAACAACCTAAGTGTCCATCAGTAGATGAATGGATAAAGAAGAGGTGGTACATATACACAATGGAATATTATTCAGCCATAAGAAGAAAACAAATCCTACCATTTGCAACAACATGCATGGAGCTAGAGGGTTTTATGCTCAGTGACATAAGCTAAGCCAAAAAAGACAAGTATCAAATGATTTCACTCATATGTGGAGTATAAGAAGTAAGAAGAAAAACTGAAGGAACAACACAGCAGCAGACTCACAGAACCCAAGAACAGACTAAGACACCAAAGGGAAAGGGACTGGGGAGGATGGGTGGGAAGGGAGAGAGAAGAGGGAAAAAGGGGCATTACAATTAGCAGATGTAATGTTGGGGGGCATGGGGAGGGCTGTACAATGCAGAGAAGACAAGTAGTGATTCTATAGCATCTCAGTACGCTGATGGACAGTGACTGTAATGGGGTGGGTGGGTGGCACCTGATGAAGGGGTAGTTTAATAACCATAATATTGCACATGTAATTGTAGATTAATGATGCCAAAATAAATTATATAAAAAATAAAAAATATATTTAAAAAATTTCACATGGCTAAAGCAGCATAAAAGAAATTTGAGTTCTATGCCTCAGCAGATGTTACAGAAGGCAGAAACATGTAGAAATGCTGGAGTTGCAGAAAGGGAATCCTAAGAATAAAAATCTCTACAAATTAACCAAGTTCCAGGGACAACTCCAGATTTTTAAAGCTAGGAATTTGATGGAGGTCAAGTAGAAATTTCAAATAAAGATCTCAAAACAGAATCTCAGGTTACCTCAATTCGACATGAAATGAATAGAAAACTGACTGAGGTCTATCTCTTACATGGTGAGAGGGTAGTGTTGGAAGGCCTAGAAATGGTGGAGGGACCTGTGGGATGGGAGGGTGGGGAGGGGCTGGGGTCCAGCTGCCCCTCTGTCCCCTGCCCCGCCCTCAGCAACCCTTTGTGACAGCGCCCCTGCTCTGTGATGTGGGCCTGCTGTGCTGTGCCCAAGCCCAGGCCCACAGGTCAGTTGCCTGAGAGCAGCAGTGCGATTCAGACGATGGAGAGTGCTCTCCTGCCTCTGAAGAGTGTTATAGCTGCCTGGCTGAGCTCCAGCACCACACTCTGGGTGACTGAGGTCATCATCGGCATCCTGTGTGGACTGGGGCTCTTCCTCCTGTCACTCCCCTTCTGGCCATGTGACCCTGGAGACATCAGGAAGGTAAGGAACCCTTGGCCCAGACCCGACAGAATGTGAGTCTCTCTTTTCTACGATTCTTTCTGCTTTTTGGAGTCAGCTATAGAGGCTCCTGGGGTGGGAAAGAATACAAGATCCTCCTCCTGGGCATAAGCAAGGCCGGGCATGAGTTCTGGCAGGAGGACCTATCCGAAGACCCTAGACAGGAGCCAGGTGGGCTAAAGGGCTCCAGGCCAAAGTCCCAAACCCAGTGGCCAGCGGCTGAGGCCAGATCCTAGGAATTTGACGTCTGCGGGAGGACAGGCCCTGAGTACTGACCCCCCGGCTGCCTTCCTGGGGCCGGAGTCTACGGCGGCACTTCGTCCAGGCTGACCCGAGGACCGGGCTGAGCCCGCAGTGCCTCTGCGCAGGGGCTGCCGCGGGGTGCTGGCCTTGGGACGCAGAGGGCGGCCTGACGGAGCTCCGAGGGGCCTGTGGGTCTACCGCGCAACTCTGTGCTTCTTGGGCAAAGAGACACACTGAAGCAGGAAAGCCAGGGCGGGTCTCACGAATAAAATCCTGCTTTACATTCTGCAAGAAGGGAAAATGTTTTTTTTTTGTTTATTTTGATATCATTAATCAACAATTGAATGAGTAATATTATGGTGATTACACTACGCCCTTCATAAGGTCCGCCCCCCAACCCCATTACAGTCACTGTCCATCAGCGTAATGAGATGCCATAGAGTCACTACTTGTACTTTCTGGGTTGTACAGCCCTCCCCGTGCCCCCCAACATTACATCTGCTAATCGTAATGTCCCCTCTTCGCCCTTGCCCCTCCCTTCCCACCCATCCTCCCCAGTCCCTTTCCCTTTGGTAACTATTAGTCCATTCTTGGGTTCTGTGAGTCTCCTGCTGTTTTGTTCCTTCTGTTTTTTTTTTTCCTTAGTTCTTATGCTCCACATATGAGTGAAATCATTTGGTATTTGTCATTTTTAGCTTGGCTTATTTCACTGAGCATAATACCCTCTAGCTCCATCCATGTTGTTGCAAGTGGTAGGATTTGTTTTCTTCTCATGGCTGAATAATATTCCATTGTGTATATGTACCACCTCTTCTTTATCCATTCATCTACTGTTGGACACTTAGGTTGCTTACATTTCTTGGCTATTGTAAATAGTGCTGCGATAAACATAGGGGTGCATCTGTCTTTTTCAAACAGGGCTACTGCATTCTTAGGGTAAATTCCTAGGAGTGGAATTCCTGGGTCAAATGGTATTTCTATTTTGAGTTTTTTGAAGAACCTCCATACTGTTTTCCACAATGGTTGAATTAATTTGCAGTCCCACCAGCAGTGTAGTACGGCTCCCTTTTCTCCCCATCCTCACCAACATTTGTTGTTGTTTGTGTTTTGGATGTTGGCCATCCTCACTGGTGTGAGGTGATATCTCATTGTGGTCTTAATCTGCATTTCCCTGATGATTAGTGATGTGGAACATCTTTTCATGTGCCTGTTGGCCATCTGAATTTCTTTGGAGAAGTGTCTATTCATGTCCTCTGCCCATTTCTTAATTGTATTATTTGCTTTTTGTTTGTTGAGGTGTGTGAGTTCTTTATATATTTTGGATGTCAACCCCTTATCTGATATGTCATTTATGAATATATTCTCTCATACTGACGTCTTTTTGTTCTACTGATGGTGTCCTTTGCTGTACAGAAAATTTTCAGCTTGATATAGTCCCACTTGTTCATTTTTGCTTTCGTTTCCCTTGCTCGGGGAAATATGTTCATGAAGTTGCTCATGTTTATGTCGAAGAGCTTTTTGCCTATATTTTTTTCTAAGAGTTTTATAGTGTCATGACTTACACTCAGGTCTTTGATCCACCTTGAGTTTACCTTTGTGTATGGGGTTAGACAGTAGTCCAGTTTCATTCTCTTACATGTAGCTGTCCAGGGGAAAATGGTTTTATTTACGTTCAAAATGAGTCCAAGGACAGGAAACCTCAGGGCCTGTTAGGTTCATGTGGAAAGTCATGTGTACGGACACGGAGCCGCTGCAGCTCGTCTCCGGAGTGAGTGAGACTTGGTCCCAGCCTGTCGTGTTTTTGGTCCCTCAACAGCACCCGGAGACGAACAGAAAGGAAAGGCATAAAAAAAGAAGTGGATCTCTCAGATGTGAGCACCTGACAGCCGGCCCTGCCCACCCCGAAGCAGCCCCCTCGCTCCCGCCTGAGAGCCCAGCTCCACGATACCCCTGGGGATGCCAGGGCAGAGCCTGACCCTCGGAAACGGGAGCCCTTGTGGAGGCTGCTGGGCAGGAGATCTGAGCCTGGATGCTCCCCGCATTCTGGGATGGAACAACGCTGCAAGGGGCTGGAAATGGGGGTTGCCCAGCACGGACAGGGTGGGCTGTACTGGACCAAGAGTGCCCGGATTGGGAGGGGGCACTCCAGGGGCATGTGTGGTCAAGGTGCTGAACTTCCCTCAGGAGCCCCTCTAAGGTGGCCCCGCCCTGTCCCCCACAGGGGTGGTTATGAGGGTGGCTGTGAGGGCCGCAGAGGGTAATGGATGTAGAAGCACCTTCCAAATGACAAAGCATTTCCCCATCATGAGTCTTGCCATCGCCATCAGGGATCCTGCGGCCTTGGACACCGAGGCTTGGGCTCCAGACTCTAAGCTCCCCAGTGTCTCCCCTCAAGGGATGTAGCACTCAGTCTCCTACAAAGAACCCTAGGTCCCCGCCTTCCCCACCATGACCATCTTCCGCTTTCCAGCTTTGAGAGAATTCCTTCATGACCTGGAGAAGATGCAGGAGGTGTTACTTCTTCAGAGAAGGTAAAGAATCTTCCCCTTCTCCTCTGGGTCCTCCTTCCTCCCAGAGCCTTAGGATGGGGCTCCGGGACTGCGGGCAGCCTGGGACTGACGTGGTGGGGCAGATGTGGGAACAGGTGCGATGATAGACCTGGGGGACAGCAGAAGCGCTGTGCAGGCAGCATGGGGACCTGGGGGCCATGGGCTTCGGGCGCCCAGCCCTTGCCCTGGCTGCTCCTGGCTGCAGCTCTTGCCTCCTGTCTTCCGCAGTTACAGGCACACCAGGAGGCTCCCTGATGACGGTGACTCTCAGATGCTATTTCAAGACCACCCCCATGAGGGGTACAGAGCAGAGCCTGCGGGAGCACACTGGCCGTGCGGGGAGCCTGGGGACAGTACTGTTCCTGCCGTGTGCCCTTCACCTTTCTTGCCTCCTTGGGCCACAGACTCTCCACCTCTAACCTCTACCAGCTCACCAGGCCCGGTAATGTCCTCAGGTTCTAGTTGCTCATACTCATCCTGGAGTGACTCTCAGCCACCAGAGCCTTTCCTACCTACTCTTTCCCCTTCCTCACCAAATCCTACGGATTCAGAGCCTTGCCCTCCACCTCCAGTGGCCTCCTTTGTCCCACCACGAACCTCCACTGTGACTGGTACTCAGTGTGACTCCATGGCACTCAAGTTAGGAGCCCTCCCATGGAGCTTGTCCCCATATGCCCACTGGCTGGCTTCTCCCACCCGAGTCATCCCAGGCATTGGTCGCACAAGCTCTCCCATCCCAGCCCCTTCCAGGTGTCAGGCAGATGCCAAAGCGTGGAGCCTCTTGACCTCCTCACAATGCGAGTCGCAGCAAGAACACCTGCCCCAACACCCAACAGAGGTCTCATTCTGGGGAGACCCCACAGACAAACAGGGAGAGGCTTGTACGCCCTCACTTGTCAACCCTGACACCCAGAAGCTGCGGGAGATACTAATCACCAGGAGAACAGAGCAGAAGATGTGGAAGGAGAAAGAAAAGGAAGAGGGGTCAGAGCACCACCTGAATTGTTTGAGGAATAAGAAGTCCCTGGGTGAGGAGCAGGGTGCCACTGTGAAGTCCCTGGGTGAGAGCACAAAAGGCAAACCAGAGCAGCCAGCCAGTCCTGAAAAGCCCCCAGATACTAAGGCTTTGGGGGACCATTTACACCAGAAATGTGAACAGCTCTTCTGGGGCATCCCCTTCCTACACAGCGAGTCGCTGCAGACTAATGCCAGGGAATCTGGTTCCCAGCAAGAGATTCGCTCTATCTCATTCAATGAACACTCTCACGCCTCACCATTCCAGTTTCAGGATAGAGTTAGGTTTGCTGTTAACCAGGCCTTGGACCTTTCTGCAGAATCAAACACTCACTGGGAAGCCAGGAATCCAGCACCCTCCAAGGGTCAGGGACCCAACACGAGCAGCTCCCACGGGTTCGCCATCTTCAGGCCACCTGCACAACAGATTCTGGAAGTACATGTTACAGGGCTTCGGGTGCGGCGCAGGTGGCGCCCACCCCTCAAGATCCCGAAGGTCATCAACTCCTTTAAGGTGAAAAAGTCTCACCCCTGGCCCCTTCTCTGCTCCCCCTGTACATGCTCAGCTACCTGTGTGCCTGGGGCCCAGCTAAAAGCCAAGTTCTCCCAGTTCTCGGAGAAACCTGAGTCCCCGCTGGGAGACAAGGCAACAAAGAAAGAGTCGATTCCCAGCCCAGTGAGTCCCCTCCCTTTCCCCTCACCTACGTATGAGGAAATCCACAGGGCCGGGGAGAGACCCCACCTGGCAATGGCCACACGTCCTCAGAGGCCCCCCTGACCACCCAGGTGAGCAGGCCGCCTGCTCAGACCTCCACGTTCATGTCTGTGGGCAGAATGTGGCATAGCGAGATGGCCGTGAGGGCCCATAAAGCCCGCCTGGAGCTGAGCCCAGGTGCAGCCACGGCCAGGAATGAGCCAAGGGAGGAGAGCAGAGGCCAGGCCGCACGAGATTCCCACCGTAGGGTAACAACACTATTGGAGGTCAGCACTGGGTCCCGGTCCTCCAGTGCTAATGAGGATCGGGGGTCAATGGCAGCTGAGGAGGCCTCTGCTTGGAAAGCCACCTTGGAATCCACTGTGCCGGCCAACTCCCGAATCACCAATGTGGATCTGAGATCAGGGACTCCAGGGACAAGTAAGATCCCAACACTGTGTGTGATTCAAGATCTGGCAGAGCCATGCCTTGACGCACAGCACAGTGACGCTGAGCTCCACGAGCAGGTAGAGTCTGGGAAGCAGCCTCCGGACAGCGGCCCTCATGAGTTTGTCCCGTACTGCCACGCTCACGCACTCCTTCCGCACTGCCACTCACCGGCATTTCTTGCCGCAGACAGCTCGGATTCTGAGACATCTGTGTGCAGCTCCCAGAGCACATCCAGTGGGGACACATCAGCTACGGACATGTCAGGTGATGTCACGTTGAGTACATGGGCTTCACATCAGAGCAGCCAGGGGCTGAAGTCCTGCCAGCTCGGACAGGAGGAGGAACAGGCTCCTCCAGAAAGCCACTTCACAAAAAAGAGACAGCACTTTCCGCAGGGGATTTCCTCTAGTAAAGTTCCCCAGCAAAAAGGCAGGCCTCCGTCAGCCACTGCCCAGAGCCAGGGACAAGACAACAGCAGATCTGTTCCAGACAGCGAGGCTGCCGAGGCTCAGGGGATTGAGACAGCTGTGGGATGCACCCTAGAGGAGAAAATCAGGCTGCAACATGGACGTCCTCCCTCGGAGTCAAATTGCCACAAAGGGAAATTCCAGGCTCCAGCAGAACGTGGTACCACAGACTTCTCGTACCACAGGCTTCTCTCCTATGAAGAGCAAGGGAGAGTGACAACAGAGGATGCCTGCAATCAGAAAGCCACCCTAAAGGGGCACAGCAGTCCTGGCAAGAGCAGGTGGGCCAGAGACAAGGATGACAACAGGGCCTTCCCACCCCGTGAGCTGGGGTGCTGGCAAGGGCCAAGGGCGTCAGTTGCCTCAGCCTGCACCCACCGCTGCCCATGGCACCCTGTGATTCAGAGATATGGGCCATCTGTGCAGTTGGAGCATGATTTGCATGCATCTCCTGGCAGGACATGTTTACATCAAGAAAACATCCATACAGTGTGGAGAACACCTGGTTTCCTGATGAAGCTGGGGCTGTGGAGGGCTGGGGTCCCTGTAGCTCAGCATCCCCCTCCCTCCACCTTTCTCCCACTCAGGAGCAGCAGAAAGAGGATACCCTCCTGCCTTGGAGTGTGCGCGGGTGGGGTGCACAGAGGTCCAGAGGGCTGGGCCACACCTTCCCTTCTGGGGATTCAGAGATCAAGGCTGTTGGGGTTTCTGCGCCGTCACCATCTGAAGGTGCACCCTGAACCTTTGGGGAGACGGGAGGATGGTGGCAAAATGGCACGGTGCAGCCCCCAACGGCACAGGGACCAAAGAGCCCTGGAGACCTGCTGCCATCACAAGCCCAGAGGGGAGGAGCAGCTCGCCCGGGGTCTCCACCCACACCAGCTCATGGAGCCCGAGAGCTACCACGTGGACCTGTGACAGAGGGCCAGGCTCACACGGGCAGGGAAGCTGGACTTTCCCACAATATACTGAATAAACCTGCATAGAGCTGGGGTCCTTGAGACGGACTCAGGATCTGTGACCTTTACTTCACACGTGGCCCAAATGCGGCTCCCAGGGGACATCAAAGGGCGAGGGACGGGCCTGCTGTCCCACAGCAGCACTCGCCTGGCTCCCAGTGCGGCCCAGCACAGGGCTCAGAGGGAGAAAAGGCCATCACACAGGATCTGTCACACAACGGGCTGGAAGGGACCTGTCCAGAAGGAGGGCGCAGTCCAGGATGGCCCACTGTGTGCTCTGCTCCGGCCTGCACCCCTCCAGCCTGGCTGGTCCCCACGGGAGAGCTGGAGCAATGTCAACTTTGAGCCACATGCAGGGTACGCAGTGGGCCAGCTACAGGGCCACCCCTGGGACAGGAGCCGCGGCGCCATGTGGGCTGGGGGGAGGAGTCACATGGGTGCAGATCTGGTGCCGCATCGTCCCGTGGGAACCGGTCCTGCCTCTGCGTGCAGCTCCCCAGCTCCTCCAGGGGCCCCCCGTGAGAGCCCAGCCATGGTTTGTGGGACTGGGATCCCAGGCAGAGAGGCCCCAAGTCAGGTCAGTGAGGGGCACCGAGGGGACGCCAAGGCTCCGGACAGCTGGGTCCTCTCACACGCCCCTGGAGGTGAGCTATAGGAATTGGGTTATGGGGACCGACACCCTTGCAGGGTACATGCCATAGACGGGGTTGAAGGGACCGCAGGAAACAGGGCAGACAAGCCTCTGTGCTCTTCTCCTGCCATGACTGCGGTAAGGTCGGCTATGGAGACCCCTCCAGACACCCTTTCTGGCCCTCGCAGACACTCCCAGACCCACACAAGCACTCACATATCCACACAGAACACCCCCCAGCCCCTCACATGACGTCAAAGAGACCTTTACAGTCCTACACACAGAACCCCTAAGGAATAATCACAGATCCCTGCGAACCCTCCCAGACCCTCATAATCCCTCCCAGAACCACACAGCCCCTCACAGAGACCCTCAAGCCACTCACAGGTACCCTCAGAGACCTTCACAAACCCTCAAAGACCAAAACAGTCTCTCCGTGACCGTCACAGACCCTCATTGAGACCCTCATGGACTCTCACAGGGGCCCTTCACAGAGACCTACAAAGACCCTCACAGACACACACACAGGGAAACTCACAGACTCTCACCCTCAAAGAGACACTCACAGTGATACTAAGAGACCCTCAAGAACCCACACAAGCCCCAAGACAGACTCTCTCAGAGCCACATAGTACCTCACATGGACCCTCACAGAAAACCTCACAGAACCTCAGAGGGACACTCTGAGACCTTCAGAAACCCTCACAGGGTCTGTCAAAGCAGCTCGCACAGACCTTCACAGAACCTCAGCGACACTCTCACGTACCTGCACACACACCCTGAAAGACCCTGATGGACGCTAACAGGGACCCAGACAGACCCTCACAGATGCACAGGGACCCTCACTGACCCACCCAGAACCTCACAGTACCTGACTGGGACCCTAACAGAGACCATGACAGACCCTCAACAACCCTCACAGTCTGTCAGACCGCATCTCACAGACCCTCACAGACATGCGCCATCCAAACTTAACCTCCCAGCACCTCCCAGACCCTCAGTGGGTCCCTCACACGGCCTCACTCAGCACTCCGCAGATACTACAGACCTCCACTGACCCTCACAGGGACACTCACAGACCCTTACAGGGACCCTCACTGACCATCACAAACCCTCAGAGGCCCACCCAGACATGCTCACACGGCACTCACAGTCCCACCCAGACCCTGAGTGACATGCTAATATTCCCCAAGGTTTAATTTATACACTCCACTGGGTCATTCATTATTGGGAGGCAAAGGTCATCCTTCTCTGCCTTGAATATTAATCTAGCTTGAGTGTCACCATTATGCCCAATAAGATCAATGGAGTCTACTGTAGCAGCCCAAGTGGAATTTTCCTGATTTCTTTGTGGACCACTTCGGGTTCTCTCGGAAGCAGAGGCCAACATGGAATCAGACACGAGTGATTTGCCAGGGAAACACCTGTGGAGGATAAAGGAATGAAGGAGCAGGAGTAGGCGGGGAAGCGTCTGACTCAGTGCAGGGCTGACACCTGAAAGGAGAACAGGAGGGAAGGAGGAGGGTGGGACACGAGACTCAGACATCAGGGCAGCTCCGACAGAGTCTCAGCCAGGCCTACGGGGAGCGCCAGAGCACAGGCTGCCAGCAAGGGGAGCCCCACCCCGGCCAGGGAGAGCCCTGCCCCGTCAGCCCATCACGGGCTGCGCGTAGCCTGGGGAGAGCACGGCCTCCGCCCCAAGGCCGTGGAGGGCCCAGAGCCCCCAGAGGTGCACTGGAAATATGCCCGCTCCTAAAACTCACAGCCCTAATTGCCCGCCACAATCCTAGGATTTATACCAGTTTTACAACTCGGTGCTCTAACATAAAGCCTAAAATTCAACCCCCTTCACATCTCTTCAAATTTTCTAAGCTACTGGGCTATTTCTATACAATTGTACACTGTGCATGACCACTTACCACTCTAACAATAAGCCAAAACTCAGCATCCATACTACTAGACTTGACGTGATGAGAAGGTGTCAAAGTCCATTCACATTTTCACCTAAACGTCTCACCGCCAGTATCAAACCAGAAAGGCCTTATCTAACTATACTGCGTATCCTTCCTGATAACAATTATTCCAGCCCCAATAATACTGAATTCCCTCAAGTAACCTACATGAATACCGCAACAGAAATCAACAGGGACCACCACCCTGTCACAATCACAAGCCAAGCCCCATAACTATACAAAGCAGCAGTCCCCATGGCCTCCTCACTGGAAAACCCAGATTCCCTAGTATCTAAAAAACAACCCAATGCCCCGGACCATGAAACTCAAACATGACCTTTCATTCCTCATTTCTCAACACAAAATGCACCACCAGAATCTCCTCCAACACCCCCACACAGGTGTCCCCAGTAGAGCCATATTGCACATGCAGACCTCAGGGTACTCCTCAGGAGCTAGGGCGGCGGTGTATTCAAGACCAACCAACATCCCCCCAAGATAAATACAAAATACTATTAAAGTGAAGAAAGAACCACTAAATTAATTGCACTCCTGTAGACAAACCCCGCCGCTTAAAATCAACCCAAGCCTACCACAAACAGGAGAAGGTTTCGAAGAAAATTTTAAGGAACTCATTTCAAAGATCGTATTTGAAATAAACACAATGTATACCATCATTCATTCCTACATTGTGTTGATCCACAGACAACGGCATTAAAATTTATCATGGTAATTCAACTCTAAGAACTTAATGACCAACACCTGAAAATTTCCCCCCTAATCCAAATTATCAATGACTCATTCACTGACCTCCCTTCCCCGTCTACCTCAGCATGATGAGACTTTGGCTCACTCTCAGGGGTCTGCTTGATTCCACAAATCTTACCAGGCCTTTGTCTGACAGTGCCCCATACAGCAAATACACTAACTGCATTCTCGTCGGTAACACACATCCGCCGGGACGTCCAGTAACAGGTGAATTGCTCAATACATGCATGCTCACAGGGCATACGTTGTTTTCATCTGCTTATTCACGCACATTGGGCGAGGCTTAGATTACGGATTCTATGCATATAATGGAACTTCAAACATTGGGAGCATTTTATTATTTATCGTAATAGGAACAGCATTCCTGAGAATAAATGTCGTACCTGATAAACACCATACTGTGAGAACAAAAGTCTTTTTGAGGGCCAACAGTCATTACCAACATACTTTCAGCTATCTCGTTTGTTGGCACAAACCAACTAGAATGGATCTGGGGTGGTTTCTCAGTAGACAAGGTCACCCTCACCTGAATCTGGGCCTTCCACTTTATCTTTCCCTTTATCATTCAAGGCATAGTAATATACCTTATATTTCTACATGAAACCAGATCCAACAATCCAGCAGGAATTACATTGAACTCAGATGAAATTCCTTCCACAATCGTGTCCCTCTTCTCACTGTGGGCCCATTGACAGTGGGGTAGCTAAACTGAATTATATCTGGCACCCACTTCTCACTTCAGGACCATCTCTTTCAGAATCACTCATTTGTTCCTCTTAAATAAGATATCTCAGTGGATTAGTGACTAACCGACCCAGGCTCACATAAAACCGTGCTGTCATTCCTCTGGCATTTTTTAGTTTGGGGGGATGCTTGGACTCACTGTCTGAGGCCCAAACTCAAGCATATAACTTGTAGCTAAACTTTAATTGAATTGTGAGTTGTACATATAAACCTTCAGGTGTTATTCAGTCAATGCCTATAAGACATACAGACTTTATAGAAAAATATGGATATTCTAGACATAGACAGATATATAAATGTAGCTGTATGTATATGAGCAACTCTGCCTACCAGAAAAATACTTAGGAATTGAGATATATATGAGTAAGGGCCTTTATAACAAGCTGCACTTAATGTATGAAATTCAACTGGAATGGTGTCATTAAAGTGAATAAGTGTTAGATCAAATCACTAGGGCGTAATTTTTATATAGATTGTGAATATAAACTGGTTCCCCCCATATGCCCCACAAAACTCAGGTTCATGTAGTTTTCCAACAAAGGAAGCCACAGAAAATGCCTAGACTAGCAGACCTGTTCCATGAACAAATACGTTTGGTCCCAGCCTTTCTCTAAGTTTTTAACAAAATTACACTTGCAAGTAACTGCCCTCTGGTGAAAAAGCTCTCTAAATCAACAGAAAATCCAAACATTAACCCAAACATATAGTCAATTAATATTTGATAAAGGAGCCTTGCATACACAATGCGGAGATGACAGCCTCTTCAGCAGCTGGTGTTGGGAAAACTGGATAGCTACATGTAAGAGAATGAAACTAGACTACTGCCTAGCCCCATACACAAAGGTAAACTCAAGGTGGATCAAAGACCTGAATGTAAGTCATGAAACCATAAAACTCTAAGAAAAAAACATAGGCAAAAATCTCTTGGACATAAACATGAGCAACTTCTTCATGAACATATCTCCGTGGGCAAGGGAAACAAAAGCAAAAATGAACAAGTGGGACTATATCAAGCTGAAAAGCTTCTGTACAGCAAAGGACACCATCAGTAGAACAAAAAGACATCCTACAGTATGGGAGAATATACTCATAAATGACATATCCGATAAGGGGTTGACATCTAAAATATATAAGGTACTCATGCACCTTAACAAACAAAAAGCAAATAATCCAATTAAGAAATAGGCAGAGGACATGAATAGACACTTCTCTAAAGAAATTCAGATGGCCAAGAGGCACATTAAAAGATGCTCCACATCGCTAATCATCAGAGAAATGCAGATTAAAACCACAATGAGATATCACCTCACACCAGTGAGGATGGCCAACATCCAAAACACAAACAACAACAAATGTTGGCGAGGATGTGGAGAAAAGGGAACCCTCCTACACTGCTGGTGGGACTGCAAATTAGTTCAACCATTGTGGAAAGCAGTATGGAGGTTCCTCAGAAAACTCAAAATAGAAATACCATTTGACCCAGGAATTCCACTCCTAGGAATTTACCCTAAGAATGCAGCAGCCCAGTTTGAAAAAGACAGATGCACCCCTATGTTTATCGCAGCACTATTTACAATAGCCAAGAAATGGAAGCAACCTAAGTGTCCATCAGTAGATGAATGGATAAAGAAGATGTGGTACATATACACAATGGAATATTATTCAGCCATAAGAAGAAAACAAATCCTACCATTTGCAACAACATGGATGGAGCTAGAGGGTATTATGCTCAGTGAAATAAGCCAAGCCGAAAAAGACAAGTATCAAATGATTTCACTCATATGTGGAGTATAAGAACAAAGAAAAAAACTGAAGGAACAAAACAGCTGCAGACTCACAGAACCCAAGAACGGACTAATAGTTACCAAAGGGAAAGGGACTGGGGAAGAAGGGTGGGAAGGGAGGGAGAAGAGGGAAAAAGGTGCATTACGATTAGCAGATGTAATGTTGGGGGGCATGGGGAGGGCTGTACAACTTAGAGAAGACAAGTAATGATTCTATAGCATCTCACTATGCTGATGGACAGTGACTGTAATGGAGTTGGTGGGGGGACCTGATGAAGGGGGTAGTTTAATAACCATAATATTGCACATGTAATTGTAGATTAATGATACCAAAATAAATTGTTTTAAAAAATCTATGGTGTGGAATTATCCCAATAAAACTATCGAAAAGGAAACACACATGCAAAAGTATTCCCCACTAAGGTCTAACCACGCCAGGTATTTCCCTGTCAGTGCTCACCCACCTGGGTGCCTCTGGTGCAGGAATTCCTCCTCGAAGGATCAGGGCTCTTCTCCTTGCTCCAACCTGAAGATCACCTCAGGTTTGGTAATGCAATATGCTATAAAACTAACAATCGAGGGTATGTATAGACCAGACCCATGGATTTTTTGGTTTCCAAAGGTGGAGAAAGATACAGCACCAAGAGCAGTGAAATAAAGGTGCTCATGTGAAGTTTTCCACGGAGAGTAATGGCACAAACATGAGATCTAAAGATTTCAGTTACCTTGACCACTTATAAGTCTGAACAACAGTCATGTCTATAATGGGTCCACGTGTTCTGAGAATTTTTAAAAAAGAATTGTAACCTAGGGGCAGTTACTGGGAAGGTCTGCTTACCCACTGAGACGAGGTGGCTGTAGTTCTCCAGCATGACATCTCTGTACAGGGTCCTCTGCGCAGGGCCCAGGGCCCGCCACTCGTCCTGGGTGAGCTCAACAGTCACATCTTTGAATGACACTGACCCCTGTAATAGAACATTTGGTTCAAAAGTTCAGAATTATGTGACAAAATGCATCTGAGATCTACTACTTTTTGTGTATACTCCTATGGCTCTAAAGAAATGGTTATAAAGGATGCCTATTCTTGACCTAATTTTGTCTTTAACTTTGGAATTACTTGATTAGTTAAAAAGGTTTTTAACTTACCATAATTCATCATTTATGTATGTTCATGTATTAAAGGTTTTGTAAGACAGAAAAATTCAATATAAAGAAGACTTTTTACAACTCTTCTTACCCTGGGTATTTAGAGTTCTAGAGAATGCTAGAATGTTCATTCCCTCACTAGGCAATGTAGTTACAAATAATGCGAGCCAAGAAGATATGCATAAGCTACAGAGATATGCATGATTAAACTTACGTAAAATAAATGCAAAAAGATATATAAATCTAAAGCTCATGAAGGGGGAAGGAAGAACTTCCAAGGAGTTGGAATCAGAGCGCAGTGTGTAAGAACTCCATCTACATGGAGGTAACAGCAGTGAGGGTAAGGATAAAGATACAGTCACAGAGCAGGAGCAGCCAATTTGGCAATGACTTTCTCATGCAGCTGCTCAGTCTAGCTGTATGAGCAGCTTTCTGAATGCTGGTGCCAAACACAGATATTTGGAAACAAAAGGAAAACAACATGTTACATGCTTTAGTGAGATAGATCTGTTCATGCTGGTACTGAAGGTTCTAAAAACACAATGGTTTTAGAATACAGATGGGAGATTTAGGATGAAGACAAACATTTAGGAGTTACTAGTAATTTGGGTAATAACTGAACTTATCAGAGGCAATCAGCAGCTTGAGCAGAGGGACTGAGAAAAGACAAGTACCAAAACTAGCATCCAAAGAACCATAAATATTAAAAAGGCAGGAAGAGCAGGGCCACAGAACCAGAGAAGGCATTTTCTAAACAGCAATAATAGGATCAGGAGAGGGTAGTTCTGGCAACTGAGAAAAGGGACAGTTTCCATAACAAAAGATTTCAAAGGGGCTGGAGTTGGGGAAATGGGGAGCTGTTGTTTAACAGGTATAAAGTTTCAGGTCTGAAAAAATTATATTCCAGAGCTCTGCCATAATTAATAACACTGTACTGGACACATAAAAATCAGAAGGGTAGATCTCAAGTTAACTGTTCTTATCACAATTAAAAATTGATGAAAGGTAAGCAGACTGAGAGAAGAGGCCAGAAACAAGTTTTATTCCAGTCACATACAATTATTTGCTCACTCACATCTTCAGTGTTAGGACCTCCTCTGGGTGAGGCTCAGGGCTGACAGCTGGTGATAAATGAATGCAAGAACAGGAACACTTCTCATGAAATTGTAGTCTAAAAAAATTCAAGAAAATTTAACTCTATTTTCTAAAACTAAAAAATTAGAGAGAAAAGTGACATTGCTTTCATTTTTGCCAATCTCTTTAATATCTGGCTTAATAAAAGTCACTTGGATAAAAAAAAAAAGCTGACAAGTGACATCCGTGAAAATGGTGAAGCAAGGGCCCAAGGATCCTTCCTCCACATAAGCAACAAAAAGCCTGGCAGACACTGTAGATGTTAACAACGGCATTCTGTGGAGTTTTTATACAAGGAAAACAGCTGAGTCACAGTAGACAGTGATATTGTGTGTTTTTAACTTATCCTGCTCCCCCCACCAAACACACACAACTCTGCAGTAACTTGAGAATTAAAGGTCTGCAGCCAGCAGACCGCCAGCCACTGGAATGGCAAAACTGGACTGGGGTCTCTCACAGCCTCATTCCCAGAAAACTGTCTTTATGTGGCCGGTTTGGTGATTCCCTGAAAGATCCCACTTACAAGGATGCCTTTATTTGAAATAACCCAGAGCTCATGTTGTGTGAAAGCCTCATCCTCACGCATTTGTTTAACTTAGAGGCCTCCTGAGGTGGTGGGTAAGAGCTGAGGCAAACAATGGCTTCATCAGGAAGCTTAAAAGGGGATTCTCAAGATGGCGGCATGAGTAGGGTGGCGAAAATCTCCTCCCAAAACCATAATATATTTTGAAAATACAGCAAATACAACTCTTCCTAAAAGAGTGACCAGAAGATACAGTATACCAGCCAGATTACATCTACAGCTGTGAGAACTCAACATCTCGTGGAAAAGTAAGATACAAAGCCGTGACCCAGTGGGACCCTAGCACTCCCTGCACCACAGCTCAATGGTGGGAGGAAAAGAATCAGAGTGGGGAGGGAGTGGAAACACAGGAGTGCTAAATAACCAGCCTAGTAATGTGCAGAGGGAGCACAGACACATTGCATGGTGTACTAGATTTTAGAGGAACGGAAAAGCAAAATGAGAGACTAAGACTGCAAACAGGTTCCCACAGCTGGCTGCCCTGGGACAAAAGAAAAGTGGGCGTTTAAAAGTCTCAAAGGGAAAAGGGTTTAATAGGTGGACAAAATCATCCTGGCAGGCTAGGAACTTTAAGGAACTTCCGGTGCCCTACCCCCTGGATGGCAACACAGCTCTGAAGCCCCTCACGGTGATAAGCAGCCTGCCGTTCATTCCCCCCCGATGGCACTGCAAGTAAACAGGCTGACCCACCATTGCTATGGAACAGCCAGGGAGAAGCCCTGCCCACAGCAACCATACAGAGTCTTCTCCCTGCATGTGGCTAACCAGGCCAGACCCAGTGGCTGCCCCCGGTGCAGAGGGGACCAGCACAGGCAACGGAGATCGGTGCAGAGTTCAGGAAGCATGAAGGGGCTCTGTTCTTGTGGCAGAACACACACCACTCACCTGCGACTCCCGCTAGTGCCCTAAGACATTCCAGGGCTGCCCCGCCCACGGCAGCTCAGGGGATTGACCCAGAGGCTGTCCCCTGTGTGTGCTTGACCAGCACAAACAGAGGAGATGGGCACAGAGTACTGGAGGCATAAAGGGGCTCTTTTCTGGCAATGAACATGCACTGCTGGCCAGTGACCCCCACCAGTGCTTTAGGCCATCCTGAGGACCGCCCCGCCCACGGCAGCTCAGGGAATTAACCCAGAGGCGGCTCCTTGTGTGCGGTTGACCGGCACAGGCAGTGGAGACGGGCAAGGTGACCAGCAAGCAGGAAGGGACTTTGTTCTCCCAGATGACACATGCGCCACTTCCTGGCGACCACTCCCATCACCATGAAAAGGCCGAAGAACCTTATTCAGTCCAAAATCCCTCAAACACCAGAGAGAGGGCCTGGTGAGACTGAAATCACCAATCTTCCAGAAAAAAAATTCAAAATAAAAGTCAAAAGCATGCTGACGGAGCTAAAAATATGCAAGAGCTAAGGGATGAAATCCGGAGGGAGATAACAGAAACAAAACAAACAATGGAAGGATTTAAGAGCAGACTGGATGAGGTGCAAGAGACCTGTTAATGGAATAGAAATCAGAGAACAGAAATACAGAGAAGCTGAGGCAGAGAGAGATAAAAGGATCTCTAGGAATGAAAGAATATTAAGAGAATTGTGTGACCAATACAAACTGAACAATATTTGCATTATAAGGGTACCAGAAGAAGAAGAGAGAGAAAAAGGGACAGAAAGTGTCTTTGAAGAAATAAATGCTGAAAACTTCACCTATCTGGGGAAAGAAATAGTCTCTCAGACCATGGAAGTCCACAGATCTCCCAACACAAGAGACCGAATGAGGACAACACCAAGACACATAATAATTAAAATGGCAAAGATCAAAGACAAGGACAGAGTATTAAAAGCAGCCAGAGAGAGAGAGTAAAAAGATCACCCACCAACAAGAGATATAACCATTATAAATATCTATGCACCCAACACAGGAGCACCAACATATATGAAACAAATACTAACAGAATTAAAGGAGGAAATAGACTGCAATGCATTCATTTTAGGAGACTTCAATACACCACTTACTCCAAAGGACAGATCAACCAGACAGAAAATAAGTAAGGACATAGAGGCACTAAACAACACATTAAAACAGATGGACCTAACAGACATCTACAGAACTCCACACCCAAAAGCAGCAGGATTCATATTCTTCTCAAGCACACAAGGAACATTTTCCAGAGTAGACCACATACTAGGCCACGAAAAGAGCCTCAGTAAATTCAAAAAGATTGAAATTCTACCAACCAACTTCTCAGATCACAAAGGTATAAAACTAGAAATAAATTGTACAAAGACAACAAAAAGGCTCACAACACATGGAGGCTTAACAACATGCTCCTACATAATCAATGAATCAATGACCAAATTAAACAGAGATCAAGCAGCATATGGAGACAAATGAAAACAACAGCACAATGCCCCACCTTCTGTGGGACACAGTGAAGGTAGGTCTAAGAGGAAGTTATATAGCAATCCAGGACTATTTAAAGAAGGAAGAACAATCCCAAATGAATAGTCTAAAGTCACAATTACTGAAATTGGAAAAAGAAGAACAAATGAGGCCCAAAGTTAGTGGAAGGAGGGACATAATAACAATCAGAGAAGAAATGAATAAAACCAAGAAGAATAAAACAATAGAAAAATTAATGAAATCAAGAGCTGGTTTTTGAGAAAAATAAACAAAATAGATTAAGCCCTAGCCAGAGTTATTAAGAGAAAATGAGAATTTACACACATAAGCAGAATCAGAAATGAGAAAGGAAAAGTCATGATGGACATCAAAGATATAGAAAGAATTATGAGAGAATACTATGAAAATCTATATGCTAACAAACTGTATAACCTAGAAGAAATGGACAACTTCCTAGAAAAATACAACCTTCCAAGAATGACCAAGCAAGAAACAGAAAATCTAAACAGACCAATCACCAGCAACAAAATTGGATCAGTAACCAAAAAACTACCCAAGAACAAAGCGCCCAGGACCAGTTGGATTCACCACTGAATTTTATCAGACATTTAGAGAAGACATAATACCCATTCTCCTTAAAGTTTTCCAAAAAATAGAAGAGGAGGGAATACTTCCAAACTCATTCTATGATGCCAGCATTACTCTAATACCAAACTAGGCAAAGACACCACAAAAAAAGAAAACAACAGACCAATATCCATGCTGAACATAGATGCAAAAATACTCAACAAAATTTTAGCAAACTGAATTCAAAAATACATCAAGAGGATCATACACCATGATCAAGTGGGATTCATCCCAGGGATGCAAGGATGGTACAACATTTGAAAATCCATCAACATCATCCACAACATCAACCAAAAGGACAAAAACCACATGATCATCTCCATAGATGCCGAAAAAGCATTTGACAAAATTCACCATCCATTCATAATAAAAACTCTCAACAAATGGGTATAGAGGGCAAGTACCTCAACATAATAAAGGCCATATATGACAAACCCACAGCCAATACCATACTTAACAGCAAGAAGCTGAAAGCTTTTCCATTAATATCGGGAACAAGACAAGGATGCCCACTCTCCTCGCTTTTATTCAACATAGTACTGGAGGTCCTAGCCATGGCAATCAGACAACACAAAAAATAAAACGCATCCAGATTAGTAAGGAAGAAGCCAAACTGTTGCAGTTTGCAGATGACATGATATTGTACATAAAAAACCGTAAAGAATCCACTCCAAAACTACTAGAACTAATATCTGAATTCAGCAAAGTTGCAGGATACAAAGTTAATACACAGAAATCTGTTATTTTCCTATACACTAACGATGAACTAGCAGAAAGAGAAATCAGGAAAACAATTCCATTCACAACTGCATCAAAAAGAATAAAATACCTAGAAATAAACCTCACCAAGGAAGTGAAAGACCCAAACCCGAAAACTACAAGACACTCCTAAGAGAAATTAAAGAGGGCACTGATAAATGGAAATTCACCCCATGCTCTAGAGTAGGAAGAATTAATATTGTTAAAATCACCATCCTGCCTAAAGCAATCTACAGATTCAATGCAATCCCTATCAAAATACCTACAGCATTCTTCAATGAACTAGAACAAATAGTTCGATAATTCATATGGAACCACAAAAGACCCCAAATAGCCAAAGCAATCCTGAGAAGGAAGAATAAAGCAGGGGGAATTACACTCCCTGACTTCAAGCTCTACTACAAAAGCCACAGTAATCAAGACAGTTTGGTACTGGCACAAGAACAGACCCATAGACCAGTGGAACAGAATAGAGAGCCCAGATATAAACCCAAGCATATACGGTCAATTAATATATCACAAAGGAGCCATGGACATACAATGGACAAATGACAGCCTCTTCAACAGCTGGTGTTGCAAAACTGGACAACTACATGTAAGAGAATGAAACTGGATTACTGCCTAACTCCATATACAAAAGTAAACTCGAAATGGATCAAAGACCTGAATGTAAGTCATGAAACCATAAAACTCTAAGAAAAAAACATAGGGAAAACTCTCTTGGACATAAACATGAGTAACTTCTTCATGAACATATCTCCCTGGGCAAGGGAAACAAAAGCAACAATGAACAAGTGGGACTATATCAAACTAAAAAGCTTCTGTACAGCAAAGGACACCATCAGTAGAACAAAAAAGCATCCTATGACATGAAGAATATATTCATAAATGACATATCCGATAAGGGACTGACATCCAAAATATATAACGAGCTCACGTACCTCAACAAACAAAAAAGCAAATAATCCAATTAAAAAATGGGCAGAGGAGCTGAATAGACACTTCTCCAAAGAAAAAATCCAGATGGCCAACAGGCACATGAAAAGATGCTCCACATCACTAATCATCAGAGAAATGCAAATTAAAACCACAATGAGATATCACCTCACACCAGTTAGGATGGCCAACATCCAAAAGAAAAAAACAAATGTTGGCAAGGATGTGGAGAAAGGGGAACCCTCCTATACTGCTGGTGGGAATGTAAATTAGTTCAACCATTGTTGAAAGCTCTATGGAGGTTCCTCAAAAAACTCAAAATAGAAACACCATTTGACAAATTCCACTTCTAGGAATTTACCCTAAGAATGCAGCAGCCCACTTTGAAAAAGACATATGCACCCCTATGTTTATCGAGCACTATTTATAATAGCCAAGAACTGGAAGCAACCTAAGTGTCCATCAGTAGATGAATGGATAAAGAAGAGGTGGTACATATACACAGTGGAATATTATTCAGCCGTAAGAAGAAAACAAATCCTACCATTTGCAACAACATGGATGGAGCTAGAGGGTTTTAGGCTCAGTGAAATAAGCCAGGCAGAGAAAGAAAAGTATCAAATAATTTCACTCATCTGTGGAGTATAAGAACAAAGAAAAAAACTGATGGAACAAAACAGCAGGACACTCACACAACCCAAGAGTGGACTAACAATTACCAAAGCGAAAGGGACTGGGGAGGACGGGAGGGGAGGGACGGATAAAGGGAATAAAGGGGCATTAGGATTAGCACACACAATGTAGCAGGGGAGGGGACAGGGAGGGCTGTATAACACAGAGAAGACAAGTAGTGATTCTATAGCATCTTACTATGCTGATGGACAGTGACTGTAATGGGGTATGTGGTGGGGAGTTGATAATGGGGGGAGTCTAGTAACCATAATGTTGCTCATGTAATTGTATATTAATGATACCCAAAAAAAGAAAAAAAAAAGCAGCAGCTTAAAAGGAAAAGTTGGGGAATGAGCTGTCCATAAGATTTTGAAAACCTCTGATATAGCCCTGAGAATCTAGGAGGCCACATACAACCATACAGTTGCACATATGCCCAGGACTGTGTGCATGCTCAGGGAAGTTGTGAGAAGGCCCTGAGCTGTCACCTCTAGGTGACCTTGAGGCTTGGTGTAAGAAGTGAAAGGTAATGCAGAGCTGTAAGCTGCCTGGAATCAGTTGTGCAGTAGGAATCATACCTGCTGAAGGTATGTCCTGACAGGCACAGAGCCCCTGAGCAAAGGCTAGGAGCCTTAGTGGTTCTACGGACTTAAGGAAATATCTGCAAGGACCTAAACCACCAGAGATGATAAGGCACAAGCTCTACTAAATTAGTTCCAAAAAGTCGCTAAACAAATTTCAACAATGAGTCCTGTGGTGGGGAGAAATTCTGATTTCTAGAGTTGACACATTATTTTATTTAGGATGTCCAATTTTTAACAAAATTATCAAACAAGGAAACACACAAGACTCATATGCAGAAAAGGCATAATGAATAGAAACTGCTCCTGAGGAAGCAGGTGTTGGACTGATCAGACCATGACTTTAAATAAGCTATATGAAATATGATCAAAGACCCAGGGGAAACAATATCTAAGGACTAAAGGAAATTATGAGAACAGTATTTCACTAAATAAAAACTGTCAATAGAGACAAAAATTATGATGGGACTAAACAGAAGCTCAAGAGTTGAAAAGTACAAAAACCAAAACAGAAATTTCACCAGAAGGGTTCAACATCAGATTTGAGCAGAAAATACAAAGAATGAACAAACTGGGTGATAAATCCATTGAAATTATGCCGTGTGAGCAACAGAAAGAAAAGGACAAAAACTGAACTGTGGGTCAGCACAGCATCAAGCTCAGCAACATACGAATAAAGAGTCCCAGACAGAGAGGACAGAAAGGGCCTGAAAAAATATTTGAAGATATAATGGTCAAGAAGTCTCTAAATTTGATGATAAATGTCACACATCGAAGAAGTTCAACAGACTTCAAACAGGATAAATATGGAAGAAGAGATCCACGCATGGGCACATGAAACACTTCAAAAAGACCATCTTGAAAGCAGCAGGAAAGAAGTGACTCATGTGTAATAGCATCAAAAGCTGATTACTAATCGGAAACGATGGAGGACAGAAGGCAGTGGAACGACATATTCAAGGTGTTGAAAGAAAAGGTTGTTGACCAAGAATTCTATATCCACCAAAAAAAAGAGAAAAGTCAAAATTAGAACCTTCCCAGATAAAAATAAAATTTGTGTCCCAGGCAAAACTGTCCTACAAGAACTAATATAGGGAGTGGTTCTGCAAATCCATAGAGATAAAAATTAGATTAGCACTGCCTGGGGCTTCAGGGGGAAGGGGACAGTGTGGGGGGAGAGTTAAAGTGTACAGAGTGCTTTTTAAGGTGATAAAAATGTTCTAAAGTTGACTGTGGTGAGGCTTAACATGTCTGTGAGTAAACTAACAAGTCAGTGAATTCTAAACTTTAAATGGCAAATGGCAGGCATGTGAACTGAAATTCAGAGCTGTTCAAAAAAAATGAAATCATTCAAAGACAATAGACAGGATTAAAGGGCCAAGGAAGGAAACAGGGGAGAGCCACATGAAAGGACAAGGGCAAGAAGAGTCCGTGAAAATATTAGCAGGAGAAGGACAGAGCCAATGGAGAGCATCACAAACTTCCCACAAGGACAGACTGAGAAGCAGAGGCAAATGCCACAGGAAGATAAAGAAAGGATTAGATAAAACCCAACTGATTATAACCAATTTTCTGGTCACTGGAGACCACAGGCCAGTGGGAAAGAAACCAAGATGTTTGAAGTATGAATGGAAAGTGTTGAGACATTTAAAGAGAACAAAATGTTAAACTGTGTGCTGAGCAACCGGAGTATCACGGGTACCTGAATATTTATGGACAGTAATTTTAAGGATATTCTGTTGATTCATGAGAAAAATGTTTAACTCAACCCGTGTTTGAGTTTCTGAAAAATAGTATCGACCAAGTTCATTATGCCTTCTTTTACTGAAGAACTAGTAGAAGCAACATTCTAATATTCTATATTACTGAAAAGCTATTAACTAAATCACCTACTTGAAGAACAACAAGGATTATTTTTTATCTTCAATTGTCTTTACATTCTATGAGGAATCAATCTGCTTTATCATCCCACCAATGTCAATGTCAACCTTTAAAGAAGTACTATCTGATACACTGTTGTGGCTATCAAAGCCTCAGAAATAAATCTGGAGCTCCAATCAGTAATAGCAGAGGATCTGCATATATCCAGATGCCACCTTTCCTCTGCTATTCATCCTTATTTCCCAATCTTCTCTGAATGCATCTGATATATCTCTATTTCTACTTTTCCATGTTGACATATAGACACTTAAGCCCTTACAAAAACCATTGTAAAACAAACACATCATTAAAAACTGACCTCACCTGAGCTACGTTCATTTTCTGCTTCTTCTAGAATGTAAAACACCTGAAGGTTTAGCTGGGAAGGAAAGAGAAACAGGGTCATGAGAAACCTGGTCTGCCTTACAACTCTTATGTTCATTTACCTAAAAATCTTATATCAGCTGGAGAAAAGGTTTCCATTATGGGAGAATGTCCCTTTGATATTTGTGAGAAGGGATAGGAAGGACCAGCCCACACAAAGGTTGTAACACCTAAAAGTGTGCATCTCTGACATGGCTGTGTGGGTTCAATCTACCATTTTCACTGAGTAAGGTAAATTGCTTTTTGTTGAAGAATGAACAATTTATGTTCCCTTCTAATAAATAACAAAAATAAAACAACAAGAGGACTGTAAAATAATTTAGGTACACTAGAGGGGAAACCTTTTACTTTCATTAAAACTAATGCTGTCAGAAACTACTCAGACAGGATTGTAGTCATTGACTTTACACCTAGTTAGAGCTTCCAGAGAAAACTCTGAAATAAAGATGGGATGCCTTAGGCAAGAAATATTTTTAAATTTTTGTTCTAAATTGATTGCAATGAAGCCAGCATCACTCTAATACCAAAACCGGGCAAAGACCTCACCAAAAAAGAAAATTACAGACCAATATCCCTGATGAACGTAGATGCAAAAATACTCAACAAAATATTAGCAAACGAATTCAAAAATACATCAAGAGGATCATACACCATGATCAAGTGGGATTCATCCCAGGGATGCAAGGATGGTACAACATTCGAAAATCCATCAACATCAACCACCACATCAACAAAAAGAAGAACAAAAACCACATCATCATCTCCATAGATGCTGAAAAAGTATTTGACAAAATTCAGCATCCATTCCTGATTAAAACTGTCAACAAAATGGGTATAGAGGGCAAGTACCTCAACACCATAAAGGCCATATATGACAAACCCACAGCTAACATCATACTTAATGGCGAGACGCTGAAAGCTTTTCATCTAAGATCGGGAACAAGACAGGGATGCCCACTCTCTCCACTGTTATTCAACATAGTACTGGAGGTCCTAGCCACAGCAATCAGACAAAACAAAGACATACAAGGCATCCAGATTGGTAAAGAAGAAGTCAAATTGTCACTATTTGCAGATGACATGATACTGTACATAAAAAACCCTAAAGACTCCATTCCAAAACTACTAGAACTAATATCTGAATTCAGCAAAGTGGCAGGATACAAAATTAACACACAGAAATCTGTTGCTTTCCTATACACTAATGATGAACTAACAGAGAGAGAAATCAGAAAAACAATTCCATTCACAATTGCATCAAAAAGAATAAAATACCTAGGCATAAACCTAATGAAGGAAGTGAAAGACCAGTACTCTGAAAACTACAAGACACTCCTAAGAGAAATTAAAGAGGACACTAACAAATGGAAATGCATCCCCTGCTCTTGGCTAGGAAGAATAAATATTGTCAAAATGGCTATACTACCTAAAGCAATCTACAGATTCAATGCAATCCCTATCAAACTACCAACAGCTTTCTTCAATGAACTGGAACAAATAATTCTAAAATTCATATGGAACCACAAAAGACACCGAATAGCCAAAGCAATCCTGAGAAGGAGGAATGAAACAGGGGGAATTACGCTCCCTGAATTCAAGCCCTACTACAAAGCCACAGTAATCAAGACAATTTGGTATTGGCACAAAAACAGACCCACAGACCAGTGGAACAAAATAGAAAATCCAAACATTAACCCAAACATATACAGTCAATTAATATTTGATAAAGGAGCCTTGGATATACAATGGGGAGATGACAGCCTCTTCAGCAGCTGGTGTTGGAAAAACTGGACAGCTACATGTAAGAGAATGAAACTGGACTACTGGCTAGCCCCATACACAAAGGTAAACTCAAGGTGGATCAAAGACCTGAATGTAAGTCATGAAACCATAAAACTCTTAGAAAAAAACATAGGCAAAAATCTCTTGGACATAAACACGAGCAACTTCTTCATGAACATATCTCCCCGGGCAAGGGAAACAAAAGCAAAAATGAACAAGTGGGACTATATCAAGCTGAAAAGCTTCTGTACAGCAAAGGACACCATCAGTAGAACAAAAAGACATCCTACAGTATGGGAGAATATATTCATAAAAAACGTATCTGATAAAGGGTTGACATCAAAAATATATAAAGAATTCATGCACCTTAACAAACAGAAAGCAAATAATCCAATTAAGAATTGGGCAGAGGACATGAATAGACACTTCTCTAAAGAAGAAATTCAGATGGCCAACAGGCACATGAAAGGATGCTTCACATCGCTAATCATCAGAGAAATGCAGATTAAAACCACAATGAGATATCACCTCACACCAGTGAGGATGGCCAACATCCAAAACACAAACAACAACAAATGTTGGTGAGGATGTGGAGAAAAGGGAACCCTCCTACACTGCTGGTGGGACTGCAAATTAGTTCAACCATTGTGGAAAGCAGTATGGAGGTTCCTCAAAAAACTCAAAATAGAAATACCATTTGACCCAGGAATTCCACTCCTAGGAATTTACCCTAAGAATGCAGCAGCCCAATTTGAAAAAGACAGATGCACCCCTGTGTTTATTGCAGCACTATTTACAATAGCCAAGAAATGGAAGCAACCTAAGTGTCCATCAGTAGATGAATGCATAAAGATGTGGTACATATACACAATGGAATATTACTCAGCCATAAGAAGAAAACAAATCCTACCATTTGCAAGAACATGGATGGGGCTAGAGGGTATTATGCTCAGTGAAATAAGCCAAGCCGAAAAAGACAAGTATCAAATGATTTCACTCATATGTGGAGTATAAGAACAAAGAAAAAATACTGAAGGAACAAAACAGCAGCAGACTCACAGAACCCAAGAATGGACTAATAGTTACCAAAGGGAAAGGGACTGGGGAAAATGGGTGGGAAGGGAAGCATAAGAGGGAAAAGGGCATTACGATTAGCAGATGTAATGTTGGGGGGGGCACGGGGAGGGCTGTACAACTCAGAGAAGACAAGCAGTGATTCTATAGCATCTCACTACGCTTATGGACAGTGACTGTAATGGGGTTGGTGGGGGGGACCTGATGAAGGGGTAGTTTAATAACCATAATATTGCACATGTAATTGTAGATTATTCATAATAAAATAAATTATATTTAAAAATAAATAAATAAATTGATTACAGTTTCTAGAAAACATCTTTTGATAAAATGCTTACAGTACTTAACCTGTGCTATGCAATCAGCACCGTGCGGAGTTCTTGCCTCTATAAAATCATTCATTTCAGACCCAATAGTTTTGGGTCTCCATAAGTGTCCAAAATAGAAAATGCTGCTCCTACTATCATTTTGTTATTCGCTGTGTTCAGGAAAGAAGGAACATCAGCAGAACTCTAAATGCCCCATGTGGTGATGGACATGGCCTGTGCACAGCTCAGAATCTGGTGGGAGAGGAGAAGGAAGAAAATGGGGTGCTGTTTAGGATTTTGTCAGCTCTGGCTGCTTACACCTTCCCTGGACACCATGTCTCCACCGGCATCCAGTGAAGTGCTTTTTCCTGTGCAGCCTGAGTCGCCCATCCCTCTCAACCCCAGGTTACCACCCTCTGCAAATGGGTCCAGTGCCTACTGTCACAGTCTGTGATGAGTTCCAGGTCTGGTGACATCACCAAGTCATGCTGCACAGGGATCAAGAACTGCTTCTAGTGGACATCAAGCCTGCTCCTTTCTACAACCTTCTGCATCTGTTCTGAAGCTCTGGTTGAGTGGTCTATCAGAAGCGCCATTCTTACAAGCAGCACTTGTTCCTGAAGCTCCCTCTTTACTACCTTAGATTACTTTGCTACAGAGGGGCTGGGCTGGGTCTTGGGCCTCAGCAATAAATTCACGGTATTTGAAACCATCATTTCTCTCTAAACCTGGTTCTTCTGAAATCCACTAGAAATGTACTATCCTGTACTGTACCAATTAACTGCATGCAACTAAGAGACTAGTAGTGTGACTAGTCAAAATAACATTTTTGGGCAGTGAGTTAAATTCAGTAAAATTAACATCACCTTTTTCTTTCTACTGTTGCTACTGAAAATTTTTAATTTGGTTCGTATTATCTTTCTATGGGCCAGCACTGCATTAGATATGAGACTGATTTTGAGGACAAAGTAGCCCAGAAGTGCAGGAGGGTTCCAGAGTTTACAGAAGTATACATAAATGCCAGGCTGTATTTAACTCGTGGTGAGATCCTGTCCACATTCAGGTCACAGTCATTTCTCTGGAAATCTGGGGACTACTCTGGTAAGAGCTCCAAAGCTTGCAACTCTGGGTTTGGGGTAGGGCAAGAGATAGGGAGTACAATCTCTTTCTATTTGCATCCTACCTCCCTCACCCACCACCTTGGCCCTGGGGTATACCATTCTACCCCTGGGAAATTCCTTTCATTTTTAAAAAATGGCGTGTTTATAGCAAGTAGGCATGTTGCCAGCGTTAAATGCAATACCAAACGAAGGAACCAAAGTGTCTTCTGACTGCAGCCCGCTTACACAGCGATTACTAGTGATGCCGGGGTTCTTGTTCACAGAGCCGAAGAATGAACTACGCAAACAGTGAAGGTAGGAGAGCCAGGGAGAGGCTTTTGTTTAGAGAAAGCAAGAGGACAGAGCCCCCGGCTCACGCCAGGAGGGGACGCCAGGAGGGGACAAGAGAGTTCCGGGTGGTGCGTTGTCCAGGGGTTTTATAGGCAGTTAAGAGACAAAGGGCCAGGGATGTAATACCTGCTAAGTGGCCCCGAATACCCTTGAAGAGACATTAAGTTTCTTACTAGTCTTCCTGGTTATTTACAAGATTTTACTGCTCTGATGTCCTCCCAGGATAGCAGCTTCCTGGTCTGGGAGCCTATCACTCAAGGCTGTCTGCTCTGCTCCCCAGGTGGGCTGAGTCATTGTCTGTTTGTTAAGAAACTTACTTTTTAACTAATTGGGTTTCAAGATGGAATCCTTCCTGTTTTCACGATGTTGTTTTGGCTTGCTTGCTACATTGCCCAAGTTGCAACAAATCATTTGTTTAGGGCTGGAGGAAGAAAAGCAGCACCTGGGTAGTTAGAAGTATAAGCTGGGCCCCCCAGCAGGCAAAAGCATATCCCACAATGGATTGATTATCTTGCTTTGTTTTTCCCCAGAGGCCCTCACACCCTACTCCGTCTGAGCCCATGGTCCCTGTCTCACTAGCACTTAACAAAATTTTCTCAGAATCTGAGAAAAACTGCAGTTTTTAACTGCACACAGCTGTTAGTGAGCTCGTGCTCATCGTGATGGTCACAAAGCGCCCTCCCCTGCCGCCGCCCGCACCGGACACCTTCTCGCGACGAGGACTCGGCCCCACCTGCGCCCCCAGAGCTGACGGGCCCGACCGGCCTGCTCACGCGGGGGCTGGGGTAGGAGAGAGCCCGCCTGGAGGTTCTCGGGACTTCTGGCTCCCGTTCCCACGGCACAAGACGACCCGACCCGGCAGGGGCCCAGGCCGCGCGGAGCCCGGTCGGTCCCCGACGCCCTCACTCGGGCGCGCAGCCCCAACCGCTGCATTCACCCAACGACACCCAGACGATACCGTTTCAGAACGGAGAGGAGGTGGGGCTGCCGCGCACATGCGCAGAGCGAGCTCTAAGGGCCCATTTCCACAGTGCAGCGCGGCAGGCCCGCACATTCTAGACTACATTTCCCATGAAACAGTAAGACCACCGGAAGGAACGTTTAAACCGTTTCCGCTTCGTTTGTTAAATTGGAAGACTTGAGCGTTGGACGTGACCCCGAAGGCTTTTCTCCAAGAGAACCCGGAGATATAACGCTTGATTTCAATTTTTTGACAGAACATGTTGCAAAGTGTAGTTCTCAGTATGATCCTGATTGGAAATAACAATAGCTGGAAGAGACAGCTGGGGAAACGTGAATGTGGACTAGGTATTAGAAATATTAAGAAAAATTATTTATTTTGCTTAGTGTGACAATAGTTATACGAATAGGAAGTGTTTAATTTTTAAAGATACATTCTGAAATATTTACAATTATGAATCATGTATTTTTAATTTCCTTTTTTAAGAGTTAAGCAAAACAGTTAGAAAAAATATGACAAAAGGTTATCATTACTATATGTAATATGTGTATATGATGCTCATTTAACTACCTTTACTATTCTGAGTGAATTTCATTTAATACACAGTAAAAGATGGGCGTGGGGTTGGAGAGTTGGTGGAGGGAAGTTGAGAGTTTATTGCCCCAGAAGTCTACCTTTTAAAGTCAAGTTGCCAAGATTAGTAAAGGTACACACAAGTATCTATTATGAATACAGCTGTGAAGTAGAACAAATATCAGAAAATGGAACAAGCATTGCCACAAATGAGTCACATCTTAGTAGAGTTTCTGACGATGTGGGAGAAAGCCACCTGTTAAAATTACACAATAATACATGAAAATACATACAACCCCCCCCAAAATTATTATATCGGTTTTGCATTTCCATTAGCAAACCTTCCTTGAAACCCAACATATGTATACATCGGACTCTGACAAATAAGAGACACAAAGACAAAATAATGATTTGTTTTTAGTAGACTTTTCTAGAGCAGTTTTAGGTTTACAAAATAATCCAGCAGAAAGCATAAAGAGTTCCCATATACCCACCTCTTACCACCACCCCACACACGGTTTACCCTATTAGTAACATCTTACATTACCTTCGTGCATTTTAGAGTCACAGTTTGCATTACCAGTCACTTTTCGTGTTGTTCAGTTCTCTGGATTTTCCCAAATGCATAATGTGATCCGGTGTAATATCCATCATCACATTATCATACAGAACAGTTTCACTGCCCTAAAAAAATCTGTGCTGTCTATTCAACCGTTTCCCTTCCTGAACTCCTGGAAGCCTCCAATTTTTTTACTGTTGCCCGTATGGTTTTTTTTGTTTTTGTTTTTGTTTTTACATTTCTGCCGTTTTATTTTTCCTGGGATAGTTAGAATCATATAGTAACTAGACAGGCTTCTCTCACTTAGAAAATGCACTTAAGTTTTTTCCATATCTTTCTGTGGCTTGATAGATCCTTTATCCCTGAATAAACATTGTGTTTTCAACATTCACCCCTACTATCAAGTCCACTCACCCCATTGCAGTCACTGTCCATCGGTGTAGTAAGGTGCCACAGAGTCACTGTCTTCTTCATGCTGTGCTGCCTTCCCCGTGACCTACCTATATTGGGAGTGCGCATTATAGTGCTCCTTCACCCCCTTCCCCTCCCTCCCCACCCGCCCTTCCCACTCCTCCCCTTTGGTAATCGCTAGTCCCTTCTTGGAGTCTCCCAGTCTGCTGCTGCTTGTCCCTTCAGTTTTGCTTTGTGGTTATACTCCAAAATGAGGGAAATCATTTGGTACTTGTCTTTCTCAGCCTGGCTTATTTCACTGAGCATAATACCCTCTACCTCTGTCCATGTTTTTGCAAATGGTAGGACTTGTTTTCTTCTTATGGCTGAATAATATTCCATTGTGTATATGTACCACCTCTTCTTTATCCATTCAACTGCTGATGGACACTTAGGTTGCTTCCATTTCTTGGCTATTGTAAATAGTGCTGCGATAAACATAGGGGTGCATCTGTCTTTTTCAAACTGGGCTGCTGCATTCTTAGGGTAAATTCCTAGGAGTGGAATTCCTGGGTCAAATGGTATTTCTATTTTGAGTTTTTTGAGGAACCTCCATACTGCTTTCCACAATGGTTGAACTAATTTGCAGTCCCACCAGCAGTGTAGGAGGGTTCCCTTTTCTCCACATCCTCGCCAACATTTGTTGTTGTTTGTGTTTTGGATGTTGGCCATCCTCACTGGTGTGAGGTGATATCTCATTGTGGTTTTAATCTGCATTTCTCTGATGATTAGCGATGTGGAGCATCTTTTCATGTGCCTGTTGGCCATCTGAATTTCTTCTTTGGAGAAGTGTCTGTTCAGCTCCTCTGCCCATTTTTTAATAGGCTTATTTGCTTTTTGTTGAGGTGCATGAGCTCTTTATATAATTTGAATGTCAACCCCTTATCAGATACATCATTTATGAATATTCTCACATACTGTAGGATGTCTTTTCATTCTACTGATGATATCCTTTGCTGTTTGATATAGTCCCATTTGTTCATTTTTGCTTTTGTTTCCCTTGCCCGGGGAGATATGTTCATGAAGAAGTTGCTCATGTTTATGTTCAAGAGAATTTTGCCTATATATTTTTCTAAGAGTTTTATGGTTTCATGACTTACATTCAGGTCTTTGATCATGTGGTTTTTGTCCTTCTTTTTGTTGATGTAGTGGATGATGTTGATGGATTTTCTAATGTTGTACCATCCTTGCATCCCTGGGATGAATCCCACTTGATCATGATGGACAATCTTTTTTATGTATTTTTGAATTCGGTTTGTTAATATTTTGTTGAGTATTTTTGCATCTGTATTCATCAGGGATATTGGTCTGTAATTTTCTTTTTTTGTGGTGTCTTTGCCTGGTTTGGGTATTAGAGTTATGGTGGCCTTGTAGAATGAGATGAGTTTGGGAGTATTCCCCCCTCTTCTACTTTTTGAAAAACTTTAAGGAGGATGGGTATTAGGTCTTCACTAGATGTTTGATAAAATTCAGCAGTGAAACCATCTGGTCCAGAGGTTTTGTTCTTAGGTAGCTTTTTGTTTGCCAGTTCAATTTCTTTGCTGGTAATTGGTCTACTCAGATTTTCTGTTTCTTCCTGGGTCAGCCTTGGAAAGTTGTATTTTTCTAGAAAGTTGTCCATTTCTTCTAGGTTATCCAGTTTGTTACCATATAATTTTTCCTAGCATTCTTTCATAATTCTATGTATTTCTCTGGTGTCCGTAGTGATTTTTCCTTTCTCATTTCTGATTCTGTTTATGTGTGTAGACTCTCTTTTTTTCTTGATAAGTCTGGCTAGGGGTTTATCTATTTTGTTTATTTTCTTGAAGAACCAGGTCCTGCTTTCATTGATTCTTTCTATTGTTTTATTCCTCTCAATTTTATTTATTTCTGCTTTAATCTTTATTATGTCCCTCCTCCTACTGATTTTAGGCCTCATTTGTTCTTCCTTTTCTAGTTTCATTAATTTTGAGTTTAGACTGTTCCTTTGGGATTGTTCTTCTTTCCTGAGATAGGCCTGTATTGCAATGTATTTCCCTGTTAGCACAGCCTTCACTGCGACCCACAGATTGTGCAGTGCTGAATTATTGTTGTCATTTGTCTCCATACATTGTTTGATCTCTGTTTTAATTTGGTCATTAATCCATTTATTATTTAGGATTATGTTAGTAAGCTTCCATGTGTTTGTAGGCTTTTTCATTTTCTTTGAGTGATTTATTTGTAGTTTCATGCCTTTTTGATCTGAGAAGCTGGTTTGTTCAATTTCAATCTTTTTGAATTTACTGAGGTGCTTTTTGTGGCCTAGTATGTGATCTATTCTTGAAAATGTTCCATGTGCACTTGAGAAGAATGTGTATCCTCTTGCTTTTGGATGGAGTGTTCTATAGATGTCTGCTGGGTCCATCTGTTCTAATACATTGTTCAGTGCCTCTGTCTATTTATTTTCTGTGTGGTTGATCTGTCCTTTGGAGTGAGTGCTGTGTTGAAGTCTCCCAAAATGAATGCATTGCATTCTATTTCCCCCTTCAATTCTGTTAGTATTTGTTTCACATATGTAGGTGGTCCTGTGTTGGGTACATAGATATTTATAATAGTTCTATCCTTTTGTTGGGCTGACCCCTTTATCATTATGTAATGTCCTTCTTTGTCTCTTGTCACTTTCTTTGTTTTGAAGTCTATTTTGTCTGATACAAGTACTGAAACTCCTGCTTTTTTCTCCCTATTAGTTGCATGAAATATCTTTTTCCATCCCTTTACTTTCAGTCTGTGTATGTCTTTGGGTTTGAAGTGAGTCTCTTATAGGCAGGATATAGATGGGTCTTGTTTTTTTATCCATTCAGTGACTCTATGTCTTTTGATTGGTGCATTCAGACCATTTACATTTAGGGTGATTATCGATGGGTATGTACTTATTGCCATTGCAGGCTTTAGATCTGTGGTTACCAAAGGTTCATGGGTAATTCCCTTACTATCTAACAGTCTAATTTAACTCACTTCATATGCTATTACAAACACAACCTAAAGATTCTTTTTTTTTTCCTCCTTTTGCTTCCTCCTCCATTCTTTGTATGTTATGATTCTTAGTGTGTACTCTCTGTCTATCCCCTGGGTGATATCTGTTTAGCCTTCAGAATACTTCCATCTACAGGAGTCCCTCAGAAATGCACTATAGAGGTGGTTTGTGGGAGGTAAATTCTCTCAGCTTTTGCTATCTGAAAATTACTTAATCCCTCCTTCAAATTTAAATGATAACCTTGTCAGGCAGAATATTCTTGGTTCGAGGCCCTTCTGCTGCATTGCATTCAATATATCATGCCACCCCCTTCTGGCTTGTAAGGTTTCTGTTGAGAAATCTGATGATAGCCTGATGGGTTTTCCTTTGTATGTGATCTTTTTTCTCTTTCTAGGTGTTTTTAAAAGTCTGCCTTTATCCTTGATCATTGCCATTTTAATTATTATATGTCTTGATGTTGTCTTCCTTGGGTCCCTTGTGTTGGGAGATCTGTGCACCTCCATGGCTTAAGAGACTATCTCCTTCCCCAGTTTGGGGAATTTTTCAGCAATTAACTCCTCAATGACTCCTTCTATCCCTTTTTCTCTCTTCTTCTTCTTCTGGTACTCCTATTATGCAAATATTGTTCCGTTTGGATTGGTCACACAGTTCTCTCAATATTCCTTCATTCTTAGAGTTTCTTTTTTCTCATGGTGCCTCAGCTTCTTTGTATTCCCCTTCTCTAATTTCTATTCCATTTACCATCTCTTCTACTACATCTAATCTGCTTTTAAATCCCTCCATTGTATGTTGCATTTCAGATATGGAATTTCTTAATGATTGAATCTCCGACTTAAATTCATTCCTGAGTTCTTGAATATTTTTCTGTACCTCCATAAGCATGTTTATGATTTTTGTTTTGAACTCTCTTTCATAAAGATCAGTGAGTTCAGTTTCATTTGGCCCTTTTTCTGGGGTTTGTGAGATTTTGGCCTGAACCATGTTCTTTTGATGTTTCATATTTCTGGGTGGTGCCCTCTTCTGCCCAGAAGCTCTGGTCTCTGGAGCTGCTCAGCCCCTAGAGTGAGGTTGGAGGTCATAGGGGAGTGGAGCTGGTGCCTACGGGGAGAAAGATCTGTTTCCTGATTCCCGTGTGCCATGCCTGTCTCCCATATCAGAGCCACTGGGCCGAGCACACAGGTGTAAGACTCTGTGCTTTGCCTTTCTAGCTGTTGTAGGCAGGGCCTTCCTCTGGCCTAACGCCATCGCATTGACTGCCAGTTTGCGAGCCGCTGCCATCAGGCCAGGAGGAAGTCTCGGCAGGCTGTGTATCACATTCGTGGGCCTCAAGCTGAGTAGGCACCCAGGGGGATGGAGTGCCCGAAGCTCCTCAAAGTTCCCAATCTGCTGCACAGAGCGTGCCCAGACAACCTTGTCTCCTGTCCCTTCTCCCATGCAGCAAGCTCTGTGCAAACCCCGCCCCTTCAGCAACCCTCTCACTGCTACGAAGCCTCTCAGACCACCTGCCTTTCCCTTGTCCCAGAGCGCCGGGTGTGGATCCCGTCTCCCACAAATGGCCGGAATCTGTCTCTCAATCACTCTGCCTGTCCCAGCTTCCCATTCTCCAGAACACCACACAATGTAGATTTCTGCTCAGAAAGCAGATCTCCAGGACTAGGTGTTCAGCAGTTCTAGGCTTCCTCCCCCTCCCTGCTTTGTTTCTTTTCCTTCTGCCAGTGAGGTGGGGTGGGAGAAGGGCCTGGGTGCCCCCAGATCAAGGCTTTCGTATGTTACCCCGTTCCGTGAGGCCTGCTCTGTTCGTGAGGTCTGTGTGCAGTCTGGTGCAGCCTTCTTTCCTGATGCTGTTTTAGGGTTAGTTGTATTAACTATATTTTCACACTACCTGTGGTTTTGGGAGGAGTTCTCTGTCTCACCTCTCATGCTGCCATCTTGAATCTCTCTTGGAAACAATTTCAAGCAGAAAAGTAATGCTATAAATAGCCAGCATTTTGTGTCATTGCAGAGTTGCTTGGCTCTTTGTTAGACGAAAGCTGGAAATCATCATGGTTGGATATCCGAATAAGCCCTGATAGTGTTGTGTGCAGACGAGAAAGTTCCCAAGTTACTGAAGATCTCCTTTCTGCTCACTTGGATAAACTCGAGGATCATCTGTGATTTTTATGAGGCAAGAAAATACACTACAAATATAAAACATTAAGGAAGTTAAAACAACAAGAAAACATACTACACAGTGGGAGTGATGGGCAAAATTTAAACCATTGTGTCCATTTAGGAGCAGGAGGGAGAGGTGAGTAGATACGTGGGGGGTGGTGTCCCCTCTTGCTGATACAAGGAGCATCAGAAGTTCAAGCCTAAAGCTCCCCCTGGAGAGGATGAGGAGACCCCAGGTCTAACCACGGCATGTGACCTCTGCTGTCCACCCCAGGCCTATTGCGAGGAAATTTCCATGGAACATCCTGCTGGCTAACACTGTAACATGTAACTGACTTCTCTTCTGATGGTGGTACTGTCTTCCTGTTGTTGTTCTTTCCCTGGACGTTTATTCTTCTATCTTTTGTTCTCTTTTTGGGAGAAACATGCCAATGCATTCATCTGTGAATTTTCTGTTCAGTCTCTGCAGCCCCTTCCATCCACTTGATCTCCAAAGAAGGTACCATGTTCTTAGCTGACACCATTTCTGGTCGATTCCTCCCATGGTGGGATGATCAAAATTATTCCCTAGTAATTTGAAGTGGGACTAAAGTGTTCCACTCCTCCATTCCCATCTGCCTCATCTGAACAGAGACACAAACACAGGTGGCTGCATTCATTGAGGGAACAAGAAAGCCATCCCACCCAGAAGCATAAGGATCAAACATGCTCACAGAGGGAACTGAAGAAAAGAGAAAACAGTCTCTTTCTGCGTGCTTTAGCACATTCAAGTTGGGTTTCTATAGGTTTTTTAAAAAAGATTATTACCAAGATTACATTTATTTTAAATGGCCATTCGACCCACCTCTTTTCTTGTAGATAGAAGGTATTCACTTGAAAACTTAAAGTGTGCTTTCTTCACCTAAATATTTGAGCCACTTTTATGTTGAATCACACACTTTACTGCTGTTGAGATGGCTCATGCCTTCATATGTTGAAGGACAAGGCTCTTAGAATGATTTTTAGCCAATTGCTATCTTTCTCAGTGACAGATAACATTTAAAAAATCACTGGACATCCAGTCTTTTCTTATCAGTTGAATGAAGCCTGGCCTGCCTGCTCTTGCCAACATGCATTTGATACATGATGTGAATAAGAAGTAACTTTTGTTATTTACCTGCTAAGATTTTTGGAGTTTTATACCACAGCATAACCTTACCTCTCTCCTCACTGCGTGAAACATTTTATTGTTCTGAAATGTTTACATATCTGACTTCCATCTTGGACAGGGAAATAGTCTATTTACTGGTGTATACTTAATATATATCATAGAGCCTTAATAAATGTTGTTGAATAAAATTAATTTTTAGGGAGTTTTCACCCTAACATTTGCAGAATTTTTAAGGGATTTGACATCAACTAAATTTCAGCAAATATTGAACTTCAGTTTCTTATAAACTCTCAAATTATCTTTGTTCTCACTCTGTTTACCATCATATTTGCTATGTGTTTTATTTTTTCCAGCTCTGCATTTTCCTTTTCTTTACACAATTGTAGACTTTTATGTTTCCCTTTATCCAGAGAATCTTAATCCTCAAGATGGACCTTTTTCTCAACCTCTTTCTCTTATTTCTAAGGGTCATTAGCCTCTTCATTTAACTCTACATGTCACATTTTGTCGTACATGGTCCTAGTCAACTAATTCCAACGCTTTTTTGTTTTGAGTCATTCAGAGTATGTGTCGCTGAGTTTCCTCCTGTTGGTGGCATTCTCTTGAGAAAGACTGTCTCTCTTCTGCCTTGGATCTTTACCTTCACTTTTATTAAGGGCACTTAGTTAAGACACACTCATTTTATTCTGGATCAATTCCCTTCAGTCTCTTAAAAGTACTTCCATTGTCCACACCCTAAGTCCATCCTCTTCCAAGTAAAGACTCCCCTTGCTAATACTCTTCTGCTTTTCCTGTCATCAGCCCTTGGCCTGACCTCTCCTGTGCTACCTTCTCTGAATCCTTTTATTGGCTTTCAAAAACCTTCTCTTCTCTAAGAACATTCCATTACTACACTTAAAAAAAGTTTCATTTAGAGTGGTCAGAATTTGAAATTTGCTCCCTACTCATTTTGGTAAAGATTTGGCCATTTGTCCTTATAGTTCTCTTACTTTTTCCTTAAATCTTTTGGGACTATATCAGGTGCATACCCATTCATAGTTGGACTTTCCTGGTGAATAGAACTTTCTGTGATCCCCTTTATCCCCTTTATCCACAGAAATGTTTTTATGTGTTAAAGTCTATTTTTTTGGGGGGGAAGGTGTGTTTGTCTGAGAAAGAAAGAAATCTGAACTTTGACCTCGATATTTTTCCCCTGTGCTCCTTCTCTTACATTAATTTATGATTTTTAAAGTTGATGCATGTTTTTTCTGCAAGCTGTAATGTGTCTACAGTCCATATTTTAAGTGATCCAAACTATTCTAAAAAGAATTAATAACATGTTTCCATTGTGAAGAATTTGGCAAAATGAGCTGAAATGCCCTTCTCCTCCATGCAGTGACAGCACAGGAAAAAAAAAAGGTAAAGAGTTTAGCCATTCAATTTTTAAACATATTCCACACTGCACTGCTATTTCAGACATGTGTATTTGAGTGCATTGTCATCATTATTGCAAAGTGTGTAACACACAAAGTGACATCACTGCACAAAATGGAAGAAAAATATAGTGATTGTCTTTCCAAAGGTCAGGATGAAACCTATTGCTTGGAAAAGTCCTTTTTCGTATGTACTGTGGTTCTTCCTTGAACATTTTCCGATTACAGCGGTTCAGTAGTGTCTTGCAGTTAATATTAAGTCACACCTGTCAATATATGGAAATCACAAGCAAATGGGTACTTATCTACAGTCAAACAAACAATACTTAATCATGGCATCCCTAAGTTTAAAAAATATTTTAATTTGTCACAACCAAAGCTATTCAAAAGTTATAAGAGTAAATAATTTAAGACAACTTTCCCCTTTCTTTCCTTTTCTTAATTCAATTTATTTAAATTAAAAAAAGTTCACCCATTTCTCCCACCTTCCACCTCCCAATGAGCATTTATTTAGTGTGGGTGTATATATACATAATATATAATATAGATACTTTTTACTTTTAATTACATGGACCTTGTTGGTGTTTTATATACAAATATAGAATATATAATGTCATATGACTATTTGAAATAAAATTGCATTCATCCCCACACAATTGTATAATGTCATGTTGCTTGGTTCTGTCTGATATATGCATGTATATATATATATATGTCTCAAAAGGAGTGATAGTGAAATTACGCTGAGATTTTTCAGTAACTACTCTGTAAGCTTAAGAACTATTCTTGGATAGGAAGTGAGGATGGGAGTGAGCTAAGTAGAAACTGCACTCAACTGCAAGAAATAGAAACTCCAAAACAATTAAGGTGTTTCTTATTAGAGGTTTATTTTTTTCTCACATAAAGACACCAAGGTGGGCCGCACTCGGTGCGGGTGGAGTGTTCCTAGCAACCCTGCCAGCTGAAAAACAAAACAGAACGAAAACCACTCATTTTTGCTATGATTCTCACGTATATCCTTGATCCGAGATACGGTAGATCAGCATTCTGCTAGTAGTTACCCTAAACTTCTGTATTTTACCTCATTTGGTGCTCCATCAAGTGGACTCTAGCTTATGCTGCCTCTCAGCTCCCAGTGGAACGACTGCCCACAGACTCTGTTCACGAATCAAACACCATCGACGCAGCTCCCATGGAAATAGGAAGGGTCACACCAACCTTCGTCTTCAGAGATTTCCACCTGGATGCTGCATTGATAGTAATGCATATTCTCCAGGAACAGTTGTCTCTGGGCAAAACGTAACAGCCCTGTTAGGGGATAAAAGAACAGAGCTCTGTGAATTGGATCAGATCAGTCTGTTATTAAACACTGGTGGCAGCTTCTTGATATGTGCGGCCAGATAAAACACTGACAGAGAGGGAAAGACCTTTGTCTCCAAAGTTACTGACATACTCCTGACCACAAAAAAGCCTGCTAAAACATTCCGCACTGGAAAACAGCCACCACAGCGACGTGACTGTTAGTAACAGGTCGTACAGTAAACTCAGACATGGGCTATGATATTGGAAACATTTAAAAAAACAATTTAGTTGCTTTTTTTCATGAAATGTTGGGAAATCACAGGTTTTTCTTTTCTAAAGACAGCTTTACTGAAGCTACAGGTGTTATGTTAGACTTCATAATGAGGTGTACTTTGAGCTGAACATTTTTATTCCTGACCAATCTGAGGAGAGACAGTTGGCCAGAGCTGATGCCTGCTTCCCGGGAGCCATGCGGGCACTCAGCACTGGGCCCGCGAGAGGACGTGAGTCCCTGTACTCCACAGAGAAACTGCGCGTGGGAGAAATTTGAGTTTATACATCAAGGAAGATGCAAAAAATTAGTAGAATGAGCTGGAGTCCAGGAAATGATAGTAAATATGTGTGAAAACATGAATGAATCTTGCTGCTAAGTTTTCTGGGAAAATCATAGAAACCCCACAGGGGCCTTCAGTCCTGAAGTGTAAAACACCATCTATGTGTTCAAAATACCAAACCAAACCGTGGTGTTATCACTTTAGAAGTCAGCCAAACCAGAAAGAAAATTCAATACCAGGAGGATAATGAGACAAAACTAATTTACTTGACAAAAAAGAAGGATCAGATGAAATCACTGTGTGGATAACATGACTTTAAAATGGGCCAAAACAAACTAGATGAGCTCACTCAGAATATTTCAGCAGGAGAAAAACGCCCTAATACTAGCTTAAATAGGAAAGGTCTGAACAAGTTCTTTTTGTTTTGTTTTGCTGTTTCTTTTTTTTGTAACAAATAGTTATCTTTTTTATTTTGTTTTCTTGAATATAATTAACTGTAGTGGGTTGAATAATGTATCCCCCAAATTTGTGTCCTCCCAGAACCTCAGAATGTGACCTTACTTGACAATAGTGTCTTTGCAAATGTAGTAAAGGTAAGGGTCCGAGATGAGGGCCTATTAGAGGAGCACAGGCTGTAACCCCATGAGATTGCCCACTTAGGAGCCAGAAAGGGACAACCGCACAAACGTATGAAGGAGAATGCCGTGTGAAGACAGAGGCAGAGAGTGGAGCGATACATCTACAAGCCAAGACATGCCAAGGATTGCTGGTCACCAGGAGGAAGGTATGGACAGGTGATCATCCCAGAGCCTCCAGAAGGAACTAACCCTGTCTTACCCCTGCCAAAACCTTTATTTTGCCCTTCTGACCCCCAAAACTGTAGAAAGAGTACATTTCCATTATTTTAACCCACCAAGTTTGTGATAATCTGTTATGGCAGTTTTAGGGAACTAATAGATTCTGATGCCACAAATTGGGGTGTCACCGTAAGAAATCTAAAAATGTGGAAGTGGCTTTTAATTGGGAATGAGTAAGGGCTGGGTGAGCTGTGAGGTTAATAATAAGAAAGGCCTCGATTATCTTGATGAGAAGGTAGAATGTAGATAGGAAAGGTGATTCTGGTGAGAACTCAGAAAGAAGTGAGAAACACTAGAGAAAGATTCTCGTCATGAGCATTGTGTTGTTCATGAATAGAATCCTGGTAGAAATACTAATGTTAAGGGTGCTTCCAGGGAGGCCTTAAAAGGAAATGAGAAACTTATCAGAAATCAGAGAAAAGGTCATTTTTGTTATAAAGTAGCTTTCTTGCTTGCATATTGGAAGTTCTTATGTCTTCTTTTTAGAGCTGTTATGGAGATTGAAAGAAATACTCTTTGTAGAATATCTGTTAAATAATGCCTATCCTTTAAATTGCATGTCTCCTCTGATCCGCTTCTGGTCTGAAGTTCCATGAGCCATTCGCAGTGAGCACAGTCCAGAAAGGAAACATAGTCATTGAAATGGACTCTGAGAGCTGGATATCTTATGTCATGTTTGCTACAAATAGAAATTGTATCCTTAATTAAAGTTATTAGATGTCACTTGAAATTTCAAAGCATAAAGTATATCTAAAAATAAAATAAATAGAACAAAAAAGACTTATTTTATATCTGTTTTTTCACGTAGGTGTTGTGCATCCCTTTAAAAATTCTTGTCATAAATTTTGATTTTGCAAATGTATCTTTTCAATGGTTGTTGATTACAGTTGTATCTTTTCATAGTGCAAATCAGACTAGAGTAGAATTCTGCAAAACAGGCAAAAGTGACACAGCTGTACATGTAGATTTTCAGCCGCAACTCAGCTTAAGTAAAGGTGGACCGTCAATCCCTAGCTTCTTGTCCGAAGTTCCTTAAGGGCAGATATGTCCAGGGTATCGTCATACTGTGGCTCTGTGGGCAATTGTAGAGCTATGGATCTCTCTTCATTCATCTTATTTTATCATCTAATTTCTCATGGATTTAACCATAAACCCACAGTTCTCCAAAAGAGAAGTTATTGGTGGCAGTGTTGGACCTGTCGTGGCTCTGTAATAAACTGTCCTTAAGAACCATAAAATTCTTGAGACGTGATAGGTGGAAAAATAGCTTCTCTTTTAAAATACTAGCTGTTTGCAGGAGAGGCAAGATTAAAACAATCATGTCTTTGTGTGTAAGGAGTAGAGGCTCTCTTAACAGCTGCATTGATAAACAATTCACATACCATAGCTTTCACCCATTTAAAGTGTACAATTCAATGTTTTCATGTACAGTAACAGAGGGTGCAAACCATCATAACCTAATTTTAGAACATTTTATCACTCCCCCAAAGAAATCTGTACTTACCAGCAGCTACTCCATCTCTTCAGCGCCCCGCCCCACTCTGCTCTTACTACTGCCAATTAGTGACTGCTAAAACCCTTTCTGTCTCTAGACCTTTGTCTTTTCTGGGAATTTAATGTAAGTGGAACCATATACTGTATGGCCTTCTGTGACTGGATTCTTTAACTTAGCACAGTATTTCCAAGGGTTCATCCACATGGCAGGATATATTGTTTCAGAGTTCTTATGCTGAATATTGCATCATATGAGCTACCAAACCTGACCTTACGTATTCATTCATTAGCTGATGGACATTTGGTTGCTTCACTTTGTGCTTCTTAGGAATAATGCTGATGTGAACATTCTCATGCAGGATTTTGTGTGGGCTTAAGCTCTTCTCTTCAGGCATGTGATTATGATGCAGTTGTGTTAGATTAAATGGTAACTGTTTTTAACATTTTGAAGAGCTGCCAAACTGTTTTCTAAGGCAGATGTGTCATTTTATATTCTAATCAGCATTGTGTGAGGTTTCCAGTTTTTTCACTTTGTCAGCAATACCTCCTTTTGTCTTTTTATTTAGCGATCCTAGTAGGTGCGAAGTGGTATCTCCTTAAGTTTTGACTTGCATTTCCCTAATGACTAGTGATTTTGACCATCTTTTGTGCTAGTTCCATTTGCATATTTTCTTTGGAGAAATGTCTTTACAAATCCTTTTTCAATTGGGCTATTACTGAGTTTGATGAGGTTTTTTTTAGATTCTGGATATAAATCTCTTATCAAACAAATGCTTTTTAAATATTTTCTCCCATTCTGTAGTTCATCTAGTTTTTTTTGATAATACCAGTTATTTGATAGATAGCAACACAAAGGTTTTTTATATTGATGGAGTTCAATTTATCTTTTTTTTTCTTTTTTCACTTTTTTTGGTGTCATATCTAAGAAGTCATTGCCTGGTCCAATCAAGGAGATATATTTCATCTTTTCTTCTAAAATAAAAAAAATTATTTTGAAAAGAAAACAAAGATCCTTTTATATGCAAATACTAAAATAAAGACATTTAAATTGTATTTGAATTTTTCTTAAGTAGGAGTTTGAAGGTTGCGTTATTGGCTTAATATTTGTTGAGCAAAGTCAAATCCTCCACATTTAAATTCTTTAAAGTTGTCCGAATTTTCTGATAAACTGAAAATACAAAATTACTCTTCTTCAAGGAGACTGTTGGGAGGAACTACTGACGTATAAAGGAAAACAAATCATATATTGTATATTAATTTGCTCTACTTTGGGAAAGTTATAAGGAAGTCAAAGTTGTAAAGAACTCTACAAATGTTACTCAGATCTCTTTAAATCTGTGTAAAACAAATACTCATATTTGTGTTATGTTATTGTTTTGACTTGAGTGCTGAGGAAAGGCGACTAAACACCACAAAAAAATAAATACAGAAATATAAAGTGAGTCTGCTTGTTAGAAATCGAGTGTCAGCCCTGAACGGGTCAGTAAGTGTCGACCACAAGGCTGGTTTAGCTCTTAGAGCTGATAAATGGGGACTCGCTCAGCAAAGAGAAGCAGTTGAATGAGCAGGCATTAGGCTGCCTGCAAGAAGTGCCCTTGGATGTAAGTCGGCCATGAGAGGGGCCTCTAGGGGGAGGGACCAGCCCTGGAATGGGGGCTGCATCTGGGGTGGCGGGGGTTGGGGGGGAAGCCCGGCAGGGACAGGAGCGGCAGGGCTGAGGAAGCAGGAAGGAGACAAGGGGACTGAGATGGGTACAGGTCACAGCTGACGTGGGCACAGCCTCTGTGCTCATGAGGGAGGAATGGCAGACTGCACTTGGGGACCCCACATTGCCTGAGCAGCCTGCAAACCCCCTAACTATAACAATCCGCTGCGATCCAGCCTGGTAGTTTTCCCTTCAATAAACCACCGCGGCTGCGGCAGTAGCTGCCCGCCCAAGGGGACCCCGGGTGTGGGAACGCAGGGTCCCACAGCCTTCCTGCTTGTTGCAGACCCGGGACACAGGCGTCCCCTCTGTGCTCCCGGGACATGGGTGCCACCTCTGTGCTCCCAGAGCCTGTCCTTGATCCAGATGCTCAAGGAAAGGAGGCTTGGGACCCATGGCCTCCCGTGCCCACCAAGCCCCTCCACCTAACACAGGCCCAAAAGCACAGAATTAAACCACTAATTCCCACTTTCTAAATGCTGTCACATTGAGACTTTGGTGGCGTTCGTTGGTCACAAATAGCCAAGGTGGAGAGCTGGTTAAAATGATGAAAAGAAATGAACTTGAAGTACTTAGTAACAACTCATCATTAACCTCATTTATGGGAGTTGGGTTTTGAAAGATGTACATTTCTTTTTAAATACATTTTGTATTTTCCAAACATTGAATAATAAGTATGAGTTACTTTTATAATTAGTAAAAGTTAGTTTTTAAAACAGGCAAGGACATTCTATATCGTTTCAGATTTCCTGATCTTTTAGCAAAAAGGGAAACTGCCAAATGAGACGCATGTGGCCAAGTTCCCTCTCAGGACTGAATTAGGTACGTGTTCCAACATTCACAACATGTCCTTGTCACACTCCCGGACTCTACACTGTCTCAGATTGCCATCATTGGTAAACTGGAACTGGAACTTGAACCCCATGTCCTGATTCCAGATCCCCATCTGATAGGTTTCTCTGAGTCAGTGTTGGTGTCCTGACCCACATATGTTTAATCACAAGCAGGAACAGGCTGAATAAAACTGCTGCTGGTGAGGGGGCTTTACTGTCCCCCAGCAACGTGCATGTATCTGTGACCACAGGCCCCGCTGAGTCAGGACTAACCGACGGTCAGGCGGTGCTGGTGTTTATGAAGCACGTGAAGGGGTCAGGGTATTCCTCCCTGGCGATCGCCCCGTGAGGGGGCAGGGCCCTGCTCACTGGTGACACCCCCCTCGCGTCTGCTGTTGCTGAAACCAGCCTGCAGTGCACTAGCGCCCTGCTGATGGGCCCGGAGCCACCCCAGCCTCCCGTGGGCAGGAGTCCCACCGCTGCAGCTGAACAACGAGCACACGTCTCACTCTGTCATCGCACTTGCTGAAGATCTTATGCTCTTACGGTCAATGTAAAACCATACTTGTTTCACACTTTATAGCTTAAAAATACGTTAGTATAAAGTAAACAACTAGATATTGGTATTACTGGTTCCGGTTCCTTTTAAACTAGCCGTTGTTTACTAACCAATGTATATGATACATGAAGCAGACACATCATTTGGGGCATACGTTACTTTCTCTAGCATTTTAATAGAGATACTTGAAATTGTGAGAAACTCATATTAATACTTATGATTTTTTCTCACCAGACGATCTGATTTCTAATTCTTTGATTTATAGAATTTTCTAAGCCATTTTCAAACTGCATTGATGAATCACTGCTTACCACTTTCTCCATAACCAGTAATCTCCATTATTTGGGATTTCCGAATTGTACCATGTCAACAGAGGTACTGAATAAAGCATTCAATAAATATCTGTTATATGAATGAATACGTTGAATCTAAGGCACGCTAGTGCTGAATAATCAACTTTTCAAAATTGTTTTTTTTAATTTTCTTTGAAATTATTTTGATTATATTTCAGTGTGCATTTTGTGCAGTCTTTCATGTATACTTATATGCATGAATATGACTTACATATTAAATATTGAATTTGTCCAAGATGTTATCTGCCACACACTGAACCTGTTCGTTGCAGGAAAATAATGCAAACAGAAAACACAATAAACTTGGGAGTCATTTGCACATTTTAAAATTTCGATGTATTCTAAGACAATGAAAGCAACCAAGCTCTCTTTCTTCCTAAATCATAAGAAAAATAGTAATAATTTATTTGTAAAACCAGGACCTCAGGCTGAAAAGGAGCCAAGGAGCACGGTATGGCGGCAGCAACCTTTGAAACCACGCCCAGGAGATTGGTTAGAACACTCTCAAACACCTGTCCTGTGCCCAAGTGGGAAGTGCTGCAATTTGAGAGACATATGAGAGGTTGAGTAAAAAAAAAAAAACAGGAGAGAAACTAATCCATTTTAATAAAGAACAATCAAAATTAAGAAAGATCTCAGAAGTACTTGAGAATCAAAGAATTTTTTAGTGTGTTTTTAAAGAATTAGTACCTACAGATAATTGGGGAAATGTGGAAATTAATTCATAATCAAAAGACAGGCTCCATGTTTTGATATAAAAATTAGCCTTCCTTGAAAATAATTAGGAAAGAAATGTATGTTCCTGGGTGAAAGTTGGTCACGGCAGACCAACGTCCCCACTAACAACAACGAGGAAAAGTGGAATAAATTATAACAAATCTGTTTAAAAGCATCAGATGTATGTGGACACAACAGTATTGAATGAATCAAACTTTCAGGGTGAAATGACAGGCACCTGTTATTTCACCTGCTGCCATAGTTCGACCAAGCAAAGGGCTGGGCTATTGCTGAAATAAAGAAAAACTAACAAAGAGTTCAGTGGTTACATGGAACTGGAGTCACAAAATTGGAGACTCTGGGAATCTCATGGATATGGCCATTTTTTCCCCAGAAAATACATGCCAATTTTGACATAAGAGGCTAAAAGGCATATCCTGAAATCTTCTGAAGAGCAGTAAAATCTCCACTGGTCTCACAATCCTTAGCGAGCCACATTCCCCTGTGCCCCTCAGCCTGGAATGTGATGATGGCCAGAAAATAAAACAGACCCAAGAAGAAAGTTCTAGAGAGAGAGTTGTGAGTTGACACTAAGGAGTACTTGACACTATGCTTCTGTCAGAGGGCAGCTGCTGGGGACAGTTTGGGAGAGAGTCCAACACTTAGCAAGAAACATTTAAGATTCAACCACTTTTTTTTATGAATCAACAACTCAGTGTGTTTCTTATATCTGAATAGCGTACCCATTGTACACTGTACCACAGCTTGTTTATCCTTTCGACTGTTCAAGGACATCTTGATTGTTTACAACAGCTCTGAATGGCACTATAAGCGTTCATATACAGGCCATTTTCGTGTGACCATGCTTTCAGTGAAGTTGGGTAAGTAGCAGGAGTGGGGTCGCTGGATTTAAGGTGAGCATGTAGTTAGCTTTATAAGAAACTCTCTTCCAAACGGCTGTTTCCATTTTACATTCACAGGCAGTGAAGAGAGAGTTCCAGTCGTTCTGCAACCTCACCACATTTAGTACTTTTGCCATTTTATTGTTCTGATTGTGTATCTCATTGTGGTTTTAATTTGCATTTCCAAAGACCGTGGACGTGTAGCTCTCTGCTGTGCTGTGCTTTTGTTCCGAGATGGTCATTCCAGCGTGGTGCTGGGGATGGAGGTGGGGCGATGGTGGAATTCTCTGACTTCCTCCATGAGTCTCTGTCTTAGGCACCCGGAACCGCAGTCTTGGGGCCTAAACCTCACTGGCGATCCTGCCCGAGTCCAGCTTTAGTGGGCTTCCAGCGCTCCCCTCAGCCCGTGGCTCCTCACGGTTCCCTTTGCAGATGGAGGGTTTTATTCGCTTGGAAAGACAGTGGGGATGGATCAGGGTAGATTGTCAGCAGTGGCCTCCATCTCCCTTCCCCAAGGCCCCACGCCAAGGTTTCACTGATCTTCCGTAGACTAAGACTTCTGTTCTTTGGGAGAAATAGGCAGGATGCAGGCGGTGGAGCTCTGGCAAGCCGCTGCTGCTCCCTCCGTGGCCACCACCCTTCCCAGGGTTCTTGCCGCTGTCCCTGTGGCTGGCTGGCGGGCTTCCGAGAGGAAAAGCCTGCAAGAGGGGGTATTCCCTCCTCACATCAGGGGCCCCTAGGGACACCACACTCTCACTATATCCCACATTTCAACCATTTGTTAAGCATTTCCTGCTTGATATTTCTACCTTTTTATACGGCATTTGGCAACTTTTGTCTCGAGTAAGCAAATGCTCTGGGGCGGTTCTCCCGAAAGCACCTGTCCCTCTCTAGCTGTGACTTCAGCATTCCTGTAGTCTCATGCAAAATAGCCAACTTCCAAAACTACAACTTTTTTTTTTAAGTTTTAAAGATGAGGGCAATGTTCTTTCTAGCACTCTACATAACCTATCTGAAATCAGAGGTCCAGCTGTCAAGTTTTGAAGCTGTTGGCTTATAGACTAAAGAACTAAGCTGAAAAAATGTAAACGGCAAAAGTGAACCTTCTCAAACCCATCTTTTGTGTTTCAATTTCAGGTAGTATACTTCTGATCTGAAAATATCCATTTTAGGGCTGTAGTGTTTGGAAGAATTACAAATTTTTCAATCAGAAACCATTGAGGGCCCTACCCTAGAAAGAAGGGTGAGGGAGGGTTAAACAAAATCTTAGCCAAACTGAAATTTGCTAACTGGGTAGAAGTTACCAACCTCTTATTGTTTCTGCCTAATAGAAGAAATGGGTAAGTGGTGGAAGATACTATCTGGGTCTTCAAAGGTTCTTTTATCCAAAACATGTAGCATAGTTAAAATTGCAAGACATGCAAAGAGGGTAACATGCTGTGACAAAACCAGCAAGAAAAAACAAAGCAGATAATTGGAAAAGTTTGACAGATGATTCAGAAAATAACCTTAGCAGATAGGACATTAAAATAGTTATGATTAATCTGCTGAAGAAAATAGAAAAATAGACAAAGTGTATGGATGGAGAATTTTACCAAATAAGTAGACATTATGTAAAAATAAAACCCATATGTTATAACTGAAAAATGTATCTGAAATTGAGAACAAAACAGACAAGTTTAAGAGCAGATTGGATAGAATAGGATTTCTGATCCGCTCAAGAGAAAATGCCCAAAGTACAATACAGAAAACACAAAAAATAGAAAAAGAGCAGAACACATATGTGGGACATATCTAAAGGTTCCAATATGCATGTAATGTGAGTCCAGATAGGAAGAAATAAAATGGAGCAGGAAAAAATATTCAAAAGGATAATCTTTTTGTAAGTATTTCTTAGGTTTTAAAAAATATAGCAGTTACACCAACAAAATGGCAAACTAGAAAGTTCCAAGGACTGATTTCTCCAAATAAATATTAAACACACACACACACACACACACGCATGTGCATATTACACCAGAAGCTGTACGAATCAACTAAGTAGGTGCTCTGGAAACAGTAAAAGGTTTATAGAAACCAAGCAATATTCATCCTAACCCTATCCTCTCCCTAGCCTGGTGGTAGTCTTGGCCTTAAGTAGGCAGCAACCTGGTTCTCTGTTCTCCTCTCAAATTAAAGGAAGCAGAGCAGACTTTTTTATTTCTGTAATTCACTGTGTATATCTGTTCTGACCTGGAGATACCTGAACCACTGACATAAACTATTTATTTTTGTCTTTCATAATTTGGGACACAAGCAGGAAAAGCAGAGGAGAATGCTTGTAAAAGCCAGAAGGAACTTCAAACTCACAGATGTCTAGAGCAAGAGATTACAGATGGAGATACAGAATAGACCATCTAAGGCCCAGAGAAGCTGGGATAAGACTTCTTTGGAAATTAGGACATTCAAAAGCAACCATATTTATGGGGAGGATCTAGAAAACCATATGCATACCCAGACAAGATGCATGCTCAGAAAATACATGAGAAGACCTTATGCTTTCCCCTCTGGCTAGTCACTGAACCAGGCATATTCAAAGCAAGCCTGACTAAGCGGTGAAGGAATGGCCCCTCTCAGAGCCAATCCAAAATAACAGGGCTATGTGGTTATTCTCTTTCGGGGGGCATTACTTTTTGTGTTTTTCTTTCTTGTTTCAGCTTAAGGCATTCAAGAAAATTTCTGTTTCTGTATAGCTGATCATGAGCTGAAGGAATAGACTTCAGTAATCACAATGACAATTCTCAAACAAATGAGCTGTAAAACCTTCAACAATTAAAAAAAGCAAAACAAAAAATCACCCGAGTCCATATATTGACTTTATTAAACAAAGACTTAAAAAATTTCCTAAGTATACTCAACAAATTAAGGGAAAACAGATGACAAAGAACTAAAGGAAATCAAGAAAAGTAATATATGAACTTGTAAAGTAAAATGAGACTTGTTCAGTAACAGAAATAGAAACTATAAAAAGGAACCAAACAAAAATTCTGAAGCTGACAAAGTGCAACGATTAAAATGAAAAATTCACTAGATAGATTCTATATCAGATAAACGCATGTGGAAGAAATAATCTGTTCACTTGAAAATAGGACAGTTGAAATTATGGAGCCTGAGAAAAGAATGAAGAAATGAACGAAGACTTCAGGATGTGTGGGACACCACCAAGCAGCCAACCCAAGAAGCATGAGAGTCTCAGAAAGAGACAAGATAGAGAAAGGGATGGAGGAATATTTGAAGAAATAATGGTGAAAAAGTTACCAAATTTGATTAAAGGTATGAATAATGTAAATCCAAGAAGTTCAACAAATTCCAAGTAGAATAAATCCAAAGAGGCTCACATGGAAACAAACTATCATGAAATTATCAAAAAACAAAGACAAAGAGAGAATCTTGAAAGCATCAAAAGAGGAGACTCATCACATAGAGGGGATCCTCAGTAAGATTATCAATCAGTTTCTTATCAGAAACTGGAGGTTTGAAGGCTTGGATGAGGTATATTCAAAGAGCTGAAAGACAAATGATCTCAACTTGCCATCTTAAATACGGCAAAACTGTCTTTCATTTTTGAAGGAAAAGTAAAAGAAACTAAGACTTTCCCAGAGGAACGAAAGCTGGTAGACTTCATTACCATGAGGCCTATTCCACAGGAAGTGTGAAAGGGAGTCCTTCAGACTGGAATAAAGGGACTCTGGACAGTAGCTAGAACCCATGTGATGGTATGAAGATTTCTGATGGAGGTAAATACATGGGCAAATATAAAAGCCAGTATTAGCTTAATTTTATTTGTATGTCCACTTCTTAAAATTTTTCTACAAAATTCAAAAGACAAATGCATTAAAAATTATAAATCCAAGTTATTGGGCACACATCATATTAAAAATATAATTTGTAACATCAATACTATAAAAGGTAGAACAGTCCAGGAGAAGAGATTTTGTATGTGATTGAAATTAAGCTGGTTATCAATTAAACTTAGATTGTTATAACTTTAGGATGTCATATGTAATTCACATGTTAATAAATTATCTATAGAATATACACAAAAATAAAAGGAATCAAAATGTATCACTACAAAAATTCAAGTAAACACAAAAGGCAGTAATAGAGGAAATGAGAAAGACGCTAGAACACATACAGAAAACAAGGAAAATTGTATAGCTAAGTCTTTCCTTATCAGTAATTACTTTGAATACAAATGGCTTAAATTTTCAAAGAAAAAAGGCAGATATTGGCAGAATGGATTAAAAATCATAATCCAGTTCTGTGTTCTCTACAAGAAACTCATTTTGGATATAAAGACACAAACATGTTGAACTTTAAGAAATGCTAAAGATATTCCGTGCAAATATTAACCAAAATAGGCCTGGTATGCTTATACTATCAGACAAAGTAGAGTTTAAGTCAGGAATGATTACAAGAGACAAAGACAGACATTATATATTGATAAAAGGGTAAATTCATCAGAAGAAATAATAATTATAAACAGATGCACCAAACACCAGAGCCCCCAAATATATGAAGAAAATATTGAGAAATGGAAAAGAAAAATAGTTCTATGACAATACTTGGAGGCTCCAATATCCCACTCTCAATAATGGAAAGAACAGCCAGAAAGAAGATGAGTAAAAATATAGAGGATTTGAACATTCTGTAAGCCAACTGGGCCTAATAAACATATACATAATCACTAAAACAAACAGAACATTTTTCTCAAGTGCATATGGGACGTTCCCCAGGATAGACCATATATTAGACCACAAAATATGTCTTAGTATAGTAAAAAATTAAAATAATACAAAGTATCTTTTCCAATCACAATAGAATGAAACTAGAAATCAGTAACAGTAGAAAAACTGGAAAAATCACAAATATGTGGAAATCAAACAATACACTTTTAAATAATCAATGGATAAAAAAAAGGATATTTGAAAACATATTGAGATAAATAAAAGTGAAAACACAACATAAACACAGCATACCCAAACCTATAAGATGCAGTGAAAACAGTGATAAGGAGGAAAATATGTAACTGTAAACATATTAAAAAAGAAGAAAGATCTCAAATCAACAACCTAAATGTCCACCTTAGGGAACTAGAGAAAGAAGAAAAAAACTAAACCCAAAGCCAGCAAAAGGAATGCAATTTAGTAAAGATTTAAATTTTTAAAAAATATTATATTGTGGTATATACAACAAAATGCACAAATCTTGGTGTACAGCTTGATGAATTTTGATGTTATACAGAAATAAGATGTATAAAATAATTCTATGAACAATTGTATACATCAAGTTGGATGACCTAGAAATAAGTGGGCAAATTCCAAAAACACCTAACTACCAAAGTGAGTCAGGAAGACATAGAAAATCTGAATAGACCTATAAAAGTAAAAAGATTGAATCAGTAATCACATATCTTCCAAGAAGGAAAAGCTCTATATCAGATGGTTTCACTGATGAATTCTACTAAGCACTTAAAGAATTAACAGCAATCCTTTTCAAACTCTTCCTAAAAAGAAAAAAGAACATTTCTTAACTCAATCTATTTGGCCAGCATTATCCTGATAACAAAGACACTACTAGAAAAGAAACCTACAGAACAATGTCCTTTATGAATATTGAGGCAAAATCCCCAAGAAAACATTAACAAACTGGATTCAGCACATGTATAAGGACCAATTGCAATTTATTTCCAGAATGCTGGTATGGTTCAACACATAAAAATTAATGTAATACATATTAACAGAATGAAGGGGAAAAAATGCATGATTGCTTCAACTGATACAGAGAACTACAAGATTGAACACCCATTCATGGGAAAAAAAAATCTAGAAACCGAAACTTTCTCAACATAATAAAGGCCATATGAAAAATGTCATTAACATCATACTCAATGGTGAAGGAATGAAAGCTTTCCCCCAAGATTATGTAAAAGACAAGGATACCCACTTTCACCACTTCTATTTGACATAGTATTAGATATTTTAGCCAGAACAATTAGGCAAGAACAAATAATAAAACATCCAAATAAGAAAAGAAGTATAACGATCTCTGTTCACAACTGACATAAGCTTATACGTAGAAAATCCTAAAACCTCCACAGAAGACGGTTAGAATCAACAAACTAATTTAGCAAAGTTGCAGGATAAAAATCAGCATATAAAAATCAGTTTCATATCTACACACTATCAATGGACATGCTTTACCAATTTCCTTTCCCTTTAACACCCTTTGCCGTTCTCAAATGATCTGTATCACCTATCTTATATAAGTCAAGGTAAAATGGCCTCAGCTCCTAAATTTCTGTATATTTTTCTAAGTTTGAGGAAATCCAGAAGTATATCTTGATATCATTGAAGTGACAAGATCAGATTTATTTTTTAAAGTACTTAAATATCTCATGTTATTATTAAAACTTCTTGAATCCCTATTTCTTCATCAGTATTACAGATTGAATAACACTATACACATTTAAGGTGAAGATGAAATAGAACATTATTTGTAAGTCACTTGACATATCATATATTATTTGATAAAGTATCATGTCTTCCTTCCAATGAGCATTATGAACCAAAGCAAGTTCATTAATTTTTTATTTTGGTATACTTCTACTCAATTTTGCATTCAAATATCTTTATACCCACATTCCAAATTCAATATTGAACTCATATATCCCATTATTCAGTTATGTGGTATCTTACACACCTGTCAGGTGGGCTTTTTGAATGGTAAGTAGTCAAGTCAGCCTTGCTGCTTCAGTGGACATTTGTGGTAAAGACCCATGTGTCAAGAAGGGAGACAAGATTCATGCCAGCAGGAAGATAGCTTATCCTGTCCACATGGAGTCTCTTTATTAAACTGGGGAACTGTGGGGGTCCAATACGACTTGAAGGCCTGGGTGTCTTCTTGTCCCCTCATGGTGAGAGACCTTTTCCATGGTATTCTGACTTGAATTACAGCATGGCTATTTTATTATTAGACTATTAAGCATGGTTATAGCAAGTTTACTTACGCAGTATATAGTATATGCTAGGTAGTGTGATAGGCTGAAGTGGATTTTTAACTCATATTTATATAGTATTGTGTGTTTCTTAAATCCCTAAGCATATGATAGGATACATGAAAGAAAATTGGAGGTGGGAAATAAAATTCTCACACCTCTTAGGAAAAGCACTGGATAAAGTGGGGTTGCTGTGGCCAGGATCCTCACTGAACTTAAATGTAACTGGCCTGTTGCTATGCTACCGCTTCCACACTTTTAGGCAATAAGCCATTATTGTGTTAATATAAAGAGTTCCACCCAGTGCTCGGGCTGGAGACTGGGCGGGGGGGCTGCAAGGCAGTAGGAGAGCGGAGCAGAGGCTGGAGTGGTGGCATCGCTGAGGACAGAGGCCTGGAGGACGGCTGTGCGGGACCGCTCTACAGAGAGGCCCAGAGGACGTCCGTGCGGGACGGCTGTGCAGAGAGGCCCAGAGGTAGAGACCAGCTTGCTGCATCCGAAGCAGCAGTGATAACATAGACTCGCTCTGAGTGAACGGGATTTTAGTGACTGACCTGCCACCTGGAAATAAACCTTTTCACCCCAAGAACCCTTTGCTGTAAATTTCTTTGGTCACAGTGAATCTATTGCGAACTTCTCTGGAGCTGAAACTCGTTTGCAAGACAAGCACTTTCTGGTGAAAGAAGAGTTGTGTAGACATGATGGCTATTTTTCTTGAGTAGCAAGATGCTAAATGTCAACAACATCAGGCATCAGCAAAAATGTGGCATTGATGAGAGAACCACCATGTTAAATAAACTTCTTTTCCACTGTTCCAAAAAAGTGTAAGTGGCAGCATACTCTGAAAGACGGTATTATTAGAAACAGATCTGAAATTACAAATTATTATGACCAAATTTAGGGGAAAGAGCAAGGAAAATTAAATCTGTAGAATGGAGTTTTGTTTTAAGCTGTATCATCTTAGGTAAGTCTTTGAAACATACTGGTAATTTTCATCGTTTGAGTAATAAGGGAACTAGAGCAGATTCAATTTGCAAACTCAAAATAATTTCAAGTTTCAGGCAGGTAAAATAAATACTTGCTAGTTATTTGGCAGCCAAGGTGAATTTTCAGTCATAGAAAAAGCTTATTTGTACATCTATGTTAGGAGTTGAAAATAGTTGACCGGGGTTGCCTGGTCGTTGTATAGCCACAATGCATTACGAGACTGCGTGCGTGCGTGCGTGCGTGTAGCTAATTATTTTCAGGGACATAGTGTTTTACCATGAAATATTCTTTAGGGAAAATTCATTTAAAAATTCTATGATTTTGTAATTTTTATTTCTAACTTAGGCATCATTATCAGGAGCTTTTAAACTGTTTCTGCTTTCACAACATCTAGTGGTCTTTGTTTTACCTCTTTAATGGACTAACAGACATCAGAAGATTTTTGTAATAGCTGTGCCTCACATCATGTACTTCATTTCTTTAATCTAAAAAAAAAAACCAGGGCCACCTCCCCCTCCCTTCCCTTTCCCCGTCGCCCTCCTCCCACCCCTCCCCTCCCCTCCCCCTCTCGCTCCCCATCCCCTCCCCTCCCCCCGCCCCATTCGGGCCCAGCCTGCCGCCTCGCTGTCCCTGCGGCTTCTGGGGTCCAGCAAGACGAAACCTCCGTTCCAAATGTTTTGCTGATTGTCAAAAGAAACAACGTGATGAGGATTCCGCTCCGAGTACAAGTAACAGGCCCTCAGATCTGTTTCCCGAAGAGCCCACCCGGGACAGCGCAACGTCACCGACCGCGCCAGCTCGGAGTCCCGGCCCGCAGCCGCTTCCGGCAGAGCTGACGTCACGTCACCGGGTGAAGGGGATTGTGGGCCGCGGCAGACGCAGCTCACGGCCCCTTCATCACACCGACCCAAAGATCCCGTGGGACAGATTCACAGTCTGAGGATGAGGCCCCGCCGGTGAGGCGGCCACGACTCCTGGAGAAAGCCGAGCGACCCGAGGACACCAGCCGATCCGAGCAGAAGGGTGGACGTGGGCGCTTCCAGCGCCAAGCCAAACCGGCGCCGGTGCAGCAGGAATTGGGATCACGCTGCTGCGGTGACGTGTCCTGTGTGTTACGTCGCCTCCCCGAGCAGCAGGAGTGTACGTTTGACCACACGGGCCGCGGCCGAGCGGAAGCCATCATGAACATGGTGAAACTGGACGGGAAAGTGGGGCGCCCCTGCCGGCGCATCGGGGAGGGGTGCTCCTGAAGGCCAGGCACGCCGCCACGTGACGCTGTTCTTGGTTCCCTAATGTTAGCCTTCTTTAGGACAGAGCCAGCCAGACACCTGAACTGGGCACGCGTGGGACTACGGCCAGGCAGATTCCTTTCTTTAGCCGGCCATCCCCGTGCTGTAGTCCAGGGGTTGATGGTGGTTGAAGTTGATTTCTGGCTGGTTACTAAGGTGCCTGCTAGCCATGGTATAAAATTAAAACATGAGTAATAATAATAATAATAAAAGATCAGTGTGAATACTATATATCTGATTTTTATTTCATTCTCCAGGAATTAAATTTTAACAGCTTTATTGAGATATAATTCACATACCATACAATTCTCCCATTTAAAGGGCACGTTCATGCCAGAGTCCAGCTCCAGCGAGTCCAGGAGTCCCTGAAGGATGGACGGCGTCGGCGACTGACTGAATGAGGACACAGACACTAGCAAAAGATAGCCTGGCCGGTTTTATTGACGTTTAGCAAGGTTATATATGTTTCGAATATGCAGTTTCACAAAGATTTGATCATTTGATTTTTTCAGAAATAATGATTGCATAAAGATCAATCTTTAAAGATTAGATTATTGGCACCTTAGCAATCACTAATTTTTTGCATTATGCTTGCTTGGCTTCCCTGACAGTTTCAGAACAAACATGACTTAATTCTCAAAATGTTCTCTCACGCCTGGTTGGCCTGAGCCCTACTTGCAGTTTCCTTATTATTGATTCTAAAACAGCCATGGTTGCTATTATCTGATTAACAAATATAGCTAAGTCTATTTTTCTAGGTCTAGAGCATTATATGCAGATTTAAAGAAAAACATCAAAACAGTGTATCATCTAAGCAGTGTAGCAAGACTTAAGCTGATTGTAATTGCGGGAACTGAAAGCTGTACTCTTGGGTAGGTGCCCAGTTTCACAGAGACGAAAGCATTGCACCTGGGGGGGGTGAGGTAAGGGGATATTGACCACTGAATCAGAAGGCATAGGGACCCAGTCGGGCCACTTCTCTTCCTAGTGGGGGTCAAAACGGGGACGTCTGCCTTAGAGTTTCCTTAAATCATTTACAATAATATCTATAATATGATCTTTTCTATTGGGAGAGTCTCTGCAATCATGCCAGGTCCTTTTGCATATAACCATTCATGCTGACTTTCCTTTATAGTTCTATTATTCCCTGAGACCCAACAGGTCTAGGAGTCATTTAGAAATTCCTCATGGCCGAGTTGGGTGGGGAGAGGGAACTGGAACCTACTCAAACAATTCCTATTTATTATAACTTTGATACTTGTTTCCACTATCTTTTCCGCATGCCCCTCCTAATATTCTTTAATAAAAAGTTGAAGTAGTTGGTAAAGGTAATAAAGATTACAGTTTCTAATAGCTGTTTAAATCTTGATGTAAAAATAAAGGTAGAAAGTAAAGTTTAAAGCAGTAAGAAAGCAAGTGTAAACTGTCGGATCCATGCCTATAGGCTACCTGTTGATTCAAATGAGACAAGGGCAACAACAGCCATGGGCGCAGGAGATTTCTCTCAAAACTGGGGGGGTGAGGTTCTGAGCCTCACCTCTGCTGATCCGCTATTGCTCACCTGATGCCCCCCCTGCAACGGTGCCTGTCTTAGGTTGTTCCTCCCTTGAGCAATCCTACCCATCTCTGGCTAACCAGCCATCTTCCGGGGCCATACAGGGAGATGTACAGTTGGTAAGTGAGAGAGAAGCAGTGTTCTTTGAAAAGGTTAGCTCTTCTTACTCCGTTGCAGATTTATGCCCCGTGGCTTCTATGCCCAGCAGTTGTCTCGAGGTATCTTTGCCACCTGGAAGAATTAGGGGGATCTTGCCTCTGGCATTTCTCCCAGGGTATATTAAATTTGGCTTTCCAATTTAGATGAAAGTGACCAATAACACAATATCCAAACACCATAATAATAAGGAGAGATAGCGGGGATGTTCTTTTCAGAGGTCCACGTTGCAGTTCCTTCTTTTCTGGGCTTCTAGGCAGTGCCATTAAATGTGTGGATTGGACTGGCTCCCAACAGGAGAGCCCGGGAATCCACACCTGAAAACACGGCCAGGACTGCAAGAATGACAGAGAACGTGCACGGTTGGCATCGTCTAGAAAACAAAGTAACTAAAAGTTATGAAAAGGAAATGTGCCCTGTGTTTACCAAAATGTGGGTTTTGATTGCAGGCACGCACTGAATCCTGGAACCAACACAGAGCAAGTCCGGTGCTGATTGGCCATCGGAACACAGACGTTCTGACCAAAGGGAGCTTTTCAGCAAACAACTTCTAGGGCCTCAGGACTTCACCAAGGGCTCTGGGATGCTCTTCACACTGAAGTCTTTCTCCTTGGAAGCCTCTGTCCTCTCCTGTTCCTCCTCCTCTAGTGTCTTGTCTTCCACTGCTCAGGGGCCACCCTGCCAGGCTGCAGGCCCCGTCCATGTCGTCTGCACGCTGCCCACCTCCTGCCCTCGGCCCTGGCAGCTCCTGTTCCTCCTGCAGGCTCTGCGGGCTCCCTTTGCATCGTTGGGCACCTTTCTGTGCAGGGTTCTGCATCTTCCTGGGCCACGTCTCCTCTGATGACCACGAGGTAGGCTTTCATTCCCCATCCTCCAGTGGCGACACTCAGGTCCAGAAGGTTGGATGATCTGTGCAGGCACAGCCACTGTGGACCCTCCACAGACGCTGGGCCCCCATAGCAGGAGAGGAGTTGGGGGCAATTGGAGACAAGTGGTATGTTTGCAACAGATCCCAGGAAACCTGAGGAGGGTGGGGCAGAGTGGCCCTGGAGGAGGAAAGCCAGTGTGTGGCACTGAGGAGTGAGCACCAGGGTGGGCATCAGGCTCAGTCTCTCTGGAAACCCATGTCCCACCGGGACCAGCTGTGCCCCCGCTAGTGGAAGGTCATTCCCAGGGCACAACACCTCTGCCCTGAGGTTTGCACCGGCTTGCAGAAGACAGGGCAACACTGGGTCGGAGCGAGCTCCCAGGCAGGCAGGGGAGCCCCTGGTGTTCCAGGGGAATGCTGTTGGCCAGCTCAGGCCCGGCTCCCCTGGAGGCAGGTGGGCTCAGGTGGGCTGAGTGCACGGCAGTGCCACGTCAGCAGGGTCCGCAGCTGGGGCCTCCGCCCAGGTCCCACCCTTCACCCAGAGAAAGGCTTATCTGCTGGGTTTTCTCCCCCAAACACCAAGTATGGCCCCAGACCACCCATCAAGTCCCCATTCCCAATCCTTCCCACTTGCCTCAAGCCACGGGACATTCGGGGCATTGCATTTGCTTTTGGATACCCAGAGACATTTGTTTTCTGGCCCAAAGGTAACAAAGACGCCAGGGCTGTGCTCCAGAGGCAGCAGGAGCCCGGGGATCCCGGACGGCTTTCTGCAAGCAAGTTTGGTGTTTGCACCACTACTGTGTGACCAGCAATTGTCACAACATCTTGGGCCGTATTCACACACCAGGTCCTCAGATGGCTGACACGATGTGCCTTCAAAACGTGAGCAGGCTGGGGCAGCAGGACACACCGACTGCAGAAGGAATATAAAAAACTGTTCCCAGAAAGCATGGTGACCCTGGACAGGCTGTGGGAAGGAGCCAGCGCAGGACTCTGGCAAGAGACCCCATAGGGCCCCCGGGGGCCTTGGAGCTTCTGGGTGAACAGGGAGACCTAAGGCGCTGTGCCCAGGGCAGCTTCTGTCCCCCAGAGCCTCAGGAGGACATCTCTGCCAGGTGGAGCAAGCCTGAAGGTGAGGGGCTTTCCTCTCAGGGGTTACAGCCATGATTTGTGTACACGTGGGAAAGCCCCAGCCCCTAAGGGTTCCTGGTGAAAGTAGCCACCTCAGGACAGTCCCTCTCCTGGAGGAAGGCTCTGCAGCCGCCTGAGGTCATGTGGAGCAGCAGGGCAGCACGCGAGGCAGGGTGGTCCCAGTCAGAGCCAGAGAGGGACAGAGTGGGCCTGGAGGAGGGCACACACACCCTGGGGCTCTGGAGGCCGTGTGCATGTGCAGCCTCTGCCCATCAAGAAAGACCATGCTCTCTACTTACCCCTGGCTCTGCGTGAGGCCTCGGTGTGTGCACCCTGGGGGCTTTGAGCTCAAGCCAGGTCTGCTTATGTCATTCTGCTTATTTGGGTCAGCTGGGCTGAGTCAAGGAGCCCTGTGAGCCCAGCTCTGGAAAAGCAAATGAGAACCAGGTGGTGGGCATAGGCTGGGACCTGAGATTGTTTCAAAATTAGTGTTTATTGTGTAAAAGAATCACTCAGAATTGCATTTAAAGAAAGCATGGGCCAATGGAAAACCTCTAATAGAAAATAAATTGATGCTTTTTACCTATGAGTGTGTAGGCTGAATATTAACAGGATTTTAAAAATTAAGCAATTAGTGAGAAATAACAGTATATTTATTTATGATTCTAAATCAATTTAACCAAGGTTTCTGAATAACAAAGCTGTGATTGGCTGCTGCATTTTACATTCCCAACAGTGCACAAAGGTTCCCTTTTCTCCATTTCCTTGCCAATATTTTATATTTCTTTCCTTTTTGATACGAGCCATTCCGACTGGTGTGAGGTGGTGTCTCCTTGTGGTTTTGATGTGCATCTCCCTGAGGATTCACCATGCTGAGCATCTTCTCGTGGGCCTGTTGGGCACCTGTATGTCTGGAAAATGTATATTCAGGTCCTTTACCCACTTTTTAATCGATTATTTGTTTTCTTGGTGTCAAGTTGTGTGAGTTCTTTTTATATTTTGAGTATTAACCCCCTTAAGGGATGTATCATTTATGAACATCTTCTCCCACACTGTAGGTTGCCTGTTTGTCTTGTTGATGGTGTCCTTTGTTGTACAGAAGCTTTTTAGTTTGATGTGGTCCCACTTGTTTAGTTTTCCCTTTGTTTCCCTTGCCTGTGGAGACATATCCAGAAATATTACTAATCTTATGTCCAAGAGTTTACTCCCTATGTTTTCTTTTAGGGTTTTATAGTTTCAGGTGTTACATTTAGATCTTTAATATATTTTGAATTTGTTTTTGTGTATGGTGTCAGACAGTGATCCACCTTCATTCTTTGCCATGTAGCTCTCCAGGTTTCCCAACACCATTTACTGAAGAGACTGTCTTCCCCAGTATATATTCTTGTCGCCTTTTGCATATATTAATTGACTGTATAAGCATGGGTTTATATCTGAGCTGTATTCTGTTCCATCTGTCTATGAGCCTGTTTTTGTGCTAGTGCCATAGTGTTTTCATTCTTGTTTGTGGCTGAGTACTCTTCCATGGTGTATATGTGTATATGTACCCCATCGTTAATCCATTCATGTACTGAGGGACACTTAGGTTGCTTCCATATCTTGACTGTTGTAAATAATGCTGCAGTAAACATGCTGCATATATCTTTTCTAATTAGCGATTTTGTTTTCCTTGGGTACCCACAGTTGGAATTACTGGATCAGAAGGTATTACTATTTTTAATTTTTTGAGGAACCTCCATACTGTTTTCCATAGTGGCTACACCAGTTCCCATCAACAGTATGTGTGCATTCCCTTTTTTCCACATCCTCAGCACCACTTGCTATTTTTACTCCTTTTGATACTAGTCATTCTGACTGGTGTGAGGTGAAATCTTGTGCTTTTGACTTGCACAAGTCAAGGGCGGAGGTGACCCCTAGGTCCCTGAGCGTGCCCAGACCTGTTTGAGCTGCACTCTGGGCTCCCCTACCCCACTATGTCGTTCTGCCATTGCTGAGTGTGTGCACCAGCCGCAGGTGACAGCAGGTGCTCCATGAATTTAGAGGTCTGCAAGTCTGACATCCTAGAAGTGTGTTACACGGTGAACCCTCTGTGCAGATGGGGACACTGGAGAGGCCCCGAGAGACACAGGCCTTGTGTAGGGTCACATGATGGTACATGTAGCTACAAGGAGGAGCTGGGTTAGACTGTAGCTCTGTATCTTCAAACTGGGGCCCTGGTGGTACTCAGGCTTTCCTGGGGTTTGTGTTGGTATGGTTGCCTTGTCAGGGCCTGGCGTGGAGGGCAAGTGGTCAGCATCCCAGGAGGATCCTCGGGGAGGACTTATCTGAGCAGGAAGCCCAGAAAGGGGACTCCGGGCACTGACCTCACTTCCTTGACGATAGAGGCCAACGGAACCTAGAACCCAGGTAACCGCGCGCCACATTCTAGAGACAGCCCAGCCCTCAGCTCACTTGGCTGAGGACGTGAGAACGTGACCATGTTCTCTCACTGCCTCCCCTTATCCCGCAGCCGTGGCCCAAGGACAGGCCCCCGTGAGGGTCTCATCCAGCGCTGCTGGCACTGGGCCCGGGCTCAGCACAGACGCCTCTGGCCAAGTGCCCGGGGCGACCCAAAGGTAACAGAGGGCGGCACATTCAGGTCGGTCCTGGCCCGGCCTCCACTCTGGTCCTCCCGGGGCACCCTGTGTCTCCCCTCCAGGGTGTAGTGTGTGTGCGTGAGCGCACGCGTGTGGATAGGGGGTTCCTGTGGGGTGGGCCACCCCGAGAAGGGGCATTTGATAAGGCTGAGAAGCTGGGTGGGCTGGTCCCGCCCACATACAGGTCAAGGCGGGCTGGGGGGGACATGGGGTGCAGGGATCTTTCTGCTCAAGGTGTGTCCTGAGCCCTGGAGGTCATCCCAGGTCAACCCAGGGGTGTCTGCGCTGACCCAGGTCCCTGAGCTGGGAGCAGCGGAAGCAGGGAGGTGGGCCAGGCAGGGCCCTGAAGCCTGTGGGCTAGTGTAGGTCACTGTGTTTGCAGAGCTGTCTGAGGAAGACAGAGGACCTGGGGGACCTGCCCCCCTGCTCCCGCAGTGAGCGTCCAGTGTGGCACATCATAGAGGAGAGCTCTCTGGAACCTCGTCCTGAAGATGGCCAGCGAAGGGCACCCACCCAGAGTCTGGCCCAAGTCTACATACAGCTTTTCATTGCCAGCTCTGACCTGGAGCACCAGGTCCATCTTCCCCCTGGTGCCTGGGAGGACCTGGAGGCCCCCGAAGCCGAGCCTGAGGGTAAGAATGCCGGGGGTGGGTGTATGAGAGTGCCTGGGTGGGGGCAGGGTGTGAGAGGCCTGGGATGGGGAGGGGGTGCTGGGTCCCTGGGGAGGAGGCCTAGGGGCTGCTCTTGGGCCAGGAGCAAAGACGGGCCTCAGACCACACCCTGCGCGATGTAGCCGGGAAGATGTCCCACGTGCGCTCCTGGCCTGGGCTTCCCTGGAAGGCTCTGTGTCTGGAAGGGCACGTGGCAAGGCCGGCTTGGGGTGACCACTCATCCTCTTATAGCTCCGGTCCCACCTCAGGATCCCGACGCTGAAACTTCAGAGGAACCAGGTGTTGGTGCAGGTGCCAGGGCAGCTTCAGAGCCTGAGGAAGGGCCACCTCCCGCCACAGGGCCCCCTCCAGAGGCTGCTCTGGATCCACGGCCTGCCTCTGGAGGGGCCCCTTCGGGACACCGGGAGCCAACACCAGGAGCCGACAGAGGACCCCACTCGTCTGCAGGCACAGCCGACCCCTGATGTTGTTCTGGGACGGCACCCACGGTTCTATCTGGATTATCTGGCCCTTCCAGACATATGGGTCTGGAACTCTCCTTCCAAGGAGATCTCCCGCCCTTCTGTCCACCTGATCTCCTACAATTTCTTTCCATTTCCTCCGATGAGTGTGTTAATGTTTTGCTTTTTTTCAGTTTGCTGTTTCTGTTGTATGTTGTCTATCATTCTGATTATTTTTCATTTTAATTAAATAATTTGAAAGTGGTGCTTTTTACCTTTTTAAACTGTAAGCATCGTGGGCACTTGGTACAGTCACAGTGTGTGCAGCCAGCACCACCGTCCAGGCCAGAGCACTTCCTTCCCCAGAGGAAACCCCGTCCCAGGGCCCTCGGGCCCCATTGTCCTCACCCCTGCCCCCCAGCAGCCCCCAGTCTGCTTTCTGTCTCTGCTCCTTCCTCTGGGAACCAATAAGCATGAGGTTTCTTTTTGGTGTTCTGGAATTAGATAATGGTCATGGTTTCAGAACATAGTGACTATCCTAAATATTCACTAATAAATGGTGAAGTATATTGCAATAAAAATAACGCTATCTGTAAACAAAGAAGTGGGGTATAAGGAAAAATAAGTCCCTGTATCATGATAGTAAATGCTCAAGACATTCGGCTTGCATGTATATGGGTTTTTTTTCCAAGGAAACACATCTCCATGGGTGAGTACCTGGCATTGTTGGAAATTAAAGAATTATGAGAAAGTATTCCTGCAGTTATGATGACAGCGATGCTAACAGCTAAATAACATGTCACGGCCAGGTGCCTCCCTGCGCCTGCCACAACCTGCTCCTTTTCTCACTCTCCAGGACATCGCTATGACCCTGCTTCCCCTGTTTGCATTAGAATAACCTGCAGGGCTTGTGAAAAGAGACTGTTGAGCGCCATCCCCCAAGTTTCTGACTCTGAGTCTGGGATCGAGTTCAGGAACTTGTTTTTCCTAACAAGTTCTAAAGCATTGCTGATGCTCCTGGTCAGGGTGCACATTTTGAGAACCACTGCCTAGATCATGGGTGTTATGGTTTGTCCCATTTTACAGGTGAGGACGGGCATGGAAGTGGGCACACAAGGTCAGGGGTGGTGCCAGGTTCCTCTCTAAAGTGAAGACATGGCATAAATGTGGGTCAGGCCAGCAGGGCTTAGAAAAGGAAGCTGATCTCTGGGGACTCTGCTCTCATCCCTCCCCAGCCCCCATCACTTACCTGGTAACTGAACCCTGGCTGCCAGGGGAAGTGAAATGTGGGCCCTGAGGCCACTGAGATAAAGAAGAGACTCTCCCTAGGGCCAGGCTCTCCACTTCAATGCCTGCTCACCTGATGTCTTCTTGAATGAAGACATGTTAGTTACAGGGAAAGTAAAATTTGCTGCCCACACTGGGTGTTCCTCCACACCTTTCTGCCCAGGAGGTTCCAGGAGGGTGTTTTCCCCACCCTCCCTGGGTGTTTCCTTGCTTGACCATTTCTCAGAGACAAAAACTCTGCTCCTTCCCTGTGATCATTCAAAGTCAGATTGTAAGCCTAGCTGCAACAACAATGCGTAAATGCCAACTTCAGATATTAACAACAATGAGGTTCATTCATTCACCAACTGTAAAGGCACACATAAATTCTTAAAAAACTTTGAGAACACAAAAAATAAATGGAACTGTATAATTAAGCATCCCAGATTCCCTATAAAAAAATTAAGAAAACAAATCAAGGAAAACTTCTCCACATGCATTTTGAAAATTTTACTGAGTTAGTAACTCCACTCCAGTGATTTATGTATGTTTTTCCCCATTTGTGAGATCTTAAAAATTTTCCAAGGAATTTTACTCCTGTACTTAAAGCTGGAAAAGAACCCTTGGCTCACATAATATTGTGTTCTGTGCTGATACCTTAGGCTGACATCCTGCAAATAGAATTCTATAGAAATAGATTCTATAGAAATAGGATTTCAGCAGTGCTGTTTTATGCCCCTTGACAAGTCATTTACAAAAGAGACTGTGTTAATTTAAGTCCCTAGCCTAGATTTATAAATCTTGTTTTTAAATATCTGGATTGATGTCTTCTTTTGAGATGCCCTCCTACTATGGTTGATAGGCTGGGTTATAGCCATGTGTCACCTGGGGGTTCTCCCCACAGCATTGAATTATTCCTTCCCAGGCACATATTATGATGCAAAGGGCAGCAGCCAGAACCGGGATCCCGCCGTTCTGGTAGTTGGCTGTGGCTTCGAAGGGGCAGAATCACATGCTAATAAACATTGGATTGTCAAGAACAGGTAAACTGCCAATAATCTGTATGAAATTGTAAAGGGAATCCATTTTGAATGAGCGTTAGACACAAGTCCCTGAACCTTTAAGCAAACTTCAGAAATCCCGAAATCTTTATCCCCTGTACAGTAGACACATAATAATGTTGGATTATAGCACTGAGTTACTGTTCTCAATATTACTAGCATATTGATATGGTTTTGTTACTAAAGCACTTTCTAAATTTGAGAAGCTTCATAATTCTGAAGTCCATCTGGCCCCAGTTTCCTTTCCCTGCCTCTCAATTAGCATTTCTGTGAAAGGTTTAGTGGGCAGAAGTTAATGTGCAGGTTTACAAATCAACCATGAACAGGAACTGAGTGATTCTCTCTGAATCTCTCGGCCTCTGGTGAATTATGAAGTCTCAGGTGTTAATGATAATAAAGATAAATTGTTGGATTTTTTGTAATAACAAGAAATCCCTCTTTTCTTTCAGCTGGATTACAGGCTGGGGCATGAATGGCTATGTAAAGATAGCCAGGGACCAGAACAACCACTGTGGAATTGCCTCCGCGGCCAGCTAGCCTACTGTGTGAGCGGATGGTGATAAGGAAGGACTTGACTGAGAACAGACTCTCCCTGGGAGGAATTTTGTTTTAAATGGACCAGACCCTTTTGTATGGATTAAAAACACTTAATCATTAAAAATCCAAGTTGTGGTTTGAATTCTGTGACATTTTGCCCTGGAAAACCTGACCACTTCTCCTATTACTGTTATAAACAGCTTTGTATGATTAACTTACCTAACTCTTGAAAGTTTATGTTTGAAAGGATGCATAAGTTTTTAAATTTTAAAATAAAACAATGTCAAAGTAGAGGTGGTGTTTATATTTTTAATACATTTCTTTTGTTTTGTTTTTTGTACAGTCAAATTTAAATTAAGCTGCAAACCCGTAAGTGAACGTGCCCTGCCAGTGGTCCATTAGGAGAATGGCAGGGTCTCCTACCCTGCTGGGTATTATGTGCACATCTCAAGTCAGCTGCCCGTTGGCAGAGTCTGAACAACCTTTGAATGGAGCAAAATATAAAAGACAATGTATAAAGCCAAAAGTAAATTATTTTAATGAGGAAAAAATTTACAATTTAGAAAGTGCACAGATGCATAGGATTTCTAAACTAAAAAGGGGCCTTAGATCATGATAATTTGGCCCAACAGGGGACAACCCAGCCTAGTTACAAAACTAATGTCGTGGAGCCAGTTTCCGGTGCATGTTCCCCAATTACCAGTGAAGACCACATGGCCACTTTGTTGTCAAGGAAGGACCGGACACAGCGGGTTGCCAGGAGTGTTTGTGTTGGGTCCACAAGGGGTGAAGAGTCAGCTCCCAGATGTGAGGCTGGCCTTCAAAATAGCGCTGTGGCCTCAGAGGGGGTCTTGTGTGAGAGCATCCAAGTGATAGCCTGAGGCAGAATTTGCACCCAGTACCAAATGTTTCGTTCACAGAAAGGTTAATACTATAACATAACCTTGTTGACTTATTGCTATTCAGGTTTCACAAATCAGCACTTTGTATTCATAGAGCAGATCCCCTGAGTGTAAAGAAGGAACAGGCTGCTCTCACAGTGCGTCGCACTCCCATCTACTTAATGCTCGGTGACAGTGGGGGCCATCTACATGCTCTGCAGAAAAGGATATATGACTCCAGATGCCCACACGGGTCATCTGCAATTATGAATATTTCTTAAAAATGAAACAACTGCAAGTTCTTAAAAAAGAAACAAAGAAAATCAGATACAAGAGCAAGACAAGATATAATCATACAACCCTTATCGTTACAAATAGCTAACACTTGTTGAGGACTTAGTCTATGCCAGACACGTGAGAAATCTCAAGTTGTAATACCTGGTCAGACTGTTCTCACCTCTTGTTATGGATTGTCTCTCCAGACGTCAAATATCATGGAGGATTACGAGCCAGCTTCACTGTTGCATGCACGTAGCTGTAAGGGTAATTTGCTCCTGCTGTGAGCACTGCCAGACTGAACGTCCGGTTGAATGACAGTGTTTCTGAGAAGTCCAAGAAATTTTTGAATAGGTTCATCTTTTTCTCTAGGATTTTGTGTCAATACAATAATAATGCTGCTAAGTGGCAGCCCTACAGTAGTCACAGCTGTTCTGATAACAATTACGCTAAACCACTAAAACGCGGCTAGTCTTCAAATTTCTATATCCTGAAGTTCTGTATGATATTAATAGCTTTTTGTCTATATGGCAAATGCCTTCTTGTGATAAAATTTTAATAATTACTTAAATATCTATGTTGAGCATTTAGAATGCTGAAGCAATATAAATTTTGAATGAGAAATTACAGCTGAAAATTACTCTTGTTAATACATGCTAGAGACTGCTTTTTTGTTGTCAGAAAAGTAAGCTAAATTGTTATGTATGACTTTTTGTCAGAGCAAAGACTCATGTAATTATTTTAAGAATCTTGTGTGAGTTGGTAATTGTATTTCTCATTATGCATTGATATATCCTTAAATAGGGAAAACTGAATCAAATTATGTAAATTGGGATGATTCCCCATTAACTTATGTCCTAATTATGTTTCAATGGGTAGTCTCTTAATATTTTAATTTGATCTTTTTCTATTTCTCCTACTTCCAATCTCCCTAAAACACACACACACAGACACACACACACACACACACACATATACACACACTCACAAGTCTGCCCTTTGTTAAATTTTCTGGAAGAGTATTTTTTAAAGCATTTCAAATGCAGGCGGTGAGTTTTAATTTACCTTTCTGAGAAGACTGAATGGTTTTGTATTGGTGTTGTGAACTGTTATAAAACAGTGACATCTTCTTTGAGTTTTGAGGCTGAAGAGAACCGAAGCAGTCACCTAATGCATCTTCTCACCAATAGGAGAACTGGGCACAGCCAGCATAAAGTTACCCAGATAAGAAGGACAAGTCCATTCAAGAGGCTGGTCCAAACACAGGCACAGGGACTCTCCTATGTCAAAAATCCAGAAATGGCAAAATGAAAGCTACTAAATCAAAAAAGGTATATTGTAAGGGTTTATTGTGCATGTAAGAACAGTTCACATGCTGTCACAAGAACAGACCCAGAGACCAATGGAACAGACTAGAGAGTCCAGATATTAACCCAAGCATATATGGTCAATTAATATACGATAAAGGAACCATGGATACACAATGGGGAAGTGACAGCCTCTTCAACAACTGGTGTTGGCAAAAATGGACAGCTACATGCAAGAGAATGAAACTGGATTACTGTCTAACTCCATACAAAAAAGTAAACTCGAAATGGATCAAGGACCTGAAGTAAGTCATGAAACCATAAAACTCTTAGAAAAGACAGCATAGGCAAAATTCTCTTGAATATAAACATGAGCAACTTTTCATGGACATACCTCCCTGGGCAAGCAAAAATGAACAAGTGGGACTATATCAAACTAAAAAGCTTCTGTACAGCAAAGGACACCATCAGTAGAACAAAAATACATCCTACAGTATGGGAGAATATATTCATAAAAGATATATACAACAAGGGGTTGACATCCAAAATATATAAAGAGCTCACATGCCTCAACAACCAAAAAGCAAATAACCGAATTAAAAAATGGGCAGAGGGTCTGAATAGACACTTCTCCAAAGAAGAAATTCAGATGGCCAACAGGCACATGAAAAGATGCTCCATATTGCTAATCATCAGAGAAATGCAAATTAAAACCACAATGAGATATCACGTCACACCAGTAAGGAATGGCCAACATCCAAAACACAAACAACAACAAATGTTGGCGAGGATGTGGAGAAAAGGGAACCCTCCTACACTGCTGGTGGGAATGCAAATTAGTTCAACCATTGTGGAAAGCAGTATGGAGGTTCCTCAAAAAACTCAAAATAGAAATAGCATTTGACCCACGAATTCCACTCCTAGGAATTTACCCTAAGAATGCAGCAGGCCAGTTTGAAAAAGACATATGCACCCCTATGTTTATCGCAGCACTATTTACAATAGCCAAGAAAAGGAAGCAACCTAAGTGTCCATCAGTAGATGAATGGATAAAGAAGAGTGGTACATATACACAATGGAATATTATTCAGCCATAAGAAGAAAACAAATCCTACCATTTGCAACAACATGGATGCAGCTAGAGGGTATTGTGCTCAGTGAAATAAGCCAGGCAGAGAAAGACAAGTACCAAATGATTTCACTCATCTGTGGAGCATAAAAACAAAGCAAAAAGTGAAGTAACAAAACAGAAGCAGACTCAGAGAACCCCACAATGGACTAACAGGTACCAAAGGAGAGGGACTGGGGAGGATGGGTGGGAAAGGAGGGAGAAGGGGAATAAGGGGCATCACAATTAGCACACATAATGTAGGGTGGGAGCACAGAGAAGGCAGTACAGCACAGAGGAGACAAGTAGTGACTCTATAGCATCTCACTACTGATGGACAGGGACTGGAATGGGGTGTGTGTGGGGGACTTGATAATCGGGGGAATCTCGTAACTACAATGTTGCTCATATGATTGTCTATAATAAGAAGACAGAGAACAGTTCTTTTACTTAATAATAAGTAAAAGAACAGTTCACATGCAAACTGGGAGCTTTCTTATGAAGCTCAAGGTCATGACATCACAATATGGCTTTTAAAGTGAAAATGAGGGTGTCTAGCCTTTACAATGATTGGTTGTTATATCGGGGGAAAAGTGATTTACCTCACATCATTTAAGAAGATGACTCAGGTTCTTTTATTTTGTTAGATGCATTTACACGGAACAAGTTAAGTTTCACTCATGTTCCTGAAAGAAAGCAGATTTAATTTTGCTAATGTGGCTAAGATGGTTTTGTCTGCTCAGCAAATTCTCACATCTGGCTTCATTTTTGTATTTAAAGTTAACAATTCCCTGCTTTTGGTCGTTCTCTCAGAATGAAGAGTGTGACCAACCACCACTGCTGAGGAAGGTAGGCTGAAAATCACAGTCATTGTTTGCAGTAGTTGGGTCAGGAGGATGGAGTGTTGTGCGGTCCCTGTGACCAGCAGTTACGTTGTGATCATGGACATGGCTGGTCAGATCACTTCGTGCTTTCAGGTGTCTTATCCTGATGGATATTACTAGGAGTGTGAGTGGCTGCCAAAAAGCATTTAGAACACTTGGGAGAATACTATGCACTTAGGACATCAATATGATTATTATAAGGAAATCAGTATCTAAGGAGGTCTTCCTGCGCGGCATTTGGTGACAGGGAAGAAAAGTCAGAGCTACTCAGGTCGGGCCGGCTGGTCACTGGATGCCCACGCGTTCCCTCTTGAAGTTTCAGGGGTCAAGACGGATGACCTGGGATTGTCATTCAGGAAAAGAGCTCTTCGAATGCAGATAGCATTTCCATTTCAGAATGACAGAGTCATGTGCAATAGAATCCTGACCAGTTTTGCACTTTGGACTGAAATATATACATTACATATGTATTAATGTGTCTATACACCCCTGCATATACATACGCATTCGTGCGCACGCGGGGTGTGTGTGTGTGTGGGTGTGGGTGTTTGTGGGTGGGTGTGGGGATGTGTGTTTGTGGAGGGGGGCGGGTTTGGGTGTATGGGTGCGCTGCTACAAATACCCCAGGGTGAGGAGAGGTCCTGGTATGACACACACGCCCACGCGTGGGAACACCTGCCAGGAGGATCAGCCCGCAGTTTCCCAACATCCCGCCCCAGGTAGACGGCTCAGGTCAACAACTGTCCCAGGAGAGGCTTCTCTGCTTTCCCGCGCAGTGCGCAAGCGCCAGGGGGCGGAGCCCAGCGCTCGGCCGCTCCGCCCCCAGGCGCGCAGACGCCTTTGGGCCGCGCCGCGCGTTGTTTGACCCGCTTGCTTTCGGGAAGGAGGCCGGAGCGCTGGGAATGGCCGCCGTGGCGGAGCAGTGGGTGCTGGTGGAGGTGGTCCAGGCGCTCTGCGAGGTGAGCTCGGGGCCCCGGGGACGTGGGACGGTGCGCGGGCTGTGTTCGGAGGCCTGGGCGGCCCGGCCCGGTCCCTCAGCGTCCGTCTCTGGAAGGACTCGCGGGCGCACCCGCCCCGGACGCCGAACGTAGGGAGGGCCGGCGAGAGCCGGAAGCGAGGGTCTCGGTTTGAGCTCCGGCGAGTACGGAGTTCCCTCCGGCCCTGTCCCGGCGCGACAGGAGCGCGTGGAAGAGGGCGCAGGAGAGAGGCTGGTCCCCCAAAACCAGAGTAGGAGCTGTTGGTAAAACGGGGTGGTGGAAACAGCGGGACATCTGAGTCTGGAAAGGCCCCAGGGAAGTCGGGGCCTTGGAACTGTGCAGCGGGAAATAGGGAAAAGAATTGCGATACGTTGGGGTTTGTTTTTGTCGGGGCGCGAGGTTAGAAAAGAAACCAAATGATTTAAGATTTAGGAATATGAAATAGTTTGTCATTATTCCGCGTATGTCCCACTTTCTATCCTGTAAAGATAAAACAAATTTAGAGTTTTAGAGGAAGAGTAGTTTTTTTTTGAAAGGTCACTCTTTAGGTGTGTTAGATAATATGAGATGAAAATACCAGTTTTAGAGAATGTTCATTCATTTGACATGGCATTCACCGAGCTTTGCTGCCTTGTTCGGTAGACCTTACTGCATATTGTTCTCTGAGTTTTTCAGAACGGTCGTCACTAACCACACGTGGCTCTTAGGCACTTGAAATGTGTCTGGTGCAACTGAGGAACTAAAAGTTTCATTTAATTTAATTTATGTGTGTATCTAAATAACTGCCTGGTGCCTGGGTGCTGCAGTTTCAGACAGCACAGATGTAGACGCTGGCAATAGTGGGTGAACAAACAGGTAAAAGTCCCTGTCCTTATATCATCTAAATTCGTGTCAAGTGAATCTCGTTCTTCTATGGATAATTTTTTAAAAACTGGATATGGCTGCTTACTGGCAGCTGATGATGGTGTCTTCCATTAAGACTTATCAGGACTTCCTGAAAAAGAGTTGACAGAGCATATGCGGCATAAATGCTGTCCAACATTAGGTCAATTATGGTATCTAATTAAATTTTTTTTAGAAATGAATAATATTCTGCTATGCTCTTGGTCCCAATTTGGAGACTGCATAATTGACCAAGCATGAGACTTGGGATAAATGCTTCTGGGTGTAACATTTACAGGAAAGGAAGCTGCATTTGTGATTTGTATTAAGTCACTAGACGGTATCTCAGTTTCTCTTAGGATGATTTCTTTGTGGAGTGAGATGTTTAACTGGTGACTTGGACGGATGCCTGCTAGAATCCAAGTACAGGTGACCCTCGAACAACACAAGGGTTAAGAGTGCCCACCCCCAGCTGTCTAATCCACACGCAACTTGACTCCCGAAACACTTAACTTCTAATAACCTGCTGTTGACCATAAGTCTTACCAGTAACATAAGCAGTCAATTAACAACATATTTTGTATGTGTCTATATGTATTTTATACTGCATTCTTGCAGTAAGCTAAAGAATACTTTTTCTTTCTTTTTAAATAATTTATTTTGGATCATTAATCTACAATTACATGTGCAATATTATGATTATTAAACAACCCCCTTCATCAGGTCCCCACCACCAATCCCATTACAGTCAGTGTCCATCAGCGTAGTGAGATGCTATAGAATTACTACTTGTCTTCTCTGAGTTGTACAACCCTCCCCGTGCCCCCCTAACATTACATCTGCTAATCATAATGCCCCTTTTTCCCTCTTATCCCTCCCTTCCCACCCATCTTCCCCAATCCCTTTCTCTTTGGTAACTATTAGTCCGTTCTTGGGTTCTGTGAGTCTGCGGCTGTTTTGTTCCTTCAGTTTTTTTCTTTGTTCTTATACTCCACGTATGAGTAAAATCATTTGATACTTGTCTTTTTTGGCTTGGCTTATTTCACTGAGCATAATTCCCTCTAGCCCCATCCAAGTTGTTGCAAATGGTAGGATTTGTTTTCTTCTTATGGCTGAATAATATTCCATTGTGTATATGTACCACCTCTTCTTTATCCATTCATGTACTGATGGACACTTAGGTTGCTTCCATTTCTTGGCTATTGTAAATAGTGCTGCGAGAAACATAGGGGTGCATCTGTCTTTTTCAAACTGCACTGCTGTATTCTTAGGGTAAATTCCTAGGAGTGGAATTCCTGGGTCAAATGGTATTTCTATTTTGAGTTTTTTGAGGAACCTCCATACTGCTTTCCACAATGGTTGAACTAATTTGCATTCCCACCAGCAGTGTAGGAGGGTTCCCTTTTCTCCACATCCTCGCCAACATTTGTTGTTTGTGTTTTGAATGTTGGCCATCCTCACTGGTGTGAGGTGATATCTCATTGTGGTTTCAATCTGCATTTCTCTGATGATTAGCGATGTGGAGCATCTTTTCATGTGCCTGTTGGCCATCTGAATTTCTTCCTTAGAGAAGTGTCTATGTCCTCTGCCCATTTCTTATGTGGATTATTTGCTTATTGTTTGTTAAGGTGCATGAGTTCTTTATATATTTTGGATGTCAACCCCTTATCGGATACGTCATTTATGAATATATTCTCCCATACTGTATGATGTCTTTTTGTTCTACTGATGGTGTCCTTTGCTGTACAGAAGCTTTTCAGCTTGATATAGTCCTACTCGTTCATTTTTGCTTTTGTTTCCCTTGCCTGGGAGGTATGTTCATGAAGAAGTCGCTCATGTTTATGTCCAGGAGATTTTTGACTATGTTTTTTTCTAAGAGTTTTGTGGTTTCCTGACTTACATTCATGTCTTTGATCCACCTTGAGTTTACCTTTGTGTATGGGGTTAGACAGTAGTCCAGTTTCATTCTCTTGCATGTAGCTATCCAGTTTTTCGAACACCAGCTGCTGAAGAGGCTGTCATCTCCCCATTGTATATCCAAGGCACTTTTATCAAATATTAATTGACTGTATATGTTTTGGTTAATGTTTGGATTTTCTATTCTGTTCCTCTGGTCTGTGGGTCTGTTTTTGTGCCAATACCAAATTGTCTTGATTACTGTGGCTTTGTAGTAGAGCTTGAAGTCAGGGAGTGTAATTCCCCCTTTTTTATTCATCCTTCTCAGGATTGCTTTGGCTATTTGGGGTCTTTTGTCGTTCCATATGGATTTTAGAATTATTTGTTCGAGTTCATTGAAGAGAGCTATTGGTAGTTTGATAGGGATTGCGTTGAATCTGTAGATTGCTTTAGGTAGTATAGCCATTTTGACAGTATTTATTCTTCCTAGCCAAGAGCATGGGATGCATTTCCATTTGTTAGTGTCCTCTTTAATTTCTCTTAGGAGTGTCTTGTAGTTTTCAGAGTACAGGTCTTTCACTTCCTTCGTTGGGTTTATTCCTAGGTATTGTATTGTTTTTGATGCAATTGTGAATGGAGTTGTTTTTCTTATTTCTCTGTTAGTTCATCATTAGTGTATAGTAAAGCAACAGATTTCTGTGTATTAATTTTGTATCCTGCAACTTTGCTGAATTCAGATATTAGTTCTAGTAGTTTTGGAGTGGAGGCTTTAGGGTTTATTATGTACAATATCATGTCATCTGTAAATTGTCACTATTTGACTTCTTCTTTATCAATCTGGATGCCTTGTATGTCTTTGTTTTCTCTGATTGCTGTGCTAGGACCTCCAGTACTATGTTGAATAACAGTGGAGAGAGTGGGCATCCCTGTCTTGTTCCCGATCTTAGATGAAAAACTTTCAGCTTCTCGCCATTAAGTATGATGTTAGCTGTGAGTTTGTCATATATGGCCTTTATGATGTTGAGGTCCTTGCCGTCTATACCCATTTTGTTGAGAGTTTTAATCAGGAATGGATGCTGAATTTTGTCAAATGCTTTTTCAGCATCTATGGAGACGATCATGTGGTTTTTGTTCTTCTTTTAGTTGATGTGGAGGATGATGTTGATGGATTTTCAAATGTTGTACCATCCTTGCATCCCTGGGATGAATCCCACTTGATCATGGTGTATGATCCTCTTGATGTATTTTTGAATTCAGTTTGCTAATATTTTGTTGAGTATTTTTGCACCTACGTTCATCAGGGATATTGGTCTGTAATTTTCTTTTTTGGTGAGGTTTTTGCCAGGTTTTGGTATTCGAGTGATGCTGGCTTCTTAGAATGAGTTTCGAAGTATTCCCTACTCTTCTATTTTTTGAAAAACTTTAAGGAGAATGGGTGTTATTTCTTCTTTATATGTCTGATAGAATTCAGAGGTGAATCCATCTGGTCTGGGGGTTTTGTTCTTGGGTAATTTTTTGATTACCGATTCAATTTCGTTGCTCGTGATTGGTCTGTTTAGTTTTTCTGTTTCTTGCTTGGTCAGTCTTGGACGGTTGTGTTTTTCTAAGAAGTCGTCCATTTCTTCTTTGTTTTCCAGCTTGTTAGCATATAGATTCTCATAATATTCTCTTATAATTCTTTGTATTTCTGTGGGGTCTGTCGTTATTTTTCCTTTCTCATTTCTGATTCTGTTTATGTATGTAGATTCTCTTTTTCTCTTAATGAGTCTGGCTAGGGGTTTATCTATTTTGTTTATTTTTTCAAAGAGCCAGCTCTTGGTTTTATTGAATTTTTTGTATTGTTTTATTCTTCTCAATTTTATTTATTTCTTCTCTGATCTTTATTATCTCCCTCCTTGTGTTACTTTGGGCCTCATTTGTTCTTTTTCCAATTTCAGTAATTGTTTCTTTAGACTATTCATTTGGAAATGTTCTTCGCTCCTTTAATAGGCCTGGATTCCAATATACTTTCCTCTTAGAACTGCCTTTGCTGCATCCCACAGAAGTTGTGGCTTTGTGTTGTTGTTGTCATTAGTCTCCATATATTCTTTGATTTCTGTTTTGATTTGGTCGTTAACCCATTGATTAGTTAAGAGAATGTTAAGTCTCCATGTAATTTTGATCCTTTTTGATATCTTTCTAAAATTTATTTCTAGTTTTATACCTTTGTGATCTGAGAAGTTGGTTGGTAGGATTTCAATATTTTTGAATTTCCTGAGGTTCTTTTTGTGGCCTAGTATGTGGTCTATTCTGGAAAATGTTCCATGTGCACTTGAGAAGAATGTGTATCCTGCTGCTTTTGGGTGCAGTGTTATGTAGGTGTCTGTAAGGTTCATCTGTTCTAGTGTGTTGTTCAGTGCCTCTGTGTCTTTACTTATTCTCTGTCTGGTTGATCTGTCCTTTGTAGTGAGTGGTGTGTTGACGTCTCCTAAAATGAATGCATTGCTGTCTAGTTCCTCCTTTAATTCTGTTAGTATTTGTTTCATATATGCCGTCGCTCCTCTGTTGGGTGCATATATATTTATAATGGTTATATCTTCTTGTTGGACTGACCCCTTTATCATTATGTAATGTCCTTCTTTATCTCTTGCTGCTTTCTTCGTTTTGAAGTCTATTTTGTCTGATACAAGTACTGCAACACCTGCTTTTTTCTCCTTGTTTGCATGAAATATCTTTTTCCATCCCTTCACTTTTAGTCTATGTATGTCTTTGGGTTTAAAGTGAGTCTCTTGAAGGCAGCATATAGATGGATCTGGTTTTTTTATCCATTCAGTGACTCTATGTCTTTTGACTGGTGCATTCAGGCCATTTACATTTAGGGTGTTTATGGATAGGTATGTACTTATTGGCATTGCAGGCTTCAGATTCATGGTTACCAAAGGTTCAAGGGTAACTTCCCTACTATCTAAAAGTCTAACAACTAACTTAATATGCTATTACAAAAACAATGTAAAGCTTCTTTTTTTGTTTGTTTGTTTCCTCCTTTTTCTTTCTTTTCCATTCTTTATGTATTAGGTTTCATATTCTATACTGTTTGTCTATCCCTTGATTGACTTTGGGGATAGTTAATTTAATTTTGCATTTTATTAGTAATTAGCTGTTCTATATTCTTTACTGTGGTTTTGTTACCTCTTGTGACAGCTATTAAACCGTAGGAACACTTGCATCTATAGCAGTCCCTCCAAAGGACACTGTAGAGATGGTTTGTGGGAGGCAAATTCTCTCAGCTTTTGCTTATCTGGGAATTGTTTAATCCCTCCTTCAAATTTAAATGATAATCTTGCTGGATAAAGTAATCTTGGTTCAAGGCCCTTCTGCTTCATTGCATTAAATACATCATGCCACTCCCTTCTCGCCTGTAAGGTTTCTGCTGAGAAGTCTGATGATAGCCTGATGGGTTTTCCTTTGTATGTGATCCTCTTTCTCTCTCTGGCTGCTTTTAATAGTCTGTCCTTATCCTTGATCTTTGCCATTTTAATTACTATAAGTCTTGCTGTTGTCTTCCTTGGGTCCCTTGTGTTGGGAGATCTGCGCACCGCCATGGCCTGAGAGACTATCTCCTTCCCCAGATTGGGGAATTTTTCAGCAATCACCTCCTCAAAGATGCTTTTTATGCCTTTTTCTCTCTCTTCTTCCTCTGTTACCCCTATTATGCGAATATTTTTCCGTTTGGTTAGTCACACAGTCCTGTCAATATTCTTTCATTCTTAGAGATCCTTTTTTCTCTCTGTGCCTCAGCTTCTTTGTATTCCTCTTCTCTAGTTTCTATTTCATTTATTGTCTCCTCCACCATATCCAATCTGCTTTTAATACCATCCATTGTGTTCTTCAATGATTGGATCTCTGACCGGAATTCATTCCTGAGTTCTTGAATATCTTTCCGTACTTCCATGAGCATGTGTATGATTTTTATTTTGAACTCCCTTTCAGGGAGAGTCATAAGGTCCATATCATTTAAATCTTTCTCAGGTGTCGTGTTCATAATTTTACTCTGGACCAGATTCCTTTGGCGTTTCATATTTGTTTATGGCGCCCTCTAGTGCCCAGAAGCTCTACTCTCTGGTGCTGCCCAGTCCCTGAAGCAATGCGGGGATTGCAGGGGAGTGGTATTGGTGCCTCTGGGGAGGAAAGGGCTGTTTGCTGGTTCCTGGCTTCTATGCCTGTCTCCACCGCCTGAACCAGTGGGCTGAGCACACAGGTATAAGCTTTTGTGCTTTGTGTTTTTAGTTGCTGTAGACAGATCTTCCCTCTGGCTGGCCTAACACCAGGGAAGGATTTCCCGTTTGCAAGCCCGGTGGGGCTGGCCAGAAGAAAGGCGCACTAGTCTGGCTGTCACAGAAGGGGTTCTTGGATCTGTGCGGGCAGCCAGGGAGCTGGAGCACCTGAAGATCGTGAAAGCTCCCAACCTGCTGGGCAGAGTGCACCCGGACAATTTTGTCTGCCTGTCCTTTCTCCTGAGCAGTAAGCTCTATGCAATCCTTGCCCCTTTAGCAGCCCTTTTTCTAAGGGCCTCTTTGTTAGGAAGTCTCTCAGACTGCCCGTCTTTCTTTTGTCCCCGAGCAGCTGGGTATGGATCCCTGCTTTCACAAACAGCTGGATTCTTAGTCTCTCCAGGAATTCTGCCTGTCTTAGCTTTCCAACCCCGTAATTACAAGAGTATCATGCAAGCACCATGAAATGTGGGTTTGTGCTACCAGAGCAGATCTCCAGAGTTAGGTATTCAGCAGTCCCACATCTCCACTTCCTCCCTGCACCGTTCCTGTTCCTCCCACTGGTGAGCTGGGGTGCGTGAAGGTGTTGGATCCCGCAGGACCACAGCTTTAGTACATTACCCTTTTCCGTGAGGGTGCTCTTGTCTCCAGGTGTATGCAGTGTGTTGCCGTCCTCTTTCCCGTTGCTCTTTCAAGAGTAGTTGTAGTAGCTTTATTTTCATATTATATGAGGTTTTAGGAGGAAGCCTCTGTCTCACCTCTCATGCCGCCATCTTTAATCCCAGTTCTGTTTATATTTGAGGTAGCACTTTTCTTACTGGAAGGAGACATCCAGTTGAGTTAAAGGTTAGGGGCCTAAAATGAAGACCTCTTAGTAAATATGTGCCCCATCTGGTGTGAGACTCCTTCCTGGTCTAAGTGTGACACCAGAGCTAGAAGCCAAAGGGCAGACTCTGGATCTTCCTGTGGCCAAAACAATAACAAGAAAAATGTAGAAAGCTGGAAAGACAAATCACAAAGTGCAAAAGCTGTTCCCCACCCCCATGCCAGGGACACATGTGATATCGCAGTGGTCCACTGACCCTCAAAAGCCAATGTTGTAAAAAAGGGATAATGGGCAACACAGGCAATTCCAAATGAAAGGCAAGGAGCACAGGGAGTGTGTGGCACGATGAGAATGTGCAAATGTACACACTGTGGAGATTGCCCTGGTCCTCAGCAGACTGGAGGCTCTCTAGTCTGGTGACCAGCAGCCCTGGTGCCACTGTGAGCAAGCAGAGGCTGCAGGGGCCCTAGAGAGACATCCTGGCCCTGCAGTGGGGATAGGCTGGCCCTGGGTCTCAGAGGGCCCCCAGTGTCCAAGGCTGGCTGCCTGGTCAGCCGGGGTGGCAGCACCCCTGAGCTCAGAGGGGGCTGAAGCCTGAGGGTGCACAGAGGCCAGGGAAGCCAGGTCTCCCACTCCAGGAGGCTGTGTGTGGAACGGTGCTTAGAAATGATCCAGAGTCAGGGAGATGGGTTCCTAGACCCAGCTCACCCTCTCTCTGGCTGGTCAGCCCAGGACAGCGCTGAGCCCACAGAGTCCCCATGTGTGACATGAACCAATCTCTGAGTCCTCCTCGTGGGCTGTTGGAAGACTCACATGAGGAATGAACATGGAGTGACTGTCTGGTGCCTGGAGGACATAAAGAGCCACATGGCAGCTGGGGACAGCAGGCCTGCAGGACAGGGTCTGCTGTCCCTGTCTAGGAGCCCCTGCTGCTGTCCCACCCCCCCCCCAGGAATGCTCAGGGACATTCCAGGAGGAGGGAAGAGGGTCCAAGGCGACAGCAGGCTCAGGGGGAGGAGGCTCAGTGCTGGACCAACAGTGGGACACACTCCGGGCCACCATCTGGGGCCTGTGCTGTGACACCCTCTGACCCCACCCCAAAGATAGGGCCCTCTTGGATGGACTCTGGCCTCTGGGGCTCCGTGCTCTCGGCCACTCACTCAGCAGACACTCCCCCCTGGGGTACACGGAGCACGGCAGCTTCCTGCTGGAGCGCGATCCGCCACCTCCCTGCCCACAGGACACCCATGCGCACAGTGTGACAGGAAAGGGGTGGTCCACGGGGTTGGCAGGGCTGGTGAGCCCAGGAATCCACGCCTGAAAACACGGCCAGGACTGCAAGAATGACAGAGAACATTCACTTAGATCCTAAAGGACCCTAAATTCAGAATTCAGACCTGCCAATGGTCCTTTATGCAGCCTAAGCTGGTCCAGCTCCTGGGGCAGATGGTTTTCCATTCCAGGTATCCAGGGCTTCTTATAATAAAAGACAAACCATGGCTGGCAGAAAGAAAAGTGGCATCCCAAAATTCTCACTTCCTTATGCCTAAGAGAACCACAACTCGGGGGGAAACACACTGCAGTATGGAGGTCTCGTTCTTCCCACATCCTAGAGGGCCACGCTGGGCTACCAAGGTCTCCTTATCTGCAGTAGGGTCGGGCAAAGAGAAGCTCTTTCAGTTCTGCAAACTGGGTAGCTAGGATCAAGGGAAGAATTCTTAATTATTTCTGTATCATAGAAAAGTTGTGATTTCAAACAGAATTTACATACATACATAAAAAAATATATATATGTATATAATGAAATAAAAAACTACATTCCATACACCTAGTTGATTTGCTTTGTCATTTTTAGGGATCCCTCCCTACATTTTCTAGGGCCACTTGGCATATGCCCAAGTAGCTACTTCTTTAATAGGGGCCTGGTCAGCACATGGCCTGCATCTCCTGCAAACTGTCAAGTGCTTGTCTCTGCAGTTCACTGCCTAGGTCTCCATGCCTCATTTCAGCTGACCCCTGAGTGTTAAAGGTAAAGCAACATTGGTTTAGCCTGGCTTTTTGTTTAGTTACTTGGGAAGAAAAAAAGATGAGTAGACTGACTAGAAAAGTCTCCTCAAAGCATATCTATTTCAGGAAACCCTCTGATCTATGCTGTCTGACTTTCCTACTTTTTCTTCAAGTCCATTCATATTAATTGATACTTAAGGATGCTGTTTATTCGACAGCGATGGAAAGGGGCCCATCAGTACTGAGCTGGGAATCATTTTAACAAGGAAGAGTGTATATTTAGAACAGATACCATGCAGAGTGGGAGGCACAGCGAATGCAGCAGGGACTGGGCATAATGCACAGGAAAAAACCCCAAAGTCAGACAGGCGCCACCGACTAGCCCAAACGGATTTCATCCTCACTCATCACTCCACCAATTACACCTCAGAGTACGTCCCTCCTCGCTCTTTCTAACACCGCAACCTGCAGCTGGGTAGCTGGGAGAATGAAGTCCATTATGTACATTTTACTCATCCTTCAGGTCCTCCTCACACCCTGCCTTTCTGTGAGGTCACCCCCACCGCCCCTGCCTCTGAGCAGCAGTGCTTCCTCTGCGCCCAGACTCCTGGCCAGGACAGGAGGGGAGCGGGAGGGACGGGGCACTCTATTCCCACCCACAGAAATTTAACTCTGCCTCTTTTTTGACCCTGCCCAGGATCCAAGGCCAAGGTTCCTTCACCATTGATTGATTGATTATCCCATTTTCTCCTGTGTACAACGAATCCGATCTTTCCAGAACAGTAGCACCTACATTCTCCTCTGTGGCTTGTCTCACCACTAATGCCTGAGCTCTCTGAACGCTCGGACTTGGTTCATGGATCTCAGAGTACTGCTCTCTCGTGCACAGGCCAGTGCTAAGCACCCAACACGCCTCCATAAATACCTGTGCGCCCAACTCTTGATTCAGAATTTCCCCAAACTCTCCTCTTTGGCCGTAAAGAATGAAGCGAAATGTATATGACCCTCTGTGGTCTAGATACAATGAGCTAAAACTTTTGCTACGCAGACTGCGGCACAGCCCAGTGGCTGGGTACAACAAATAAGGCAACTGACATTCACACAGCGCCTGTTGGTGGGCAGCCATCTGGTCTGAAGCGGCGGCCACAGCCGGAGGACTTTCCTTCCTCCGCGTGATCAGAGCAACTGAAATTCTCCCATCAGCATAGACCCTCATGTAAAAGACGTCAACCACAAAAGGAGAGGCAGAACCCCCCCCCCACACCATTTGTTGACACCACACACTGAAATAGTGAACGGGAGTGTCCTGTTGGACTCACAGCCCAGGCACAGGTGGTAGCCATTCTTTCTGGAGCTGACTTCTGCTACGATTTTGTGCAAGTAATTTGACTTTCCTGAACTTTCTTCCATTTACTTAGGAAATAATAGCTATATTTTAATTAGGAGAAATGGCCTCATTCCTAAAATAGATGCGAACAATGCAAATATATTTGCCCAGATATATGTTGTGAAGTCTCACATGGAGTTTGCAAATCAATAATAAATAAATAAATACAGTGGTAAGAGGCTTGCACTTAGGAGTATAATTGAAATACCAATCAACATCCTAGGATGTCCTTTGAAATTCCTACGTGAAGAGGTAAAGTTGAAGACAAACTGTGCATTCTTTTACCCTAAGAAAAATCAGGGAAAAGTTAAGCTGTGGAATATGATGTTTCATTAACACTAGGAAAACTTCAGATGTTTGCTTTTCTGGCTTTATGATTTTCAAATGTACGTATTTTAGTAAGGTGAAAGACAATTCAGCGTAGATCATGCCTCTTTAGCACCTGCCCAGCACTCCTCTGGGAATACTATGGGGCCTCAAGAACACAGGGTTCCTGCCATGGAAGGTGAATTGAATAAATGAAGTCCATGGTTTAGCAACTTGCCAGTTTGGGGTACCAATGTGTATTTTGAATATTTTTAACTCAGGAGACCATTACTGTTATTTTTCTTTCAGAACTACATGGGCACCCATCAAAGTCCCCTGCTCCTTGCCCTTGTCCTGAGCTGAATCTTAAGACATCAAAAATATTCCAAAATGTCACAGCTGACTCTAAGGTCTAAGAGTTGCCATTACCTTGAGCCTGGTCATGGGGTGGATTTTATTCAGCAACAACTGACAGTAGGGGAAAGAGCGGAGTTCCACTCCCTTGCCCAGAGGTGATTGGGCATTTTAGGAAGAATGAGGGAGTAGGAGGGGGAGTGATGGAGGGCTCACATAGATCAGGGAAGTAAAAAGTTACAAAAAGTGGGTCAGAAGGTTGGGTTGATCCATGCAACTGTAATCAGACCAGCTGTGTGTGCCGTTTGACATGATCTGAGTTAGGATTTCTATCTTCCTGGAGACTGGGAGACAGATGCCCTGGTATTCCTTATGATTACATCTCGAAGGAATGGCTTTCAGGTCCTTGAGAAGGGTATGCCTAGGTTGCAAGACATGCATACATGAATATCAAAGGAACAGTGGAAGATTTACAGTCGTGAGCTTTTTTTTAGTAAATTCTCTAAGTGAGGGGAATCAGCAGCTTGTCACATGTTGACTCAAACAGTGAAGTTTTGATTGTCTTGAGAGCTTCATCTTGCAGGAACTCAGAGGGGAGCTGAGTGACCCCAGGGATGGGCCCTGGGAGCCAGAAACTGCCTACGTTGGTCAAGCCCCTCGGGGCAGGGTCTGGATGGAGTCTCTGTCAAGAACTCTTTTGCAGTTGTCTGGCTTCACTCCCTGGGGCTCTCAGCTGCTCTCCCAACTCCCTCACCCAGGAAAAGAGACAGGGAAGGCGTCGAATCTGTTGCCCCCTCCCTCCTTCCTTCAGGAATTGTCCTGGGAGAGGGAATCATCGACTCCACACAGGTCCAGTGCCCTCTGGGAAGACAGGGTCTGGCACCATTTCCGAGGTCGTGTGCCCTCAGGACCCCATCCAGCTGTAAGTCGGCAGTATGCCCACTTCTGCTCCTGCATCACGTCCCTGTGTTCCCTGGGCTCTGGTTTTCCAATCAAGCAGTGGCTGCAGAGAGTATTTTTTCCCCCAGCTCTATTTGATTGTTCCCACAGGAATTACCCAGCCAAAGAAAACACAGTGCATTACCAACAGCAAATGGAATAAACCTGAGGGGAGAGATCCCACTGGAGCCACTGCAGCCTAATGGAAACTGTCATCATGAGATGTAAGAGCTCCAAGAAAGTGGCACTGAATCAGAGCATCGGCTGGCTTTTAATATCAACCATTAGCCCTTATTTGTGCAATGACTCCTGTTTAGGAGAAGCACTCTATTCCCAGCATATGGCAGATTTTCTAGAGACTGTGCTCTGGCATATTACTAAATTAGTTTACTTTGCTGATGAAAATTGAGGTTCTGTTAGATACCTATAAATGACAAGTCTCTTAATATATGAAGATTTTTTTTTCCAGGGGAATTTTAATCAGCCATGAGAAAAAGAAATAAAAGGAGCTAGATCACAGAATTACCAACATCTGGAAAGCTGCTATAATTCTGCCAGGGTTAATGTTTGCCCAGTGCATATACTCACGTGTAAACCTGGATCACCCAATCTCCCTTAACTATGTACATTATTTTAGTCTCCATATGTATTCTAGCCACTAAAGTCAATGTCATTGCCTTCCTTCCCCATCTGCTCATTTAAGACCTTTTGAAAGATTTGTTAAGTGATAATAAAACACTTCTGCAAATCCACTTACCCAGTTACAATAAAAACTTTCCCTGTTTAGGCAGGAAATAAAGAATCAGGAAACATAAAAGAGAATTTTCTCATTGTATAAAAAGAAATTAAATATACAATCAACCAGAAGGAAAGACCAGAAGTCTTCCCTTAAGAAAACCTAAAGAAATTAAGCATTTGAGCAGTTCACATAGCACACAATTATTTATTGGATTCTCTTATTTTTTCTTCTTATCCAGGTGACCACTTGTGATGCAAAATAGAAGGGCATATTCCAAGGGCATAGCCTTGAACAAAATTGAAAATATCTTGTTAAATAAAGTGTCTTGGCCTCAAGCCAGGAAAAGTGGGCTTTCTTTCTGTGCAGTTTCTGTGCTGACCGCTCACCATCCAGGAGAACCCAATCAGTATGGAGTTTCAAAAAGAAATATTGACAAGATCAAAATCCTCTATTGCTTAAATTAAAGAATTGCAACGAAACCTGAATGCCTGAGCAACTTCCATAAATTTGGGGGATGCTATTAAATCATAAAAAAATTCTCTGAGCATCTTTGGCCCTGAGAAGAAACCTGGTTCATTAATTAGAGTGTATATACAGGTGCCTTAATGAGCGTGGAAAACAAAGCCTCCCCCTTACCAGCTCAGAGCTCTGCTAGGCTGCAAGCCTGTCTCCTCCCACAACTTCTCCCTCCCGCTTCTCCTCTTCTCCTCCCCCTCCCCTCCCTCTCCTTCCTCTTCATGCTCTTTCTCCTGCCTCCTCCACACTTCTGTCTCACCTTGCAGCGGAGGCTGTCTTGCCCCTGTTGTTACTCTGGGCAAAATCCCTTAAAAAGATGGAAGGTGATTCCTTCCACCGTCCCGTGGAGAGCAGTTGGGACAGAAGGGGCAAGAGTACAGGAGATGTGGAGAGCGGTTGGGACAGAAGGAGCAAGAGTACAGGACAGGACTGATTATGTTTTTGTGCCTAGTCTCCATCTAAGGCCTGAACCGGGCCTGACTCTGAAGGAAACCTCGAAAAGTTTCCTAAATTCCAGGAACAAGTGTCTCAGGAAGGTAGGGAGGTCTTATCTTAAGGCCTGCCACCTGGACCAGATACCCCCAGGCGTATGTGACTTAAGTGATTGAATTAATGTCTGATTGGATTAATCTGTAGGTAATACTTAAGTGATTGAATTAAGGGCATGTGAATCTAATCTGTAGGCAATTCATGTGTATATAAGCCATGCCAGAATAAAGCTTCTTCGCATTCTGCACCAGACAGTTTGCCCTCCTGTCTAGTATATATAGCCCGACTCCCCCACTCAGGAATTGTTCGACTCCTGCCGGCAGGCCCCGGCATCATCCACATGGCCATCAAGCATTGTGAGCTCACCACAGGGGAAGGTGCCCCATTTCCTAGCTCAGCTTCAACCGGCCTGCCCAGGGCAGCGAAGTAGCCCCACTTGTCTCCCCTGACATTCTCCAGGCATGAGACCAGCTCCCCTCTACTCACTCCTTCCTCTGAGGCCCAGCAGATCCGTGTTGAGAAGTCCACGTTTCTTGTCCCCATTTCACCAAGCTTGAGGTGAGTGAAAACATCCATTGTGAAGGAGAAGGAAGACACAGAACTCTAACTTTCCAAATAAATCCTCTTTGTCTTTCTTTGTAACGTCAACCCTTTTATGTCCTTGAAGGAATGGGATAATGCCAAATGGACTTAATATACCAGTCAGGATTTTGTAATGAAAGACAGCGTATCTGAGGTTTGAAGAAGGGCTTAATGACCATGCTAAAGAGGTAGAGGGTGAGAACAAATATCGCTGGAACCTGGGCAGGGCTGAGGTATGGGGAGAGGGCTCCTTGGCTGGAAGTGTGCGCACAGCGACAATGGTTTGTAGCCTCCTGGGAGCTTCGCAGGGTCATCTGAAACCAGCCCCCAGTGGGGAGCCGGAAGAGACTAAGGACAGAGGCAGGCCACTCCCCACTGAGGTGTCAATCTTAATAAAAAGAGGAAACTACAGAGGAGGCTTGTCTTGGGAGGCCGCAAGATGAGGAGATCCCCATACCTGCCCCCAGACCTTAACAGTGCATATAGACGCCTGAATTGTATGCAGGCACGTGCACTGCCCAGTGGCCTCAGCACCACAACACTGTTCTTGGTGCGGCCTCTGCGCCCAGGGAAGGCAAAAAGGACCCACATTCAAGGGCACTTCAAGGGCAAGAGCCTCCCGTCGCCCAAGTCCAGCTCCCTGGTCACCTGCTGGTCGCTCCCCCAGCAAGGTAGAAAAATCTGCACATACCACACCTTGGACCACAAAGGAGAGGGAAATAAGTGCCTGGGCTCTCTCCACCTGCCCATATCTGTGATGGCTCATACTGGCTGGCCAACTAGAAAAAGGCAAGGGAGCTCTGATCAGGATAACCCACTATGGCTTCCTTTCCACAGAATCTACCTTTGGCCCAGGAGTGCCTCCATCCTTTAACCCACATCCACCCTTGAAGCCCGCAGACCCTGGAGTGCAGGCCATCTCTAGCGTCACTGCCTCCCACGTGTCACCCTGGGAACAGCCGACCGAGAGCGTCTGGCCCGCAGGGTTTTCCGACCTAGTCTCCTTTTCCCACAGGCTCCAGGAGACGCTGGGCACCTCCTCAGTGTTCCTGTGAAGTCCCTCTGAGCCGCAGCTAAAGGGAAGTATCCTCCCTCCCCACCCCACACGGGCTGTAGCAAGGTGTGGTGTGCACAAGGCGGTGCACCTCATACCATTAGGGTTTCCACCCGAAGACCTCATCCTTTCTGGCTTCTTCAACCTGAACATGGACCCAGTATTGTCACGCTTAAAGCATTATGCTGATCAGCTCTGAGGTGGACCTATACAGGGAAGGAAGTGTAGCGAGGGGAGACAGAGAAACAAGTGCAGGAATGTCAAAAGGAAGCTTAATTTGTGATTAAAGAGGGAGTGTGGTGACAGAGAGGAGATGTCATCAGAGCAAAGGAGTTCTGAAGTTCTCTAAAATGTCATAATAAACCCTTGAAGACTCAAAGAAAAGTCATCATATTAGAGAATTTGACTTTATAATTATTTGAATTTATAATTATTTCATCTTAGCAACATTATCGTCTTTCCTCCCTGCTCTTTTACAGGTGTGTATTTCAGTTCTCACTTATAGTTCACCTGCAAACCAGGGCCCTTTGCGTACAGTCAACAGACATTTTTATCTGCTCCATCGATAGGATGTCCCTGCTGCTCATGTAGTTCGGTCAGCACATTTTTGGTAGAACTATAGACAAGGCCCTAGAATTTTTATTGAATTACATGATAAAAATGTCTTTATATCATTTTCAGGGAAGACCATTAACAACCCCTGGGTGATGAATGATCTATAGAGAAGCTTTCTCTGAGGGATTCCAGCTGAACTAGAGCGTCCTCCAGCAGAATCAACCTTCTGACTTGGGGCAGACTCTTGGATGATAGGAAACCACAAACAGAATTATGTTTTCTTCAGGCAAGTATCTAAAATTTTACAGTGCAGCTGTTTAAAGATTTAAATGCTTCTTTCACATCCAGAATTAGGAGGGTGGTAAGACTTTCAGCAATAAACATAATGAACAACACATGTAATCTAATGATCCCCATTCTGAACTGCAATTTAACAAAATTATTATCAGTTCTCCCCTCAACATTAATTCTCCAATTCCAGTAAAAATGCCAACTCTATAAAATCCTTCTCTTTTCCAAATTTTCTAATTCAATTGGTTTTATAAAATAAATTTTCAACTGCATTTAATGTGCCCCAGCTGTACTGAAAACAGAGTAATCTTTCTAAAGCACAGTAGGTGCAAGGGACAGTACAAGAATAATACTGGAGTAAAACTGGCTGAATCACCTGGTGAGTACAAACCTGGGGGCTAGGGATTGACAATGCTGGACACACGGTTTGAAGGAGTGTAAAACGCCACGACTCTCTCTAAAGCAGGACTCTTACCTGGGGCATCATGAGGACTATGGTAAGGGGGGTGGCAATGCTTAACCTGCCTCGGCCACCTGCCTGCTGGGGGACTTGGGAAGCCAAACACCCTCTCTGGCCTTAAGTGATGATCTTACGGGTTGCCAGGAAAAGGGAAGACATATTTTTGAACATTTCCTGATTCGTAGCTTCTCTTAATATTCCTGAGATTTCTTCAGATCTAGAACAGGGGTTAGAGCAGCTTTGGCACCAGTATGGGCCTGCACCCACTTCTGCCACTTATTGTCCTGTGGGACTTGGGCATCTTCCCTAATTTCCCATCTCAAGTGAGCCTGATACTAGCTTTACCTATGGGATTGTTGTGTGGATGAAATGGGTTTCTGTTTGGAAAGTGCCTAAAACAGTGCTGGACATGCACTAGACAGGTGCTGAATGCATAAATGAGCATCTCTTCCCTGACCCTAAACCCAAATCGCTGGTGAATCTTGGAGGGAGAGGAGGAAAAAGGTGGGGATTATTTGTCAGGCTTAGAAAAAAGATGTGCCAGCCTCAGTGCTTGATCTGGGCTGAGGTAGGGAGGTGTGGAAGAGCAAGTATTCTCACATTTCTTCACCTATTTAATAAACACATGTACAGTGATAATAGGTGTATGCGTTGTGTATGCACTCACAAAGGTGAACACATTTAAATCCCTAGAACTTCTCCAACATCAGGCATAAAAACGCAGGGTAATGCCCCACAATAGAGACTCTGGGTTGGCCATGAAATAACTATATTAGTTCCCTATTGCTGCCATGACAAATTAGCACAAATTAGTGCGGGGTAAAACAGCCCTCACTCATGTTTTATTGTTTCTTCCTGAGAAGGAATGGTTCCGACGTGCAGCCCATGTTGAGACCTGCTCCCTTAAGGGAATCACACGGAGGTCAGGCTGGAGGGTTTTCTCTGGTTTTAGTGTAATGCCAACCTCATACTTTGCTTTTACTGAAGTACAGTTGATATACCATATCATACAGGCTTCAAGTATATACAACATAGTGATTTGACAGCTATGTATATTATTAAATCTTCACCCCAACACAGGAAGATGTTACAGAACCATTGGTTATAATCTCAGTTCCTTTTTTATAACAGTTTACTTACGTATTTATATTATTTATTTCATAATTATTTAATCATGTATATAATTTACATACCATAACATTCATCCCTTCTAATTGTTCATTTTTTAAGTATATTTAGAGAATTGTGTGACTGTCATGATTGCTTCAGAATATGTCGTCATAACAAGAAGCAGCCCTGTCCCCACTTTCCGTCACTCCACATTCCGACCTCTAGTCGTGGGCAACTACTTGTCTACTCTTTCTCTATAGAGATTTGCTTTTTCTGGATTTTTTATGTAAAAGAACTCACACAGTTGTACAACTAATCTGTTCTCTCTCTTCTTCCGTTCCCCCTCCTCCTCCCTTTCATCTCTGTGATCTCCCGGACACTTTCTAGCCTCCTGGCTAGGAAGCTAGGGCTTTAGTTCCTTGAAGATTTTAATGGCTGTCAGCATCAGGGCTAAGCTACAAGAAGACATAGAAATGGGGAAAAATACCCACAGATATTTGCCTCATATTCTTGGGACCACATCCCCTCTGGCCAGTTCTGACTCTGTGAAGGCTTTAGACCCTTGCCTGGCCACCGTGGTGTCTTGAGGAGGTTGAGGCAGGCAAGAAAGGGACAAACAGAACACACGGAGCTCCCCCCCACTCTCCAGCCGTAAGCTTCCTTTGTTCTGTTTCTCGGACCATGTGCACAGAAGCAGGTGCAGGCTGCCTTTCGGGCCATGCCGGACAACGTTACGGAGGAAAAAAGAGTAAATCCCCGGGCCGTTCTGTGGCACATCAGCTCTGCTCTCCTTCCCCAATCTGCTTGCTGCCACTTACTTTTTTCTTTCTAGTAAACTTTATATATTTTTATTTTTTATTGTGAGATCTTAAAATGAGATCTAACCTCTTGACAAATTTTTAAGTGCACAGTACTATGTTGGTAAGCACTGTGCTGTACAGCAGGTCCTTAGAGCTTACGCACGCAAACACCTGTTAACCGAATTCAGCTGAGCGAACTGGAAGTATCTTACTGGTTTCATTCAGTGATTGATCAAGTGGGAAGCACCCCACCCTGCCGACAGAGAGGAGCTCTGAGGAGCTGTACGGAGTGGGAGACTTCAGTAGGCAGAAGGGAGCGGGAACAAGCACGTTACGCTAAGCAAAAATGCAGTTGGTCATTACAAGGTCCCTTTCCTTTAGGGGCGGGCAGGGGGCCTATGAGGCAGATGACCTAATTAGTGCTGGTCAGGCGCTCCCTGACTCACTGGCTTAAGACTCCGCTTCTGGAAGAGCCACAGCTGTAATTAAGTCATGGTTTGCTGATGTGGGGTCAGCAGAAGTGACCCCATTTCTGGTCTGCTGTCTGTTTTTGACAACTAATTCTATAACCTATTGAATAGCAACACCCCAGGCCCTGGGAACCACCATTCTCCTCTCTGTTTCTGTGAGTTTGACTATTTTAGCTTTCTCCTATATGTGGAAACTAGGTTCAGATATACCAAAAAATGATCAGAGAATTCCCACATACCCTACACGCAAGTTTCCCCTATTGTATCTTACATTAGCATGGATGTGAGCCACAATGAATGAGGCACTGTTGATATTTTATGCTCACTTAAAGTCTGTGCTGTATTCCGATTTACTTAATGTTTATCCAGTTTGTATCTCCTCTGTTCCAGGATCCCATCCTGGATATGGCATTTTACTTAGTTGTCATGTGACCTCAGATTCCTATTGAATGTGATGGTCTCAGACCTTTGCTTATTTTTGAAGATCTTTCCCGTTCTGAGGAGTTTTCTATGTACACTATGCATCAAGTATTTTGTAGAATGTCTCTCAACTGGAACTCGCCTGAGTTTCCTCAGGATTAGACTGCAGTTACTTGCAGGGTTTGGGGAGGAAAACGCAGAGGGCAAGTGCTTGTCGCATCATATCAACAGAACTTACCATCCACACAACTCCTAATTGTTGATATTAACCTTGGTAATCAGGCTGAGGTAATCCTTTCACACTTCACATCTGTAAAGACCCTCTTTTCCCCCCTTTCCATACTGTATTCTTTGGACGGAAATCCTGTGCAGTTCACAATCAAGGCGTGGGAGTCTCTGCAGAAAGCCTTTGTACTGCCCTGCAGACTGGTCTCTTTCCTCCACGCATTCATTCCTTCCTTCAGTCATTTATTTGCCTGAGGATATTTAGTTTATATTTTGTGTCATAATCCAATACCACATTATTTATTTTATTGCCCAAATTGTTCCAGCTTTGGCCATCAGAAACTCTTATCAACTGGGTCCCGTGACCCTTTGACGAACCCCTTTCACTGTGAGATTTTTAAAATGTGTTTGTTTTTGAGCACTTCCTTACTCTGGGTCACTACAAGATGCTCCAGGGCGATCTCTTTGCATTTCCTGCCCCAGCCATAGAATGAGCCGTTTCTCCAAGGAGCCCTGTGCCCTGCACTGGAGATGGTATTAGAAATCCAGGTCTGGGTGCTAGACGGGCTTGTTGCCAGTTTGCTACCAGAGTGTAATTGCTCCTTGACCCTCTCAGCTGATCGCACAAGGAAGCATTGTGCACATGAACCCAGCTATTGTACACATGTATCTTTATGTGTCCGTTTGTACATTACATTAATATGCATTCATACTGATGTCTCCAAATATAATCTGCTGTCACATAGGTTATTCTAACCTCCTCCTCTTGCTTCTGTGTACTCTCCTTCTCCAACAAGGAAAAATAAGGCTCTCACTATCTACCATACATTTATTTATTGTTGTACCTCAGTATACATATGAAATGTCTTCAGGACTGTTAACCCATAGCCTTATGGGAAACAACTTCATCAACTAGAGTTGCTTATGCACAGTTCCTTTTGCCTTGAATCGTACGTCCCACCCATGTCCAAAGTTGCTGAGGTCAGCACCCTTACCCCCAGCTTCATGGATGTTGCTTCATACACTTGTAACAGTTACATTCTTGCATCACATTCTTCCTTCCATCCTAGGTTCCCTGGCCTCCTAAGTGATTTTTTAAAAATTTGCATAAATCCAGGCTCATTCTTTGTGACATAAAGTCTACAGGTTTATGATAAATGCATATTATCATGTATTCACCGATAAATAGCATACAGGATCGTTTATTTACCTGCCCTAGAATTCTCCTGTGCCTGCTTGTTCACACCTCTCCTCCCACCCCATGTCACTTGCCACCACTCATCTGTGTGCCACGTTTGGGTTTTTTTTTTTAAATAGAATTTTATAAGTAATCACGCAGCGTGCCACACTCCAGGCTAGCTTCTTTCAGTTAGCAATACATGTTTGAGATTCGTCCATGTCTTTGCATGGACTGATTGCTCATTCCTTATCACTCAACTGTTTTCCACTGTTTGGCTCTGTCAGAGTTTAGGAATCTGTTCAGATATGGAAAGATTTCTTGGTTCCTTCTACTTTCTAGCCATTGCAAATAAAGCTATTGTAAATATTAGTGTTCTGGCTTTTGTGTGGACATAATTTTTCAATTAGTTTGAGTAAATACTTAGAGCGTGGTTGAAAGATTGTGTGTTAAGACTATGTTTATCTTTGTAAGAAACCACCTATACCACTTTGCGTTCCCACCAGCAATTAAGGAGAGATTTTTTTCTCCTGTCTTTACCATTTACTAGTATTCTCAGGTGTGTTTTTGTTTTTGATGTTTTTGATTTTAGTCATTCTGATAGGTATCTCATTGTTCTTTTTCTTCATATCTCCTGGAGACAAATGATTTGAGCACTTTTCAAACTTCTTTTTAATTTTCATATGCTTACTGGCAATATGTTTAGTGATAGGCGTCTTGCTTATTTTATAACTGGTGTTTCTTTTTTCATTGTTGATTTAAGGGCTCCTTGTACATTTTGGATACAAGTTCTTCAACAGATAAACATTTTTTTGAATATTTTCTTTCAGTCTATGGTTTCTTTTCATTCCCTTAACAGTGTCTTTCACAGAACAGAGTTGTGTTTTTTTAAATCAAGTCTAATTTATCAAATTTTTCATGTATCATACTTTTGCTGTTGTGTCTAAAAATTCATGACCAAACCCAAGGTCACTTAGAGTTTGTCCTGTTTCTCGTTTCTAGAAATCTTACAGTTTTGTGTTTTACACTTAGGTCTATGAGCCATTTTGATTTAGTTTCTTTGAAAGACCATTTACCTCTCAGAGTCCTTAGACAGCTGCTCCATGCCTTCTGCATAGGGTTTATAGTTGCATTTTGTGGTCAAGATAGGGTGGAGTTTGTCCTTCCGTGTTTCATAAACCACTCATGAGCATTTAATAATGTATTTTAGAAGTTTTTTTCTTTTCTTTTTATTTAAAGTTCCATTTTTTTCCTATTGTCTCAGCCAGTTTAAGTGTTAGAATATAGCATATGATCAGTATGTCAAGGAAATAGTGACTCCCATTTACTCTAAGTCCCTGAAACTTGTAGAGATTATCATAGACCCAATTTCATCCACCTCTTTAGATCCAAAATATTATATGTTTGAAAATCAATAAGCAAGCTACAAACTCAGAAGAATAAAAAGATAGTATTGTATTATAAGGATTTAACAATCCCCTTACTTCCCTTAAGAGCAAAGCTAGCATTCGTCAATTCCTGAAGTCCATACTTCTGCTTTATGTCACTAGCTCTGCTCTCCACCTGATTCTCCAACAGTAATGTGTCCCCGACGGTTTTGAAAATGCCTGCTACTTACTTAAAGCATATAGATAAGCATTCAAAAGGAAATTTAAAAATAAACTTTACCACTCATATATTAAGGCAAGACTGCATCTTCTGACTCCTCCCTGACTTCTTAAGATGCCATAATATATGCAAGGAGAAGATCATGACCAAGGGGAACCTCTATGTCCAGAAAAATTGCAAACTGTAAAGCTGTAGAAGACCCACCCAGTAAATTCTTTACTCTTGTTCTATAGCACATAGAATGTTGCTTTTCAGAATGGCTGAATTCCACTCCTGTGTGGAAAATTCATATTTATTATGGAGTCCCAGGAGCTAAGAATATTGTAGCAATTGTCAGCTCTTGACTGACCCTGGATTTCCCAGTTGCCTGAAAGGATATCACTGCTGTGACCGGAGTCTGCCTGTTCATCCCTTTTATCTCCTAGTCTATGGAATCAATACCCAAATGGCTGACAGGATTCTGACCAATAGTCATTTGGGTTTTTAGCCACATGCCCCTAGACATGGTCAGCCTGCCTCACATCCCTCCAGTGTCCGTGTCCTATTTGCCCCATTGGTTTCCTTCTACTTCTGCAGACCCTACAAATGCCTTTTGTAAAAAACTAAGCCGTAGTTGTCATATATTAGTTTTAGGCCGACACCATGATGATCTGATACATGTGCACACTGGGGAATGATCGCCAGAGGAAGTTCAGTTCATGTCCATCACCACACAGTTACCTTTTTTTTTTTCCTGAGATGAGAACCAAATGCCTTTTTAAAGCATCTGGTTCCTTATCGCTCACTTTTTTCCCCCAAATAGATGACATGCTAAGGTGCAGACATGATCTGCCTAATTTGAAATTGGTTGTTTCCTCTGCATCGTTTTGCAGAAAGACATATGTGCATCCCCCAAATCCAACATCTGAATATCCAAGATAAGGCAACTGAGCTCACTTAAGTCATACGCAGCGCATCAGGAGGAACGCGCGGGAGCTAACGCTCACTGTGCCTCGGCCACTGAAGAAGACAATTCTAAGATAAAAGGGGGCAAGATGTCACTTGGTGTCAGCTATGGCTAAGGAAACAGGAGTTTGAAGAGCGGTGCTCGTCATTGTCTGTGGGTTAGGAAGGCAGGAGTTCAGACCCTCAGACAGTATTGAGGAATGTCTGACGACGCACTGCCCCCCTCAGCCCGAAGGGGCTCTCCTTCTGTGCCTGTATTCATTCATTCAGATCTTCACCAAATGCTCTTTAAGCCCCTACCCTATGCTGTTCCTGGAATAGTGCGGAATGAGAGCCAAGGTCAGCATTCCGTGCTTAGTGTCAGAACTCGGTAGGTCCAGAATGTCATGGAGCAAACAAGGGCAGCGTTTTGAATCTGGTGGGCTCTGACCTGGGCAGGAAGGAAGCCGGCCACAAGGGGGGAGCCAGGATGTCTCCCTGCACGCGGGGTATTAGGCTGTGGTTGAATGAAGGGACTGGGAGAAGTCAGGGCAAAGCCCGCTCCAGTTTGCTTTGAGTGAATACTGTCTGCCTGCAGTAAGCTTCTCCCCCCACCAAGAAAGGGGAGGGGAAAACGCACAAACGGTCACTTCCTATAAATCCCTTCTGTTGCCTGGAATGATTCTTAACTTGTTCTCTCTGTGAAATTGTTCCCTCCAGAATTAAATGACAATTTCCTTGCATTTCTGGCTTAAGAGCACTCAATGCTGATGAAGGTCAAAGAGCCTAGTCTTGTGACTCATTCATGTTTCGTCAAAAAACAAAAAGCTCTCTGATGTCTCATCACTTCAGGCCACTAGGCCCTGGCATCTGCAAGGAAGAGAGAGATTCTCCTGAAATGGAGGTGCTTGGGGTACTTCACAGGAGCAATTCAGGTTTATCCATTCTCCTTTGAGAATACTTGATTTCTCAGGTATGGTGTTAGGTACACGCTCTTTTTTTTAAATATAATTTATTTTGGTATCGTTAATCTACAATTACATGTGCAATATTATGGTTATTAAACTACGCCTTCATCAGGTCCCCCCCACCAACCCCATTACAGTCACTGTCCATCAGCGTAGTGAGATGCTATAGAATCACTACTTGTCTTCTCTGAGTTGTACAGCCCTCCCCGTGCCCCCCCAACATTACATCTGCTAATCGTAATGCCCCTTTTTCCCTCTTATCCCTCCCTTCCCACCCATTGTCTCCAGTCCCTTTCCCTTTGGTAACTATTAGTCCATTCTTGGGTTCTGTGAGTCTGCTGCTGTTTTGTTCCTTTAGTATTTTTTCTTTGTTCTTATACTCCACATATGAGTAAAATCATTTGATACTTGTCTTTTTCGGCTTGGCTTATTGCACTGAGCATAATACCCTCTAGCTCCATCCATGTTGTTGCAAATGGTAGGATTTGTTTTCTTATGGCTGAATAATATTCCATTGTGTATATGTACCACATCTTCTTTATCCATTCATCTACTGATGGACACTTAGGTTGCTTCCATTTCTTGGCTATTAGGTACACGCTCTTTTATCACCCAGGCCTAAAGGAGATTTTTTCATAGGATAACTATTCAGGAGATCATAGACGCACAATGGGGATATTAGGCTCCCACAGTGCCAATCAGAAATTCCATAATACAATTATAAGAGGGTGAAATGTACTGCCCTGGTGCTTCCCGCATGCCAGAAAGGGCTGTCTCCCCACCCCTCAGCAGCTGCCCCACACACTGGTCTGCAGTCTCTCCACCCAGCTCTCAGGAGGCTTTAATAAACAGATACTAGTCACAGGCCTTTCCTTTCTTATTTATTGAAGCAATTTTACATTAAGAAATAACAAAATATGATCATGAAAGTGACCAGTCACTACTTACAAAATGTATTTCATAGCAGGAAAATCACTGCTGAGCAAAAATCTTTTAGGCTAAGTTTTAACACAACAGTTATTTTTTAACAATCATAACCCCATGTTGACAAAAGTCTTAACTCTGTTGGTGACAGCAGATGGTACTAAAATACTGTTGTATCTTAGAGTTTCAGAGCATATCATAAACCAAATAATTATGCTTAAAAGCCCATTCCCAGAGTGCACTCCAGACCTACAGCAGGGAACAGGTTGCCTGAAAAGAATATAAAGCAATTGGGATTTTATCTGACAAATACAGCAATGGATATATTCATGAGAAGTTTGCACAAGTGCTGCAGAAACACTCTCCTGACTGAAGATGAAGAGCAAATAAAAATCTCTACAGATTGTTAAATAGGAGAAAAAGCCACGATTTCTTCTGAGCCCTTGGAAGACTCTCAGAGGCGTTTGTACTAAACCTGACTTTACCTTTTCCGTGGGGTGGACGCCTCCTTGTGTGGCTGGGCAGGGAAGGTGCCAGACTGACCCCGAGCTCAGACCCCTTCCTGACAACTGCGGTATGATCTCAGACAATCTTCAGATGTTTTCTCTTTTCCTCAAATACTAGCCCTAAGTCTTGCCCTGTTCATTATTGATTTGCTAAGCGAGTCAAAAACTTAATGTCTGGCTTCTAAGCCCTGGTAACTGTCATTAAACAAAGAGGAGGAGAAGAAAGATCAAGTAAATAGGGCATATAAAAAGAGTTCAGAAAAAAATGGCCTAACAATGGCCTTAGATGGTTAGACCAAATCCCAGCCCTGCTAACCATGGCAGGCCAGGGAGACCCGTGACCTTGCTGGGCCCCTCTCCACTCGCATCTCCTGACCGACTCTCCCTGATCACTGTGCACACTGCTGGGCTCCTTGCTGATTCTCCATGCAGCCACCTCAGGGAGTTTGCACTCTCTGTTCCTTCACCTGGAATGCTCTTCCTCCAGCTAATAATACTCTTCTTTTCTTTTTAATTTATTAATTAATCAATAAATTAATTAATTTTTCATTGAAGTGTAGTTGATATACAATATTCTATTGTTTCAAGTATGCAACGGTGATTCTACAGTTATCTACTGTTAAATCCTCACCCCGACTAGTATTGCTGCTATCTGTCAGCACAGAAAGATGTTACAGAACGACTGACTATATTCTCTATGCTGTTCTTTCATCCCCATGACTAATATGTATTATGATTGAGATTTTGTGCCTCTTCACTACTTTATCTATTTCATCCACCCAATACCCCTCCCTCATGGTAACCCCCAGTCACTTCTCAGTGTCTATGAATCCAGAGCTGTTTGCTAATCCCTTTCTGTTAGGGGTCCCCTTACATATAACTGAAATAAACTTATATAGCCTTTATTAGTTTTCATTCAAGTTTGTAATAAGTACACAAGCCCACCAGTAAAAAATATGGGGCAATATAAGAATAAATAACTTAGACAAAGATAAATAAAAAATGTTAAACAAGCAAATAATATTTATCCTTGTTAAGTAGATCAATCCATGAAACAATGTTTTATAGCTACAAATTAGTAGTCCCTTAAATCAGTGACTTCAATGCCATAGTGAAATTGCAATATTCATGTCCTGCTGGTGGAATTTTAAATTTTAAACCCTTTTTTGGGAAAATCAACTGGCAGTGTGTATGTCAAGAACTATAAAATGCTTAAAATCTTTCACACAGAAAAATCACTTTTAGAAATGTTTTCTAAAGAATGTGAAGCTCTATGCACTCAACTATTGCTATCCAACTATAGTAAAATGATTAAATATATGGTGTTTTAATAACAAAATTATATCATGTATAGGCTGAAAATGTTAATTAACAGAGATATAGTAGAAACTAGAAAGTATTATACTATGTTGCTGAGAAAGAAAAAACAAAATAAACTGTATTAGTACATGGACAAACTCTAGAAGGCAATTTGCTGAAGTTATGATTGCTGTTTTTCTTTTTCAAATTTTTATTTAACCCTTACAGTTTGAAGTAAGGAAGCACAGTGATCCAGTCCACTGGTTCTGTAGTTCTCTTGCAGACTTCCTACTTTACCAAAGATATCAACTCTGTCTTAACCATGTGAAGAATTTGTCATTATCTGCAGAGCCTAAGACAGGGCAGTGCCTGAACTATACTGACAGCTGAAAGCCTGCCTCCAGAACCAGTGATGGACACAACAAATAGCTGAGAAAATATGAGAGCCTCCCATCTACTTTACCTCTAACTGTGTTAAACTTGCAGTCAAGTTGACTGAAAAGAAACCATACAGAACATGACAGTGTGGTGAGGAAATGGCAAGGATATCGAGTTTCTGAAGTTTTGACAAGTGAAGCAGTTGCTCATTTTCTAATGCTGGTTGCCCTCAAGATGTGTGAATGTGATCTGGTGCATCACCATAGGTCGGTAAGCGATGGCCCCTTTGTGGTGGAGTCTGTGTCTACGTTTTAGGGAAAATAATGCAAAGGGGGAGGCAGATTGGAACATATAAACAGGAACAATGGCTGAACATTTTATTGAGGAAAGACTGAGAAAACCAAACTTTTAATCCTGTCAATATGTGGAAGCAAAGGGCTTCCCAGACAGAGGTGATGCAGACACAGCAGCAGGGCACCGAGGACCAGAACTCTGGGGGACCCACAGGGAGCAGCCAGCTGGAGAAGGACTCACAGGCTGTGCTAAGAAGTGGAATTTTATCGTGAAAAGATACGGAAACATCGAAAGACCTTTCGAGAGAAAATAATGATATTTTCTTGCTTTTCCCCAAAGAGAAAAGAAATGCCATGGACTATGTCCGTAAAGCTCCTTGTGCAGATATACAGGAGGGATCTGAGTGAAGTGTGGTCCAAAACCTCAGGAAGTAAAACAAGCAATACACATTTAAGTAAAATATGGTTTGTGGTGCCTTGTGACATTATCACAGCCTTATTTCTCAGGGTCCCCCAAAGCTGCACTATACACCGTTGGATCCGTGTCTTGTTTTCGTGTTGCTCATGTGATGAAAAGTGTCTAATGTTTGTTTTCATTCTCTTTCAGAAAAGCATCATTTGTTTCACAAGATTTATATTATTTGCAACTTATTTTGAGACACATCTACACTATGCAAGACATGCTACTGTCGGGATGTCGTCCAAGCCCCCTAAGTGTATCCTGAGTCTGCTGAAAAATACTTCAAATATAGGACTGATAAAAGCTCACAGTCAAGGCAGACGAGAGAGAGTCCGCTGCGAAATCTGCCCCTAACTAGCTGTTTGACGTTCAATTTAATATTTGCCAAACCCAGATCAGGACAAGTTATCTCACAGGAGGTCATGGCACTCCAGGTAGGTGGTGGGAGAATCTGGGACTGGCAGCGAGTGACCATCATCCCCATGGGTCCCTGTCCTGAGGGGCGTGTATCCAAATCTGGGAGTCATGGGTCCTTATCCTGAGGCGGTAGGTCAGATGTCCTCTGAGTACTTTGTCAGATTTAGTAAAAAAAAAAATGTGCTGGTCACCAAGTTAAATACACTTTTTGGTACAAGTATATATCAAATATTGTGTGGGAAAAGTAACATTTGTTGTCCATCTGAAATTCAAACTTAACTGGGCACCTTGTATTTTGTTTGTTTACCCCTGAGACCTCTGAGAACACCACAGTCAGGAGGGGCCAGTGGAGCAAAGCCCTCAGGGCTCACTGGTGGCCGACTGCAGCGCCGCCAAACCTCTAGGCAAAAGGCAGCCAAGCACCCTGCTGCTGAGTTAATACTCAGGCCTCACACCGGTTCCCCTGGCAGCAGGGGGCCACTGCTGGGGGACAAGCCTTGATGCAGGTCACTGATGCTGGGCTCGTGGTGAGGAGACCTGTGGTGTCAGCACCAGCCCCAGCCTTTAGCATCTGTCCTGCTGAGACCTTAAGCCCTGTCACTGTGGCACTCGAGGCCTGTCTGCTGGGGCCCCTTTAGAAAATCTCCTCCAGCTTCACCGCAGCATGACTGTTTTGTGTCCCGGCTTTCAGGCTCTGATCTAACCTCTTTCCCTTCCCCTCTCTCTCTCCCTCTTCATCTCCACCTCAGCCTTCTCCCTGCTCCTTTCTCTGAGTGACCTCCGAGTGTCCACCCCTGACCTCCCCGGAGATGTGATCCGAATGGTCAGCTTCTCCAGTCTTGCCTGGAACCCAGGGAGGCATCGCTGGCTGTGTGTGTGCCTGTTGGGGCTGGGGGCTGCTTTTGTGCTCCTGCCACCAGTGAGGCGTCAGATCTGCGCCTGTGCTCTGGACCCTGCTGGCCCGCATTGCTGACAACAATGTGAGGGACCTTCTGGGAGCCTCCATGCTTCTTTGCCTGGACCCCAGAGATGGAAGTAACTCTTCTATGCACTGGCAATCAGGGAGAAAGACAGGAGGGTTGGGCATCCAAAAAACAGAATCAGGAAAGATGCAGAGAAGTGTAGGGGGAAAAACCCAATTCTAAATGTAACTTACAGGATGCGAAATTAAGTAGCTAAAAAGAAATCTCCCAGCATGTCACACTTAGGCATCCACGTAGCTGGCAAACTGCATCTTATCTTCAGGGCTGTTGATGAAAACATCCTTCCTTTACACCTATGCATATAAAACCTCCACAGTCCCACTAGAAAACAAACTACTTCATAATGTAATTTGGACACTTAAAGAGTTGTAGGCACCAGGGTTCAGAAAGCCAAAAAAGAAGTCCTCTGAAACAAATGGACCTTCTGGACTGTGTGAGGGACTCCTCTAGCAGATCTTAAGCAACAGGGAGTCCCCTGTGCAGTCTTGCAGGCACTTCAGTGTGCAGACGAGGTGGAGGGGGCGTCAGGCCACAGGACACCGTGCACATCCTGGCTGTGACCCTCTGTTATCTGACACAGCTTGTGTCCTGTTGTAACTCTGTAACTGTTAAGGTTTTATTTGGGGGCAGTCAGATAATCCTTCTTCTCTGCTTGGGATATCAGGTATTTCTTTCTAGTTAGGAGGTCACACTTGCTTCCACAATTAACATGTGATTTAGTGGGATGAGTAGGAGTCAATTGCCTGATACCCAGGGCTTTTCCTGGGAAAAGGTTTTATGCCAGACATGGGCTTGCAGTCCTGCTCCTGGGCCCTTCCCCACAGGGCATTGCCTGCTCTGACTTTCTCATTTCTCTTACTCCAGTCCAGCCTTTGGGAAAACCACAGGGACTGTGGCTTAGTCTGCTAAAACAACAACCTCCTTGCCAAGCTTTTCTTTCATCTCAAACCCAGGAACAGCATGTTTTTTTTCATCACAGTGAACACCGTGGTACTGGTCTTTCTCCGCTTACCAGTGTGCCAGTACCTGTGCTGCTGTGTGCCTGAGCCTAACCCCAGGGAGGCTCCCATAAGCCCTCTGAGCCTTGCTCAGAACAGGGCCACCCACACCCGCCTGAGCTCAGCCGCCATCTGCTCCCCACGCATTGCCTGGCGCTCCACCAGCCCTTACAAGTAATACAGTTTCTAAGCCAGTGTGCGTTACTATCTAGAAAATACTTGGACAAAAAAACCACATGTAGATTTAAAAATCAAATGGCAGTAAGGCTGAAGAGATGCAGTGCGGGTGCCGGAGAACACCATCAGCGCCGAGGGGCTGGTGGCACCCGGTCAGGGATCTGGGCAGAGCAGATCAGGGTGTTCCTGAATGGGCCAGAGGCCAAGTACAGGTGACCGTCGAATGAGGAGACCAGCGTCTGGCAGCCAATAGCCACTCTCTCCTCTGCAAGAGTGGCTTTTCTGTTCTGTCTCCAGGAACAGAGGCGGCTCCTAGCCATGGCCGAGGCCTGGTCCCCTGCCTTGAGTTGAATGCTCTGGCCCCAAACACGGTGGCTTCACACGGATTAGGTCACTGGCGGGAGCCAGTGCAGGAATGTTTGGGCCCATTCTCTCCTTGAGAATCACAATCTCAGAGAGGTCAGCACAGTGGCTGGGCAGGAGCAGAGTTGGGCTGGCAGCCAGGCCCACGTCCTCCGGCGTGCAGATGGCAGGGAGCGCCCCGGGCTTTGGTGTGCACAGCGTCCACGCACTTCCTTCTTTCAAAAGGTGAAAGCCCCCATCCACGGCTTTACTCAGCACTCAGGGAGGCCGAGTCTGAGTGGGAGTCCAGACATCTGGTGTTTTGAGCTCCATGGATAATTCAGATGTGCACCCACATTGAGGACCGTGAACCAGCTGGAAAGACAGACAGGTGGCGGAGGCCTCTGTCCCTGATTGCAAGTGGCAGTGTTGGCAGGTAGGAGTCATCTGGGGTCCCCCCAGACACCCTAATCCCATGGGCCTAGGAACCCTATGATCTTAAATCTCTTATCATTTTTCATTTAGGTTTTCCTAGAATATCCTTTGATCAACACCAATCTAAGGAGTTTTATCATTTCTATGTTAGTAGATACAGAATATTTTTTTAAGTAGACAAAACTGCTTTATATGCAATGCCTTTATGAATATGTTATGTGTATTCTTAAACATTATCCAAATATCTCACGATCCATAAATACATTTTACTCCTTAGTTCTTGATCTTTAAGTCATTTAACTAAACCAGGTGTGGACACTTTTCAGTTGGGATTATTATCTTACACAATGTGAAAAGGAGGCTCGTACAACCCTATCCAAAAATGATCTCTAGTCCCTTCCAGAGAACCAGCAAACATTGGATGATTTGTTTTGATATTTTGTTTAAACTGCATGCTTTAATGGTCTTAGTAAAGCAGAGTGGCAGAAGACAATGTAGAGGGATGAAAACAGGCACGTTTTTATTTTTAGTTTTTTCTTTTTATAAGAATCTGCCATTTTCCACCCAAGAAATGTATATGCATTCTTTTCCTTTAAGAGCATGCACAAACATGTGATATGCAAAGAAACTCTTTGTGTGCCATAATCTTCTTCTGTCTTAAGTGTGTTTTCTGAGCTCCATGGGGAAGTCACCAGAAAAACTCCAGAGAAGCCCTTGCTGCTTGGTGTGCACAGGTTCTTGCACCAGCACACCCACGTGCTTTCCCGGTGGGCTGCCCCAGCCTGACCTGCATGCAGCGAGGGTGGGGTCCGTCCCGGGCAGGTTTGCAGACTTGACAGGCTGCCACCAGGACGGACTGACAGATCTCAGACTGATGGAGCTGCCGCCCGCCCCAGGGGACATCGTGCTGCAGTTTTAGTTCCGTGCAGTGTGATCACGTGATGGGGGTGTTCCGCTCGAAACAAGGACTTTTGGCACCAGTTAACGTCCCTGACAGTGTGAGTAGCTCGGCCAGTAAATCCCAACTTGCCTTTCGCACAGTGACTTCTTCCCGTGGTATCCTTGGCACGTGGGACAGACCAGATGGACTTTCTCAGTGGCAGTAATTGAAAATCTCTTCTATCTCATTCTTAAGGAGCTAGTACATTGAAGATTAAAAAAAAATGAAGTTATTTCAGGATGCTGCTTTCTGAGTGACAGCTCCCAGGCTGTCCAGTTCTCTGGCACCCTCCCAAAATGATGTCCCCATACCACTGATTCATGTCTCACATGGGATTTTACTCCAGATTGGAAGCCCCAGACTGCTTCGCTTAGGATGTAAAATACATCTGCTAAATGTGAAAGCAAACTTCCCAGTGGGAGAACAGATGATTGATTGAGACCTTTCTCGGAGCTCGAATCTGAACGACTTAAACCTCTGATATGGCTAACTCGGTTCCTGGGAGTGGAGCTTGTTTCATACCAATTCAAATAAAAGGGGAAGAAAATGTTCTTCATAAGGGCACACTGTGAAGAATATGGGGAAGAGGCTCAGTGAGTGAAGCCAGGTAGCAGGGGACTAAGAGCTGGGGCTTGGGAGGGTGGGAGGACAGCCGTGTACCCCTCTCAGGCAGGGTTTAGTGCGGGCCCTCAGTTAGGCAGCTGATCGCAGAGTCACATGCGGGGGGAAGAGGCTATAATGGATTGAAGTCCTGCATCCCCAGAATCCAGGCTGGCAGCCACTTGATTCAGATGTGCTTCTGTAACTTTCTCTCTTCCTTGATGAAGCCCCAGAAGCACAGAGCCTATTTTATTCCACTGTTCATACATGACAAGGAGAAAAGCAAGGAGAGCATGTTCAGCAAATCATTTCTGGCACCTTATTTTGTTCTATTCTAAAGTAATAAGTTCACAGCAGCCACGGAACAATACCTCATCGTAGCTGGGCAGGAAATAAAAAACAATGGAGATGAGAATCTCAGAGGTTAATGAAAGTCACTCGCAGGGCTGAAAAGCATTGCTTTGGAGCTCCACACACTAGCGAATCACCCTGCCGGAGTTACGCAGCACTTACATAATAGTGACAAAATGTCTTCAGTCTTCTGAGCCTCCATCTCTCCAGCCACAAAATAACAATAATAGCATTTCAGCAGGACACTGTTGTTTTAATTACTGTGCATGGAACGGGGCATGTGGCACACAGCTCACACTCTGTAAACATGTTTGTCCTCTTCCCCCAGTGCCAGTGGAAAATGTTGTGGGGAAGGAGACAATAAATGCATAGGGAGTATATCACACCTGCATGTAGACTTCGTGCTGGGTCAGGCAAATGTTCTCTGAAGGCATTTCATGGTTGCCCACATATCTGCAAACACGGGCCTATGATACTATGTTCTCCATAGTCTCTTTCTCAGGAATACTTATTTACTCCATACTCTCAACACATCTTTCTCTTTTCTTAAGCGGCTCTTCTCTTAGCGTAGTTTAGGGTCATAGCAAAATTAAAGGGAAGGTGCAGAGAATTCCCCCTCCTTGTGCACAGCCTTCCCCATTATCAACATCCTCTCCCAGAGTGGTGTATTTGTTACAATAGATGGACCTGCAATGAGAAATCCATGGTTTGCATTAGGGTTATATATTCTGTGGGTCTGGACAAATGCATGACACTTACCCACCACCGTGCTGTCCCACAGAGCAGTTCCACTCCCTAAAAACCCTCTGGACTCTGCCTGGTCATCCCTTCCCAACCCTCATCCCTGGCAACCACTGATCTTTTTACTGTCTTCATAGTTTTGCCTTTTCCAGAGCATCACTGAGTTTGAATCATACAGTATGAAGCCTTTTCACATTGGTTTCTTTTACCTCGTGATATGCATTTAATTTTCCTCCATATCTTTTCCTGGCTTGATAGCTCAGTTATTTTTAGTATTGATTAATATTCCCTTGTCTGGATGGACCACAGTTTATCCATTCATCTGCCAGAGAGACTCTTGGTTGCTCTCAAGTTTGGGTGTTTATGAGTAAAGCTGCTATAAATATCCATGTGCAGGTTTTTTGGTGGATGTGTTTTCAACTCCTTTTAGTAAATAATAAGTGTGATTGCTGGAATGTATGATAAGAGTATGTTTAGTTTTGTAAGAAACAGATGTACCATTTTGCATTCTCACCAGCAATGAGTGGAAGTTCCTTTTGCTCCACATCCTCTCCAGCATTTGGTGGTGTCAGTGTTTAGGACCTGAGCCAATGTAATAGATGTGCAGTGGTATATCATTGTTTTCAGTTGCATTTTCCTGATAACAAATGATGTGGAATATCTTCACATATTATTTTTATTTTTACCTGTAGGGTTTATTTATTTATTCAGTTGTTGTTGCTTTAAGGACTTTTTTAAATTGGCATGTATCTGATATACAATATTATATTGGTTTCAAGTATACAACATAGTGGTTCAGCAGTCACCCACATTATTAAATCTTCACTCCCAGTAGTGAAGTTACTATCTGTCTACATAGGAAGATGTTACACACTCATTGGCTATATTCTCCTTGCTGTACCAGCATCCCCAAGATCAACTTATATTATGATTGAGGATTTTTGTGCCCCTTTATCCTCCTCCCCCTCCCCACCCATCCACTCCAGCCCCTCCCCCATGGTAGCCACCAGTCACTTCTCAGTGTCTATGAGTCTATTGCTGTTTTGCTCATTTTGTTTTGTTTTGTTTTTAGATTCTACACGTAAGTGAAATCACATGGTATTTGTCCTTCTCCACCTGGCTTATTTCACTGAGCATAATTCCCTCTATGTCCATCCATGTTGTCACAAATGGCAGGATCTCTTTCTTTTTTATGGCTAAACAATACTCCATTGTGTATGTACCAAGGTGTTCTTAACTTATCAAATAATCATTTGTCCTTTGAATAGATACAATGAATATTTTCAAATAAATATAAGGCTTTAAGAATGAAACAAACAGCTGACTTACTTTGCTTTGAAAATAACAATCAAGACTGTGAGGATATGAATTTTGCTCCAAAGTGGATGCAATGCCAGTAGAAATTTATATCCTCTGCTAGAGTTAGGCTTTAAATGACATAGATTGCTTTGTATATTGACTGAATATGTATTAATTTTTCTTATGATCTCAAAAACTGCAAATAAATATTTCCATTTTTAGATATTAATAAAATTCACCCTTCAAATCCTGATGTCCACTTAAAGTAGCATGAAGAGCATTTTCCCATTTACGTACACTATGTAAATGTCAAAACGTAGCCCCAAAGGGTAGATATTCATGTGTTTCTGTAATCACTTCAAAACAAGCCATCATTAGGGCTTCGTGCAGCACAGCACAGTGTGATGTTCAGCAGAAAATGTCACTTGGGGAAAGGGATTTGTCAGGATTCTGTCATGATGTCACACCTGACACTTAAACTGGCGGCCCTCCCAATCAGAAACCTCCATAATCAGGTACCTCCATTAAGTATTTAGTAACTAACAGAGTCTGCTCTGTGCTGAATTCCAAGTTGTTAATTTATTCAGAAAATCTTTAAAATGTGTTTTGCTACTGAAGACAAACACCTCCCGCATACATACTACAAGAGGCAGGGCTGATGGGGACTCTGCAAGGTGCCTTAGCACAGGCCAGTAGGGTAATTTCAGACACGTGCTGTATCAATTTTCTTTTGCTGTTGTAACTAATTACCATAAACGTGGTGACTTGAAACATCACAAGTGTATTCTCTCATAGTTCTGAAGTTCAGAAGTTTAAAATGGTTGCCCATGGGCTAAAATCAAGGTGTCCACAGGATTGCATTCTTTTAGGGACTCTAAGGGGGAACCCATTTTCTTGCCTTTTTCAGCTCCTGCAGGTTGCTGGCATTCGGGGGCCCCAAGCCCCTCCCTCTGTCTTCACAGCCAGCAGTACGGCTTCAAAGCCCTGTCTGGCTCTGCCCCTCCCGCCTGCCTCTTACGTGGACCCCTGGGATCACACTGAGCCTGTCCTGATAATGGAGGACAATCTCCCCCCCGGCAAGATTTTTAATTTCGTCTGCAAAGCCCCCTTTGCCATGTAGGTACATTCACAGGTTATGGGGTTAGGATGTGGCTATCTTCAGGGGACCATTATTCTGTCTACAACATATGCTATGAGAAAATAGCAGTATATCAGGGTCCTGCTTTGGTGAACTTAGAAATCTAAGACTTTGTCCAACAGACACAAAGAAAGATGTACTTATCGCCCTTTATCTCATTATCACACTGCGCATTCAAGGTAAACTCCCTGTTTTTTTCTCAAATAAATTCTTAGATTTCCTGAATACCTTCTCTACTATGAACCCCTTTGTCTAATCTGGTTAGAAAATAACATTTAAATGATCTGGAAGTACAGGAACCCAAAAGCAACCCTTTCAAGGACAAGGGTGCAGAGGACAGCTCCTTTACCTGCTCCCCCCCTGATTCCTGGGCTTCTTCTCATTTAAAAGTTGAGCTGGGGCTCACACAAGTCTTTCTACATCTAATCCTTCAGATAGCTGCAAAAATGCAGTCCAGTTTGTGTTTGTAGCTAGAATAAATCTCGTGTAATAGTTGCTGTTTTTGGTAAACTCACTGTCATGAAAGCACCAAGGGAGCCGTATCAGCGACTGAACACCCCCCTCAACAGGACGAAAGATTCCAGATGAGATCTGATTGACAGACAGGATGCAGCCCCTGCATCTGGGCCCCATGCTCGACAGTATTTAAAATTAAAATTCTCATTTGTGCTGGCAGCCTTGGAATGCTTTAGTTTTAAACGGAACAATATTAGCATGATTTGGCAAGACATTCTGATTATCCTATACAACTGAATTCAACTCAATTTTATGGCATACAAAAAGAGGAACATCAAACAACCTGCATTTATATTTGTTTTCTCTTTTGTTGAAAAGAAAGAAACCATCACAACATGAAGGTCCTGCCCACAGCTCGGCACTGAGGGTGCGGAGGCCTGGAGATGGCGACAGAGACCGCCGTGCACCCCCGAGCTTCTTCCGGGGTCCCTGGTTTTCACGGCCATTTCAGAACTAAGCACCAGTTAACCAGTGCTCACTATCCTGAGCTAAACACAGTGTTCCCTTTGGGGGGACATCAGTGCACATAGGGTGTGGGGGGGACATCAGCTCCCATGGGGAGTGGGGGCCCCAGACCCTGTGGCTGCTGTGACTACAGGTCACCTTCCTGGTGAAAGAAAGGGCACAATGACACAGAGCATCAGGACCCAGCTGTCTTCTCTGGAGCGTCAGTGAGCCTGAGGGTGGAGGCCGGGCAGACACGGGACAGCAGCAGTAAGGGCACAGCGAGGAACAGGGGGGCATGCAGGTGGACAGCTCTTGGGTTTTTAAATGCTTCAGTCTGTCTACCTGCTGTGGAGTAGAGAAAGGCTGGAGAAGTGCCCCTATTGAGAAAAGGTGCATATTTTCAACTTTGAGAGAACCTGTCAGAAAAATTCTGCAAAAGGTGACATGGCATCCTGCCATGGGTTCTTTTCTAGCTGACCACACTTTTCACAGATTCCTAAAGGAGTTCCTGCTTCATCAGACAGCTTCACAAATCCAAACACAGTACATAGCACCTTGATAGTACATTCTCCTTAGGCAGATCGCAGCCTAGGACAAAACTTTTTTAGATCCAGTTTTTAAGCCATATTTAATGAAACAAATCTGCTATCCTATGGACTGTCCATCTTAGTTTGATAAAATATAAGGCTTAATGTGTGAATAGCATTTTTTTCATCAGATTTTTAAAAAGAATTCACTGAGGTCCCAGTATGCATCAAACATCATGTCAACACATTCAAATATGTCACTTCATTTCCACAGCAAATTCTATGTAGATGCCATGAAATGGGGTTGTAAACTCAGGAAAATGCCTCTGATTATCTCATGTCCAAAATAAAGATCATAATGCAGTTTGAGGATTGATACGAAGGTGCTGTGGTAAAGAGTTCTAAGTTTTATGGACAGCATCTCTGTCTCCTCACCGTTTCTCATCTCCCTAAACTTCCCTTAGAGCTTCCCTGTCCTGAAGAGCTCGCCTCTGGTGCCCACTGTCCCAGCCCCTGTCCTGCCACAGCCTCCCTGCAGAGTCTGCGGGACCACGACATCTGTGTTACTTTTTCCTGGTTCCCTCCCCAGGGCCTCTGGCCCTAGGGTGCTTCGGAAGTCCTCACCCAACACTTCTGAATGAATGAACCGTAGGACTCTTCCCAGCCTGCCTGGTGTATTTGGGTGTTCCTTGGAAGACGGATGCTGTGAAGGCCAGCGCTGTGTTTATCCGACCGTAAGTGTCCCCTGGCCCTGCGGGTGATCGGCACACAGAAAGCATTGGATGAACATGTTGAATTTGACAAATGAAGGAGCCACAGCTTGTGCATAAAGATTATTTTAAGGTGAAAACATCTGGCACACAGAAATCTTACTTGAATGCCCTTTAACTGACTAAAGCAGAGCCTTCAGAAAATGCAGCTGCCATTATCCCAGCTCCAGGGAGTTTCCTATGAGTTCTGCTGTCAGAGACAGATTGCCTATTGCTATTCACATCAAAAAGCTCACAGAACCTTCCATGCTTTCCCACTGAAGCCCTAAGTCCCCTCCCTTCTTGTTAAATTGCTGTACAAATCTTTGCTTCTGGCTCTTGGAGGAATTACTCATTGCTGAGCTACTCCCGCTTGCACCTGTGAATAAACTTGGCATTTTCTCCTATTAATCTGTCTGTTGTCAGTTAGTTCACAGGCCCTCAGCCATTGGAACATAGATGGTAGAGGAGAAGATTCCTTCATGCCAGCATAGCCATGATGAAATCTCATCTGCTCATTGAATCCAAGCATCTTGCTTCCAAGGGCTGGTCTGCAGAGCACAGTTAGTCTGCTAGTTGTTTCCTGACACTTACTGAAAGGATGTCAGAGAGTCACAGATGATCCGCAAGATAGTTTAGTAGAGAGATAAACCCATTGTATGAGGAGCGCAGTGTCGGTGGTCAGTACGTTTTCCCAACTGGACGGAGATGGTTCTCAATCATTTCCTGTCCTCAGCATACCTACCCTGAGTTGGGTCTGTCTGCCCACATGCATCAGAAAGCCAAATGTGAAATGCCATGTTCTGCCGAGAGAGTTTTATTGCAAGGTAGCCAGTCGAGGAGACAGGAGGCTACCTCAAGTCTGCTTGCCTGCCCCAGCCTGAAGTCTGTCTTTTAAATATGAGCATGGGAGAAAGGGATTGGGTGGGTCAAGGCCCGTGTTTCACTGTGAGCCACCTGCGTCCGTTGAGAGGGATGGGTTGTTCTGAAACACATGATGGGAATTTGGGCTGTGATTACAGAATCCCTACCCTTGATGTTTCCTTTTAGTGGTTTTCCATCCACTGACCCCCACCTATTCCTTGCCTATGAATTCCTACTTGCCCAGCCCTGTATTTGGAATTGAGCCCAGTTTAACACAGAGGTCTCTTTTCCATCAGAATAATCCTGAATAAGGTCTGTTTTTTCCACTTTACCGCCCATCTCTGTTGTTTCTTTGATAAGGCCCACCCTTTTCTTCATTTTAAACGTAAGCACCACTGACTATTCTAAACAGCCTCTTGGCTTAACCACATATTATTTGTTTAAATACTTAACCTGTTTTAGTACCTTAAAACAAATATTATGAATATAGTTGTTAGCCAAATTTATTTCCATTCTTTGGAAATGCCATGTAAAACTAACTTACTGCCCAAACATGTGTGTGCTTTTTATGTAGACACAGGTATGCTGGTAGGCTTTTGTTTTTCTTTAGATCATATAATCTACAAAATAGTACTTGTACTTCTAAAGTAACTATTAAGTGTGAAACATCCTGTTGCTAAACCGTTCAAATACAGATCCCTCCCCCAATTCCACAACACACACACGCACACAATGGAATTAGAAGGAAATCTTGAGGATTCAAGGAGCTTAAGAATTTCAGATAGGCTGCAGTTTGCCCTTACAGAATGTGTGGTCAGAGGGGGCCCAACGTGTCCCTTCTCAGTACAAGCTTCACTCTGTCTTGGCCCACTTATCTCCTTTTTTTGTTTGTTTGTTTCCACTGACTATTATTATTTTTATTTTTTATTAAGGTATCATTGATATACAATCTTATGAAGGTTTCACATGAGCTCCACCGATTATTTTTTAAACTGCCATTGCAAATATGAATCTGTGCCATCCGAGTACATTTAGGAAAATCTCAGTCAAGTGAATACAATATTTTTGGAAACCTACTATATTCCAGGCAGTGCGTGATTTTAGGGAATAGAAAGTTTTTTTTTTGTTTGTTTTTTAAAGGAGAAAGAGGCAGTCGCCCTGGCCGGGCTTCCGCGCCGCGGAGCCCTCCCTGCCCCCACTGGCCGCCCTGCCCCTCTCCAGCGCGCCCTTCTGTTCGCTGGCAGCTCAGGCCGAGCCGCCGCCGCCGCGGCCTCGCGCCATCCAGGGAGGCAACAGCGGCAAAGGTCATGGAGCTGCGGCCCGGAAGCCCGGCGTGACCGCTGCGAAGGCCAGCCCGCCCCGGCAAGGTGGACCCCGAGGCCGGCTCCCGCCCGGCGCAGCCAGCGAGCACACACACCCAGATCGCTCTCTCGGGGCCGTGTGTCGGCCACCAGTGCAGAGAACATGCACGGACACGCACGGACACAGAGATCGGAGCCAGGCTGTGGGACCGACCCGGCGACTCGGCAAGGGTTGCTGTAGCCTTTTTATGCAGGATGACTAGATGCGGCGGATCAGCGCCTGAACACAGGGCGGTCACCGAGCTGCGGCAGTGGGATGGCAGACAGAAGCAGAGGAGCTCGCGGGAAGCGTATGTCCTGTTTTGTGCTTTTCCTTTTAGAAGCTACGAAAGGGTGTTGGGGACACTTCTGACTATTATGAGAGCCAAAACCCTTTCACATTTGCAGAGAATGCGACTGTGTGACAGTAACTGAGCATTGGTCCAGAGTCTTCCCAAAAGGTCAAGGTTCACAAGAACATCTGGTCAAATTCATGACCATGGGGGATATGAAGACCCCAGGCTTTGATGGCTGCCTGGCAGCATTTGACATCCCAGATATGGTCCATCCGAAAGCAGCTGTTCAGTCTGGACCCGATGAGCCACATCAAGCAGCACACTCATGCAGGTGGCGACTCCCACACCCCATCCTCTTCTGATGTGGGTGTCAGCGACGCTCATGCAGGTGGCGACTCCTACACCCCATCCTCTTCTGATGTGGGTGTCAGCGTGATCGTTAAGAATGTTAGTAATATCGGGTTCTCCGAGGGCGCAGAGAAAGATGGCCACAGTCCCATGGCAATGGCTTGCATGACGGGTTTCTCACCACATCCTCTCTCGTCAGTTACAGTAAAGATGGACCGAAGTCTTTGAAAGGAGATGTGCCTACCTCAGAGGTGACTTTAAAAGACACAGCTTTGAGCCAGTTTAGCCCTATCTCAAGTGCTGAAGATGTGATGACAATGAGAAGATCGAGGTGGACAATCCCCCTGATAAGAGGACATGCGTCCAGGTTTCAGATCGAATGTCTGATCGGCTCAGCTTCCCAACAGGACTATGATAAACTGAAGGCACTTGAAGGGGAAAACAAGCAAAACTGGGATCTCTACGTCAGGCAATACAGATAAAAACAAAGTTGTTAGGAGATAAACAGAAACAAATTTTATAAATCTGAGTGTTTATGAACCTTTTAAAGTCATAAAAGTGGAGGACAAATTGAAGGAAAACTCTGAAAAGGTGCTTGAAAACAGGGTCCATGATGGGAAGCTGCGCTCCTAATAAAATGATGTCACCCTTAGCAGCGTCACACCGTCAAGGACAAAGCCATCTTCCAAGCTTTCTTCGTGTATAGCTGCAATCACAGCACTTAGTGCCAAAAAGGCTGCTTCAGACTCCTGCAAAGAACCAGTGACCAATTCACGGGAATCCTCCCCATGACCGAAAGAAGTAAATGACAGTCCTAGAGCCACTGAGAAGTCTCCTGAATCCCAGAGTCTCATCGATGGGACAAAAAAGGCATCCCTAAAGCAGCCGGATAGTCCCAGGAGCATTTCAAGTGAAAACAGTAGCAAGGGATCATCGTCCTCTCCCACGGGATCAATACTGCAATTCCCAAAATCCACATAAAAACCATTAAGACATCTGGGGAAATAAAGAGAACAGTGACAAAGGTATTGCTGGAAATTGATCTCGACTCTGGAAGAAAGCCTTCTGAGCAGACAGGGTCCGTGATGGTGTCTGTGACATCACTTCTGTCGTTTCCAGCCTCGGCCGCCATCCTTTTCTCTCCCCCCAGGGCACCACTGCAGTCGGCGGTCATTCCTAATGCAGTAGCCCCTGTAGAGCTGAACCCCAAACAGGTCACTGTTAAGCCTGTGGCAACCGCCTTCCTTCCAGTGTCTGCCGTGAAGAAGGCAGGATCACAAGTCATTAATGTGAAGCTCGCTAACAGCACAATGGTCAAAGCCACGGTCATATCTGCCACCTCTGTTGAGAGCACCAGCAGCGCCATCATTAAAGGTGCCAACGCCATCCAGCAGCACACTGTTGTGGTGCCGGCATCCAGCCTGGCCAGTGCCAAACACTGCGCACCTCGCCAACCTTAACCTTCTGCCTCGGGACGCCCAGGCCACCTCTGAGCTCTGCCAAGTGCTAACCAAACCTCAGCAGCAAATTAAAGCAGGCAATAATCAATGCAGCAGCCTTGCAGCCACCCAAAAAGTGTCTCGCGTCCAGGTGGTGTCCTCCTTGCAGAGTTCTGTGGTGGAAGCTTTCAACAAGGTTCTGAGTAGCGTCAACCCAGTCCCAGTTTACATCCCCAACCGCAGCCCTCCTGCTCATATAGGCATCACGTTACCCACCTGCGGGTACACGCACTTGGAGTGTGGCGACTCCTTTGCTCTCCAGAAGACTCTGACTCAGCACTACGACAGACGCAGCGTGTGCACTGAAGTAACGTGTAACCACTGTACAAAGAACCTCGTTTTTTACAACAAGTGCAGTCTTCTCTCACCGTGCCCGGGGGCATAAGGAGAAGGGAGTTGTGATGCGGGGCTCCCACTTGATTTTAAAGCCCGTTCCAGCAGATCAAATGATTGTTTCTCCATCAAGCAATACTTCTGCTTCATCTTCTGCTCCTCTGAGCTCTGTGGGAGCCGGCACACACACTGTAACCAAAATCCAGTCTGGCATAACCGGGACGGTCATATCGGCTCCTTCAAACACACCCATCATTCCAGCTATGCCTCTGGATGAAGACCCATCCAAGCTCTGTAGGCATAGTCTGAAATGTTTGGAGTGTAATGAAGTTTTCCAGGATGAGACGTCGCTGGCTACACATTTCCAGCAGGCTGCAGATACAAGTGGACAAATGTGTACATTACAATGTTGTGTACTCTGATGTGGCCACACTGAAGTCTCACATCCACGGTTCTCACTGTGAAGTCTTTTACAAGTGTCCCATTTGTCCCATGGCGTTTAAGTCTGCCCCAAGTACACATTCCCATGCCTACACACATCATCCTAGCATCAAGATATGAGAACCAAAAATAATATATAAGTGTTCCATGTGCAACACTGTATTTACCCTGCAAACTCTGCTGTATTGCCACCTTGACCAACACATCGAAAAACAGAAAGTGCCTGCTTTCAGGTGTCCAGACTGTTCTCATTTATATGCACAGAAGCAGCTCATGGTGGACCGTATCAAGACTGTGCATGCATGGAATATTGAAAAGTATTGAAGGGCCTCCAAACTTGGGTGTAAACTTGCCTTTGAGCATTAAGCCTGCAACTCTATATCCAGCAAATCAAAACAAAGAGGACACCAGATCCGTGAAGGGGAAAGAGAAATTGGAAAAGAAATCTCCATCACCTGTGAAAAAGTCAGTGGAACCCAAGAAGGTGGCCAGTCCTAGGTGGACGTGTTGGGAGTGTGACCGCTTGTTCACACAAAAAGATGTTTGCATTTCCCACGTGAGGAAGGAGCATGGGAAGGTAAGCGTGCGAGCCACCCGTCAGCCCGAGGAGGAGCGCTGGGCCGACAGACCTCGACAACGTGGCTCTGCCAGAAATCAGTAGGGTGATCTTCAAAGTCACTCAGTGCCTCTGAGCCTGTTTCTTTTTCTATAAAATAGGAAGGACTGTCCTATCTTGTTCTGTGATTTTGTTAAAAATTTCCTTCCCATGGCCGGCAGTGACGTATCCACATTCATGTTGATAGCTGAGGACACTGAGCATGGTGAATCAGAGTTAATAATGTTTGAATTTACCCCTTAGGTGTGTGATAAGGAAGGAAGGAGGAAAGAAAGAAAATGGATGTTTTGAAAACTGCTAGTAGCGTTGTAAGCAAGAAACTTACCTGATTCTGTGTTGAGACTGGCAGTGGGAGGGGGGGCCTCATCCTTAAACAATATCCAGGAGAAGCTCTGTAACTCAAAGTCACTGAGAAATCTGAGTTGCAATATGTATATTCTTTCTATTTTTAAAATAACGACGACACATCTCCACCTGAAAAGGATTTTTCAAAAATGCCCATTATTAGACCTAATAAAACAAGCACGATTATTTTTTAATATTATTCTTGTTGTTTCAAAGTCGGTTTGTTCCTGTTAGGATCCAGAAAAATTCCATATTGCATTTGGTTCCTGTATAACTTAAATCTTTCTTATGTCTATAGCAGCCTGCCCTCTATTTTATGTTATTTTTTAATGCGCTCTTGATTTGTTGGAAAAACTGGGTTATACATCCTATAGACTTTCTTCTGCATTTCTGGATTTGGGTAATAGCTTCCTTTTGACATTGTTTAATTTGTTTTTAATTATCCCATAATTCCTAGAAATTTGATTAGATTTAGGTTGAATTTTGTAGATACAAATACAACAAAGGTGTTAGGTTCTTTTTGTATCACATCTTGAGACACCTAATATCAGCTTGTCCCACTTTTACTGATACTAAGATCAATTTGTGGGTTCAGATAGATACATGATACTTGTAATTTTACTGTTTTAACTTAAGTCAATACAAAACCAAATATTATCCTGGGAACCTGTGTAAAAAGTGTGTAAGTATTGGTTTGTAATTAATATATACTAGATCCTTGAAAAGTTTGTTAAATTAAGTATATTAAGCATTATTTTGTAGCCTCACTTACATGGTTTATTTGAGCTATTTATGAAATGAACATGTTTTACCTTGTTGCCATCCAAACGCTGTACAACCTCCATTGAGTATTGATCACAATGATTACAGATTGCAAAAGATGAAAAAAAAAAAGGAAAAAGAGAATCCCTATTACAAAGAGTTTCCAGTGAGTAGAGTGAGGCTGGTGCTCACAGAGAGCTGAGTCTCAGAGATGCTGAGAATGGTACCAAGTGGCAAAGAAGCAAATGCAAGGAGCAGTGATGTCACGAAGGGATGGGAGCTGTATGGGTGGAGAAACTCCTCATTTCTCAGGCTTGGAGAATATTTAGTCTTTTGTTGGAAAGGAAAAGTCTTCCAGACAGAGGGTCAGTGAGCCTGTAGATAGAAGATGTGGGGTCTCCAGGTATGTGAGCATATCAAGGATCTTAGCCTGGCTAAGGGCTTTGATTTTGTACTTTAGGTCCTAGAATCTCAAAGTGTTTTGAATATGATTGTATCATGGTTAGTATCAAATTATTCTAGGATCCCTATTTCATTCATTGCATTTAACCACCACACTAACCTTAATATTGGCTATAAGTTGAGTAGCTAAACATTGTTATTTTTCCAATATTCTATTGTGTGTAGTACAGAAAAAAATCCAAGTTATTGCTTTGAGTATGCTTAGTGGCCTGTGTTAATTTGTTTTGAAATGCTCTGTTGCTCAGAGCAAACAACACATTTGATGAACTTGTTTTACAAATAACAGTCCATGGGCATATTTTATCATCATACTGCAAGATTAAGATGCTTAGATGATTGGGAGATAAAACTACTTCCATTTGAAGCAAATGCTTATTTTCCATTTGAAGGAAATGATTATTCATTTCCAATGTCCAATCGTGAGCTGTGATGGAAACTTGAAACCTTTAAAGAGGTACTTATTTCATTTATTTTGAAAGGAAGAAACCAAAGATAGTAACATAAGCATTTTCTGGCTATGTCTTCAGATGGCCTTATGTGGATTCTACTTTTGAAGCATCGCTGTCACAAAACAAATTTTGAACATCCACTATAATATCGCTTTCCATTTGGGATGTAAGAATCACAATAGATAGAATCACCATTTAAATTTTCTGAATAAAAATTATACTTTCCAGGAAAGAAAATTTGTAGCACTTTCTACCCTGGTGCAAAAAAGTCTGTTCCAAAATTGCAAGAGCTAAAATAATGATTGAGATAAGCAATTAAAACTGTACCTTCTATACCAATCTCCAATATTTTAGTTTACAGAATTTTGTTGGCTTTTAAAATGATGTAATTATGAAGATTTTATGTAGAATACTGGCTTGTTTCAAACTGACCAAATAGTAGAACATGACTTTAAGTAGAAGCCATTCTATGGTTAATCTAACTACAGCATTTTATAAAGGTTAAGAGAGAAAAATGGCTATGTTTACATTTATTCATATTGACCTGTAACTTTCATATTTCTTTATATTCTATAATGACTTCCCTTCAAACTAACTAAAAACTGGGAACACAACACAATCTGAAACACACATACAATTAAATCAAAGAAAGGTGTCCAGGTCACTGAAAAGTCAGGCAAATCAATTTTGCTTTATATTTACCAGCTCTGCAGGAATTCAGTTTATAGCATTTTCTATTTATAAGGAACCCTAGACATATCCTCAGCTCCTTACATTACAAAGCTAGAATAGAAATTGAAGATTAGATTACAGCAAGACTGCTATTTCCATAAACATCAGATGTAGGAAAATAGAAAGGCAACTTACATTTATACCTTTGTTTATAGCCTAACTCTCCTCTCATTGAATGCTTCATAAGAAAAAACCAGTTTTTCAGTACTTTGTTGTTAATATATATTAATGATTATTTAGCATATACCAAAAAAGACAAAGAGAATCAGGAAAGTCAAAAAATGTATTTGGTCATGAATTAACCATTGTGGGAGGCCACAACCAACAACATTCAAGGTAGCTTCCCTACATTATTGCACATTTTTGTGTGTGGAGATACTTTATACTTCAAACAAATACAGAACCAAATAGGAATACAGAAAGCCTAAATTGGTTTATAGCATACAAAACTGAGATGGTTCCTGGCAGGATCATTTCCTCCTTTGTAATTTCATGCCCAGTGGCTGGGCTTGATTGGCCCAAATGCACAATTCCCTTCTCCCTTTATGCCTTTTCCATTATTTGCTTACTTGAAAATAGATCATATGGTTTAATTTATTTTGATGGGTAAAAGTCATACCACCACTCCTAGAGTGTTGACTGGGGCTGCCAGAAAATTCTAACCTCTTGGGGTGACTCTATACACCTTCACTTCTCCCCAAGTATGCTAAGACTGCATTCCTTCATAAAATACTGGAAGAGCACAAAATGTCAGCCATAATGTAAATTAGTCATGGGGCTGAAAGTACAGCATAGATAATATGTAACATTGTGTGTTGACAGTAAGTACACTAGTTAGGGTGAGGATTTAGTAATGTATGCAACTGTCCAATCACTACTTTGTATTCTTAAAACCAAAAAATATCGTGTATCAACTATACTTAATAAAAAATACATGAACAGAAAAAATAAAACAATAGGAATGAAAAAAAGAGCTGGAAGAGCCCCGGAATGACATCAGCAACATGGTTCATCATAACAACCGTCATCATAACTGCACCCTCAACAACCACAACAATTTAGCATCCATCCAGAAAAAAGTGCCCTTGTGGGAAGAGTGGATCCAAGACTATATGCCTAGGGACTCTGGAGGAGCCTCGCCCATGCATGTGTCAAATATACCGATGGGCATACAGATCTCAGTCCTGGCTTTGGACCCTGCAGTGGCCTGTGAGCCAGCTGCAGCACCTCTTGGCCACAGCCCAGAAGCCCTGGAGACCAATAACACAGCTCAGGTCAGGCAGAGAGAAAATTCAATCTTTGTCCCTGTTTTGGTCTATTCTGGCCCTCCATAGGTTACATGATGCAAACCCACATGCAGGAGGGCCATCTGTTCTGCTCAAATATTAATATCATCCAGAAACACCCGGAATCATGTTTACACGGACACGTGTGCACCCTGTGGCCCAATCAAGTTCCCATTAAATTCACCACCACATCGTCCTTATCTAGAAAATAGGGATTTATTCATTTATTTTTCAAATACGTGAAGAATGGTTATTTGTGCAACCTGGCCCAGCGGGAGACATCAGGTACGCAGTGGTATTCTGCTCACCTAGAGCCACACAACATACCGACCCAAACTGAGCAGCCTTAAAACAGGCACTTTAATTTGTTCATGGCTTCCATGGACCAGACATTTGGAAACTGCATAGGAGGATTTTTTTCCACCCGGCTTTCAGCCTGGAGGCCTAACTGCTGGGTGGTTCAGTGGGAATCATCTACAGTTGTGCTGTCAGTACAGCATGACCAGGCTGGTGGCCATGGGAATTTATATACAATCACATTCACGTTTTGGCCCCTCAGTTCCTCTAGCCCCATTGTAGGTGTTCCGGGGCCACATGTGAATAGTGATGGCACTAATGGACAGAGGACATTTCCAGGGCCATGGAACATCCTACCGTTCAGCGCTGATGGAGGCACCCTCACTCCCAGATGAGCGGCTGGGACTCTGGTGGGGCTGCCGGCTGGGCCATCTCTGGGTGGCCTGTCTGTGCGGCCTGAGCATCTCCACAGCACTGTGGCCTCAGAGTTCTTGCGCGTGCCTCCCGGCTCCCAGCGTAAGATTTCCAAGAGAACCAGGTGGAAGTTGACTCGTCTTGTAGGACCTCGCTTTGGAAGTATGCCGTGTTGACCAGTCACGTAGGTTGCCCAGCACCAAGGGGAGGGGGCATAGACCCCACACTTCAGTGGGAGTCATGTCAAAGGCACGCAGACAAATTTTAAAGCTGCCACAACAGAGAACAAAACAAAAAAGACCCTTTTCTGTGGAGTTTGTTCTCCATATGGAAGAGAGACCAGTCATGAAGAAAACACTCAGTATAAACACCTAAATGGATAGTCTTCTGAAGGAAATAGCAAATGGGGCCCTGTGCAGGAGAAAACCTGGCCACAGTGCTTGGTTGTGCCGAGACACAATCCTATGAAAGCCGTGCTACCTCACACCAGGGAAGTCTCTGGAAGAGATATTGGCCAACCCACCTCCCCACTCAGGGCCACAGAATGTGCTGTGACATCCAGGTAAACCCACACAGGAGCAGGGCAGGGCCTGCAGGAGCTCAGGCCTCTGTTGCTGTGGCTGACATACATGGCCATGGATCCCCGATGGGCCTACATGGCAGACCCCTGGTTGTGGGCTCCCTGGTCTTCACGGCAGCAATTTGGCTGATGTTGGGAGATCAGGAAGCAGAGAATACACTTCCAGACTTCCACCCTAGAAGGGGACAGGAAGGACATGAAAAGGGGCAGAAGGAAATGAAGGAGAGGTGGGGTGTTCCAGGTTATGGGGACAGTTGTGTTGAGGCATTAAAGCCACTGCAGTTACCACACCAGATACTATTTTAAAAGCATAAGACAGATGCCAATCATGGCAGAGGGGGAGGAGGATCCAGGGCTCACCTCGCCCCAGGGACACACCAAGATCACACTGACATAAAGAGCAGCCCTGTTAGCAGATGACCTGAATGACTAGCAGAACGACTCTTCTACATCTGAAGATATAAAGAAAAAGTCACGTGGAGGAGGGCATAAGGGACAGAGATGCAATGTGGCCAAGATCTGTACCCCCAGGGTGGCAATGCCCAAGCAGGAGGAATACAGCGGGTGCAGTGGTCCCCCAAGAGGAGTGAGGGCTGAGAGCCCCACATCAGGCATTCCCATCCCAGGGGCTGCACCAGGGGGATGAGCCCCATAATGCCTGGCTTTGGACATCAGTAGGAATTAACTCGGGGAGCTTTGAAAATCAGCAGGGCTTAACTTGGGAAGAGCCAGGGGGCTATAGGAAACCAAGACTGTACTCTTCAAGGGCCCATACACACATTCTCTCTTTCTGAGACCCAGCATGAGGGCAGCAGCGCGGGCCATATGCGCAGGAGATTCATTGTCTAATTTTAGGGCATATGATGGAGAGGCAGGGATCTAGAGGAACTTCCTCTGGTAACGAAAGGGCTGGTTAGGTTATATATATTATATACTATATTATTACAATAAAATAAGCTAGAGAAAAGAAACTGCTTTTTCAAATTGTTGCACACCTCCAAAAAATTTTCCAGTATGTTTACTGAAAAAACTCCACACGTAAGTGGACCCACGCAGTTCACATCCGTTTTGTTCAGGGGTCACCTGCACAGCAGCAGTGATTAGAACAGTAGAGTGCTGGCACAAAAGCAGGCATGCAGATCAGTGGGACAGAGTGGAGAGCCCAGAAATACATCCATATTTACATGGTCAATTAATGTATGGCAAAGAGACAAGAAAATATAATAGGGAAGTAGTCTCCTCACTAAATGATTTTGGGAAAACTGGACAGCCGCACACAAATGAACAGGACCACTTTCTTACAACACACACATGCACAAGTAAACTCAAAATGGCTTAATGACCTAATGTAAGACCTGAAATCATAAAACCCATGAAAGGAAACAGGCAGTAAACTCTTGGTCATTGGCTTTAGCAATATATTTTTGGATCTGTCTCCACAGGTAATGGCTTCAAAAATCAACTACATCAAACTAAAAACCTATTGCATATCACAGAAACCAATCAACAGAATGAAAAGACTGGGAGAGGGTATTTCTAAATGCTATATCAGATAACTGGTGATATCCAAAATGTATAATGAGCTCATACAGCTCAACATCAAAGAAACAAACAATATGATTAAAGAAGGGGCAGACACCCGAATAGAAAATTTTCCAAAGACATACAGACGACCAACAGACATATGAAAAGATGTTCACCATCACTAATAATCAGGAAAATGGAAATCCAAAGCACAATGCGATATCATCTCACACTTGTCAGAAGGGCCAGTATCAAAAAGACAAGAAATAACAAGCTTTGGCAAGAATGTGAATAAACGGGACCCCACAAACACTGTTGGTGGAAATGTAGACTCGGGCAGTCACTGTGGAAAATTATACAGAGGTTTCTCAAAAACATGAAACGTATAAATACCATACAATCTAGCAATTCAGTTTCTGGGAATTTATCTGAAGAAAATAAAAAACACTAATTCGAAAAGATATACGGGCACACCTCAGAGATCTTGCAGGTTTGGTTCCCGACCACTGCAATAGAAAGCATCTCAATAAAGCACATCAAATGAATTTTTTTGTTTCCCAGTGCATATCAAAGTTATGTTTACACTGTCATCTATTAAGTGTGCAATAGCAGAGTGTCTTAAAAATGTACATATATATTATCAAAAGTACTTCTTTGCTAAAAAATGTTAACCATTATTATCTGATCTTTCAGTGAGTCGTAATCTTTTTGTTGGTGGAGGTCCGTCCTCCGTGCTGATGCCTGCTGACCGCTTAAGGCGGTGCCTGCTGCAGGCTGGGCTGGCTGTGGCGATTTCTCAAAATAAGACGACAGTGAAGTTCGCCATATTGACTGCCTCTTCCTTTCAGAAACAATTTCTCTAGTAGCATGTGATGCTCTTTGATAGCATTTTACCCACAGTAGAACTTCTTTCAAAATTGGAGTCAAGGATCTCAAATGCTGCTGTTCTACATCTTTTTGTCGTCATTTCAACAATCTTCACAGCATCTTCACCAGGAATAGATTTCATCTCAAGAAACCACTTTCTTTACTCATTTGTAAGAAGCAACTCCTTATCCATTCAAGTTTGATCATGAGATTGTAGCAATTCTGTCACACCTGTGGACTCCACTTCTAATTCTAGTTCTCCTGCTGTTTCCACCATAGCTTCAGTTTCTTCCTCCCCTGAAGCCTTGAACCCCTCAAGGTCATCCATGAGGGTTGGAATAAGCTTCTTCCAAACTTCTGTTTATGTTGATATTTTGAGCTGTTCCCATGAATCACAAATGTTCTTAATGGCATCTAGAATGGTGAGTACTTTCCAGATTTTCAAATGACTTTTCCCACATCCTTCAGAGGAATTACTATCTATGGCAGTTATAGCCTTATGAAATGTATTTCTTAAATAATAAGATTTCAGAGTCAAAATTACTGCTTGATCTGTGGATGTAGAGTGGATGTCATGTTGGCAGTCATGAAAACATTGATCTCATTGTACATCTCCCCCAGAGCTCTGGTGACCAGGGGCGTCATCAGTGAGCAATAATATTTTGAAAGGAATCTTTTTTTTCTGGGCAGCAGGTCTCAACAGTGGGCTTAAAATATCCAATAAGCCATGTTGTAAATATATGCGCTGTTATCCAGGTTTTGTTGTTCCCTTTGTAGGGCACAAGCAGAGTAGATTTAGCATAATTTGTAAGGGCCCTGGGATCTTCAGAATGGTCAGTGAGCACTGGCTTCAACTTAGTCACCAGCTGCATCCGCCCCTGACAAGGGAGTCAGCCTCTCCTTTGAAGCTTTGAAGTCAAGCATTGACTTTCCTCTCTAGTTATGAATGTCCCAGGTGGCATCTTACACAGCTGTTTTGTCTGCATTCAGAATCTATTATTTAGCATAACCACCTTCACGAATTATCTGAGCTGGATCTTCTAATTTGCTGCAGCTTCTCCATCAGTATACTGCTTCAGCTGCACTTTTAGGTTGTGGAGATGGCTTCTTTCCTTACACCTCATGAACTGGCCTCTGCTAGCTCCAAACACTTCTGTAGCTTCCTCATCTTTCTCAGACTTCAAAGAATTGAAGAAAGTTAGGATCTTGCTCTGTATTAGGCTTCGGCTTAAGGGAGTGTTGTGACTAGCTTGATCTTCTATCCAGACCACTTAAACTCTCTTCATATCAGTAATAATGCTGTTTTACTTCCTTATGAGTTGTGTATTTGCTGAACTAGCACATTCAGTTTCCTTCAAGAACTTTTTCTTCTCAGTCACAGCTTGGCTAACTCTTTGGTGCAAGAGGCCTAGCTTTTGGCCTGTCTCAGCTTTGACATGCCTTCCTCAGTAAGCCTAACCATTTCTAGCTTTTGATTAATAAAGAGACTTGTGGATTTTCCTTTCACTTTAACACTTAGAGGCCACTGTAGGTTTGTTTATTGGCCTCACTTCAATATTGTTGAATCTCAGGGAGTAGAGAGGCCCAAGAAGAGGGAGAAAGACAGGGGAATGGCTGGTTGGCAGGGAAGTCAGAACAAATACACATTTATTGATTAAGTCCCCCATCTTATATAGGCATGGTTTATGTTACCCCAAAAACACTTAAAATAGTAACATCAAAGATCACTGATCACAGATCACCAATCACCATAACAAATACAATAGTAATAATGAGAAAGTGTGAAATATTGTGAGAATTAACAAAATGTGGCACAGAGAAGCAAAGAGAAAATGCTGTTGGAAAAGTGGTACTGACAGAATGGCTAGATGTAGGGTGAACACAAATGTTCAATTAGTAAAAAATGCATTATTAGCCAACTTCCATAAAACAAGGAATGCTTGCATGCAACCCTATGTTCATTGCAATATTATTTACAGCAGCCAAGATATGGAAGGAACCTAAGTGACCATTATAAGTGTTGGATGGATAAATAAGTGGTATATCTATATACAATGGAGTATTACTCAGCCATAAAAAAGAATGAAATATTGTCACTTGCACCAAAATGGATGGACCTAGAGGGTATTATGCAAAGTGAAATAAGTCAGACAGAGAAGACAAATACCATATGATTTCACTTATTATTTGGAATCTAAATAACAAGACAAAACAGAAACAGTTTAATAAATATTCAGAATAAACTGGTGGTTCCCAGAAGAATGGGGTGAGAGGCAATAGGCAAAAGAGGTGAAGGGGATAAAGAGGTATCAACTCCCACTTAAAAAATAAATCTGTCACAGGGATGTAAAGTACAGCTTGGGGGATACAACCAATACTACAATAACTATGTATGGTCACAGATGGTAACTAGACTTAGCAGAGTGATCATTTTGCACTGTACATAAATAGAAATCCTATGTTGTACATCTGAAACTAATATAATATTGTATCTCCATTATGCTCCAGTAATTTTAAAAAAGCCACTGTGTTTATTCACACATTCCTGAACCTGTCTGCAGTGAGCTTCCCCACCCCCCACCCCGCCCCGTCTAGCAGCCAAGACTCACTTGGGGGTAACCATCCTTAGTATAACATAGTTGACACATTTTTCAACCAAGGGGTGGAACTGAATTGGAAGATGGATGAGAATGCCTGCGGGGATGCTGACCACCCCTCCCAGGCCAACGAGTCCCCTGCTGGCCAAGAGGTCACTTCTGGCAAACTCTGGGAGAAGAAAGCCCCATGAGGCTGGTCGCAGTTGCGTGGATGATGGATCCTTTCTCATATGGTCCTGTTTTATTTAGTGTCTCAAAGAGATGATTACCATCTGAAGGTCGTTTCTTTCCTTCTGGAGCCTATTTTATGCCCCCTGACTTGGGAGGAAGACTGATTGTGCCTCACAGGAATATTATCTGTCCCGTACAAAATATGGCTGTGATGTCACCAGCCCAGCAACCACAAGTCGCTCCTGCTGCACTAAGATATGTTGCCCTCATTCTCTCCTTCCCTGTTACCTTTACCCTCCCCTGTATGTAGGAGTCATAACAGAGACACGGTCTTCTAGATTGGATCGTAATCTAATATTAGTTGGTATCACTAGGTCTGACTGAATTTCCGTTCCTTTGAAGAGCTGGTTTTCTTTGAGCATGAATCAGGTATGAGAGGCCCTGTGGGCATTTTACGTTCACTAGCTCCCTGATCCTCCTGACTTCCCTACGGGGTGGCCATCACTGTCACCCAGTTGTAGCTTTTCCAGATCCTGCAGCAGGAGGAGGTGGGGAAGGGTTCACACCCACGCTGGACCACAGAGTCTGCACCACTCTCTTCTGCCTCAGGACACCCCACTGTCTAATTTAACAAAGGATCACACAGGTGATTCTGTGCCCTGTCAACACTGCAGATGTGGCAAAATGTGACCATGTGTACACTTGTCACAAGTGGCCTTCTGAAACCTGTGCAGTAAATGATGTGGATGCAGGCACTTCCTGGGCTGGAAGCAAGGAGCATCTTTCCTTACAGGAACATATAATAGGTGAAAACTAGGTAACTATCCAAATTCCAATGGAGTTTGTAACTCCATGCCTGGGAGATTGGATGCTGTTAATCTGACCCTAGTTGGAGTCACCATTTTCCACACTTTTCCACCAGAGAATGTTTTCTAATCATCAGACCAGACAGTGGGAAGTGTGTTGAATGGAAACTGAAGCAAGGTTTCCAGGTCCTTCGCATGCCCCAGCCCAGCCGGTCATCTTTTCATTGAGGATGTGCCCTGCCGGAATGGGAGGCAGCGTCCTTAGGGGAGGACAGGGTGCATGGGCTGCATTCCTTCTTTAAGCTGCCAGCAGGTGGAAGTGCAGTCTGCGAAAGTCCACCCAGGTGGCAGGGGATGGATAAGTAATTGATATTAACCCACACTGATGTTAATATTACATCAGTCTATTATTTAAATTAGCTGTCATTGATATAAAATTGGTATACCCAGTCCCAGTTATTAATGACTAGGAATCTCACCCCCTAAAGTGTCCCATCTACCAGTGCCTTGTGGGGCTGGTGTACATGCAAGGGCTGAGTGGACCAGAGCCCAGCAGGGCCCCACGCAGCTCACCGAGGAGCCAGGCCATCTGGTCCTGGGTGCCGATGAGGAGTCTGGCTCTGAGAAGCAAGGGAAGGGCAAGGGCCGCTCGGCCTGTAACTTCTGTGAGTCCATGAACTGCTGGAGGTCCCAGCTGACATCACAGGCTGGCAGTGATCCCGTCTGTGTTTCTGGGTCCCTGCTCTGGCTACAGAAAGGCAGTCTGAAGACAGGCTGCCCAGCCTGGGGACTTCTCTGGAAAAAGATTCTGTGACTAAAGAGCTTTGAAATGTTCAGCATGTCATGGCAGAGCACCCCAGATCCCATGCTCCCGATTGCCTCTGCACAGCTGCTCTAACTGGATCCAGTGATGTCGACACGGGGGTGGCACCCTGTCCTTCCCAGAGCAAAGGTCAGGAGGCCTTGCATATAGGGAAGGGGTAACCCAGGCATTTTCTGGATTAAGGGGCAGCATAAAACAAAGGAAAGAAAATTGGAAACTAGAAATACACAAAAACCAAATGCTTTTCATTTCAGTATTTGTGTGAGATTAGAATGACAAAGAAAATAATGTCTATGGTTTAAATATTTTTTGAAAAAGATATAAATTCTGTTTTTAAAGCTCACAGCCTAAAGTAGAACAGATGTTCATGATACATAGTGAAATAATTCTTAATGGATGAGGTCTTTCTACAAACTTTATACAATATGCTCCTCTCGATCTTTTTGTGGCGCTACGTGAAACACTCTCAGGCTTGTGAGGACTTGTGTTTATACACATTTAAATATGGATGTTAACATAAATCTTTAGTAAAGGATGTAACACTCCATTGGGATGGGGCCCTGGGCCAGGTACTCTGCTAATAACTGTGGACAAAGAGGTATGGTCCACCCCTCCTGGAGCTCATATTCTAAAACTGGAGGCATACAATTAGAGAACACAAATGCATAAAATAAAATAGTTCAAATGGTGTTCAGGAAGAGGAATGGGTAATAAGGACAGGAGAGGGAGAATTTACCTTTGGGAAGGTGTTCAGGGTCAGCCATGTGTAGGGTGAAAGCTACGTGCAGACTGGGAAAAAGCTGGCCAGGCAGAGGGGCCAGCTCGGTCAGGGTCCCAGAGCTGGGAGGGGCCCCGGTGTCCAGGGCGATGCTGACAGAGAGCACGGTGGAAGTGAGGTCAGAGAGCTGGGCGGAAGTCAGAGGCCAGGTTATGCTAGGGGCCCACTGGCCACGGTGAGAAGACACGGCAGTGTTGGGAGTTCAGTGGGAGCTGAGAAGGGCTGACACAGGGCAGCAAGACCACCTCAGTGCTAAGGGGGCTCTCCAGAGGGTCTGTGTACCGGGTGGGGGGGAGGAGTGAGCCCCGTGGTCCCCTGATGGATTCTCTGGGGGTAGCAGTGTGCCATCCAGGGAGATGATGACATGAGAAGAGGCCTCTCTACGCGGGGCTCAGGCTCTGGGGAAGGAAGCGGCCGATCAGACATGTTTGGGGGCAAAGCCTGTTTCCCTGGAAATGTGAGACATCAGAGGGTAGGCATCAAGGGCCGTGTGATTCTAGATGGAGGCTGTGTTTTAGGGACGAATTCTATTCCACAGCTCACCCAAGCAACATGCAGTACCGATGGTTGTGCTCTCGGCACAGGCAGGGAGGTGCGTGCAGTCTGTCTCTGCTCAGCGCTGCAGCGGGGCATGAGCTCCAGCCCGGGCATCGGGAGCCCGGACAGGACGGGAGTGCTCACACACACCGGGTGGCCCTGGGTTGGCTGACAAGGCACCCTGACAGCAGCCTGGCCCCAGTGGCATTTCCACTATGGCAGGGGATCTTGTTCTCCTTTCCTGTCAAGACCCCAGAACTTTCCTTCCGTGGAAGGTGCTGTGTGACTGCTGGAAACACAGCCACCAGCAAGGAGATGTGTTTCCCAATTTCCGCACCAAACATCATTACCTTGTGTCAGATTTCTGAGGAAAACAGGATCAGCAGAGAAACTGGAAAACACGTCTCTGAAGAAAGACAGCTCTTCCCTGGCATATCCAGCAATCCCCCACCCACAGCTCTGCACACCTGTCCCTGCAGAATCCACTTTCCAAAGTCACATGGTAACGTTTCCTTAGGACCTGCACGCCTGCAGCCGTATGTGCGCAGAGGGTCTCCCAGCTCCTGCTTCCCGTTTCCGCTTTGGCTGTGAAGTTCCTTCTGGAGGTGCAAGAAAATAAAAGGGATGCTTAGGAAATTATGCTCTAAGTATTTGCACGAAAGCTATTATTGGCTAACATTCACCTTCCAATTGATAAGGAAGGAATTTGGGGATACTTAAAAATGTAATCTCAGTGGGTGACATGAAGTTAGACAGAACGCTTAAATGACAAATGACCTTTATATTCCTGAGAATCTTGCATTTGTACACAAGCAGCTGATAAAGCTGAGAAATTTTTTTTCTTATCTGGTAATGAAGGCTGGTCTCCTGAAGACCTTTTCTTCCAGTAATGGGTCACCTGCTTCTTCATTATTGTATTTCCTGCAAGCAATAAGGCTGAACTTCCTTAGAAATAGTCTGTGGCTTTTTCATGCCTCCCAATTATTTTTAGTGTGGCTTTATAGAGCAGAGAGCTGCACGAATGAGGCTCTTGCTCTTTGGATCTCAGCAGGCAGAGGACTGAAGCCTTTTAAGGCACAGTGGCGAGACATCATGGGCTTTGCATCATGCAGACCCGTTTCCTCCTCCTAACGTGGCTCTGCAGGTCCCGCCCCCATCACCCCCACACAAAGGGCAGCTTTGATTTCCTGTCCATGCTGGGAGGACTGTGAGCTCCTACTGCACAACTCCCAGGCTCAGCCTGCGCTTCCTCCCAGATGAGGGGCTGCGCCTCTCGTCTGCTGGTCAACAGAGGCTCAGGCCTCCACCTCCACTCCCCTTGGGCTGTCCTTCGGGAGTGACAGCGGCTGGTCTAGACCATGTGCAAGCACGGTGCTGCCACCATCCCTGGGAATGCCCCCTGGAGTCCGGGAGATTTCACCTCCACACGGCATCCTTCCTTGGCGTCTGCACTCCGGCTACATGAGCCAAAGTCCGCTGCATTCTAAACAGCATTTATCTAGTGAGCAAGAGCTCGGCTTAAACAATACAGTACATTCAAAGCATCTTAATGGAAAGATGCAATGCTTTCCAGTGCTGCGGTGTGTGGGGAAAAAAGCTAAAGTGGTTAGGTAATGCAGATAGATACCCCATCCCATTAATATGATGTGTCTAAACTATAATGAAAATGATTCAAAACTATGTCAAAACCTTTAGTTAACACTTTCCCAACAGTCTTTAGTATTTGTAGACTCCCGAAAAATTTAAAAATCACCTGTCATTTTTGCTAATATGATTAAATTATTAAAATGCATATGCTGACATTGCTCACATAGCATGCTGACGACAAGAAGACACAATTTCCCTCAGACGAAAACCTTCGTTACTCCAGTTACTCACAGAAACTGATGAAAACTATTCCTAAACAAAGGCAGTAACTAACTACATTACTTGCTTCTACTTGGCCTGACACATGGAAGAGGCTTAGTGAGGCCCTGTGGACTGTAGATGGCAGTCTGCAGCACAGCCTTTGGCAGTTCTGCCCCTGTTACTCTGCTTTATTGGGCTGTCCCTTTTGCTAAAATTCAGCAATGAATGGTTGGATATTTGCTCTGCTTTTGTATGTCAATTTAGTTAATGCATGATTTCCTGGAGAAATCAGGTGCCCCAAATCTCCTTTTTCCCTTACGTTGAGCAAATGTGCTGTGTATCTTTGTTTTGGTTTTAAGTCCAAACCTACACAGGTCCCTTATTACAGAAGCGAGAGCCATGAGACTTTGCAGCCTAGCTGCTGTTGAGCTGAAGATAACAGAGTAAGAGATACTGCCTAAGGAAAGAAAAAGGTAGGATGCATAGTGGAGCAGACTGTTAAACTGGCTGCAGTTAGGACAGAACTTTCCGCAACATTTTTATGTTAGATGGGCAGGGAGACACGGCACCATTCCTCTCCCTGAATTCTGCTCCCAAGAGATCAGTGCACAGGACCCCTGGTGTTGACAGCTTGCCTCTGTGCTTCACAGACTTAATAGTTGGGAACTGGGCCTCACATGTCACAAGAATGTTGGCAGATTAGTGAGACAATACATGGAAAATGATTTCAGAACTTTGGAGACAGGTATATTACAAACCCCCATCCCATCCTACTGGGTGGAGGTCCCTGACCTTTCTTTGGCAGTTGACCCTGTTAGTTCCATTGCAGACAGAGGCACATATCTCCTATGGTCTCAGATAACTTTCCCAACCCCTGCCCAAGGGTTTGCATTGGGCTTGGGCCCCAGAAAGCATTAGCGGAATGCCTGGGGTCAAGTACAGAGCCAGTTAAATCAGGGGCTGGAAATAACTCCGATATGTCTGACTTGTTCAGTCCCTTTGCATTTCCCTGATGTTAGTTCCACATGGAAATGATTAATGCTCATCCAATCTGGAAATGTCACACAGCACTAAAATCTAATGAAGTTGTGGGAAAGTAACATAAATTTCTGAATTTCAGAAAGGCCTAAATTATTTCAGCTTGTTCTCTCATCCTAAATAGAACTGCAAGGTAATTAATGCGAGTCCTCAGGGGTTCCCTAAAGTGTCCACTGCTTCTCTCCATCAGGTGTTGCACCGGTGAACAATCATTGGACTTTCTAACCACATGTTTTGTCAAATTGGCAATTGGCTAGACATCTTCATGTAAAATTACATGATTTTGCAAAACTGTGTAAATACTTACCTAGATTTCTATTGGATTTTAAATAGCTTTATGGGACTACTAAGAGAGAAAAAATAAATCAGATATTAAATAATAGATTTTATTTCAGGGTTTGAATTGGAAGGTTCAGTCTTATTTTTATTGTGAAGGAGTAAAAGGATATGTCTGTCTTTAATTGTGTGTGGTTCTGTTTTCCTAGCTGCTGATATTAAAGGTCTACAAAATTTGAAACTATCGCCATCTCTTCAGCTTAATTCCATTAGTACCATTCTGCATGGAAAACTAGACCATCTGAGGGTAAATACAATTCTTGGATAATTAAGGAAAACTGGAAATTCTTCTCAACATTTTTAAATTTGGGAGAATTAGCTAGAAGTATTCATCAAGATTGCTCCATGCTGGTTTTAATTTAGTGGCATTCAATTGTGCTATTATTGGATAATTGTATTTATTCTTGTGGCATCATAGACTTCAAAAGTTATAAAGACCTTATACCTAGTTTGGTGACTTGTTTGCAGGAACATCATTGGAATTAAATCCTCCCCAGGCTGTGGGTGAATAAAGCTGGAAAGGCAGAGTTGCTCTGGGGGGAGAGGAGGCACAGAGTCCTGGCCCCCCCTTCTCGCCCTCCTCACTGGGACTGAGGGGCAGTTTGGGGGGTCCTTGCTGAGAGGGACCAAAAGCCCTCAGGAGCCAGGCCCCTGGCACTGTCCTACTCTAGCTGAGAGCTCATTCCGCAGTTGGTTAGTTATTCTTATTAAAAAAGAAAAAGTATGTAATCTTCTTGAATGAAAAAAATAGCTTCTAGTTGTAACAAAGTTAAATCACTAACATCTTGATCATGCATTCAACAAAAGGTATTAAGTGTATTGATATGGCTAATTGCAAAGCTTGGAGATCAAAATGCCTGTAGTTTTCACCATATTTTATGCAAAGCATGGACCACTCCATGCATACAGATATGATCATAGACAAGACATCACATTTGTCATGAATCAGATCTGAACTGCATTACTGACAGATGGCCATACCTCACCCCTTTCTACGCAGTAGGTCCCAATCAGATCACTGCTCATTCCAGAGACAGAAAATAACAGCCAGTGCTTCCTTTAACAGGAAAAGTGTGACACATTGGTGGAAATATCTTTGAAATTGTATTGTGATTTACTGCTGTTTATCAGAATTGTTGGTATTGTTTCTGCTTTTTTCGTAAAGCCTCCCCTGCAAGTTAAACCCTCTTCCAGTTCCTTTATTCCTGAAATGGACCCCAAAGATCCCTCTGGAACCGAGGTTACCATTCAGATGCCAGGTAGCACTGGAGAGAACACGGGACCACCCATCCCCATGAGAGAAGCTTCCCTAAAGACTTTTCTCTCCTCCAAGGGTAGTTTAGGATGGGGTCAACTTTTCCCTGGCAGCTCTCCTGACAGGGTCCTATACACAAACTTGAATCATAGCCCTAAGAGGCGTCTCACTTATGTAAAATCCAAGTACCACCCGTGACCCCAGGTGGGCTTGTAGCTGGACATGGACTGACATGCACACTGGACACAGTGCAGACACTGGGCAGAGCCTCAACCCTGGGCGCAGCCATGCCACTGAATCAAAGTGGCGACAGTGAACATCCTTCCCTTGTCCCTGATTTCGGGGGCGAGCATTCAATATCTCACCAGTAGGCATAATATTCGCTGTAGGTTTTTAGGATGCTCTTTATTAGATTAAAATTCATTTTATAAGGTTGGGTTTGCTAAGAGTTCTTTTCTGAGTACATCATGAATGGATGTTGGGTGTTATTGAATCCTTTCTTCGTCTAGTAAACTAGTAAAGGTCATATTTTCTTTTCTTTTGTTAACAGTTAAAACAATCATATTTGCTCATTATTGAAAACAGTGGTATGTGTGCTGACTGCATCAAAAGAAATATTTCTGGGGTTAGGAGATTTGCTATAGTCTAACAGCAAGTTTACTCGAGCCTTATTTTTCATAATCTGTAAGTAATGTTGATATTACATTGGCATTACAATAAATATTAGAGTTATTTAGAAGTGAATGTGCCTGCCTAACATAAAGACACATTTACATTATTGGTACATTGGCTAAAGAAACATCAGACACAATCTGAATTTGGCAAATCAGGCTGACGTATTTCCTGTTATCATTTCACTTGATTTGGGTTCACAGATGATAGAATTGAAACACTAATAAACTATTTTGTTAACCTGTTTTTCAGAAGCACATTTCCAAATGCTTTTTTCCCTTTCATTCACTCATTTATTTGTTCATTAATTTTTTGGGATATAAATGACGTGAAACATTATATTAGTTTTAGGCATGCAACATAATGATTCAATATATGTATATATTGTAAAATGATCACATAATTAGATGTCTACTTAATATCCTTCACCATTCATAGTTACAATTTTCTTTTTCCTCTGGGAAGAACTTTTAAAAAACCTACTAGCAACTTTCAAATATGCAATACAGGATTATTAACCATAGTCACCATGCATTATATTCCCATGGTTTTATTTTATAACTGGAAATATGTACTTTTTGACTCATTCACCTTGTTTACCTACACCATACCCTCCTGCCTCTGGGAACCACATATCTGTCCTCTGTATCTGTGAGGCTTTTTTTATTCTTGTTGTTTTAGTTTGTTTTATGCATTTTTTTAGATTGCTTGTTCTAGTTTTGTTTTATTCTTTTTTTGTGCTTGTTTTGTTTTAGTTTGTTTTATGCATTTTTTTAGGTAAGTAAATTCATACAGGATTTATATTTCTCTGTGTGACTTATTTAAGAAAGCATAAGGACCTCAAGGTCTGTCAAGGTGTTACAAATGGCAAGATTTCCTTCCTTTTATGGCTGAATAATATTCCATTACACACACACACCACATTCTTTACCAATTCATCCATCAGTGGATAGTTTAATTTTATATCTTGGATATTGTAAATAATGCTGCAGTAAACATGGAGATGCAGATATCTGTTAATTTAGTGTTTGCATTTTCTTTGAATAAATACCCAGAAATGGACTTGCTGGGTCACGTGATAGCTCTATTTTTAATTTTGGGAGGTACCTCCATACTATTTTCCATAGTGGCTGTATCAATACACATTCAAACCAACAGTGCTCAAGGGTTCCCTTTTCTTCACATCCTCACTAACACTTACGTCTTGTCTTTGTGACAATGACCACAACAGATGTGTGGTGACCCTCATTATGGTTTTACTTGTGTTTCTGATGATCACTGAAGCTGAACACCTTTTCATGTTCCTGTTGGCCACGTATATGTATTCTTTGGGAAAGTTTCTCTGCCCTTTTAAAAATTATATTATTTGTATTCTTTTCCTTTTGAAATGTTTGAGTTCTTTCCCAACATCATTTATTGAAGAGACTGTCGTTTCCCCATCTTATGTTCTTTGTCATAGATTAATTGATCGTATATATGTGTGCTTACCTCTGGGCTCTGTTCTGTTCTATTGATCTGCTCTTATGCCAGAACTTTATTATTTTGATTTCTATAGCTTTGTAACACAGCTTGAAATCTGGAAACATGCTATGTCTTGCTTTGCTCTTCTTTCTCAAGGTGGCTTTGGCTATCTGGAATCTTTTATGGTCCCATCCTACAAATTTTAGAATTGTTTTTTTTCTGTGAAAAATGGCATCTTAATTTTGGTAAGTATCATATTCAATCAGTAGATTGCCTTGGGTAGTATAGCCATTTTAACAATATTAATTCTTCCAGGCAATGAACACAGAATACCTTCCTGTTTCTTTGTGTCTTTTCCATTTCTTTGATCTACGTCTTACAGTTTTCAGTGTACAAGACTTTCACCTTCATGGTTAAATTTATTCCTAATATATCCAAATATTTTCCTCCATGTGGTGCATTTGCAAATAGGATTGGTTTCTTAATTTCTCTTTCCAATAGTTTGTTATTAATGTATATTGTATATTGATTTTATATCCTGCAACTAGATTTTCTAAATTATTTCTAACAGGTTTTTGTTGTGTGTGTGGAGTCTTTAGGGTTTTCTATATAGTATCAGGCCATCTGCAAATAATGACAGTTTTACTTCTTCCTTAATGATCTGGACTCCTCTTTCTTTTCCTTGCCTAGTTGTTCTGACTAGAACTACAATACTACACTGAATAAAAGTGGTGACAGTTGGCATCTTTTTCTTGTTCCTGATCTTAAAAGAAAAGCTTTCAACATTTCACCATGTGTATGATGTTAGCTGAGGCTTGTTATGTGGCTTTTATTATGTGGAGGTATATTCCTGCTATACCCATTTTGTAGAGATTTATCTTCATGAATGAAGCTTGAATTGTATCAAATGCTTTTTCTGTGTCTATTGAGATGCTCATGATTTTTATCCTCCATTTTGTTAATGTGATGTATCATACCAGTTGGTCACGGCATATGATCCTTTTAATATGTTGTTGAATTTGGTTTATTAATATTTTATTGATTTTTGCATCTGTTTCATCAGGGATATTGGCCTATAATTTTCTTTTCTTGTGGCATCTTTATCTGGTTTTGGTTTGAGGGTATGCTGACCTCATAAAATGAGTTTGGAACTGTTCATTCTCTTCGATTTTTTGGAAGAGTTTGAGAAGGATTGGTATTCATTCTTATTTAAATACTTGGTAGAATTCACCAGTGAAGCTGTCTGGTTCTGCCTTTTGTTTGCTGTGGGGTTTTTGGTTAGTCCTGACTGGTAACTCAATCTCCTTACTTGTAATCTGTCTATTTAGATTTTCTGTATCTGCATAATTCAGTTTTGGTAGGTTGTATGTTTCTAGGAATTAATCCATTTCTTCCGGGTTTTCCAACTTGCTGGCATGTGAGCACTCATAATAGTCTCTTATGATTCTTTGTATTTCAGCGGTGACATCTCCACTTTCATTTCTGGTTGTATTTGAGACTTCTCTCTTTTTCCCTGGAGAATACAGGTAAAGGTTTGTCAATTTTGTTTAGCCTTTCAAAAAAAAAACAAACAGCTCTTAGTTTCACTGATCTTTTCTATTTCAATTTTAGTCTATATATCATTCCTTTCTTACTTCCTTCCTTCTACCAACTTTGTGTTTTATTTGTTATTTTCGTAGTTCCTTGAGGTGTAAAGTTATGTTGTTTATATGACATTTTCTTTTTTATTGAGGTAAGCATATGCCACTAGGAAGTTCTCTCTTGGAACAGCTTTCTCTTCATCCCATGTTTTGGTATGTTTTGTTTCCACTTTCATTTGTTTCAAGGTATTTTTTTTTCTCTTGCTTTCTTCTTTGACCAATTGGTTGTTCAGTAGCATGTTGTTTAATCTTTGTAAATTTTCCATTTTTCTAGTTTCATGCCATTATGGTTGAAAAGATGCTTGATATGATTGCAATCTTAAATTGAGTAAGACCTGTTTTGTGGCCTAACATGTGATCCATCTTAGAGAATGTTCCACATGCCTTGAGAAGAATGTTTATTCTGTTGATTTTGGATGAAAAGTTCTGTATGTATCTTTAAAGTCATCCCACCTGGTGTGTCATTTTAAGCCAGTTTCCTTGTTAATTTTCTGCTGGATGATCTGTCCATTGATAAAAGTGATGTAATAAAATCCCCAATTATTATTGTATGGCCATTTCTCCCTTTATGCCTGTTAATTTTTGCTTTATATATGTAAGTATATATATGTCAGGTACATAAATATTTACAAGTGTAATATCCTCTTGTGAGTTGACCTTTTTTTCTTTATGTGGTGACCTTATTTACCTCTTATTACAGTCTTTTTGTTAAGGTCTGTTTTGTCTGATACAAGCATAAGCACTACAGCTTTCTTTGATTTCCTTTGTGTGGAATAACTTCATTTTTCACTTTTGCTTTCAGTCTTTGTGTCCACTGTAGGCAGCATATGGACGGGTCTTGCTTTTTTATCCATTCAGCCACCCTATGTCTTTTGATTGTAGCATTTTTTTCATATACTTTTGATGTAATTATTGATAAGTATGTACTTATTGCCATTTTCTTAATGGTTTTGTGGTTATTTTGTAGTTCTGTTCCTTTCTTCTTCTCTTGATCTTTTCTTTGTGATTTGATGATTTTCTGTCATAATATGCATAGATTTATTTCTTATCTTTTGTGTATTTACTATAGATTTTTGCCTTGTGGTTACCATTAGGTATAGACATAATAATTTATATTTATAAGTCTATTTTAAGTTGATGACAACTGAAGTTTCAATCCATTTGCAAGCTTTCCATTTTTACTCTTCCTCTTCCCCAATGTTTTATGTTTTTGATGTCACAATTTACAGTTTTATCTTGTGTATCCCTTAAAAAATTCTTACTTTCACCACCTTTTACTTTTCACCTTCATATTAGCTTCGTAAGTGGTTAATCCATCCCCTTTACAACATTAGATTAGAATTATACTACATATTTACTTTTACCAATGAGATACATACTTTCTTATGTTTTCCTTTTACTTATTAGAATAAGTTTTGTCTCAGTTTAAAGGAGTCCCTTTAATATTCTTTGTAACCTGATGTACTGATGATATATTCAATTAGCTTTGATTAACTGGAAAATTCTTTTTTTCTCTCCTACAGTTTTAGTGACAATGTTGCCAGGTAGAATATTACTGGATGGATTTTTTTCCCCAGCACTTTGCATTTATGATGCCAACTCCTTGCTGGCCTACAAGGTTCCTGCTGAAAAATTGCTGACAGTTTTAGGGGGATTGCCTTCTACTAAAATTGTTTTTCCTGCTCCTTTTCCTGAACTTTTGACATTTTAATTATACTGTGTCTTGGTGTGGGTCTCTTTAGGTTCCTCTTGTTTAGAACTCTGAGCTTCCTGGATCCGGATGTCTGTTCCCATGCTTGGGAAGTTCTCAGCCATTAGTTCTACAAATAAGTATACTGCTCTTTTCTCACTCTCTCCTTCTCTGTGACCTCTATAATGAGAATGTCTGCTTCATAATGTCCATGAGTACCTTTAGCTATCTTTACTTTTTTCATTATTTTTGCTGCTGTCATTGGATGAGTTCCCAATCAGAATTGTCTTCAATTCACTGATCCTTCCTTTCTCTTCATCTAGTCTGCTGTCAAACATTTCTATTGTATTTTTCAGTTTACTTATGATTTTCTTCACCTCTGTGACTTCTGTTTGGCATTTTCTTATATTTTTTCTTTTTTGAACCTCTGTCTTCATACATTCTTCTCCTAAGCTCAGTGATCATCTTTATAACTATTATTTTGAACCCTTTATGAGGTAAATCACTTATCTCCATTTCACTAAAGACTTTCTGACATTTCACCTTGTTCTTTAGTTTGGCATATATTCCTGTTTTTCATTTTTCTAGACTTTCTGTATTCATTTCTATGCATTGCACTCTCCCAGTCTTTAAGGAGTGGCTTGGTGTAGGAGATGAATCTCATTAATCAATCCAGCCCTAGCTTTTGGTTGTCTCTCAAACCACTGTGACTGTCCCTGTAGTCTATTTCATTTTCAGGGGCTTCCATTAGTTAAGGGTATGCAAAGACCTGTCAGTGCTCCAAAAGGGAGGATCTCATTTAGAATGCAGGTGCAGGCTGATTAGAAAGCAGACCATCAGGCAGCAGCTTTTAATGTATGAAAATACATACAGTCCTGCGGGACCACAGAGGTATAAGCCACTGGTCATTAGAGCTGGGTGACCTAGAAGTCTTCCCTGGCCAGTGATCACACAAATCAGGACACTAAATTAGTGTACAAGGCTCCTTTCCTGGTGACCCAGAGTGAAGTTGATGGAGGGCACAAAGGTGGTGCCCCATGGTTTATGTTCTTTGAGAACATTTCACTATATATGTGTCCAACCAGATGTTTGTCCCAGTTCAAAGGTCCAGGACATGCAATTGGGTCTCTTTTACAGAAAGACAGGAGCTATGTTTCGGATTGCTGTTTGTGCAGGGCCCTGGGGACGGCAGCCCATCAACACCTGTCTCTCCACTTGTTACAGTTCTGGGGGACCCACGAATGCAAGCTCCCTGGCCATCAGAGCCAGATGATCAAGGGTTATACCCAGATGGCTGTCACAACTCCCAGCACCAGACATAAAAATGGGGGCATCGACACATGTAAAAGGCCCCTCCAAGGGATACTGGCACTCTGAATAGCTGCCTTGATAGAGTGTGCAGACAGCGCTCATATCCCCACGGTCTCTGGAGGAAATTACATTGTGCCCTTCCTCAGGCCACAGCTATGCTGATAAAGTCATATGTCTCTTTCACAGGAAGACTGGGTTCCTCAGACTGTTACAGCTTGTTGTGCCCTGGGGGTGGTAGCCTGTTAGGGGCTTTCTATTGGCTATAGCCCTTTGGCTATCCCTTGATTGACTTTGGGGATAGTTAATTTAATTTTGCATTTTCTTAGTAATTAGCTGTTCTATTTTCTTTACTGTGGTTTTATTACCTCTTGTGACAGCTATTAAACCGTAGGAACACTTGCATCTATAGCAGTCCCTCCAAAGGACACTGTAGAGATGGTTTGTGGGAGGCAAATTCTCTCAGCTTTTGCTTATCTGGGAATTGTTTAATCCCTCCTTCAAATTTAAATATAGTCTTGCTGGATAAAGTAATCTTGGTTCAAGGCCCTTCTGCTTCATTGCATTAAATACATCATGCCACTCCCTTCTGGCCTGTAAGGTTTCTGCTGAGAAGTCTGATGATAACCTGATGGGTTTTCCTTTGTATGTGATCTTATTTCTCTCTCTGGCTGCTTTCAATAGTCTGTCCTTATCTTTGATCTTTGCCATTTTAATCACTATATGTCTTGCTGTTGTCTTTCTTGGGTCCCTTGTGTTGGGAGATCTGTGTACCTCCATGGCCTGAGAGTCTTCTCCTTCCCCAGATTGGGGAAGTTTTCAGCAATCACCTCCTCAAAGACACTTTCTATCCCCTTTTCTCTCTCTTCTTCCTCTGGTACCCCTATAATGCGAATATTGTTCCATTTGGATTGGTCACACAGTTCTCTCAATATTCTTTCATTCTTAGAGATCCTTTTTTCTCTCAGTGCCTCAGCTTCTTTTTTCCTCTTCTCTAGTTTCTATTTCATCAATCATCTCCTCCACCGTATTCAATCTGCTTTTAATACCGTCCATTGTGTTCTTCAATGATTGGATCTCCGACCTTAATTCATTCCTGTGTTCTTGAATATCTTTCTGTACCTCCATAAGCATGTTTATGATTTTTATTTTGAACTCTCTTTCAGGAAGATTGGTGAGTTCAGTTTCCTTTGGCCCTTTTTTGGGGAGTTTGTGAGATTTTGGTCTGACCCGTGTTCTTTTGACGTTTCACATTTCTGTGTGGCGCCCTCTAGTGCCCAGAATCTCCGTCTCTGGTGCTGCTCAGCCCTAGAGTGAGGCTGGGGGTCATAGGGGAGCGGAGCTGGTGCCTGGAGATCCAGTGGGCTGAGCACACAGGTGTAAGCCTGTGTGCTTTGCCTCTCTAGCTGTTGTAGGCAGGGCCTCCTTCTGACTGGCCTCATGCCACGCAGTGACTGCTAGTTTGCAAGCTGGTGCTTCAGGCCAGGAGGAAGGCGCAGAAGGCTGTGACTCACAGTGGGGGGGCCTCAGAGCTGAGAAGCCAGCCAGGGTGATGGAGCACCTGAAGCTCCTTATAGTTCCCAGTCTGCTGGGCAGAGTGCACCCAGACGACCTTGTTCCCCTATCCCTTCTCCCATGCAGCAAGCTCCATGTAAACCCTGCCCCTTCAGCAGCCTTCTCACTGCTAGGAAGTTGTCAGACTGCCTGCCTTTCCCTTGTCCCAGAGTGGCCGGGTGTGGATCCCATCCTCCACAAAGGGCCTGAATCTGTCTCTCAAGCACTCTGCCTGTCCCAGCTCCCCATCCTCCAGAGCACCACACAATGTAGGTTTCTGTTCACAAAGCAGAGCTCCAGTGCTAAGTGTTCAGCAGTCCCAGGCTTCCACCCCCTCCCCTGCTCTGTGTCTCTTCCTCCCAGGGGTGAGCTGGGGTGGGGGAAGGGCCTGGGTCCTGCTGGATTAAGGCTTTCATACATTACCCTGTTTCGTGATGTCTGTCTGCTCTGTTCGTGAGGTCTGTATGCAGTCTGGTGCAGCCTTCTTTCCTGGTGCTGTTTTAGGGTTAGTTGTATTAACTATATTTTCACACTATCCGTGGGTTTTGGAGGAGTTCTCTGTCTCGCCTCTCACACTGCCATCTTGAATCTTCTTGCCAAGCACTTGACTACATTTATCTTAAATACAATGATAGTTGATTGAAAAGAGGCTACTTCCTTGTTTGGTGTAAAACTGCTGAAATTAAAATTAAACAAATAACTAGGGTTTTACTTTGCAGTCAAGACCAAAAAAAAAAGAGGCAAATTCCCCAGAAATATTTGGTTTAAAGGGAGGCACCACCTGCTTTTGCTCCATCATATCCCAATCAACATTTCATAAGAATGTGTGTCCCTGAATATTAGCAAATTCTGTTTGAGGATGACAACCCAGTCGTTCCTTTGGTTACTTGTTGAGAAAACTCTTCAGGACACTTGCAGCTTGTACGAACAGAACTTGGTATGCAAATTTATTTTTCCAAAATAACTTGGAAGAGATAATCTTCTGTGTTTTGATCAGGGTTATTAGAGCTCCCAAAAATATCAAACGGAGACCTTCCTACCATCATCTCAAAGATTAGTACTCCAAGAGCCCTCCAGTCAACACTGAAATTGTAATCTTCTCCTCTTAAAATGTCAGGAGCGATGTGATTGGGAGTACCACAGAAAGTGCTGGTTGTATCTCCTGGCCGTGATCCTTCCTTACGCATGCCGTAGTCAGTGTGTTTAATGTGTCCTTCAGAATCCAGCAATACATTGTCCAATTTCAAGCCTCTATAAATTATTCCTCATTCATGAAGATAATTTAATGCTAGACTGATTTCTACAGAGTAAAATCTGGCCTGTTCTTCAGGAAGTTTTCTTTGTCGCTGCATATGGAACATTAGCTCTCCTCCATTTACATACTCTATGACAAAGAACAATCTGCTTTCTCTCTGAAAGCAAGAATGCAGCCCAACAAGAAAAGGGTGATTGGATGCCTGCTCAAAAACATGCTTCTCCGTTTGTACCCAGTCACTATCCTCATCATCACTGACAAGATCTTTTTTCATGACTTTCATTGCACAGATACAATCTCTTGTGTTTAATTGCACCAGTAGTACTTTGGCATAACTTCCTCTTCCTATAACCCAGAGCAAATCAAAATCCTGAAGACCTAAACTGGATGAAGCTTTGCCACTTTCCCTGGTGTTCATTGCTTCCTTTTCTTCACTAACTTGGTCTAAACTCTCATGACTTGAAGGATTATATGGAATTACTGTCTGTGCATGCTCTGAATGATGACTGATCTATGGGCATCATTGGTTCTGGTGGCAAAGAACGCCACCCGCATTCAATTGTGACAAGTTCATGGCATTTCTTATGAACCAATAGTTTGCAGTTGATGCACTTATATCCCTGGCGTCCAAGTGCCTATATTCGGTCAGTGCACATGGCACAGTGGCCATGCGTGTTGAACCACTGGCTTGAAAAGTGTGGCCATTTGCACAACAGAGCTTTCTCCAGCAGCATGCCCCTCGGCAGTAGATGGATTTATCTTTTCCTGGACATTCTGGTACACAAGAGAATACATGAATCAGAATCCTTTAGTTCATAAAGCCTAAAGGCTTCTTCTAACTCCAACTGAGATGATACCGGACATGGGTCTCTGTCCTCATCAATCCATTTCATGGTGAAAAGCTGCTCATTGTCAAAAGAACACATGTCTCGAGCCTCATTACAAAGGCCCTCAAAGGAGACTGAAGGTTCAGAATAGGTTATCATGGTATCCCCGCAGTAGTAGGCCTTCACCGGACCTGGTGAGCACGGTCCCCGCTGCAGCCACCTGGGACCGGGTGAGACGTGGTACTGCCGTCCCTCTGGGTCGGCGTCTCCTTATGCCCCTGCCACAAAGCCAGAGGCCGCAGGGGCGGGGGGCGCGCCAATTTTGCTGGGGGCTCCACTGCTGGATTCACACCCGGAGCTGAGGGGCCTGCTCGCCTACCTGGCCTTCCCACCGACTGCGTGGCCCTTCGGTCCCTCCCCCCAGGCAGCCGGAACAGCGCAGCTCCTTCTGTCGCCAGCCCAGCACCTCCCCACCTCGGTCCCTCCCACTTCTGAGGGCAAAAAAATTTTTTTAAACAATCTGACTCTGCTGGGGCCAACACATATGGATTCTCATGTAAAATTAATAGTCCCTATTTACTAAGTTATTACTTATGGTGTAAACAACAGAAGGAAATATGTAGGTTATTTCCTTATATGTGGGTTTTCCCTTTGTGTCATGTGCAGTGTGGCTGGAATATGGAATTGCTTCATTATTTTTAAATCCTAATTTTCACATTTATCAACACTATAAAAAAGTCCTACAAATAAAACCTAATTAAAAACAAACAAAAAGGAAAGAAAAAAGAAGATTTTTATTTTGTTTACCTTGTCAGAGCATTTAAAAATGACGAATGGGTGTTTGGATTTTCTTTATATGTGGTGGTTTGGGTTCATAAAAAAGAAAGACTGTTTTGTCAGATCACCGGTTAGAAGCATATTTCAGTGGTGTTTTCCACTCCCCATACCCAACACTTGTTTTTTCAAGAATTATACCATAGAAATTCGTTTAAATGATTTTTGGCTTATATTCTGAGCTTAATTTGAGCTCAGCTTGCACGGATAATTCTTAGAGACCTTAATGAAAGAACAGAAAGAAAAGATGAAAATAGACTTTTTTCATGTTGAAGAGAAATTAAAATATCAAAAAGGTCAGATTGTCCACGAGCCAAGCTGAGCGTCTTTATGAATTTGGTGTTCTGCCCATCCAACAATCATGGTGCCTCCTTCACGCACGTGTGTATTAACTAGCTACTGCTGCATAATAAATTACCCCCAAATGTATGCAGCAGCTTAAAACAACAAATATTTACTGGCTCACAGGTTTCCTGAGGATTAGCAGTCCGGGACTGGCTTAACCAGGTGGCTCTGGTCCAGGATCTCTCATGAGGTTGCAGTGGACAAGTTAGCCAGGGCTTCCGGAACGTGAAAATTCAATTCAGGAGCTCTAACCAGGGTCTTTCCCTTAGCTCCGCCTCTCCATGGGGCCATTAACATGACAGCTGGCTTCCCCAAAGCGAGTGGCCTGAGAAAGTGAAGAGAGAGAGAAGGGAGAGCCACACCTTTTATGTCTTAGTCTCCAAGCTGCACCGTTACTTCCTCACTTTGTTATAGGTGAGTCACTATATCCGGCTGACACTCAACAGTTAATTTTGTTAGGGTTAAATACCTGCAGATGGAGGTCTTTGAGCAGCCGTTATGGAAGCTGCCTACCACATGCAAAATTTTGAGCAATGTAGAGGAACTAAAATATTAAATGTGATCACCCATTCACCAAACATGAGAAATAGCTTAGCCATACTTAATGAACATCATTGTTTAAAAAAATTGTTTGTTTCTCATCAGGTCGTGTGTTTAATTTTGTTTAATTACAAATTGTGTCGCATGAAGTCTTGTTTATGCACTTCTCAAATACATCTTAAACCTTCTAGCTTAGATAAACATTTGCTGTAAGTAAGCATCCAGTGAGACAGTGGTAATCCTCATTAAGCTTCCACTAATTATAGATATCTTCGATTTTAAGAAACATTCTGTAAAGGAATAAATTGCAGAAAATACAGACTGTGACAGACATTAACTTCACATGCCACTGGCATTTCATTTTCCCAGAGACCAGTAAAGCCCTAAAGACTACTGGAAGCACTTTCATTTCTGTAATAAAGAGCAAGTGTCAATATTCAGGTTTCAGCTGAATTTCCTTTCTGTGTTTGTAAGTTGACTCCTTCTCCTCCTTTATCACAGATACTGCAGAATTTCCAGTGTTATCATCAGTTCCCAGGTAAGTGCACTCTCTACTCAATCCCTTTATAGTTCCCAGATATATATTTTTTCAAAAAACTAGCTAATGAGAGTATTATTCAGCAAATTTCCCTGACAAAGGTGCTGATGTGCATGTATACATAACCCAAGACAGAATTCCTGTTCATCAGTCATTTGTATGTGTGCTTAGGTTTTTCACTCAGTTTTCTATTGTAGGGGTTGGAAAACATTTTGTTCAAAGTCAGAAAGTAAATTATGTAGGTTTTGCAGGGCAAGAGGCAAGGTCTAGAATAGTATGCAGATACACATATAACAAAGCAGAAATCAAACTGCCACAATTTTGTGGATGGAATTAAAACTGTAATGATGATAATCCAGTACAACTTTTTTGTAATGCAGATCTGCTGCTGATAAAAGTAAAATTGTTTTTTTGAAGGGTGATGTGGAAATAGTGGTTTGCTTACCTGGGGTTCAAAGTTAGTATAACCCTATCATTAAATTCATTATAAATGTTTATTACTAATGCTGACCTGTAATGAGATTTCACATATTACTATCTTTTAAAGTCCTTTTCACATATATATATATACTGTAAATATTGATAGCAATCATTAGCAGGTGATATTAATTGAGCATATTCATCAATTAAAAGGCATTTATAGGAATCTATTAGTTTCTACTCTTGATGTCTCCTTCTCAGCTTGTCATAATGTCACAGACTAGTCAGTTCCAACTGAAGGTTAGGTGGAAGGGCCTCAACTGAAGTTAAATGAATTTTGAAATATGAAAATTTCTTTGAATTCACATGGAAATCTGAGAGATGCTACTGGCTCTGTAATATGAGCTTGGACAGTATCACCACACATTTGAATGGGAATGGGCATCTCACTTTTAACTTCTAACAGCATTGGAAGTGTATAAATAAGCTTAGCAAGTGTTCCCTCCTCTTTCATTTTTTTGAAGAATTTGAGAATGATTGGTGTTGCTTTTTTTCTTTAAACATTTGGTAGAATTTACAACTGAAGTCATCTGGTTCTGGTATTTTATTTATGGCAGTTTTTACCTTACTAACTCAATCTATTAAATCATATTTTCTATTCCTTTTTTAATCAGGTTTGGTTGTTTATATGTTTCTAGGAATTTGTCCATTGCATCTAATTTGCTGATACACATTTGTTCCTACTATTTCTTCCCAATAACTTGACAGTGCAAGGTCTCTCTCATTCCTGATTTTAATAATTTGAGTCTGCTCTCTTTCTTTCTTGGTCAGTTGTGTGGGGCCCTCTACCTGGTATATGAATGTGCAGACCATAACCTGCTGAATGAGGAGGCGCAGGTTCCACACAGGGTTGGCAAACAGCATCCTCAGGATCTGAGCTCCCACACCTGAAACTGAAAACCCCAGGACGATTTCAGCTGAAGGCACAGTTTTTAGTGCACTCACACAAAGGAAGTGAAGTCACAGTTGTCAGAAGTGGCGGTGAGCCAAGGGAAGGGCAGTCCTCCAACCCAGGTACAAGTGAGCAGGAGACAGAAAGCAGGGTAGAAGCTATTACTTATAAGGTGGTTGGGGCAGAGGTCACCAACCTTTCATGGTTCAACTCTGGTTATTTTAAAAGCAAAGGGGAACTTGTGGAAAGGGGAACCTGGGAAAAGCAAAGTGGGAACTTGGGGTGCAAATACTGAGCTTAGGTCCAAGCTCTGGGTGTGAGCAGAGTTGTTATATGTAAAAATGCTTAGACAGCAACTCAGAATAGCTGCTTTCTCATCACATCAGCCCAGCTAAATGTTTGTCATGTTTGTTAATATTTTAAAACAACCAACTTTGGTTTCATTGATTTTCTTCATTGATTTTCCATTCTCTACTTCATTTATCTCCACTCTAATATTCACTGCACCCTTCCTTTTGCTGGCTTTGCACTCAGCTTGTTTCTCCTTTTCTAGTTTCTTCAATTAGAAGGTAAGATTATTGATTTGGAATCTTGTTTTAAAGAGGTGTTTACAGCTGTAAATCTCCCTCCCCATACTTCTTTTACTCCATCCAGTAAGTTTTAGTATATTGTGTTTTCCATTTCCATTCACCTCAAAGAATTTTCTAATTTCATTTATGATTCCTTCTTTTGTCCATTGGATGTTTAGAGGTATATTGCTAAATTTCCATGTATTTGAATATTTTCCAAATCTTCTCATTGATTTCTAATTTCTTTCCATTGTGGCCAAGAACGTGCTTTGTATAATGTCCATCCTTTTACATTTACTGAGATTTATTTTGTGGTTTCACAATATCACATATTGAGGTCTATCCTCAAGAATGTCCCAATGTTCCAATGTGTGCTTCAAAATAATGTATATTTCTGCTGTTGGATGGCATGAGCTAAAGATGCCTGACAGGTCACTTGCTTTATAGTTTTGTTCAACTCTTCTATTTTCCTACTGATCTTCTGACTAATTGTTCTATCAATTATTGAAAGGGAGATATTAATATGTGCAACATGTATTATAGAACTTTCTGTTTCTTCCTTCAGTTCTATCAGTTTTTGCTTCATGTTTTTTGAGGTGTTATTGTTAGGTGCACAAGTGTTGATAATTGTTCTATCTTCTTGATGGCTTAACACTTTTAGCATTATATTACATCCTTTGCTATACTAAAATATTTGTCTTAAGGCCACTTAGTACAGCCACTTCAGCTTCCTTTTGGTTATTCTTTGCATTGAGTGTTACTTTCCATCTTTTTACCTTCAATCTATTTTTGTCCTTTTATCTAAAGTGAGTCTATTGTAGACAGCATATAGGTGGATCATGTTTTATAATCCATTCTGCCAATTTCTGCATGTTAAACCATTTACATTTAACATAACTTGATAAGATAGGACTTACTTTTGTCATTTTGCTATTTTTGCATATGTCTTATATCATTTTGTGCCTTATTTCCCTATTACTGCTTTCTTTTGTGTAAAAAGGATATTTTCTATTGTATCCTTTTAATCCTACTTTCATTTATTTTACTGTGTATGTTTTAGTTATTTTCCTAGTGGTTGCCCTAGGGCTATAATTAATATCTTATTTTATGACAATCAAGTTGGGATTAGTATCAGTTTAATTTCATAGTATGCAAAATCTCTGCCACCACATAGCTACATCCCTCCCACCCCTTACTGTGGTTATAGTTACAAATTTCATTTTATATACTATGTGTCCATCGACAGAGTTTTGTAATTATTGCTTTATAGAGTTCTCTTTAAATCAAATAGGAAAAAAGTCACAAACAAAATGTATTTTTTTTAGGGAGGAGCAAGGTGATTTTTATTAAGTATACTTAAATATATATAGACATTATTTGTAGATGAGTGTTTAAATAATTATCATTTTTATTTATTTTACCTATCAAATTCAGTTTTCTTTTTTTTAAATTGAAGTATAGTTGATATACAATCTTATATTAGCTTCAAGTATACAACACAGTTGTTCCTAAGTTACCCACAATTAAATCCTCACCCCAACTAGTGCAGTTACTGTCAACATAGGAAGATGTTACAGAATCATTGGCTGTATTCCCCATGCTGTGCTACCATCCCCGTGACCAACACATCAGATTGAGAATTGTGCCCCTTTATCCAGCCCCCCAGCCCCTCCCCCATGGTAGCCACCAGTCACTTCTCAGTGTCTGTGACTCTACTGCTACTTTGTGCATTCTGTTTTCCTTTGTTTTTAGATTGCATAAATAAGTGAAATCATATGGTATTTGTCTTTCTCTTCTTGGCTTATTTCACTTAGCATACCTTCTAGTTCATCCATGTCACAAATAGCACAAAATGAATTTATAGTCTTTTATATTTACCTATGTAGTTTCTTTTACCAGTGTTCTTTATTTCTTACATGTGGATGTACGTTACCATTTAGTGTCCTTTCACTTCAGACTGTAGGACTCCTTTTAATAATTCTTGTAGGGCAAATCTGAGAGTACAAAGTCTCTACATTTTGTACAAGAATCATTGACTTTTCCTTTATTTTTGAAGAATAGTTTGCCAGATACAGATTTTTTGGTTGACAAGTTTTTTTGTTTTGTTTTGTTTTCTGTCAGCTTTTTGAATATTAACATTCTACATGCCTACAGCCTTCTGGCCTCCATGATTTCTGATGACAAACCTGCTGTTAATCTTCCTAAGAATCCCTAATATATGATAAGTCACTTCTTCTAGTGCTCTCACAATTCTTTCTCTGTTTTTGGCTTTTGGCAGTTTTTTTATGATGTGTCTAGGGTAATGTCTCTGGGTTTATCCCACTTGGATTTTGTTGAGTTTCTTGGATGTATAGATCAATGTTTTTCATCCGATTTGAGAGTTTTGGGTCACTGTTTCTTCAAACAGTATTTTTGCTCCTTTCTCCCTCATCTTTGGTTATACAACTACCAATATGCCTATGTTGGCAGGCTTTGTGGTGTTTCTGGTTCCTGGTTCCTGGGAGTTTGTTCATTTCTGTTTGTGCTTTTTCTTTCTACCTTCCAGATTAGATAATCTAAATTGATTTATATTCAAGTTTTCTTATTCTTTCTTCATGTGTTCAAATGTGCTATTGAGTTCCTCTAATGAATTTTCATTTCAGTTATTATACTTTGAAACTACAGTATATTTTGTTTCCTTTTTTATAGTTTCTATTTCTCTATTGAAATTCACTATTTGGTAATACATCATTTGCATATTTGTGTTTAACTATTTAGACTTGGTTTCTTTTAGTGCTTCAAACATATTTAAAACAGCTGTGTTTGGGTTCAGTGTATCACCCCCAAAAACAATATGTTCAAGTCATAACAATTTACATCTCAGAATGTGATTTAAACGTTGTCAACTAAGTCCAACATCTGGGCTTCCTCAGGGACAGTTTCTTTTGATTGTTTTTTTTCCTTATTTTGGGCCATATATTCTTGTTTCTTTGCACGCACCATGATATCTCATTAAAAGTAGACATTTAAAATATTATAATGTGGCAACTCTGAAAATCAGACTGTCCCCTCCCCAGGACTGATTGTTGTGGCTTTTTGTAGTGGTAGTCATTTGTTTAGTGACTTTTCTGAGCGAATTCTATAACTGTATTCTTTGTTATGTGCAGCCATTGAAGCCTCTGTTCAGTTTATTTGTCATCTAATGATTGTACAAAGGTTTCCTTAAACAGTTAGTCCCCCAAATTCCCAGCCTGTGTTGAGATCTGTGTGCTGAGGCCTCCCTTCAACACACATCAAGGCAATTTCAACTCTGTCTTAGTCTTTGCTTCCTGTTTGCCTCAAGGTCGGCCAAAGGTGAGAGATTATAGCCTTCTTAGGTGTTTTCAGGAAGAAGAACAGCCCTTGCATGTGCATGACCTTATAGATTTCAACAACTATCCAAAGTTCTCATGGATACCTCATTCCTTGGCTTTTCCTAGTCCCTATTGGTATTCATTGCCTCAGGCAGAAGTGATGTTAAGATTTTAACCTAGAAATATTTTTAACCCCAGCCATTTTGAGCACTATCAGAGTCAGGTAAAATAAAGACAAACTTTTTGAGCTGGACGCTCCAGAGAACCACCAGACAGGTCAAATACATATTCCCTGGGAATGGGCCTTTGAAAGACCGACAGCTTCTTTTTGTTTCCTCTATGACCAGAAATCCAGGATGTTATTTCGCAAGGCTGTTGCTGAGCTGAACGGGGTTATGGGACCAGGAGACTAAGTCAAAATGCCATTGTTCTATTTCACTGCTCTAATTTCACTATTCGTACTGATATTAATCCATTTTCCTTAAACAAATTCTCTCTGGAGGCTATGAACCTTCAGTTAAATTTCAGAGTTCTAAGAAAATAGACTCTGACAATGTTTGTTAGTGTCATTTCTTTAGTGGCCTTACTCTGCCATTTTCACTGAAGTTACTCCTTCACTGGCTTTTACATTTTTGAATATATATACTTTTTATTTTCTTACCTTCTGCTTATTCAAAACACTGAAATAGACTCTATCTGAATTAAAATGAGAAAAACCACCTCTGATATTTCACAAAGACCCATTAATATTTTAAATGCTCCTATATGTTCCTCAAGTGCAATAAGATTTTTCCTTTTATAAAGGTTTCAATTCAAGAGAAAATTCCTGCTTCTTGTAGAGAACTGTTTCCAAATTATGAATTTTAATTAAATCATTCAAGTTTATTAACAATTTTGTGTCATTCTTCATAATTCTTATGCATTTTATTTTTGCCTGGTTTGCTACAAGTCTTGAATATAATTTTCATGGTCTTTGGGTAACTTAGTAATTTGTACTGATATTACATTGAGATACTTAATGAATAATCATTGGATAATTAGGTATTTCTAAAGTAGTATGATTTACATACGTTTGCTTTTTAATTTATATGCTCAAGAGAAGTTATCTTTAAACCATCTTAATAAATATATTCATTTTTGCTACCTTAAGGAGTTGTAAAAGGGACGTTTGAGGCTCTACACAGCTGTTATGCATAATCATAAGCCCTGTGGTTCTGTTAAAATAGTGGTGTGTGATGTGCGGTTCACAAGTCCCCACTCTCCAGTTTCTTCTGTAAAATAGAAGTTAACTACTATGGTTGAAATTGATAATTAACATAAATGGCTGAGATTATACTAGGAGCAACAGTGATAAGAAATATAACTGTATACATGCTTCTGTTTTTAAAGGATAAGGGTAATTTTGTCTTAAAGTAGTGGTATTCAGGAATTCTTTTTTTCTTTAGTCTCCAGGTTCCTTTAAATTTTATCCATTTTAAGGACCCTAAAGAGTTTTTATTTACACGGGTTCTAAATATCAATGCTTACTATATTAGAAACTGAAATTGGGGAATTTTTGAATTTTATGTATTGATCATTTGAAAATAGTAACAGTGAACACATTTCATGTTAATAACATATTGGTATTAACATGAAATTAATTCTGATCTCATAGGCCCCCTGTTATCAGACATAAAGTATCAGCTGTTTTTGAACATGACAGAGCGTGATGAAAGACAAAACCTGGAAAGTGAGTCTATTTGCCTTGGCTATTTGCCATAGTTTGAAAAACTATGAAAGGTTTTAACATCTTTGCAAAGTGTGTTTAATTATGATTAACTTGTTTTCTTGGTTTACTGTTTATTGCCTTTGCCCATACTATGAATGGTATATTAGTTTTCTATTAGTACCTTAACAAACTACCTAGACTTGGAGGTTTAAAGTAACACCCACTAGTTTATTACCTCACAGTTCTGTAGGCCAGAAGTCCAGACACAGCTCTGGCTTATCTGGTTCTCAGCTTACATCTCTACAGGCTGAAATCAAGGTATTGGCAGGGCTGCAGTCCTTCCTGGAGACCCTGGGGGAAAAATTTAAGTTTATTATTGATAAATTGTTGAACAAATCAGTTTCTTGTGGTTGTAGGATTGAGTTCTATTTCCTTTCTGGAAGTCAGCGGGAAGTTGCTCTCAGCACCCACATACCTTGGTTCATGATCCCCTCCTCCACCTTCAAAGCTGACAATCTGTGGGCTGATTGAATTTATTTTCTCTGCCCTCCACTTTTACCTTACTTCTGCAGATTTCTCTTCTTTCCTTTCTCTACCTTTACAGGCTCATGGGACTACTTGGAGCCACCCAGGTAACCCAAGATAATCTCCCAATTTAAAATCAGCTGACTAGTAGCCTTAATTCCATCTGGAAAATGCCTTCCCAGCAATACCTAGGTTTAGTATTCGATTGACTAACCCAGGGACAGGAATCTTGTGGGCACTCTTTACGATTCCACCTACTACAGAGGAATACTTTTGCCCAAGTAAACTGCTCAGAGAACAAACATTATGTGACATACTGAAATATTTCTCTACTTTATGTTGTCGTATTATTCCCTTTACTATTTAAGAAAACAAAGTTTGCTCATTTATGAAAGAACTAAGTTTTTACAATCACATTACCTTCTATGTTTATTATAGATATTTATTGTCACTTTGATTAAGTGTGTAACTACCTGTTTTTTCTTATATCCATGATCCTATCTTAATTAAATTTCCAAATTTCCTCTCATACTTTTTAAATTTTTCATCTTCATAAAACCAGATCCTAAATACAATAAAAAGAAATGGAAGTTTTCAGAGTATCTTTTGCACCTAAAACTCTGATATATTCCAGAAGACACCTGATAATTCACGAAGATTTGTTCTTTCACCTTATTAAAAGAGGAATGCTAGAATAATTAGGTTTCTTTGACATATTAGTATTGAAGAATTTCATGGGAAGAGTTATCAAATCAGAAGAAATGCTCAGTCATTCCTAAGTTAAATTTGTTTAAGTAAAATGTCATTAACATAAACATAGAAAGTATATGCTTCATAAGAAGTTACTAGAAGTATGCCAATATCCTCACTTTCCATATGTTAAAACAGTAGGGGAAAAAAAACAAAATAGTATGAGATGGTTCTGTTGAGTTTTCCTATATTTCAGAGTCCTGGTGGTGCTTTGCTTAATGATATTTGTCAATGCAGCATTAGTTATTAGTTATGATTTAAATTACTATTTAAGTTTACTTGGCCACACCTTTCTTTTCCATTTTGAATCTAGCACCTTGTGTGTCAGTGGTTCTCAACTGGGTATGCACATCCATCTTACACATGGATCTTACAAAAATGCAGATATGTAGGACCTACTCCAAATTCACTGAATCTATTTGGTATTCTTGGTATATTTAAGGTATAATATGTATATGTCATAATTACATATATTGGATGTCAAGACTTTTCTCCTTATAAAAATTACATTAACCTATTTTTATATTTGAGATATGTCATTCACTGTCCTTTTTGGGAATATGTTTAATCAGTGTGCTTATAGACATTTTGTCTAAACCTTTTATTTTGGATTGGCTTTATTATAACTGCTTTGCATGTCCCAGAAACAACCAAATTTCCTTGTTCACTCACATTATCCTTGGTACGAATGCTCATCAGACCCCTGACATTTGAGAATTACCAGTAATGAATTATCCACAGTCACTTAAGTCTGTGTCATCTACAAATTCATGACAGTTTAGTAGAATCTGCTTTTGTAAGCTGTAATGAAACATTTTTAAGTGATTTATTATTCTTACTCACTCTTCCCCCCAAACATAAACACCCCACAATTCAGAAACTTTTATTGAATATTCATACTTTGCTTGGCAGTATAGTGACTTGCATAAGCTCAGTAAGAATTTTAAAAGCCTCAGTTTTAAAAAGGATACAATTGTTGAATCACTATGTTGTATACTTGAAACCAATATAATGTTGCATATCAACTAATATAAAAATATATATCAAAAAAGAAAGGATACAATTGGAAAAATTGATTATGCAGCCAAGACCTTGCCCAAAATGTCATTTTTGAGAATAATGCTTGTTAAATCATGCATGACTTGCAACATTTAGCTAGGAAAATCCAAGCCAGTTTCAGTTAGAAGGAGCTATGTGGACAGGAGCTGAGTAAGCCAAGCAGAGGCTTAGGCAGTGTAGCCATGCGAATGAGACAAGGCTTTTGGGGTCAGGACTAGGCGAGCCTCGAGGAGCACCCGGACTGTGAGCTGAGCCCCACGCTCAGGGCCTCTACCCGGAAGTGGGAAGGGGTCAAGCTCAAACTGTGACCCAGCCAGGAGACACTGCTGGCACCCCAATGTCTGACCATCTGTCATCCAGCAGGAAAGGGTGGGCCCATTTTGTAAGACATGACATACCTGTGTGAGCCTCCAGTGTTTTTCTTCTGTGAAATCTGCATTTCAATCAATTCAAGTGAGAATGCCCCAGTCCCAGCTCCAGCCTTCTGACTGAGAATCTCTACGGGATGGAGCCCAGGCGTCCACGTGCACAGCACCCGCCCTCTTTCATTCTTATGCCAGCAGTATTTAAGGAATGACAAAATTTATTTGGAACCTAGAAGACAAAGATAACTATGACTAAATTTCTGAACTTAAAAAGATAATCCTTAAGAGTTACTTATCAAAATATATTACATGTTACTCATTACGAGGAATTTAACAGATACATGCAGCCCACAAAATTCCCAGCGCTCAGAAGCTAAATCAAGATATGATAAAGAAGATAGGAAAATACCAACATTTGTAACCACATGTTTTCATGCAAACAAAAGCCACAGAGAGAGGCAGAAAGTACAAGAAGAAAAACACACATTTATACTTTCATGCGTGCAAGAGTGATACATCTGACTGCCATTCAAAGAAAAGAAAAAGAGTAAAATACTTTTAAGCTGACAAACCAAGAAGCCATAAATTATTCACTCACGAACCACCAGACCAGGAAATCAGTGACACAGAGTTTTACTTTCTGGGTGAATATTTAGTTATGACTAAATCCATTTTTTATGCAAGATGAATTATCATGTCATGAAACAGCATGCTTTCTAAAATCACTTCATTTCACAAAATGCTTACAACCTCAAAAATTCATCCAGGGACCGCATATTGGAAAATGGAACACAGAAGAAAAAATAAAGTAAATAATGAAAATACAACAAACTTATTTACAGAAAGTTAGACAATTATGAGAAATATGAACACATTTCTATGCCATTAATTAAGTACCAAAAGCTTCAAGTTTTCTGAAAAAAATTTTAAGATGTTCATGATTGTACCAGAGAAAGATAGAATCCCATAGAAACACATACATATATATTATTTTAGAAGAAATTTCTGAACCACATTTCATTCTTAAATATACTATTTATACCTAACTTAAATCTCTGGTAAAATGATGCTTTTTTACAATAATAAACCATCATTTGTTTAAAATAATATGGAATGGAAGTCACTTAAGTCTGTGTCATCAACGAATAATATGGAATTCTTAATATTTATAATACCTTGATAGAGTTAATAGTGGAGACTCTGAATATATAGACTTGATCTCTAAAGTCTTCTTTTTAGAACTTTGACTATGTTATTTTTTCTTCATTATCCTGGGTAGAGGCTTATAATTTTATTGACCTGTTCAAAGAAACAGCTTTTGGTTTGTTCATTTTATCTGCTGATTTCCTGTATTCAATTTCATTGATTTTAGCTCTAATTCTTATTATTTATTTTTTTCTCCTTACTTTGGAGTTAATTTTACTCTTCTTCTACTAGTTTCCTAAGGTTAAATTTTCATTTAATTTTTAGATATTAGTTCTAAATTTAGATCTCTCTAGATTTAGATTTTTAGATCTTAGATCCTTCTTTCTGATGTATTCATTCAGTGTTATGAATTTGCCTCAAAGCACTGCTTCTGCTACAACTTTTGGGAAGTTGTGTTTTCCTTTTCATGTCATTCAAAATATTTTAAAATTCCTCTTGAGATTTCTCCTTTGATGTGTTATTTTGAAGTGGGTTGTTTAATCTCCACATTTTAAAAAGATTTTCCAGCTAATTTTCTATTATTGATGTCTACTTGAATTCCACTGTGATCTGAGAGCAGACGCTGTATGATTTCTAGTCTTTTCAATTGGTAAAGGGTTTTATAGCCCAGAAAGTAGTCTGTCTTGGGAATAATGTATATTCTATCATTATTACATGAAAGAGTCCATAGATGTCCATTATATCCAGTTCATTTATGGTGCTGTTGAGTTCAGCTATGCCTGCTGGGTCTGTCCATCCCTAACGGACAAAAGTTGAAGTCTCCAACTATAATCCTGGATTTATTTATGTATTTCTCTTTGTAGATCTATCAGCTTTTGATTCATGTATTTTGACAATGTAAAGCACACTTTATCATTATGTAATGCCCTTCTTTATCCCTGATAACTTTTACTTGTTCTGAAGTTGCACTGTCTGAAGTTAACACAGCTACTCCTGCTTTCTTTGGATTAATGCTAGCATGGTGTATCTATCTTCATCTATGTGTCTTTATCTTTAAAGTGTGTTTCTTACAGACAACATGTAGTTGGGTCTTGTGTTTTGATCCACTCTGACAGTCTATGCCTTTTAATTATTGATATATTTGGATTAATATCTAACATATTTGTTACTGTTTTCTATTTGCTTCCCTTGTTCCTTGTTCCTAGTATTGTCTTCCATTCCTTTTCTGCATTTTGTGGCTTTACCTGAATATTTGACTTGATTCCTTTTCCCGCCTTTCTTATTATATCAATTATAATTCTTCCTTCTCTTTTTATATTGATGGACCTTTATTATTTCAATCATATTTTTTATTGGCCTGCTTATTTTTGTGCCTCTTATTATAAAGCAACCATAGATTTCTTTTGGAATATAGTAGGTATAAACAACAAATAAACAAAGATATAGGCAAAATCAGACCAATATATCTATTGCACATAAAGAAATGAAAATTCAGATCTTTTAATCCAGGGAGAAATAACAGGAAAGAAAATAGCTTTAAAATTGAAAACACTTTAAAAAATACAAATATGAAGAGCTGTATTGGAACTGCATCTTGCTTTTATTTGATTTATGAAATCCTGAAGACTGAACTAGAGCATCAGTGGAAAGAGGTGAGCCACGGGGAGGGGTCTCCAAAGAACAGGGAGAAGAGAGTGTCAGAGAGAGCCAGAAAAATCAGAATGGGAAATAAGGCCCTGGACTGCGCAAATGGTGAAGGCTTCCCTCTTCCCTACTATATAAAGCTCAGTGTCACGTTCACCCCCTGAAGAGGAGTAAAACCATGCTCTCTAGTCCTTTCTCACTCCCTATAAATTTAGATAATATTTACAAAATATTAGAAGTAGTGCCAAAGTAAAATTTATGCAAGAATTTCCAATGAAGTATGTACCTTTTGGGGAGATGTTTTAAACTTAATGCATTTAAATAAGATAAAGACTATTCTGTGTAGTTGATTAATTATTTAATAAACTGTGAAGCCTACAGAATTTCTTCTTAAAATTGGAACTGTGTACCAGAAATGACAGTTTTGTGAAATACAAGTATATCTTGTATTTAACCTATAGATAATCACCTTAAATGTAAATGGACTGAATGCACCAATCAAAAGACACAGACTAAAAGAATGGATAAAAAAGCAAGACCCATCTATATGCTGCTTACAAGAGACTCACCTCAAATCCAAAGACATACACAGACTAAAAGTGAAATGATGGAAAAAGATATTTCATGCAAACAATAGGGAGAAAAAAGCAGGAGTTGCACTACTTGTATCAGACAAAACAGATTTCAAAACAAAGAAAGTCACAAGAGATAAAGAAGGACATTACATAATGATAAAGGGGGCAGTCCAACAAGAGGATATAACCATTATAAATATATATGCACCCAACACAGGAGCACCGACATATGTGAAACAAATACTAACAGAATTAAAGGGGGAAATAGAATGCAATGCATTCATTTTGGGAGACATCAACACACCACTCACTCCAAAGGACAGATCAACCACACAGAAAATAAAGAGACAGAGGCACTGAACAGCATATTAGAACAGATGGACCTAACAGACATCTACAGAACACTCCATCCAAAAGCAACAGATTACACATTCTTCTCAAGTGCACATGGAACATTGTCAAGAATAGATCATATACTAGGCCACAAAAAGAGTCTCAGTAAATTCAAAAAGATTCAAAACATACCAACCAGCTTCTCAGATGACTAAGGCATGAAACTAGAAATAAACTACTCAAATGAAAAAGCCCACAAACACATGGAGGCTTAATAACATGCTCCTAAATAATCAATGGATCAATGACCAACTTAAAACAGAGATCAAGCAATATATGGAGACAAATGACAACAACAGCACAACACCCCAACTTCTGTGGGATGAAGTGAAGGCAGTTCTAAGAGGAAAGTATATAGAAATCCAGGCCTATTAAAGAAGGAAGAACAATCCCAAAAGAATAGTCTAAAGTCACAATTATTGAAACTGGAAAAAGAAGAACAACTGAAGCCCAAAGTCAGCAGAAAGATGAACATAATAAAGATCAGAGAAGAAATAAATGAATTGAGAAGAATAAAACAATAGAAAAAAATCAATGAAACCAAGAGCTGGTTCTTTGAGAAAATAAACAAAATAGATAAACCCCTAGCCAGACTTATTAAGAGAAAAAGAGAATCTACACACATAAACCGAATCAGAAATGAGAAAGAAAAAATCATGATGGACCCCACAGAAATACAAAGAATTATTAGAGAATACTATGAAAAAATCTATATGCTAACAAGCCGGATAACCTAGAAGAAACTGACAACTTCCTAGAAAAATACAACCTTCCAAGACTGACCAAGCAAGAAACAGAATATCTAAACGGACCAATTACCAGCAACAAAACTGAATCGGCAATCAAAAAACTACCCAAGAACAAAACCCCTGGGACAGAGAGATTCACCACCGAATTTTATCAGACATACAGAGAAGACATAATACCCATTCTCCTTAAAGTATTCCAAAAAAATAGAAGAAGACGGAATACTTCCAAACTCATTCTATGAAGCCAGCATCACTCTAATACCAAAACCGGGCAAAGACCTCACCAAAAAAGAAAATTACAGACCAATATCCCTGATGAATGTAGATGCAAAATTACTCAACAAAATATTAGCAAACCGAATCCAAAAATACATCAAGAGGATCATACACCATTAGCAAGTGGGAGTCATCCCAGGACACAAGGATGGTACAACTTTCGAAAATGCATCAACATCATCCACCACATCAACAAAAAGAAGAACAAAAACCACATGATCATCTCCATAGATGCTGAAAAAGCATTTGACAAAATTCAGCATCCATTCCTGATTAAAACTCTCAACAAAATGGGTATAGAGGGCAAGTACCTCAACATCATAAAGGCCATATATGACAAACCCACAGCTAACATCATACTTAACAGCGAGAAGCTGAAAGCTTTTCATCTAAGATCGGGAACAAGACAGGGATGCCCACTCTCTCCACTGTTATTCAACATAGTACTGGAGGTCCTAGCCACAGCAATCAGACAAAACAAAGACATACAAGGCATCCAGATTGGTAAAGAAGAAGTCAAATTGTCACTATTTGCAGATGACATGATACTGTACATAAAAAACCCTAAAGACTCCACTCCAAAACTACTAGAACTAATATCTGAATTCAGCAAAGTTGCAGGATACAAAATTAACACACAGAAATCTTTTGCATTCCTATACACTAACGATGAACTAACAGAAAGAGAAATCAGAAAAACAATTCCATTCACAACTGCATCAAAAAGAATAAAATACCTAGGAATAAACCTAATGAAGGAAGTGAAAGTCCTATACTCTGAACACTAGAAGACACTCCTAAGAGAAATTAAAGAGGACACTAACAAATGGAAATGCATCACATTCTCTTGGCTAGAAAGAATTAATATTGTCAAAATGGCCATCTTGCCTAAAGCAATCTACAGATTCAATGCAATCCCGATCAAAATACCAACAGCATTCTTCAACGAACTGGAACAAATAGTTCTAAAATTCATATAGAACCACAAAAGACCCCAACTAGCCAAAGCAATCCTGAGAAGGAGGAATAAAACAGGGGAAATTACGCTCCCTGACTTCAAGCTCTACTACAAAGCCACCGTAATCAAGACAATTTGGTACTGGCACAAGAACAGACCCACAGACCAGTGGAACAGAATAGAGAGTCCAGATATTAACCCAAACATATATGGTCAATTAATATATGATGAAAGAGCCATGGATATACAATGGGGAAATGACAGCCTCTTCAACCGCTGGTGTTGGCAAAACTGGACAGGTACATGTAAGAGAATGAAACGGGATCATTGTCTAACCCCATAAACAAAAGTAAATTCGAAATGGATCAAAGACCTGAATGTAAGTCATGAAACCATAAAACTCTTAGAAAAAAACATAGGCAAAAATCTCTTGGACATAAGCATGAGCAACTTCTTCATGAACATATCTTCCCAGGCAAGGGAAACAAAAGCAAAAATGAATAAGTGGGACTATATCAAGCTGAAAAGCTTCTGTACAGTAAAGGACACCATCAATAGAACAAAAAGACATCCTACAGTATGGGAGAATATATTCATAAATGACATATCCAATAAAGGGTTGTCATCCAAGATATATAAAGAGGTCACGCACCTCAACAAAGAAAAAGCAAATAATCCAATTAAAAAATGGGGAGAGGATTTGAACAGACACTTCTCCAAGGGAGAAATTCAGATGGCCGGCAGGCACATGAAAAGATGTTCCACATCGCTAATCATCAGGGAAATGCAAATTAAAACCACAATGAGATATCACCTCACATCAGTCAGGATGGCCACCATCCAGAAGACAAACAACAAATGTTGGCAAGGATGTGGAGAAAGGGGAACCCTCCTACACTGCTGGTGGGAATGTAAATTAGTTCAACCATTGTGGAAAGCAGTATGGAGTTCCTCAAAAAAACTCAAAATAGAAATACCATTTGAGCCAGGAATTCCACTCCAGAAATTTACCCTAAGAATGCAGCAGCCCAGTTTGAAAAAGACACATGCACCCCTATGTTTATCGCAGTACTATTTACAATAGCCAAGAAATGGAAGCAACCTAAGTATCCAACATTAGATGAATGGACAAAGAAGAGGTGGTATATATACACAATGGAACATTATTCAGCCATAAGAAAACAAATCCTACCATTTGCAAAGACATGGATGGAGCAGGAGGGTGTTATGCTCAGTGAAATAAGCCAGGTGGAGAAAGACAAGTATCAAATGATTTCACTCATCTGTGGAGTATAAGAACTAAGGAAAAACTGAAGGAACAAAACAGCAGCAGACTCACAGAACCCAACTGGAAGTAGTGGCATTTCAAGTCATGTTCTGAACAACCCATGGGGCTCAACAGGGGGGCCTGGCTGGTGTAAGGCCTGTCCCGTTTGCCACTTATCTGAACACAGAAGCTTCTCATTTCCCTTCCTGACACCCTGGAATGTTCCAAAATCACACCTGAATAGATTGCATGCTTTTTAACAGATTGCAAATGAGTGGTATATGATAAAAATAAAGCATACCAGTTTACCTAAAAATGTTATTTAAAAAAAAATAAATTAGAACTTTAAGTTTGTAGTAACTAATTTTTTTCTAATTTCTCCTGAGTTTATTTTCTACACTGTAGACCAAGTCACCTGCCATGAAATCCCAACGTCCAAACACAGTTGGCATAGACACAATCCCTCGTTCCTGAAGCCTGAGCCCCCAAACCCACCACCTTCCCTGCGTCGTGGGGGACCTGGGGAGACACAGCACCGTGCGCATGAGTCTTCTGGGGCTCAGAAAGGTTTCTTATATTCCCTTCAGATCTCAATCATCTTTCCCTCGTCCGCGGTGTGGTCTGGGCCGGAAGTGCTGCTGTGTGTCATGAATCATTAACTCCCGCACCTGACGGATGTAAGTTATAAAACCACCGGCACTTTCATAATCAGTCTTGGCTTCCCTGGGCACGTGTTGACGCGCTCTGGACAGGCCGAGCGGCGGTGGGGGCAGGTGGCTGGGCTCAGCGCACAGTGCCTGGAGAGAGCCTGGGAGAGGTGTTTGCTCTGCTGCACTTTTAAGTGAATGTATTTCGTGGTGCATTGGACATGCAGTTGGTAAGTATGGCCTAAAGGGCTAAGGAAGAATGAACATTTCTTTGTAGTGGAGAGTAAGAACATGTTTTTAATGTTAAGCCATAAAAACCATAAAAATGTTTAATCAGTGACTCTATTGGCCAAAGTGCCAAGAGCTATTTTCATACTCACTTACAGTGTCTCAATTTCTGCTTTACTAACTTAATATCCCAGATGTTATAGATTGGTACATATTTCTGAAAATTCTTTTGAAGTGTGATTGGGAAAATATTTCTATTTTGGTAATACGCACACACAGGCATGCATATGCACACACCCATACTTCCATCCTGAATACATTCTTTTTTTTTCTGCTAAAAGACCTTTATTCACAAAAGGGAAACATGGATTCTTTATGTAAGAGAAATGCTGTGATTACATCATCCTTTGTAAGGGAATTCTCTAGGCACTAAAATAACTTTGAGAGTGGCATGAATTAACTGACAAGTGAGTCATGTCCCCTGACCCACCCAACCCACCAAAGGCCAGTCCCATGGGTGGGGCTGCACCTGGCCTCCAAGAGAGTAAAGTAGACCCTCTCCCAATGCCAAGATTCAGGGATTTAGAGCTGGCAGCAGTTATGACTTAAGAGATGAAGTCATAGTTTCTACACCAGAAAAATCTTCATAATCTGAAAATTAGGATTGAGACTTTTGACTACATTCTTTGCAGCCTTTTTATCCGCAACAACTAAATGAACAGAATGTGACTATGTGAACATGAACATCTACCTGCATTAAAGAAATCACATTCTATCAGTCAGCACATTTCATGTATGGGGAATTTATGGATTTCTAATACATTGCTCAATTCCATTTATAAATTATGGAATTCCAATTAATATTAAATTTGGAATAGATTTATTTCATAACATACTCTGCAAAGTGTGAACTTTGAAGAGGCTTGCCATGTATGAATGTGTGAGGGTGTCTGGAGTGTGTCTCAGCAAACATAAATGTAATGCACTTCTATTGCCGGCAGCTGGGCAGACCACACACAGGAAAAAAATTAATGTGTTATGGCTAAACCATCTTTTTTAGCCAAAATAACTTAGAAGTCAGCATGATTTACAAGATAACCTGGATAAACTTGCACTGCTTAGCAACTTAATATGCTATTGTTTTAAAGCTTTTGTTTTCTCAGTTTTTATTGAGCTATAACATTATATTAGCTTCATGTGTACAACATAATGATTCAGTATTTGTATATTTTGCAAAGCATTCACCACAATAAGTCTAGGTAACGTCCAACACCATAAGTAAAGTTTTTTTTGTGATGAGAACTTTTAAGATTTACTCTCTCATCAACTTTCAAATATGCAATGCAGTGTTAACTAAGTCGCCATGCTGTACATTACATCTCCGTGACTTACTTACTTTATAACTGGAAGTTTGTACCTTTGACCCCCTTCACCCATTTTGCACACCCTCTCCTCCCACCTCTGGCAACTGCCATCTGTTTTTTGCAAAAGCTTTCCTCTTCTTCAACGATCGGTGCAGTGGCAGTACACGGTGACCAGGTCCCCTCCATCCTTTATTGTGTTTACATCACTAGGAACTCCCAAAAGCCTCAACCCTTCCTAAAGGAAGTTTCCTTTCATTTTCCCTGTAGGAAAGGGAGTGTGGGGTGAATCCAGCGGATCACATAAGGCTTTGATCTGCATCATCTCTTTAGAATATTCTAATCTGTTTTGTGCAATGGTAGGGTATTTTAAAGGTATTTATACTTGTTCAGTATTTATACTCATCAGTAAGTAGAGCAGCAGCAATAGCATTCAGTAAAAGTGAAGTAGCTCGGGGACTTGCCCAAGGAAAATAAATGAGTGGGTCTTCAAAGAAATATTATCGCTTGAAAGGAGCAATTGTTTAAAGATTGTCATTTTCCTGTTTTCAATATAAATATAATTTTTCCCCATGGAAGGGATGTCAGGAACATCAAGGAGGGGCAAGAATTCTGATGCTCTTTCCCAGCTGTTCGTTTCTAATCTACTGTCAAAAGACTGAAACCAGGCATGCTGCAATGTCGTGGGATGGCCCTTACCTGTCTGTGAGGCCGCAGGTGTCTATCTGGAGGTCACGGAAACTCCCCAGTGCCCCCTGCTGTACGGCGATGGGATCCACAGCCTTGTCCCCAATGGAGATGAGCCTTAGGCAGCCCTGGAATCCTCGAGGGGACGCCCACATCCAGAGTGGGGGCTATGGTCAGGACAGCCTGAACACAGACACAAGCATAGGGGAAAAGCCAGCAACTGTTACACAGTACTTCTTACATGCACGCCTACAGCCTCCCCATTTGAAGACACCTGAGGATTAGACACTGTTTGGGAAGATCATGTTCTTCATTGGTGGGGTGGAGGATGGAGGATACCAAAGCTGCTGGTTTTCATAAAGCACAAAAATAAGTAGAGCCAGGCTTATAGAGAGATGAGAGGGAGAAAGATGGAAAATCCTACTAAGAGAGTAGCGTCGCGAGCGCCGAGGAGAGAGGTGCCTGCAATCTCCGTGCTTCGGTTCGCCGGTCAGGGAGGAGCGGCCCACACCATCCTGTTGGCGCAGCGGGCCCGGCAGACACCAGATGTGGCTGGACCCTTTGCGGTGCTCGGCAGCGCCCTCCTCCCGGCGCGCACGCGCGGCCGCACCCGCCTCACGCCCCAGCCTCGGTTCACCTCTTCGCGGCCGCTGGGTTCCCGGCGCCGCACTCGCCCCTTCTCGGCCCTCCCGCCGCGGGCGGAAGGCATCAACCGACCCGGACTTGGACCGCTGCCCGGCCGGACTTCCGAGAGCTCGGCCGAGAAGCGGCTCACACTGTCGCGTGTCTACGGTGGCGGGTCAGGAGCGGGCCCGACATCCAGGACGAAGGCGACGACAGCGACAGCTCTGCGGGCTGGAAGATGGTGAAGCTCCTTGTGAGTCTGCGCAGTGACAGGGGAGCCGGGCGTCCCTTACGCGCTTGATGCTGCTCTTCTCCTGAGCTCTTGATGTAAATAAGTGGGATTTGAGGGGCATGCCTGTACTCTACAAGCAGCAGGATTCGCAGCCACCCAGAGTGATCCAAATCTACCTGGTGTCCAGCAATGCTGACAACTAGAACACAATGCCATGTGGACTAATGTTCCAAGAGCAGATCTCCATAACAGGTGTGCAGAGTTTCTGAGCACTTATCCCATTCACACCCTATTCCTCTTCCTACTGCCTATGGGCTGTGATGGAGAAAGGACTTGGGTCCTGTTAATTGGGGCCCTGCCATGTCAACCTTCCCTTTGTGGTCTCCTGCTCTTCACCAGCATAGGTGGTCTGTCCTGCCATCTTCAGGTCATTTTCAGGGGGCATTATATTTGCTGTAGTAACGCCCTTGGTGTGTGTGTGTGAGGGGAGAGTTCCTCCTTGCCTTCCTTCTCCACCATCATTTTCCCCACCCGAGGCTATTATCATACTATTTCAAATTTTAAATCTTGCCGCCTCAATCAGGAACAAGACAAGGATGTTCACATTCATGATTGTTATTGAGCATTGCATACTATTGGATATCTTAGCCAGAAAATTAGGCAGGGAATAGGAATTCTGATATCATCCAAAAATCCAATGAGAAGTGAGAATGCTTGCTGTCTCCGTCTGGGGGATGATTACGTAGTGTGTGTGCATATCAGAATTAATCAAGCTGCACACTGAGGTCTATGCACTTTATTGAATGTACTTCAATATAATTTTAAAAATAAAAGTAGAAATTGTAATGTAGGAAGTGAAACCATCTTTATTTATAAATGGCTGATTATACATATGGAACACCCCAAATAAATCTCAAAATAAAAAGGAGCTAATAAATCATAAAAGTTACAGAGTAATAGGTGAGTACAAAAGAAATGTTATATCTGTATACATCAATGATGAAAAATCAAAAAATGGAATTAAGAAGGCAAATTCCAATTACAATATCTATGAAAATAAATTCTCAAACTATAGGAATAAATTTAAGCAGACTGTGAAAAAAATACAATAAAAAGATTTAGAACATATCTGAAGGAAATTAAAATCTCAATCATAATATAAATTAGCCACAGGTATGAATGTATAGCATAGATAATATAGTCAATAATTCTGTAATATCATTCAGTGTTGACAGGTGGCACCCTATTTGATATGAGCATTTAATAATGTAGATAACTGTGAATCACTATGTTGTATACTTGAAATCAATATAATATTGCATGTCAACTATACTTAAATGAAAATAAACAAAATAAAAAGAAAAGAAAATAAACTGGTAAACTGCTCATAAGTTAAGAGCTTACTTTAAAATGTAAAACTACACAAGTAGAAGAAAAAAGGGGATACCTTTGTAGTATTAGTTTGGCAAAAACTCCAAAAACAATACCTAAATTCAACGATAAAGTAAAATGGTTGATAATAAAATAATGACTGATATATAAGCCTAGTGTCAAGATCAGTGGAAAATACGTGTTGTCTTACTCCAAACTGATTTTTCACAATGGCTGTTAATAAATGTCGATAACAATATTGTCAAACATAAGAGGTATGGCCAGAAACCCCAAGAATATTTTTATAGTATCCATAATTTCCATAAGACTATTAATTATGAAAGGATATATTACACTATTAATATGAAAAATGTCATTTGGACAAAAATAAAACACAGCTTGTAAATATAAGTTAGCATCAATTAAAAATCCAGGTTTGGTGTTGCAACAGGACCTGGGGTAAGCATCATGCTGGTGATTATGGACTGCATTAGAGATAAACTGGGCTTAGAACAAGTAAGCATCCTGAATTAGGGGATAAATAGATGAAATGTGTGTGCCACCTGATGAGATACAGTAGTTAGAATAAATTAATTTATTTTCAGATTCTTTCACCATTGAGCTAAACAAACCAAATTTGACATTTATTGTTTAGTAACATCTATTAGAATTAACAAACACAGAAACAAATTTTCCTGTACACACTTTTTCCTTTGTTAAAATAATTACGGTCAGAGTATAAAACTAAAAGTTTAATAATTTTTCTATTAAAACACAAAAGTATAAAGCAGAAAAGTTGTCTTCAATTGTATACCAAGGTGATAAATACTTCAGTACAATTCCTTTCCATCTTTATTATGAAAAATAAGTAAACATTTCTAAGACAACTAAGAAACATGAATTCTTATGCAACAATTATATGTGAAGTAGAAATGATTGTGGGTTTACTCAGTCAGGCTCTTGAATCATGACTGTCGCAGGTTGTTCAATGAAAGATTTCATTATTACAATAGATCATGAATATCTGTATATTCGGACATCTTGGAAATAGAGCAGCCTTTTTTCCTAAGAGCAAATTCCTGCTGCGATTCCTGGAATAATACTATTCAAGTATACATGGAATAAAACATTATACAAATGTAAAAAAAAAAATCCTACTAAGAGCGTGTGGCACATGTAATTAAAGCAAGTCTTGATTTCTCTTTTGAAAGTGCACATAAGAAATCACTTAGCATGATTTTAAACTAGATGAACTAAAGGACGTGTAAAAGTAGAATCAGGGAAAAAATTACAGGCATAATAGGACTTAGTCAATTTAAAATGCTTGAAAAATACTTTTAAATTGAAAATTGACCCACATACTTGCTCTCCATGCATCTACAATAATGTTAAAAAACTACTGTGTGTGTGTGTGTGTGTGTGTGTGTGTGTGTGTGTGTGTGCGTGTGTGTGTGTGCACAGGCATATTGTGAAACAATTTTTGTTAACTGGTTGAAGAAACCTAAGAACAATTTACATTTACTTTTCTAATTTTTTTAATTAGGCACCTTTGTCAAATATATTTCAACATTAACACACACACACATAAAATGAACAAGTATCTTAATGATACAACATTGCAAATTATGGAGAAATAAAACAGCAACATAAAATATTACATAAAAAAACAAACGGGTTTTGATTATTTTCAATAATGAGTTAAATTTTACAAGCTCTGTGGCAGCCATGAATTGGTTGACTACAAATTACCACTAACTTCATTAAACAAGGAGACCGTCAGACCAAAGTGGCTACAATGCTGTGGTGGCCTTTGAATGCAAACCAGACCTAAGCCTGTAAACACCTCAGGTTACAGAACTGAAACCTCAGGTCAGCCAATCACAAGCAACCAGTAAGCTTTAAGCTACAGACAGCCCGTCATTTCCTTTCTTTGCCCTTTGCTCTGGGGAACTCTTTCCCCAGCTCCTGTCCGTGGAGCACCCAAACAACTTCCTGCTTGGTTCTGCCCAATTCAAATGGATTGTTGCTCAAATAAACTCTTACCATTTTTAATATGCCCCAGTTTATCTTTTAAAATTACAAACCAAATTCCTACATAGTGGTTTTATTTTATCCCACTGGGTTACCCAAGAAAACAATGCTATCATAACAATTATGAGCAAAGACATGGCTTTGACATAAAAATGCAAGATTGGATCCAGCGCCACCTCCTTCCCCACGAGGGGGGCCACCAGGGTATTAAGTGTGCCCCCATCCTCTACTGAGGTGTCCTCTAAATGAATCACAGATTCTTGGATTTGAGAGCTGCAAAATTCACAATGAAAAAGAGGAAAGTGACGGTCAAGGAAGGATGATGCTGTGATTGTAAATGCTTCTGCAAAGGCAATGGTTCGGGGAAATCTGCTGTACAGCGCCCAATCCCCATTGCCCCTGCCTTTTCAGGACTGAGGGTGCAGCCCCCTGAGGAACTGCCCTGGTTGAGGGGAGCTGACCCTCGAGGAAAGGCTGTGCCCAGGGAGGCAGTGGGGCGATGCCTCCCTGAAGGGCATCCCTGTGCTTCAGAGGCTCCAGGGCCATCTCCGAGGCTCCTCAACTTGTCCTTCTGCTCGCCCCAGATGCTCTCCAGCATCAGAGCTTGTGCCCAAGAATCCACCCCATTAAACCACTGGGTGCTAATCTACACAGAGGCGACTACCTGGGGGACCCAACCTGCAGCCAGGCAGGACACAATCACTAGGCATGATTTAATTCAATGAGGTATTTTCATATGCAAACACGAAAGCAGCACATTTTAAATAAATATTCTTTTAATTCCAAAAAGTTGTGAAGTAAATTCTATGCTTCATGTGAAATGTAACTGTTTTATTCACTCATTCTTTGCCCCATAAAATTATGTTCCATTCCTATCATTTCCATAAGAACTGCTTTCTTTCAACTTGTTAGATACAATGCCTTAATTATTCATGTCTTTGCTTTGATTTTCCAATCACTTAAATACTTACAGCCTGGGGTTTGAGGTTATTTTATGAGGGTCTTATTTTTTAAATCAAATGGAATAAATAATTTTATAAAGCAAAGACTTTACTCATTATACATATGGTTTTTCATTCATCTCTCTTTGAACTTCTGTGGTCAAATCACTGGAGCACCTTTCAAAGAGCAGGAATAGAAGATGAAGTTGCATCTTGTTCCTGAGTGAGGGAGGCTAGCTCTCCACCTACAGATTTTCATAAAATGCACAGTTTATCTTTTCTTTCGTTGACTGAAGCCTTAGTGCTTTGTATTCGTGACAAACAAAATGCACAACAAGGCAAGGCCTACATCACCTTAAAAAACCATTGCCAGGCACAATAAAGCCTCATAAATTAACTTCAAAGAGACTCTGATACTTCCAATTTAATGTAACATCACAAAGAACTGCTCAGCTCTACAGCATTCCTTTCCCATTTTCTTGTTTTATGTGAAAACATACACATTTCAATTTGTCAAAGAATTTCTGAAGGGCTGGATACATTTGGAAGAAACTCTGTATACCTTTTTTTATCTGTGGGTCATTTCTACTCACGGCACCCAGCAATCAGGAACGTTAGGCTGAGGAGGATGGGGAAGGTTAAGTCAATCAACAGTTTTGTGGAATCACCCTTGCTCTTTTTCTGCTTCCCTTTCTAAAGATCGCGAACCTCAAACTCATCCAAAATACAAGGCAGTACTTCTCTACTTGTGTTAGGAACAAAACTAAACCAATCCAGCAGTCACAAGGAAACCTTCTGAAGCTGGGACTTTAAGAGGGTAAGTTCAAACTGCAAAGTGCTTTATTTCTCCAACTATGAGAGACGTCAAGAAGCAAAGGGTGCCACGGCCGAAGACCACTCAGGATGGGAGCTGCTCATTTGTCCACGCACAAGACTGTCCAAAACCCAGACATCAGGCAGAGCGCCAGCCACCGAGGACTGACTTGAGCAGGAGTGCCAGGCGACAGGGAACACTTTGCTGATTCCGTGAAACACAGCCATCTGAAGGAACTGTAAGTTCAACCACTTCTGGGGATGACACAATTTGTCACTTTATGTCCCTACCAAAATGGTTATCAGGTGAGACCTCACTACAGAGCTATCACAGGTTCCCTGACCTCCTACCATTTCATACAAGGACACTCGAGGGATTCTGAGCATAATTTAATATATTCCCCAACTCTGCAGTACATGTATGCTATTGGAGAGCACAAAGATTCCCTAAAACTTAATTTAAAAGAGAACAGCTTTCCAAAAACTGAAGGAACAAAACAGCAGCAGACTCATAGAACCCAAGAATGGACTAACAGTTGCCAAAGGGAAAGGGACTGGAGAGGGTGGGTGGGAAGAGAAGCATAAGGGGAATAAGGGGCATTACGATTACCACACATAGCGTGGGGGTTGGGGGCAGCACGGGGAAGGTAGTAGAGCAGAGAGAAGACAAGAAGTGACTACAGCACCTCACTATGCTGAGGGACAGGGACTGTAATGGGGTGTGTCAGTGGGGTAAGTAAGGGGGGACTTGATCATGGTGGGAATCTAGTAACCACATGTTGCTTATGTGATTGTATATTACTGATAGCAAAAAAAAAAAGAGAGAGAGAGAGAGAACAGCTTTCCACGGCTGTCGAGAGCCAGCCCCAAAGATCTGTGTGTGGTGCTCTGCAGTGAAACTCCCGTTGGAAGAACAATTTACAAAAAGCTCAGACAGAGAAACGTCAGAAAGGGGGAAAGAGAGACTGTCTTGCCAGTGGGTTTCTTCCTCGGGCAAGTTCACTATGGATTCAATGTGACCACAGAAAATGATAATAGAACGTTCTTGGGGTGAAAGGGTTTATTACCAGGCTTGTTCTCCCGGCAGCAGGTCGAGCACTAGCGTCTCTATCTCCACGCAGAGCACTGGGCTGAGCTCTCTATATAGCACAGTAATAGCTTATTGCCTAAAGGTGTGGAAGCAGTAGCCCAGCAACAGGACAGTTACATCATCAGGTGGTTTAAGTTCAGTGAGGATCCTGGCCATAGGAACCCCAACTTCCCCACACTCCACCCCTTCAGGATTCTCACCTTACAATCTACATTCTCTCAATCTTCTGCAATAGTCCCTGTGCAAGAAAGCTGGAGCACTGTAACCAGATTCCACAATAGCAACAGAGGATAACAACAGCTTAGAGATAATAACAAAAATTAAGATACAACAAGATTTTGAATAAAAATTATAATAATCCTAAAGCCTGAGGAGGTTCCCAATCCACAAAGACCTTCAGGGCGATAAGACGACACAGGCAAATTTTGTCCATCAGGAAGGATGCATGCAAGACAATGGTCCTATGATAGGACTGTAGCAGGAAGGGGGTCCCTTCCAGGTCTAGTTTACAATACTTTTACTCCTCTCCCCATGGGGGTTACTGAGGGGTCTATATCTAGTGCTACTGGAGGTGCATGCACTGGCCATAATGATAAAACAAAACTCCCCTGTTAAGATGCTCCTACCTTCTGGCCGCTCAGGATACACTACTGTGATCTTTGGCAGCCACTCTGCTGTTATTCCAGGATACACAGGAGGCCAGTTTCCAGGTCTTGTCCCCAACGTGGTAGGAGAGGCAGCCATTGTTGGTCCATGTGTCGAAAGGTCCACATTCAATGGAGTCTCCAGAGTTTAGTGTAGTTGGTGCTGGCAGCAAGATTATTCTGGTGGCCAAACCTCAGCTAAAACAATTCTTCCTTGGTTTGTATTTGCAGTTGTATGGGGGCGGCAGTAATATGTGTTAATGTGTCTACGGGGCTCAGGGCTCCCTTTCACGGTTTCTCATTCAAATGCCACAGTACGGTCTATGAGCAGACTGACCATCCCCACAGACTACCGGTATTAGACTTTAGTCCAGACTTTAACAAGCCATTGTGCCTCTCTATCATGTCTGCCATGGTAGAATTGTATGGCACATGAAACTTCCATTTGATTCCCAGCTGTCACACCCATTCTTGCAGTGCATGTCCAGTAAAATGGGTGCCCTGATCACTCTCAATTACCTGTGGTCAGCCATAGGCAGCAAAGAGATGCTCCAGGACTCTGGTTCATCTGCTGGTCTGCACAACGGGCAGGAAAAGCAACCAGAAGTCCAGTAGCTGTGTCCACACAAGTTATCACATACCGATATCCCTCTGACACAGGTAGAGACCCAATATAGTCTATCTGCCACCTGATGAGGGGTATAGGCCCCTTAGCTATTGTCCCATGTTGCTGTGGAACTCAGTGTAAGTCCCTTTTGGAGCACAGGACACACTCCTGCCGGGCTCTACTAACTTGTTCAAAGGTCAAAGGCAAGCCCTGACGGGCTACAGCCCACATTGTCTTTTGCCCCTCATCCAACAAACGCTGATGGAACCATTGGGTTACATCAGAGGCAGGCTTTCCTTCTAACCAATGTATCTGGGCCAATTTATCTGCTTCATCATTTCCTGGGGATGTCAGAGGCAAATGACCTACCACATGGTATACTTTAATTATTTTAGTCTGACCACAGGCCCATAAGTCTTGCCACAATTCTTGCCCCCAAAGGGGTCGGTGACCAACCAGCCAGTTGGCATGGTACTAGGTTGGCAGCCACAGGGTCAAGCTCTGATAGACAGCCCAGCTGTCAGTGCAGACAACTATAGGGGAGGGCTCCTGGCTGATCACAAGCCACACGGCCCGCAACTCTGCCCATTGGCTGCTCTTCCTCTCACCATCTTCCATCCATATTGTCTCGGTCTTAGGATGGAAAGTTATGGCCCTCCATTTTGGGGGCTGCGCATGGATGGAGCCATCTGTGTACCATGCATCTTCAGGTATAGGGGCTCTTCCCTCCTGATAGGGACTCTGCTACTAATGCTTCAAAAGCAAATTCTTCCTGCTTTTCACTAGTATATGTCACTGGCCCCAATAAGGTTGGAGTTCTTCACTCAAGGGGCTACTAGAGAGGGCACTACACTGCTGCAGGTAAGCACCCCACTTGGCAGATGTGGGTGTTTGTGCCACACCACCCCTTGGCTTTTGGGTCCAGTCTCACACCCACCCCAAAATGGGGTAGGTAGTTATCACCTTTATCGGGGCCATTCCAGTGATGGGTTCTGTAGCCAGCAAGGCGTGATACATGGCAGCCAGTTGTGTATCAAAGTGTATCGTACCTCTGCCCCTTTCCAGAGTTGTGACCAGAATCCAATAGGTTGGCGAGTTCGTTCAAGCCACTGCCAGAGACCCCCAACCCTGAACATCTTCAGTGACATGAACATCCAGCTCACAGGGCCTTGATGGGTCTATCACACTCAGGGCCTGCACGGCCTAGACTGCCTGTTTTGCTGTAGTAAAGGCAGATGCACGTGTCTCATCCCAGTCCCACCTGACGCCCTTTCGTACCAACCGGTATAAGGGCTTCAGAATTTGTGCCAAGTGCAGGATAAACACTCTTCAGTAGCCTAGAAGACACAGAAACTCCTGTAACAATGCTACAGTTGTAGGGTTAGGAAAGGCATGGACCTTACCTATAACTGCTTCTGTTATCACTTTGGTCTTACCCGAATAGACAACCCCCAGAATCTGACAGACAAACCAGGTTCCTGAACCTTGGTGCTGTTCACAGCCCATCCTTTCTCCTGTAGATGTTGCAGCAGTCTAGGAACTGCCCCTTCTAGATCTGAAAGATAATCGGACGTGAGCATGACATTATCAATATAATGGTACAGCCGCACTGCTGGAGGTTTCTCCCATGTAGCCAAGTCCTAGGCTACAAGACCATGACAGATGGTGGGGCTCTGGAGGTATCCCTATGGGAGGACGGTGAAAGTCCATTGCCATCCTTCCCACGTGAAGGCAAACTGTTCTTGACTCTCCTACTCAATGTCAATGGAAAAGAAGGCATTAGCAAGATCTACCACATAATGGTATGTTCCAAGTTGGTGGCTGAGGTTATCCATCAGGTCTGCCATAGAGGGGACAGCAGCATGCATGGGGGTATGACTTTCAATTCTCTGTAATCCACGGTCATTTGCCAGGAGCCATCTGGATTTTTTACTGGCCACACTGGGGAATTGAAAGGACTATGGGTGGGCTTTATAATACCCACCTTTTTCAGTTCCTGGAGGGTTTCTCCAATTTCTTTATGCCCTCCAGGCAGTTTGTATTGTTTGGTATTTGTCACCCATCGAGGTAAAGGCAAAGCTGTGGGCAGGTGCCTAACATGTCCCCTCAGAACTGCCTTCACCACAGTACTCTCAGTCTGAACTCACCTGCAGTGGTCTGTAACCATAGACCCTGCAGGATATCAATCCCCAAAATATACTCAGGGATGGGAGATATATACACAGTATACTGTTTTGGGGGTAGGTGCCCTATTCCCAAAGGGATTTGGGCTTGTTTCACTCTGACAGCTTTACCCCTATATCCATCTATGATAGTGGGGGTCCCGGGGAACCGCTCAGGGTTACCATGAATCAGTGAACATTCAGCCCCAGTGTCCACCAGAGCCAGGACACATTGTATGTTCACTGGGGACCAATGGATAGCTATTTCAACATGTGGCCTCTGGTCCCACCCTGGTCCCTCAGGGCAGGTACCTCAATCTTCTCCTCAGTCGAACATTGTTCCCCAATCATCTTCCTGTGTGGGCTCAAGTGAGGTTGGCTCACTCTCCAGCAGGAAGTCTTGCAAACACACAGGCCAGACTTGTGGCTCTGTCTCTGACCTCTGCCTCTTTGGTCTTAATGGCTGTAACTGCTGCTCTGGTTTCAGTTGTTGCCATAACTCTAGTAAGATCCTATTTGACTTCCCATCTAATTTCCTCCCGTCTGCTCCTGCCCATATTAAATCAACCCACATCTGGGTCCTCGTAACTTTCATGGAGCCCTTTAAATTCTTCTTGTGAGTAGCAGACCTTATTTCTTTCCATGTTCTCATTGCTTCAGCCTCTCCTAAGTCTGCTACTGAATGTATAACCTCGCTCATGGGCTGCCCTAAGTGGGGGGCAAGAATGGCCACTAGAGACCCAAAGAGGATGTGGGAGCCATTTGAAGCACAATATTCCTCATCCCTCTAGTGAAAGGCTCCTCATCTGGGCCATGATTCTCTGAGCTATAGATGGCATTTCTCATGCCTAACTCTTGTAACACCTATTGGAGCTCAGCATATGTCTGCCATCCAACAGGAGAGGATGGTAGATCACCTGGATTGGTCCACACAGCACAAAGTGCAGCCATAAGCCAATCTAGGAGGGAGTGACTCCCTGGGGTCTGATGTGCACTTTGTAACTGCTGCCTCAAGGTGGGCTAAACCATCAGGGAAGCCAGCTTTCCCATCTCTGATCCAGACAGAACAATCCCATCCACCGCTAAGACCCACAGATGCAGGAGCCAAACTGATATTGACTCTGAGGGCTTCTGCCTAAACCAGGAGCTCAAATCCACCAGCTCAGCCTGGGTGTAGGGGCGGACCATGGAGTGCTCCACGACCTGGGGAGGGGGCTGCTCCTCTCCTTGGGGAACCCTCAGCTGCTGGGTCTTTACTTTCTTTACAACCACTAGGCGTGCTTTCAGTAGAGGGGGGGTCAGTGTCCCCGGCACCATCCCTTCATCCTTCCCCAGCTCCTCCATTTCTGGGGCTGATGGCACCTTTCTCTCTCCTCCCCTGAGGGCCTCCTCTGCTACATCCTTTACCTTTTCTACAGTGCCTCTCAGTGATGCTAACTCAGTCTTCAGCAGCTCTATTACCTTCCCCTCAATGCTTCACAGCTGGCATTCTCAGGCATGCCACCTCCACCTGTGCTTCCCTCAGGAGTTCGTCCTTTTTCCTTTATGGCCTTTTCCTCCTGCTACCTCCACTTCAGCCTGATGCTGACCCAAAACAAGCACCTCTTGGAGCCGCAGATGGGCAACAACATGCTGGAGGACTGTGGTGTCCAGGAGCTGTGCCAGGCCCTGGGGCAGCCTGGTGCCACACTGCAGGTGCTCTGGCTGGGGGACTGTGAGGTGAGTGACAGTGGCTGCAGCAGCCTAGCCTCGCTCCTGCTGGCCAACCCCAGCCTGTGGGAGCTGGACCTCAGCAACAACTGCATGGGTGACCCTGGTGTCATGCAGTTGCTGGAGAGCCTGGAGAAGCCCAGCTGTGCCCTAGAGCAGCTGGTGTGAGTGGCAGGGTGGGGCTGGGGCACCTGCCCAGGGGGACACAGGGCTGGTGGAGTGGCATAGAATGAGCTTGGTCCATCCCATGCAGCCTGTATGGGGGAAAAAAAAGCACCTGGCAGCGCTGCTGTCTTGTTCTGTAAGGAATCTTTTACCTCTTCAATGGCAGCTCACTGCCAGCATTCTCATGCTGCCTCCTCTCACATCAATCCCATTTCCTTCGTCAGTGAATCCACAGCAGTTTGCAGCTCACATTCTCGTGCCGCCATTTCTTGGGTCTTTTTCAGGAGCATGTCCTTACCTTCTGTAGACTCTTTTAATACTGTGAGAAGCAGCCAACCCACAGTCCCCGCTGCCTCACGGCCACTCTTGTCTCTCAAAAGACATACTTACTGAACCAAGGGCCACCCCTACAGCCTCAGGTATCACCTCCACTTGCCTCCAGTCCTGCGGTGGGGCCCAGTCTTCTAGAAGGCAAGCCACCTCAGACCACACACCCACTAGGGGACAATCCACTGTCTCCCCATTCACAGGGGCAGCCCGCTGAAGCACTCCTCCCATAAGGGCAGCCTGTCTTTTTCCTTGGTCAACAATGAACCCTGCCAACTTCGCCAACTGTCTTGCCAATGGGTTTCAGCTTCCGGCAAGGTCAGTGTGGATTCAGTGTGATCAAAGAAATTGACAGTAGAACATTCCTGGGGCGAAAGGGTTTATTACGCGGCTCATTCTCCCAGTGGTAGGTCGAAGCACTAGCGTCTCTGCCTCTGTCCAGAGCACTGGGCCAAGCTCTCTATACTCTCTATATAATGCAGTAATAGTTTATTGCCTACGGGTGTAGAAGCGGTAGCTTAGCAACAGGCTAGTTACATCATCAAGGGGTTTAAGTTCAGTGAGGATCCAGGCCATAGGAACCCCAACTTCCCCCCAGATATTAAATCACTGAGTTCTGACAGGGCATATTAAAAAGCCTGCTGTTTGAAGGTGAACCCCCCATGTAAGAAAGCCACACTCGGGGACTGCCAGGCCAAAACAAAGAGAGTCTCCGCAGTCAGAGAGCCCTGAGTTACGCTTCCAATCTCATCATTACTACTGAGATCATCTTCATTCACTAAAGGGTCCTGGTTTGGTCAACAAATTATAGGATCACCCTAACTAAAAATAAAATATAAGTTTTTTAAATAAAAATTATAGGCAAGATGATTCTTAGCAGTTATATAAAAATATTGATACATTTTTATAACTGCAAAAAAACTATCTACCAACAGTAAAATGGGATTGTAGACTCCATGAATGAACATAGCATACTACATGTCAAAAACCAGAGAGCTTTAAAATTAATCAGCTTTAGCTATAGATGTTCACTTGGCTGGATCTCAAAACTCATGTAGAACAACAGCAAACAGAAGAATGCATTAGTGTTATCCCATTTATAAGTTCAAAAACAGCACCACCATCCAATCTATGGTTTAAAGTTACCTACACAGGTGACAGATTATGAAGGAAAGCAATGCATTAAAAATTACAAACCTTCAATTATAAAATGAATAAATCCTGGGCCTACAGTGTACAGCATGGTGACTACAGCTGCACTGTATATTTAAAAGTGGCTGAGAGAAGATCTTAAAAGTTTTCATCTCAAAAAAAAAAATGCCGTAACTGCACGGTGATGGGTGTTAAACAAGACATATTGTAGTGGTGACTTTCCAATATACTGAATCATCTTGTACCCCTGAAACTGACATAAAGTTATATGTCAGTTATTATCTAGATTACAAAATTTTTAAAAAGTAATACAAACATTAGTAAAAGAAAATGCAGGGTAATACCTATCCAGGACAATGAAGAGGCCGGTGAGCAAGGGAAACTTTAAAAGTACTGTGGGGTCTATTTTGTAGACTAGAGATGAGCCAATATACATCTTTTTAAGAAACATCAGTAGTATTTTTAAAGTACTTGCATCTATTTCACAATAACAACTGATTCATATCACATCAGAGTGTAAATATTTATGAAAGGTATCAACCCGACTCTCATGTTGCTATGTGTTTACATTCTAAACATGCAGAATGTTCAAATATGAAAGATGATTCCATGGTTTGAAAATATTTTTTTACTTTTTAAATATAAAAAACATTTCATTTTGTATCATTAACCAATATAGTAGGGGTTTTCTTCTTTCCCCTTTTAGGGCTTCAAAATCTTTTTACCTTTTATGTTACAGCTCCTGGATAAATTTTTTACTTAGTTTTGAAGGAATGTGTTCCTCTGCAGAGCTGTAAAATCCATCATAAGTGCAAAGGTTTAAAAGAACTATCTGCGTCAGGAATGTGCCGTATCGAGCAAGCAGGGAAAGCAAGCAGGCTGATCGTTTAAGGGCGCTGGCGCTGCTCCACCTTTCACAGTGACGGCTGCTTTAGGGACCTTGAAAGATTAAACCCCCTGATTCATGGTTTGTGTGCTTATTGTCAATTCTTAGGGAGGATCTTATACTTTCTTGTTGGGCTATCAAGCTATCCCCACATGATTCCAAACTTACTTTAGAAAGAAACAGCTACAAAATGCAAAACAGCAACAATATCAAGCACAGCTTCAAGCCAAGATTAGAAATAAATCTTACAATTGACAGCTCTCAGATTTTGGTAGTTCAAGATTTTTCACTTGAATGTGCCAGGAGTGGAGATTCAGAAGCTCCCCCTCCCTGGTGGAAAGGGCCCTGGACAGACTCAAAGGTCCACTGAGCGGGCAAACATCCCGTTTACTACAGTCCACAGGAGATGGCTGGGTATCATCGTGGTAAAGTAGATCACCAAGCAATGAGTGAAATACTAAGAAATAGCCATTAAATTAATCTCTTGCTCCAGTGTATATTAAGATACCCTATTGTATAAGTAGTGAGAATAGAACATATCATAAACTTCAAAGTGTAGCAGACCCTATGGGGATCTTGGTGAAATGCAGACTGTGGCTCAGGAAGTCAGGGACAGTTCCAAAAAGCTTCCAGGTGACGCTAATGCAGCAGTTCACGGACCGAACTTTGAGCAGCCAGGCTCCAGGTAGAAGAGCAACACCCAAAAGCAGCAATAAAACTGGCACAAAGTATCTGCAGGGAAGGTCCTAAGAGTCATTTGGCATCAGGAAAGTTCCCTACAGCAAAGTACTACAGGTGAGAAATAGAGAACAATGACCCTCCAGGTTGCCTGAACATGGAATCACGTGGAGAGCATTAAGAAGCCTGTTGCCCAGGCCTCGAGACCAGTTAAGTCAGGATCTCTGGAGATACAGCCAGGCACACGCATTTTTGTAGCTTTCCAGGTGACTGCAAGGTGCAGCCATAGTTGAAAACAAGGGCCAAATTTAAAACCAAAATTATCATGAACATTTAAGCAAGACCACTCAAAGACTTGCATTTTAGGCCATAAATTATCATCTTTGTCCACTCAACATTCCCATTCACTATAATGCAAAAAGAAAACTCATTCTTCATTATTAATTTTCATTTAAAGCTGTCAGCTCCTTAGAAGGCAGGAGCTGGGAAGATAGATGGGTTTGACTGCTAATGTAGCCCGCTCCTTTCACTTACCTCCCAAGTAATAGGTGTTGCCTGAATCAATCTGCCCATGCAGGGAATGGGCCATGGAGGCTGCCTCACCATCCACCATCACACTCAGGTGATTCCCTTTAGCAGTTAAGGACACAGAAGGCCACTGCCCATCATTTAATCCAGCACCTGAAGGTAAACAAAATGGGTTAAAAGAGACTCCTATGGACCCTACCAGTACTTGAAAACAACTTGATGCAGATCTTGAATCCCTGGTGAACTAGCTGAAGCCCACCCACATCACTCAGTGGCCAGGCAAGGAGAACACACTGCGGAGAGCAACGTGAAGCTTCAGGTAGACATGAGCTTGCTGGGGTTCTAAGGAGGCAGTCAGGTGATGTGGGAAGCTGGCCATGTTTACCTAGGAGGAGATATCACCCTTGTCATTCCAAAGGAGGACGAGGGCTCACTGCGTCTGCTTTTTGGCTGCAGAGAATGCCTGGGTCTGATCCACTATAGACATGGACTGGCCTTGCTGGTTCTCATGTTTTAACAAAAACGATTATGTCCAGTTGGGAGTGTTATGGCCTATATGTGCACTGCCAGGGCTGTATTTCACTTTCTCATAACTCAGTTAAGTCAGAAAAGTACAGGTAGGAAAGCACAGAAAGGAATCACAGTGAAAGCAGTGAAGAGGAAGCAAGAGTGGAAAGCCCCATGTTCTAGCTGGGGGAGTAGAGCATCTACGCCTCCAGTCCTGGTGCCTGGAGAAAACAAAACTCCCACAACTGACCTCAAACAATCCTGAACCAATCAAATTTCTAATTATGTGGCTCAGGGCATGATCTTTCAGTCTCATCTAGTTAACTAACATTTTGGGATGTTGCAAAGTACGGATATTTTCCAATATTGTATATAAAAATAAAACCTTTTTCTTCTGTGTATTGTGATTACCTATAAAAATATTGGCAGACTAGTTAGAAAAAAAGTCTTTAAAATTAATTTAAATATTAATAAAACATTAAAGCACATTGAACAAAATATAAAATTTAAAAAACACCACACTCAAGTGTGTGTGTACATAGTTTAGCATGGTAAAAAAATGGAAAAACATGTGCAAGAAATATTATTAAATATTTAACTTTAATTTTGTTTTTCATTTTATGTCCTTTTTCCATCTTCTGTAAATCTGATACAGTGCACTCCAGCTATTGATATTATTTTTAAAAACTCATATTAGTCCCTGCTAAAGCAGTCACTGTCTCTTGAATCCATGAGGTGAAATTATCTATTTTTCTTAAAGTGATGGAGTTGGGAATGGTCACATGGTTGAATCACTCACTGATCAGCTTCCAACTGCCAAGTAGTGACCCCTGCAACTCACTGGCCAGGTTACACTGAATGCAAATCCCACCCTCTTGTGCAGGAGGCAAATGAGTAAACAGAGACTCAGTACATTCACCAGGACAGTTTTTGTTAGTCTGCATCTACTAAGTTCCTTTGTGGAGGCAAACTACCTCCACGTTTCAGCAAGTAACAACTACAGTTTGTTTTTGCCCTGGCCCCAGGCCACCTGGGTCTCTGTCCCCTGTGCCCAGGTGTTTATTCCTGCAAGATTAAGGCCAACATGTGGCCCCATCTCTGCCTCATGGCTGAAAGAAAACAGCACTTGGTAGAATCTTGTATGGTGTTTGAAGCATCTATTTAATCATCACTTCTCACATTCCATTGGCTAAAAGGAGTAATTTGGCCAAGTTAAGGCAGCCTCCACTCCCTCCATAGGGGGTCCCCCAACAGCAGGCCACAGAGATTTATGTTTCTCTTAAAGGGGGCAGTGAATAACGGGGATCTAGAAATTGACTCTGATTTGATCATATTAGGGAACATCCCAATATGTTTAATACATCTTACAAATGCTAAAGGTGCAGACAGTTAACAGGCTTATGAGATTAGAAATCGACCTATAAAAATTAGAAGTAAGTTTATAGCCTAGTGGGAATGTTTTCCCCCAAGAAAATATGGTTGTATTTCTGGTAGAAAGTTAACCAGTCATATCTAATTTAACATCTTATTTTGATATTTACTGTCCAATCGAACATGTAAAAAATCCATGTCCCTCTGCTCGACATCTCACTGGTGACTTTGACATAGGCTCAAGTCCCAGTTGTGTGGGAAATACATTCCTAACATATTAAACAGAGGTCAGAAATCCTGTTGTAAAAGCAGCTGTAACTGTCTTTCTCAGCCTGATAAATATTAGTTATATTTCAGTGAGGACAGTCTCATGGTCACTGTTGCTGAAGCTCTTTGCTATGTGCACGGGTTCAGTGCAATTTTGTTTTATGTCTGTGAAGCCAAAAGTTTTCTCAAAGACTTAACACACTGGCTTGGTTCATGAAGGATACTAAGAAAGCTGAGAACTCGAATATAGAAAACTTAGGTTAGATTTTCATAAAATATGTTATGAAATTGACCCTGAAACAGAGTTCTGAAAGAAGTCCTATAATCCTAGAGCTAAAGAGGATAAACAAACAAACCTCTAAGTGTTCCTTCCAGTCTTATCATTCAGTGTTTTTCCTAAAGGTTACATAGTGTATCTGTCAGTTTAATAACCACATCCATTTAAAATCTGACATTAAAACCCAAATATTTAATTTGACACTATGAAATACACCCTTTCTCTGTTGCTCTGTACCTACTGACCTTTCTAGTACATCGAGTCATTTTGTGGGAGAACTTGGAGAGAGCGCTCCAGCATAGCTCACTGCGTTTGGAGTATGTGTCGTTTGCCTATGTAAATAAAAGCCTGACTTGTCATTCTAATTCAAAAAGAAAATGCCTGCACTTATGTCCATTCCCTATATCGATCCATTATAACTCTCATCCTTTGTTTTCTTTAGCATGTTTTCTACCCTTCCCACTTCCGATGAAAGGACAGTGTTTCCCAGGCAGCACTGCAGGTAGAGGATGGATAGAAAGCACGTAGGCTTTGCGTTTTTAATCTGTGCTCCCGTGAAGATGTGCTCTTTCTGCCACAGCCCTCCAGGCCCCCAAAGCCTCCATCTGGGAGGTGTGATGGCTGTGAGACTAGTTTTAGAAAAATAACTAAAAGGAATTGAGTCATTACGGATCAGCAGGCGCTGTGCCAATGATTTAGATGCATGATATCACTGGATTCTCACGAAAACTCATATTAATGTCATTTTAAAGATGAGGAACCTGAGGCTTTGGGAGAGCGAAGGGGCACCTGGGGCAGATGATCAAAGCCTATCGGCTGGAGCAGAGCAGAGGTGGCTTAGGAGATGTGACTGGGAGGAGAGGCCTCCACTCGCCCTTCCCATGTGCTTGTCACATCATCGATGCTAATAACAGAGAATACTGACCATGGCAGTAGAGACAGTTTAGAAAAGGCCGGAACTGTGTATCTTCTTGCCCAAAAGGCACTCTGTTAGTGAGCAAGCATAGTCACTCCCCCCTTCCACTCCTTTTCTCCATGACAACCCCGGCCCCGGCCCAGCTCTCTAGACACAGAAACACTGGATTATACACGGCTGGTCCGTTTCTAAACCTCTTCTAGAATATATTGAGATAACTTAGGACAAAATATATAAAACCTGGGAACAGGCTAAAAGTTGACTGCCTGTCCTCTCAATGCCATTTCATGTGGTTTATTCATCCTTTACAATTTGGTTCATGGTTTGGGATTTGATACAAGGTCTAAAATGAAAAAAAATTGGGGTCTTATTTTCATCTATTTCAAATGTATAAAAGATTGCCCCTCGAATGCTGCTAACGCAAGAGACAAGTATCAAGAGAAATTTACCTTTGGTTTGTTTCTGAAAAAAAAAAACACACTGTGCTTAAAAACTGGTGAAATAAAACATCTGTGTAATGTTTCAGTGCCAGCGTACAGAAAGGTTCAATAACTAATCTATGCATGTGTTTGTGGGAAGGCTGGTTATGTGCCCACTGAAAATTGCAGTAGAAGGCACTCACTTTTACTTAATATTACATGGGGACCGTAAATCTACACAAACCAAGATTTAGGCAATGCACTGAATCTGAGGTGACACTGTCAGATCAGTTATTTGCTGAGCTCCACGCAGAAACCCAGCATGCCAGCAGTCAGATTTTTTTGATTTATAAAAAGAAAGAAAAACCTAGTTTCCTTATCAGCTTTTCCAACCAGAACTGAGAGCCATAGGTCAGGCAAGATATTCCTTCCATATTCAACATTCATGGAATGACATGCCATGGATCTGTCTGGGTTTAAATTTTTATCAACATTCAAATGCAAAATAGTCCCTAAAATGCAATATAACATGACTTTAGAGGTGAGTTCAAAGGAATGGGGTCTTCTTGCAAGACCAGAGCAGAACAGCCACCCACAGTTATTAGAAGTCTTCCCAGAAACAAACAGCCCCTAAAGGTTTAAAGGAAGCAGCAGTTCTGACAGAAGAGGGAAAAATTATCACGTAAAATATCATGAAAACCAATAGGTTCAAAGGCAGTCAAAAGAAATCCACTTTCTCAAGACTACTTAGAATTAGGCTAGTGTCTTCCATTATTTCCAATTTAGCTGTAGTACTAACCATTAACTTATAAATAAGTTATATTTTCAACTTTTTGATAATTATGCTTTGATGTAGCTAAACACATCAACAACCTAGTGTTACCTATTTCAAAGGGAAAATTAATCTAGTTCCTTCTAGTAGGATTTTGAAAATCATATTGATTCAGTCATTCGTTGTAGAGGTCATCAACCTTAGGTATGGCCCTGCAAACACCCACATGTTATCTCAGGGACCACGTTGCTTACCTGCCGTGGCGTCCCTCACCGAATGTCCAGGCTGCGCAAGACTCAGCTTGACTTTTCCGTCATGAAGAACAAGGACGAGAAACCGAGTGACCAGCAATAGTCCTGCTCGGTTCCATGTTCGAAACTGGAAAGTGACAGATGCTTTGTCCTCTCCAAAGGTGCCTGGCAGGGCCATGTAACTCCTGGAGCTCAGAAAAGTCACGGGGACAGTGTGAGGGTGCAAGCAGAAGAAGGACACATTTCCCTGTGGATACAGTGGAGCGGCTTTAGGACGGCATAGGAGGATGCCCCATTGCATTGCCAACAGGTTTTCCAGGACTTACAGAATTTCTTCCCAACTTTGTGGCATGCTAGGATTTAAGAACTAGGCTCCCTGTCCAACTTAAACCAGATGTACCTCATGGGCCCTGAACGAAAGCACTGTTCGAGCGGCACAGGCCTATTTCTGAGTCTTCTAGGAAATTCCATCTTCTCCAAATCTCCGTATTAGCAAAGGAGTCTCAAGCCAAGTCTTTCCCAGGCCCTGTGCTGTGTGTGGGATCCAAAAGACGAGACGATTTCTTCCCAACAGTGTTAAATGCTGTCACCCAGTGTGAAGACCAGCTCACGGATCACCCACTCCTGGAAGCTGCCTGTACTGGCCTCGGTTATGCCAACTTGATTATCAGTTTGTCACTCAGGTGACAGGTAACATCTTACTGTTGTGGGAGGGCTTGCATATCTGAAGGAAAGGATGTAGCCCCACTGCCCATCCCAGAGCAGGCTGGCTGCCTCTCAGAAGCTTTCACAGGCCATGTCTCCAAGGGTGTCACCCCACCAAGGTGACCTAGCAGGCTGTTTTTATGTAATTCTGTTTTAGAAAACATTTCATCCCTAGATTGCCTCTATTGCTCCAGGAGCAAATTTATCTTTGATCATAGTGTTTGGATGGGAAGAACTTATGTAGCTCCAGTTAAGATATCTACAGGAATTTTTCCCTGGGCTTGGGTAGATTTTCAGAGATTTCATGTGGAAGAATACAAGCCCAAACATTGCCCTTCCTCTCCAAAACATATTAGTCAAAGGAAAACAGTGAAGTGGAACTTAACTTACCAGGTACCAAAGCATACCATCAAGTCACTGTAACTGGGTCAATATGGCACTGGGATAGGAGTAAGACAGCAGTGGAACAGAATATGCAAAGCAATCTGAGGATATAGGTGCAGTTAGTATGTAATGAAAGTCAAGATTCACCGGTGTGGGAAAGCAGCTGGGATGGCTACTAAAATAGTGCGGGAACAAAGGGGCACCACTAGGGCAGAATATAAAAGCTGACCCACAGGGGCTGAAGGAGAGGTGAGGCTGAAGAGAAGTCACAGACTGGAGAGTGCTCACGCCGCCCAACCGTGCCACTGCTGTCTCTGAAGGAGGTCACCAGCCAAGCAATCTCTAGAAGTTGCAAACAATACCCCACCCACAGCCAGCAAGGAAATGGGGACCCAGTCCTAAGCCACGAGGAACTGCTTCTGCCAACAATCTGAATGAGTTCATCTCCAGAGACTCCAAGGGAACAGATCCCTGGCCCGTGATGAACCCTGGCCAGAGTATGCACTGAGCAAAGCTGTGCCCAGACTTCTGGCCCACAGAAACTGAGATAATAAATGGGTGGTGTTTTATGCTGCTTGATCTGTGGTCATTTGTGGTGGCAGAAATAAAAAACTAATACAGTGAGTCTGAGAAGACCAACACTAGTGGGATGTCTGAGCAGAGCTGCCTTAAAAGATATTTATTGACCTTCAACCATTTGGGAATGAACATGGCCTCCTAGAGCACTTGCTTTCCCAGGGGTTTATCTGCTGGGAAGACTTGGAGCCCTTCAAGGAGTCAGTGAAGGCATCCCTTCCCTTGATTGGTGCCAAGACAGAGGAACACTAATGCATTCTGATCATCTCAGCACTTCCTCATGACAAATATATGGTATTTTCTTGAATTAGTTTATCTTCTACAGTTGATGTATACATGTCCAGGAAGAAAGTTTGGCTTCTGGTTAAATTTACAAAGCAGGCCTTGGAAATCTTCTGGAGTGTCCAAATGCAGGGAATCTTTGTTAGAGCTCTTTCTTTCCATGTCCTTCACCTGTCTTTGTCTACCCCCATATTCTCAATCACTGTGTGAATTATTGAGTTGGGGTCAAAAGAAGAAAAAGAACCTTGCATTTTGTGGGTGGCTGGGCCATTCTCACCGCTTACCAGCTCTAGGACCTGCAGCCCCCTGGTATGATTCCTATTCATCCTTCACTATAATCATGCCTTAGTTCATGCCTGGACCTCTGGGAAGGCTCTTGAATGTTAAGTCTGCACCTACCCAATCTTTTGACTTTTTAATAACATACCTGCAAAATATTCTTAAAGACGGCTATTTCTCACCCATGTAATACTGATTTCTATTGGCTTTATTTTTTTAAACTTAATTCTTATAACTCTTAGGGTACCAAAGCAATATGTGCTCACTGTAAAATTGAAATATCATAGTTTTAAAAAATGGAAATCCACCCCTCCTCCTTCCCCCACTCTTTTCCTATTTCTAATCTTAGGTCATTAACACAAATTAAAAACTATTTGAATATCCTCTCAGACATACACCATGATAATACACACATATGCACACCCAGAAATTTTTACTGGTTTTACTATGTTATCATGTTGTTTTGTTTAGCAGTTTTTTTCTCCCTAATGTGTCATGAAACATCTTTGAAAAATCCACATACAGAGAGCTTTCATAAAAAAAAAAACTGATCCTTATTATATGCCAGTTATAGAATAAACTCCAGATGATCAAAGACTCGATTTTTTAAAATTCTTAAGTAAATAAATAAAGCCAGTTAAAAAATTCTTACAGAAGAACCCGTGACACTATGGTTTTTAGAGAGTCTAGGGTTTTAGAAGCTTTCTAAATAGGACTGAATGTTACGAAGCTATACGGAAATACACAAATACCACATACAAATAAAAACACTTAGAAACAACAGATCATACAGTATTTCATACAAAATCAATGAATTTGAAAAAATATCTGGACCATGAATGGCAAAGAGTTATAAAACTCTCATAAACTGACAAGGAAAAGTTAAAAAATAAAATCAGAAAAGGGTAAAATGAGAATCAACAATGATCAGAGAAGCAAATTCAAATGGACAAAACACCTATGAAAAAACTATTCCCTTTGCCCGTAGTCAGGTAAACACAAAGGAGCAATGAGATGGTAGCTGATGCCCATCGAGTGGGCCAGAGTTGATTACATGGGACCTGTGCAGCTGGCTGGGATGTCGAGGAAGTGCTCAGTCATGCACTGCTGGTGGAAAATGTCGTAGCACAGCTTTTTGGAAAACAATCCAATATTTACTAAAATTACATAACACCTTCAACCGAGAAATTCTACTCCTGGAATTTTATCCCATGAAAATAAAAGCCCCAGTGTCTGAAAATAGATGCAACTGTCTGTCTGTAGAGGCAAAAAAAACAGAGTCTAATAAATCACATGCCCTGAGCAAGAGATGACTTCCCTAACACAAAGGCACGCAGACCTGACCTGGTAACCAGCAAGAACCCAGGCAGGGTGCTGTGGAACCAGAAAATCAAGTCAGAGAACAGGGTCTACAAAATGATTCCGATTCTTCACACAGTGCCATATGTGGAATCCTATATATTCATAAATATGTAGGTGAACCTGTCTATTCATCTGTAGGGGATTGGGTTATTACAGACCAAAATCAAAGGACAAACACTAGTAATACAGTGCCCTGATTGGAAGGACTGCAGCCGTATGGGGGGCAGGGAGGAGGAAGACGAAGCCAAGAGAAATAAAGACCCTGCGTTCAAAAGCCTTTCTGTGATGGCACTGGAACATCTTCGTAAAATAATGCATCTGTTTCTATACATACATAAAAATTAAATTAAACATGAACTGAAAAGCATACAGTGTAGGACCTGCACCCGCCCTGCTTTCAGAGGAGTTGTATTTTAAAACTTAAAACAGATCACAGGTCCCTTTTTTCTCTTGAACTCACATGCAGACTTTCTTACCATGATGAGAATCTGTGGTTTTTGTTTCTTGGACAAATCAATGATATCCACTCCATTATAAAAGAGATTTTCAAAGCAACCATCAAAGTTTCTATGTGGGAATGCCACTGATTTTCTATGTCCAGGAATCCCTCCGAAACTGATCTTAGAAAAAAAATGACATAAATAATATTGCTTAATGATTTTCTGATTATGACTAAAATACCTATGATTACCAGGTATAAAATTGCCTCAAATCTATTTGTCATTATTCTGCATCATGTTATGTTAATTTCAAATGAAGTTTTAGATGCAGATTTATCAATGTTTTATTTACTACAGACAAATAGTTGAATACTCTTCTTAAAATTTGCTACTCACATGGCTCTGTCTTTTTGCTGATGAGGAATACTGCATCTTTATTTCCATGGTAACTCTTGATCTGTGACAATGTGACATACTGTGATAATACTCTACTTAACAAATCTGTCCAGTACCCACACTTCAGGGTCCTGCTCTTTGCCATGACTCTGATAGCTTAGAATAATAAAGCCTCTGATAATCTCGTCGAAGGCCAGGCTCTCCAGCTGGTCTCTTCTGCCGAGGCCACTTACACCAAAGGAATATTGCAAGTACCTGGTTCTGAGAGATGTGCTGAGCGGCACTGGGCACAACAATTGCCGCATTTCAGTGTAAGTTAGATGTGTGTGGGCAACAGGCTGCAAATATCACGAGGCCTTCACCGATGCCCCAAACAGTACTCTGAGTTGTGTACATCTGGCTCTTTTATTCAGAAGTCAGGTTGGAATATATGCTGATTACCTATCCAGGCAATCCAGTCTTAGGCTGCTAATTCTGTTCAGGATCGCTCTAAAACTCAAAGACATCTCCAAGGTGACTCTTCACAGTCAAACATCAGGTGCAATATGGAACTGTTCACGTGAATGCATTTCAAAATGTTGCTGGTTGTGCTGATGTTCTGTATGGACAGATTTGCTAAATTTAGGCCCACTTACTCTCCTGTGAAGACTCACACCGTAGGAGGCTGAACCAGCTGAAGAGCACAGGCACGTACCTCCCACTGGGCATTCGTCCCCCACAGAAAATATTGCGCTAGCATTCTGAACGATCAGGAAAGGGCCTTTCTCTGCACAGTAGTATTTTCTCTAGGAGGCCATATTGCATTTAAATGATAAAATATGTAATACTAAGAAGTAATTTTCACACCTCATTATCAAGCTCCAAGAAGCTGGACTCTCCCGTTGCCTGGAAGTGATGAGTGTGTCTGTCCACAGTGAAGCGGACCTGGGGGCCGAGGACCTCAAGGAGCACAGAATGCCAGTGCTGGTCGTCCAGCAGGCTGCCCAGGCTGAGCGCCGTGCGGGCCCCCGGGGAGGGCAGGTTAGCGCTGCCTGCCAAGGAAGAGTGAACCATTCCATCCTGTCTGTACTGTAACTTCTGTGTTACATTTCTCACAAAATGACACTTTCCTGACATCCTTCAATTCCAAGAACTGGTCAGTTGGTTTTCTTCTAATCTAACACATGACCTTCTTTTGTTCTTGAGTAATTTCTTTTTTTTGTAAGTAATTTCTTGAATATTTTGTGTTTATTATTTCTCATTGCGCTTTCATTTTTCTTGAAAATACTGTCTTCCCAGGACCTCAAAAATTTACAGTGACCCATTCTTGTCTTTATGGTATTATCGGATTCTTCACTGAACATCTCCTAATGGGCTGACACAATTATTATCTGGCTGTAAAACTTTTTACATAAAAGCATATTCAAGATACATACACATGCCCTTAGCACAGCTCACCTGCAGGCTGATCATATTTCTGTTTGCCGAGATAGTCACGGTTTACACCTGCAGCCCAAGGGTAATTATTTATAGGGCCTCCTTTCTTTCTGAAATGTGTTCTGCTGTCAGAATAAATTAACTACTGAATTATGAAAAAATTAAGTGTAAAAAGGTACTTTCATGGACATAATCATATTTTCAAAAACACTGCTTTGTAGTTTTTACCTGAATTAAGGAGTAGGGTGAGTTTTCCTTTAACCAATTCCAGGGTAATGTGTTTGTCATTTTGTCCTCTGTGGAGTAGAATCCCATCATTCTGCCTGGTTTTAAATGTCAAAGAAATAACGTCTTTTGTTGGACTCATGGGTTTCTGATTAAATATGTACAGCAAGGAACTTTTTCAATCAAAATTAACCATCTCAGATCCTACAGTGGAAAACATTGAAAAGTAATCTAAGTATATTTTTGTTAGTGCCTTGAAATATGTAAGTGGACACACACACATACATACATCATTTATCTATGGTTTGTTTAACAAAGGGGAAATATGCTACTGCCCATTTTCGATATGGTAGTTAATACACACAAACTCCACTCTGCCTCTTCTGACATTTTCCCCAAAATCTATCATCTAGAAATACTTTTGTTGACTAATTCCAATTGGTCTCATCTTTGTATTGGTCTCTTCTCATCCTATAGAAACTGAAAAGCAGGAAAGAAGTTGAAATCCTCCCCTGAATAGAATCTCCTTGCATTACTGTTTTTCTGAAAGGTTCTAATAGTGTCTACACACTTAAGAGGTAAAATGTCAGTGTCACTTGATGTAAATGGCTTAATTGCTTGTCAATCAGTGGTTTTTGACTTTGAACCATTCTCAAAACAAGCTACCACTTTTATGTACTTTTGCTGGTCATGAGACACACATACACCGACTAGATTTACTAAATACTTTAGTATTTAAACTAATAATAAATTATACATGTAATATATAAGCTAATATAATAATTAAACTAGCAAATTGGTATTTACTAAATACTACTTTAAAGTCGTCTTCAGTACTTTTCTCTACACTCTGGCTCGGTGACATCACGGAAGGCCACACCTGTGCCCTCAGGGGACGATGAGGGTTCTTCTGCCACAGTGTGTCATGACCACGAGGCTGCCGTTTTCTCTCAACTTCATGACAGTGGTTTATCTTTCCAACTGTCAAGGTCACCTGCATTCAGTTTATACTAAAAAGCAACACTTTATCATCAGTATAAAAAGAACATTGATCAAACCAATTGAATGCAGAACAAGAGATACACAAAGGAATTTCTTATTCTTTTTCATATTTTTCATATTTTACAAGTAAAAAGACATGATTATCCCTTAAAAATACATTCATGTTAATAAATGAAGATGCAAGAAAAAAGCCAGTAAAATATGAAGCTGGTGTCTGGAACGCCAATGAATGATGTAATGTTGTTTAAAATTTCACAAAAGCTGTGGCTAAAGTATACTTGGACCTGCATTTCATTCAGATCGACCACAGTATTTACAGTGATCCCTGTATGTTCACGACTCTAAAGAATCACCTATTTTATGCAATTACCTTCTGAAAATTTGGAAGTTTCACTCACACAGTGGAAAATACATAAACACTGTACTCTAAAAATAATGTAAATAGTTATTCTTCATTGCATAATTAAATAAATGTGTCTGACAAAACACTGACAAATTCAAATGTCCTTCGGCTTATTAGATGACAAACCGATGAAAATTTGATAGTTTATATGCTTTCACATGGTAGCACTACAGTTTACCTCCATGTGTCACTTAAAGTCAATGATAAAATTAAAGCTTATTTTTTCAGTTAGCTAGTAAGAAATCTTTGTTCCATGAATGATTTTTCCAGGAATATTTGGCTCAGATACATTTTCCTCATCTTTCCTGTTGCCACTGTTGCTTTGTAATAGCAATAGTGATCTTCCAGGGGTGAGAATCTCCTGGAGTTTTTGTTAAACAGGGGTTGCAGGGCCCCATATCAGGGCTTCTCTCTGCCAGCCTGGAATAGGACCTGAAAATCTGCATTGCTAACACGTCCCCATGTTGATGCTGCTGGTCTGGTGACTGTGTGTTGAAAATTACTGCTTTACAGCACTGAAATTATATTTCCTGGAACATTCCCCTTAGGCAAAACGAAGTAGTGACAAATTTATCGGGTGATAGAAACACAAAATAATGGTCTTAAAACTCCCTTGTCCTAAGGCTTTGACTTTCTAATGTGATCCCTAACACTTGCACATAGCCCAAATAACCATGTTAATCATCCAATTACATCTTGGGCAGATTCAATATATATTTTGACATATTTTAAGTCTCTAGGGCAACTGAGTTACAATACAGGTATGTAGCCGACTGAGTAAAACAAAACCACTTAAAAATAATGTATCTTGTAACAGTCCTATTATTTTAACCCAAATCTTAAATGGTAATAAACAAGCTCAACTTCAGAGTTCAAAGATAGATAAAATTCGGGAATTGATTTTAGATCTGACTGTCAGTTCCTCCTTCACTTCCTGTGAAGTTATCCACATCACTCTGCAGCCTGTTACCGTATATTCCTGTGAGCTAATTTCTAAAGATGTATTAAAAACAAGCATGAAAACAAAGAATAGGCAGAGAGCACATGTGCCTGGAACACCTGAAATATTTGCTGGCTGTCCCTTTACAGAAGGCGGCCACCCCACCCTGAAGAACCTGGTTCTGGTGACCACGCCTGGTTCCCGACAGCTTACAGCGGCTGTGATAAGAACCTGCTCACGACCAGACATCCTATGATCCTTCTTTGGCTTAAAAATCGAAAACTCTATTTAAATAGGAAACTACAAATTTAATTATTTGTTGACCTGACTATTGCATAATTCAATACACTTCCTTTGTGGCTATTCTTGAATACTTTATAAGGTAAAGAATAGGTCAGTTATTAGCTCCTGGCTATATATTCCTGTGTATAATATAAAAAGACCAGATTTTACGCCGACAGTCTTCAGTAGCTTCACTTTTTGCTTCAGCAAGGATGTTGCTTCAGTGTATAAAGTTTAGTTATTATAAGACCATTTTTTTCCACCTTGACCTAATTTCCATTCATTCCCTACATATAGCTCATTTCATTTCATACTGATAAAGCACATGCCAGGCGTCCCACACTCTGTTGGATTCTGGGATGAACCGCAACAGTGCAGACATGGCCTGGCAGCCCTGTGGGGCTGACTTTCCTTTCCTCATTTCTCACTTCTATCTGAAAGGACTAATTTCACCAGGAACATCCTGAAGACTTCCTGTGGATATTGCTAAGGGAACTACAGCAACAAGCAGAGAGCTTACAGCTCAGGATGGAGAAGGTAAGAAAAGGAAGGGTTCTTCTCTGATGAAAGTCTTTGGAAAAAGGAATGGAAAGACTCAAGGGCCTCTAGACATCAAACCAATCACATGACAAAACTCCCCGTAAAATTTACAAATTGGTGTCAGAAAGTAGTCAACACGGTTCAGAAAATGGGCTGCACTGTTTATCAAGAAGCCCACGAAGCCCACACAATAAATAAGAATGTATTATCACAAAAGAATACTTATAACAGGAATATTTAGATTTGAAACTCTTGCAAGAAACTCAATTATAGGCCTCATCAAAGAGAATCCATTTATAAAATGTCATTTACTTGCAAATGTTCATGAATCAACCTGAATATTTGAAAACAAATTGGCAAGTCAGTAAGTGTAAAATAACTAAAAAAGATTAGCACTAAACACTCAAACACAATTTGTAAAGGCAACAGATTTTTTTAAATGTAAATTTAAACAAAAACATAACACTTTGGGATAGAGAGTATTTAGTTCAGTAAGTCAGCTCTCTGAGTGCAGATGGGAGACAGCCCCTCGCAGCCCCACTGGAGGGTCACCTCCACGGCACAGAGGCTTCTTGGCCCTGGTGTCACTGATGGCAGAGTGACCTGGAGAAGCCGACTTTGAAGTCACTGCTCATGCTAAGGGGACCCTGTGTCCATCAGTCAACCAACAAGACTTTTGCCACTGGACTATGTTAACAGCAAATAAAATTTTATATGTCCATAATGTTTTTGAATGAAAATACCAAAATAATGCATTAAATTATCAACTAGCATCACACTTAACTTTCACAAGAAGTCTTCAAGAAAAAGGCCCTCATATGTAACTCAACTCTTTAAATAATTAGGGCACTTGGAATACAGGTCACAGAGTATGCATTAAAATAGGAAACAATAGTTTCCCCTATTGTAAGAGCATAGAAACTACATTCCAAAAAGAGTAATCCAAAGAGAGTAAGAGGAAATGTGGTAAGTAGCTGAAAGTAGGAAGTGTTTTTCCAATTTTATGTGATTTTAACCTGTAATCATTAGTTTTATTAACTGAGGTTGTATTTTGATGATTACATCCCTAACAATATTATTAATGAAGGTCCCACACATACTGGCCAGTTAGGAAGAGGAACCCATTTTACCAATGGTGAGACTAAATTTGTGTTAGATTTACAGCTTCTGGATCTCGTCCCACACACAACTGCTCATAACAACATAGAGCAGCAGCTCAGAGCAAGGACTGTGGAGATAGAGTCAAGAGGTTGGTAAGAACAAAGCACCTGGAGCCCACAGGCAGCAGAGAGGGAGGAGAAGGTGAACGGGAGGACACCACTGACCCGCAGCACCCCCGTGACTGAGCGCTCAGCCAGGTACGCATCAGTGCATGCGAGTAAAGAGCTTCCTCAGGACCGGGAAAGGTCCATCTGAAAGGACAAAGGGAAAGCAGCACTGGCATGCACATGGCATTGGAAATACTGCCCCTTCTTGTCATTCTGGCTGGGAACCTCATAATTCACTGTCATTGGCTAGAGTCACTGACCCAGAAGGATCTCATTCACTAATGAGCTAATTAGCCCTGGACTAAATACCTCTCTGGTGTGGACTAACAAATTTTAAAAGCAAGACTAACAAGGATCAGATTCCTTCAGTTCAATGTGCTCTTGAACAAAGCTCAAGAATTTAAGACGCAAAAATATCCAGCATCCAACAAGGTAAAAATCAAAATGTCTGGCATCTAAATATTTCCAGACATCCAAGGAAGATGGAAAGTATGACCCATAATGAGAAAAAAGGCAATCAAAACTTACACAGAACTGACAACTGACACAGATATTAGCAAAGAAAGACATTAAGGTAGTTATTATAACTGTCATCCATATGCTCAAAGAAATCAAGGAGATACACAAAAGATAGTAAAAATAAAAGTGAAACATACAATGTCTGAGAAGAAAAATACACTGAATGGGATTACTGGCAGATTAAACACTAGAGAAGAAGAGATTTGTGAATTTAAAGACAAAGCAGTAGAAATACTCTAAAATAAGATGAGGAAAAAACAGTAAGTTAAGAAAATAAACAGGACATCAGTGAGGTATGTGACAGAACAGAATCAAACAGCCTAATATGCTTTAACTGATATATGGTAATTAAGTCCCTTAAGGAGAAGAGATGGGGGTGAGACAGAGACCGTGGGTTTATACAGAATAGGGTGAAGTTCCCCTAGAAAAAGCAAGACAAGATAATTACAGTCAGAGCAATGCAACAATATGCAAGGAAAACCCCTGCCAAAACTCAGGGGTCAACATTAAGCTCTGGAGTCACTCTTCAGGGAGATCAGTTAATACTCCCCAGATAAAGGAAAGTAGCCCATGTTTTTATTATGCAAATCATTTGTAATTATGTGTAAGATTCACTTTAGCATGCTAAAAGGCCCAGGCCTATGTGCTGTTTTTCCTCCTTCAGACCTGATCACATGATCTGCAACCTGGGCAATTAATAATTGCAAGCAAGCCCAGCTATAAACAACATAGTAAAAGCAAGAAAGATTCCATCTTTGATTGCCTTTTCAACTCTTTAGCAGACAGACAGTAACAGCCCATCTTGAGGGCAGGGCAGGCAGTTTTGATTGATGATTGATATGCTCCCAGACCAAAAAGCTGCTATTCTGGGAAAGAAATCTGCAGTAAACTTCTTATGTTAATTTTGCAGAATTATCTGGAAGACTGATAAGAAAAGAGACTTAATGTCTCTTCAAGGATGAACATTCTAGGGCCACTTAACAGGACACACCCCTAGCCCTTTATCACGTTATCAAACCCCTAGACAGTGCATGACCATGGACTCTCCTGTCCCCTCCTGGCATGAGCCAGGAGCTCTGTCCTCTCACTTTATCTCTAAATAAAAGCCTCTCTCTTGCTTTCCTACTTTGAGTGTTTGTGAAGTTCATTCTTCAACTCCGTGAACAAGAACCCCGGCATCACGGGTTTTGGAAAAATATTTAAAGAAACAATGGCTGAAACTTTCCAGATTTGATGAAAACTGTCAGCCCATCAACCCAAATAGCCCAGCTAACTACAAGCACAAGAAAGAGAATAAAAAAAACCCAAGCACATCAGGATCAAACTGTTTAAAATCTTAAAAACAGCAAGAGGGGAAAAAAGACATGTCACTCTCAGATACATAGATACAGATGGCTGCAGCTTTCTCACTGGAAGGAGGCAGGTGAGGAAACAGCAGAGTAGCATCTTGAAAGAGTTGAATGAAAAACTGTGACCCTAGAATTCTATACTGAGTGAACGTACCTTCCAAAAATGAAGGTGGAATAACAACTTTTTCAGACATAACAAAAGCTGAAAGAAGCCCTCACCAGATCCGCACAACAGGAAATGTTAGAGGAAGTCTTTGAGGTAGAAAGAAAATGATACATGGAAATATGAGTCAATTTAAAGGAAGGAAAAACACCAGAGTTTACATGGAGATATATATATATATATTTAATTTAAATGTCCTTAAAAATAATCAAGAGGGTAAAGGGTAAGACTTCTAAAATGGCTGAGTAAAAAGCCTGGCAAACCCTCTCTCCCAAAAGGAATGTAAAACTGGGAAAAAATTATCAAGAATAGCAATTCAAGGACATTGAAAACTGACCACAAACAAACAATAAATCTAGATGAATTCATTACCCATTCCCAAATGCTGCCACTTCCCAGCCCTCCAGAGCCTCCCTCCTGCCCTGGGGAGACAAGTCGTGCCTAAGTCCTCTTTCTCAGCAGAGTGCCTCCCAGGGAGTAGCTCTGGGAATATATATTCAATACTCTCTCTAATTGGGTTCATTTCCTACTTTGTCCACAACTGGAGAGGATGATACAGATGAGCGTTCTCTCATAGAACTAAAGACCATCATTACTTTCCAGTGTTTTCCTTTGTCAAGGTGACCGTGTCTACTTTCAGTCCATGTTCTTCTATCCCTATGATGCACTTTTAAACCGAAATCTACCTAGAATAGGACCAGGATGGAACAGAAAGTTCTGTATCTGGACTCTTCCTTCAATAATCTTCTTAAATGTTTCTAAATATGTTTTAATTATTTTTATAGAATGTTAACAGCAAGTTTATAAATACTGACACATGTTGAAGTAGTTAAATAAAATCTGTATGTTTTTCACTACAACAGTCACTGCTTTTTAAAACAAACATGGTATTTTATTTTAAAACATCCTATTAAACATTCTCTTCCTTTATCCTCTTCCCTCTGTAGCCATTTTATTTTCAGTGCCTGATTTGACCAAGGCCTGGAGTGCCACATGGATAGCTGGTAAACCCTCATGGGCTCAATATTTGGACCTATCTGTTCCTTTCTTTCTCCCTTACTTTCCTCCCCTCCCACCTTCCTTCCACCTTCCTTCCTTCCCTCTCTTATTCGAACAATAAAACACACTAATAAACATAAAATTACATGACAATACTGGGGCTAGTACAACACAGAATGATGGGCACAGTGCAAGTCACCGGGGAACACCTGAGCATGATAGTGAACGTGAGCAGAGGCAGGCAAAGCAGCCTGCAGAAAAGAAGGGACAGAAAATGAGTAACAATCTCACTACATAAATGAAGGTGGAGTTGGGGACAGTGCCAGTGCTGGGCATCTGGGGCTTCAAGACCTGCATGGGGAATGTCAGCTTAGAACTAGTCAGACAATATGCACGTGTTATTGAAAACTTAAGAAAGTGGAAAAAAAACCCCACAGATGCTTTAATTTCAAGTGCAGTATGAAGCCCAGACCAAGTCTGCAGGGGATGCAGACACTGGCGGGCAGCATTGCTGGAGAGAAGTGAGGGAAGTGTGCCCACACCTTGCCTGTGGTGTGCAAGCCCCCACGCTCCATCTCACTCTGGAAATGGGGGAAGGGCTTTTCAGGTGGAGCAACTGTATACATCAAGCCAGGAAGCAATGCAAAGGCACCATGTTTACAGGAATAGTATCACTGTAAATGGAATATAAAAAAACAAAACTTAGAAGTTGCATGTAAGGGACATTATGTACCAAGATAAACAATTTGTACATTTTCTCAATATCAACACAGCAGTGGAAATGCAAATGAAAAAAAATAATTATCACTTTTGGCTATAAACCGTATCATATTAAATTACTGTCAAAAATAATAATGTAAAACTCTATGCTTGAACAATTACTCTTATTAGTAATAAAAATGCAGAGCCACTACTATGAAGGGATGTACTTTGTATTGTTTATGAGTTGGTGGTGATTATTATCTGTATTTTATGCTAGGAGCCCTGTGTGCCCAACAGCTCATGTCTGCTGAATTCAGGATGCCTGCAGGACCCATGATGGCTATTCAGGCACATGGCCCTTCTGGGAATCTGGCACATGGCTTTGATCTTCCTGGTCCTGACCTCCAGCCCAAAAAACTGGAGTAATATCTCCTCCAGAAGAGCATCAAGCTAATCGCAAATCCCCATCAAAGAGCATGTTCTGCTATGCAGTCAGTAAACTTACGTTGTTTCCAGAGAAATGGGAGAAGGAGAAGCTAATTTCATAGCATCAAACACCAACTAAGTATCAGGCATCGAGCTGTTGCAGCAGTGAGCACATTCGTCCATCCCAGAAACAAGAGGATGGAAGGACATGACCACAGGAAAAAGGGAGAAAAGGTTGAGAGCAATGCTAAAAGTTCCATGTAGTTATCAACACTAGAGAGCAGAGGCAGGGTTAGGAAATGGAGTGAAAATGGAAGAGTCATTAGGAAGTGCGACAAAGCCGAGGCTGAAGGAGACCCTGGAATCTGGGATGGGACTGTTTGGGTAAGCCTCGCCTCCAGAACCTCTCACTCCGGGTGGAGTGACCAAAGTGGAAATCAGCATCTCCCTGCATCCCCCGTTCCACGCCATGGCCCCCCGTACCCCACCGTCCTCGCCAACAGAACCCTAAGTAGCTGCTTCCACGGGGAACGCGGTCATTTCCTGGTATGAGCACCGCCCACCCCACTCTGCACGCCTTCACTTTGGAACTGACTGCTGGACACGTTCCTTTTCCAACCCAAAAGATGGGTCCAGAACTGATGGCTCCACTCCCTGTGCCCCATATGCAAGTTACAGTATTTTATATTTGTTTCATACAATTTTTTGACTTCTTATAAAATGCTGACAAAGAAAATGAGTAATTTTAGATGTGCCCCCACATCCAATACCTTCCATAGTTCTCCACTAATGGCAAGTCTCTGATAAATTCTTACATGACAAGTAAGGACTAAAGAAATAAATTTCTGATAGTATAGTAGTTATAAGAACAAAGTTTGGGGAAAAAGAGATAGCTTTTAAATCCTAGATCCAACTTACTATTTGGGTTATTCTCCAGTTTTCTAAAGGATTATCTTTTAAAATTATTTCTTTACTTTTGTGCTAATTTGAGAAATACCACTATACTCAAAATGGTAGGTGTGGAGTTCATTCCCCTGCTTATTTCCCTGAACGCCTTTATGATTGATTGGCTTGACACTCCTGCTGGCTGCCGGCTCTGCCTATGGGTACCGTCCCTGGAGAAAAGGGGGAAGACAAAATACATACACGATATTCAAAAGATGCCACGGGATGCTGGTAGAGCAAAGTGGAGGGAGAAGTGACTGCTGGGATTTGGGGGACACAGGGTACCTGTAATCACCTGTGTCCCACAGGCGGGTCATCCGTGTCAGAAATAAACATATCACAGTAATTCACTGCTGCTGATCTGAACTCCACTAGCTCTACGAAGTGCCACGGCAAGGCAGGTTCTGTGCTGACTTCTGAGAGTGTAGGCTCCGTTGGGGTCGATCGAGCTCCGAATCAGATTACAAAGTAACGAAGGACCGCGTTGTTAGGGCTTCCATAATAGCCAGTTCTCCATGCACAGAGAGTTAAAAGGCTGCCCAAGACAAGTTCAGTTTTCAATTTGTCATTTAGAACAGGTCACAGATTTCAGTCAGGGAATGAACATCACTTACTGTAAGCACATCCATACACTTCAATCCGCACCCAATCCTGCCCTTGGGGTTCCAGGCTAAAGGTTGGAAGCGCAGGAACCTGGCTTCGAAGGGAGGCTGGAGTCTGTGGTGCACCACACTGCCTGCATTTGTGTTTCCTGGAAAACTCTGCAAGAAAATGGAGAGAAGAAACTCTGTTTATGTTTAAGAGGGACATCAAACCTCTCTTCAGTGCCTGGATTTGTCACCACTGTCTAAATTGTCCTTATTTGCAGGGCAGTTTAAATTTCAATGGCACCATTAAGCCAGCTATAAACCTGCTACCCTCGAAGGCTTGCTTTTACAAAATTGCTCATTAAACCATTTCCCTAATCTCCAAGCAGTTAAGATACTCATACACAACCACACATCAGAGCAAAGAAGCACAGTGGTAACTTGCAGAATGTGAATTAAAAACCCTAGATCCTGCAATTTGAGAGCTAGAAGTGACCTGGACAGTGTTCTAGTTCAAAACCCTTAACTTATAAATGGAAAACCAAGTCTAAGAAAATTAAAATATTCTGTGGAGGTAGGATAGCTATTATCCAGCATGACCATGACTCTGTCCTGGCGGTTTGGATTTCCATCCCAAAGCTGTTAGGTGGCCTCAAGTCAACAGCATTTAGGGGACATGCCAATACCATCAGCCACAGGCTTCTGGCTTCATGCTAGGAGGGGCCAGCACAGGAGGAAATGAAGTCCTTTGAAGGAATATGTGGCTTTCTCCTGGTGTTCTTTTTCATGCAGATATCAGCATGCAGGGAAGCCACCGGAAAGGATGACACTGCTGTTAACACACATGTTGATCATAGATACGTTTCTAATGATTTAACCAATTCTTTAAAAAGATAAGGCTTACATATACATGAGAATATTAACAAAACACAGCACAAACTCCAACACACAGCACATTCCTGTACAGCCTCTACACCCCATCCTGGCAAGCCAATCTTTTACCATGTATACTGAAGGATTCTATACTTTTATGTGAAAAGACAGGAGGCTTTCAGATGATAGGAATGTGGCTACCCCCTATCAGCAAGTCCACTGCACTTTCACCATTACTGTCTTGAGACAGGGTCTGTGGGTTTAGACAGAGTAGGGTGAGGGCCTTTGGAAAATACCCTACCAAAACTCCATATTAAACAATTAAGCAAAGTCAGAGTCACATTAATTCTCTAAAGTAATATAAGCATTCTTCTGTGAGATTAATTAAAACTAAAAAGCCAGGAGTAACTTGGCCCAAAATATTTGAATATCCCTTAGATAAGAAAACACCTCAGCATAGCCGTATCTTCATTGTGTCAATTAAATCAGGCTATTGTAAGATTTACTTTAGCCTGCTAAAAGGCCCAGCTTATTTTCTTTAACTTTACCCAGATGCTGCTTTTCTTCCTCCACCTTTAAATCAAATAATTTGTGACCTAGGCAAACAATAATGGCAAGCAAACCCAGTCATAAACAACATAGTAAAAACAGGAAGGACTCCATCTTAAAGATAAGATTGCACTTTAAAACCCAAGAAGTCAAAAAGTAAGTTTCTTAACATAACAGACAATAATTCAGTCCACCTTGGGAGCAGGGCAGGCAGTCTTGATTGATATGCTGCCAGTCCAAGAAGCTGCTATTCTGGGAAAGAAACAAAGCAGTAAATTTCTTGGGTTAGGTTTACTTTGCAGAAATGACCCAGAAGACTGATAAGAAGTGTCTCTTCAAAGATAAGCATTTGGGGACCATTTAGCATGTCTGCATCCCTAGCCCTTTGTCTCTCAACCACCTATAAAACCCCTAGACAACGCACCACCACAGACACTCTCATCCCCTCCTGGTGTGAGCCAGGAGCTCTGTCCTCTCACTTCATCTCTAAATAAAAGCCTCTCACTTGCTCTCCTACTTTGAGCGTTTATGAAGTTCATTCTTCGGCTCTGTGAACAAGAACCCCGGCATCATTGTGTCCACCTTTGTAAACATTAACACCCATGCATCAATATTTAGGAAGTTTTAGGATAGACTGGAAAATCACCACAACTCATCTGCAGACAATTCCTCTTGTCTCTACTTTCAAAGTCCACCCAAACGCTGGGCTCCTCTCTCCCCCCCAAGCCCTGTAACCTGCTGTGGCCTCCAATGGACCAGGATTTAAACCAGCTCTTTCTGCTCTGAAAATTTTTGGAAACTTTACATTCCTTTGTAAAACTGATGTCATTGATTCTTCATCAGTTTTTGCAGGCAGCCATGCTACAGGGAAGCCACAATAACCTACGATGTTCCTAACCATTACACATCTGCACAGGGAAGCTGGCCCATCCAGAGACCTAACCAGTTTATGCTCTGGGAACAAACAGTAAGGGAGGGCCCTCAGCTATTGTGCATAGTCTTTGAAATTCATCAAATGTTAAAACTAATTAAATTCTATCAAATTTTTTGGAACTCACACAAAGTTCTGGACTCTTTGATATCACCATGTTTTATTATCCAGAGGGTCAAAGACATTCATGTAATAGTCCTTCACTTAATTAGGGGAAAAAAGAGCGAGGACTTTGGTGTGCCTCCAGGCACTAGAACAAACTCACCTGCCAAGAAGCTGCAACAAACAGCCAGATACAAACACGCAACCCAGGGGCACAGCACTTCTTAGTTTAATCAAGAACAATGTCTGCTTTTTAAGCTTCTACACACTAGGCCAGGCTTAACAAACAAACCAAACTAAACCAAAAAGCCAAATTAATAATCAGGGCTGTAAACTATGATCACCAGGGGGGACTCTGTTGGTATAAACAGATGGAACTAAGAGTATAGAAAACTCACATGTAATTCTGAAGGTGCATGTCTCAGGTGTTGTAATACTTGTTGGCCTAATGAATGAAACACGAATTTGGAGGCACTCAATCACTTTTCTGTTGTTAAATGGAAGATTAAGATCTGCCCTACTCCACTTTTTATTAACAACTGCAATGCCAAGGTCAGGTGATTCTTCACCCCCTCATGCTCCAGAGGGTAGTCAGAAGTGTGCACCCCCTGCCTTTGCAGACCTCCCGGGATGACGTGGGTGGGCGGCAATTCCCAGCTCCATCTCTTCCCAGCACGAGGCCTACAGCTCTTTCTGCCCCAAGCTGCAGTTCCTTCAGCTACAAAACCATTCCAGTAAAACCTACCTCTAAACGTTGGATACTGATTTACGGGAGATAATGTCTGACGAGTAATGCAATCTGCTCAGTCCCACCTGGAGGGCAGCACTCCCTGATGGGGCCACCTGTTGGCCTTGGCTGTCGCTGTGGTCACTGTCGATGCACTTGGCAGGGGCGGCTCACCCGACCAATTCTGCATCGCTCTTTTCATTCTATCTCAGGTTCCACGTCCAAGACACCTAGATAAACAGTCAAGAGGGTAGCTCCTACAGTAGCCACTTTAACCCCAAACTTATAATTCAATTTTAAAATGAAGTCCGTATTTATTTGAGTGTAGCTGGCAAAAATCTTACACCTTAGTATAAACTGTGTAACGAACCTATTTCCTAGGAAGGATAAATTGTTTTTTCTTATATATTATTACTTCCTTCTGAAGTTCTTTGCTTACTGAATATAAACTCTGAAGACTGTTCTTAAGGTGTGTAATGACAATGCCACAGCTCAAAGGGATTTCTACTTTTGTTTTAATAGGATTTATATGAAATACTATTTAAGGCATATTTCAAGTGAGAATAATTGGTTAATAGTCTATGAAAACAGCACATTTAGAACAAACTCTTTGCAACTTCTAAGAATCTACATATGATACAAAACATTCATGTTTTTAATTATATTCACATATTGGAATGTATATGTGTATGTATACCTAAGTGATTATCTTAATACAGTTTAATTTTAATAAATTGCATATTTTTGTCTTGTATAAAACTGTTAACAGTCCCTTTGGATACCAATACGCTGTACATCTCTTTAAAGACACAGGAATTCAGTGGATGCAGAAGGATTGCCACTAGCCTATCAGTCTTCCATTTGGGGCTTATTACTGAAGTGTTCCTGCATATTTTTACTAAGCTAGTGTTTCTTTGTTGTAAATGGGGTCTAATCTATTATGTGGATTATATAATTTTGCTTTGGTGTTTCTCGAATAGACATGAATGCACAGGCAACCAAACTGGCTGGAATGACCACTCTTGCCTTGTTCTAACAGGTGAGAAAATGGGGATCCCAGAGGAAGGGAAGACAGACTTCTGCCCCACTGCCCCACCCTCCCCAGCAAAGCAAGCACACAGCCTCAGCAATTCCTCAGTGGCTCTCCTGCCATGTCGGAGACTCAGCGGTGCGCAGAGCAGTCCCACTCGGAGTGGGACCTATGAGACCAGCCTCGTCCAAGTGCTTTTCCATCTCTTGTTATATGGGCAACCTCGGCAAAGCCATCATTTTCACGGGTAAAGGAGGAACAAGAATAGCTATCTTGCAATTCTGATGAGTTACAATTTTATAAGCTTATAATCTAACCATTTTCCCTACATTAAAAACTTCACATTAAAAAAAAACAATGAAACTCTCCCCACTGATCACCAGTACCACTTTAACATGGACTCATCATCCAGTAACTTTAAAGGCATCACAACTGAATGTTTTATGTTTTATCCATCATTAAGAACAAACATCATTTGACAAAGGTTTTGCTTTCCGCAAGCGTGCTCTTCAGCTACATGGGAAAGTGACTGTGGTCTGTGGCTGGGGCTCCACTCACAGACTACAAATGTACCTCCCAAATGATTCACGTAGGATTGATGGCAACACTGAGGAGCTGCCACTCCCCGTTTAGTTTCCTCAGCAGTCAAATCAACAGGATCTAAACAGGAGAAAGGCTCCCTCATGAAGCTCATGGTGATGCCACAGTTCTGTGTAGCACAGAGAAGACAAGTAGGGACTCTGTGGCATCTTACTACACTGATGGGCAGTGACTGCAACGGGGTATGGGGGGGACTCGATAATATGGGTGGACGTAGTAACCACGATGTGTTTCATGTGAAACCTCCATAAGAGTGTATATCGATGATACCTTAGTAGAAAAAAAATTCTGTGTTGCAGCAAACAAATGGCCTTCAAGATATCTGTCATGGACTTGTTAATTTAGGTTTGAAATATCTGTGTCTTACAGACTTTTATATTAATCCCTATGTCAAAATATGAGTGGTACTCCTTATAGAAATGGGTCTCAATTATTTTAAAAGTAAGTATTAAGTCTCTAGTATGTGCTCCTATGAAATCAGAGCTTCGTAATTTGAGCACACTATTAAGTTTTAAGATTACTAAGGTAAGAAGTAGGACGTTTTGGGATTGAGGGTGTGCACAGGCGTCTCCAAGTTCTAGTTCTGGCCCTTTTAATTGCTGGACCATGATAATCTTAGACAAGACACTCATCTCCCCAAGGCTCAGCTTCTTCACGCGTAATATGGGGAAAACAGTAATTATTGTTACTACTAAAAATAATAAATACTTCATACCTGTTATTTCCAAAGGCTCAAAGCCCATGTATACTTTGAAAGAGCATACTAAAATTATTTCCTATAATTAGACCAAAGTGGACTTCAGTTGCTTTAAAGCAAATATTCATTATATTTTTAATATTTTATTGAACTGTAAAATACTTATAACTATAACATTTATACACAGATAAAACCAGGGAAGATCCTTTTTTTACTTCAGTTTTATTGAGCAACCTGGATATTCAGCAACATGGATTGGGGTGCAAATGTGGGACCTAGAATGAGTCGCTCCCCCTTGAGATCTGCTCATCCAGACCAGAGCACTTCATACTAGCTGAACTCTAAAGTTTATTTCAATGTGTTCTAGAAAGAGAAGGAATAAACTCTTTTCTTGATTGATTAAAACAAGCAAACACAGGCCTGTTGTGCACTTAAAAGGTTTGCTTTCCAGGCATTTGCATAACATATTCTGCCATGAAAACCTCAAGTTGTAGTCGGTGTGTTGGAAAAAGTATGAACTTAGTATTTCCTCGTTTTATTTATGGCCTCTTGGTAGAAGCAAGTCACAGAGTCAAACCGGCAGCTGAGCAACAGGAGACCATCATCTCTGTACGTCCAGCGCCTTGTCCTGCAGCAAGCAGGAAGCTGCCCCAGGCTGAGCACAGCTGTACACACAGGGAGTCACAGTGCGGGACTAAGGAGATGTGGGCACCCAGAGGGGCCCCGGGGAAGTGTGCACAGAGGGAAGATGTGTGAGGACACCGGAGGCAGCCATCTGCAGCCAAGGGGAGAGGCCTCTGCAGAGACCCAATTCACAACACCTTCATCTTGGACTTCTAGCCACCAGAACTATGAGAAACTGGATTTTGTGATGTTTAAGCTACTGCAAGTGCTCTTTTGCTATGGCAACCCAAGCAAAGTCACACTCTGAGCGCTTGGGCTGGCCTGTGGTGGCCCGTCTACTACTTTGATCAGTGGGTCCCTTCTGGGTCTCAGGGCCATAAGCCATTAGACTCAAAATCGTCTCACCATGTTTGGGTGCTATACCAGGGCCAGGTCCGGCATGGACTAGTCTCCTCTAAGACTGTCCCGATACACTCCCAGGGCTAGCTTCCCTGGTGGGCAAAACTGCACACGTGTGGTCACATGTCCTGGCTAGGACATCGGCATGTGCTGCTGACCCCACTGAGAGAGGCTCCTGGTTTTCGCCAGGCTTTCCCCAGGTGCCTCTTCCCTTTTCTGACCATGTTTGTAACCTTTTGCTGTAATAAATCACAGCCACAAACACAACCCTGAGCTCTCCTCGTCAATCATCGGGTCTGGGGGTGGTCCTGAGGACGCCAACACATGACCCTTCAAGGAGAATCACCAGAGGCAAAGATGGAGAAGTTCCATCAGGACACAGGTTGCCTCCACGAGAACCGTGTAGAACTAGCGCTTAACACGGCATCACCCGACACAGGTGGCCTTTCATACCAAGAGGAGGTCTTTTCTGCACTTCCGCACTTCAAGTGACAATCACAGGTCATAGGAAGATGCCTGACATGACATGTTTGTCATTTTTGAGAACTTCATTGAGTAAAGGGCAACGACATGGGGCTTCCTCAAGACTTTGTTCCTTTGGCAAGTTCATTGTTTCTGAGAATGAGATTATTTTGTGTTTTCAATAAAATATGCAAATAAGTAATTATGTTCATGTTTTTTCTAACTGTTAGACTTTAGAGACTAGTATAGGTTATGTATGGTAGGAATAGTTCTTAAATACACCAAAGTCTAAGAAAGGATAAACAGGTCAGCATCAAAACTCCACACTTCTCATTGCAAGAAAAAAATTTTTACTCTGTGAGGTCATGGATGTTAGTGTGGACATACTGTGGTGATCATTTTGCAATATACACACACATCAGATCATTATGTTGTACACCTTAAACTTAACCCACATTTTATCAATTATACCTCAACTGGAAAAAAACAGATCTTTACATTTATGTTAGATATTTTGAAGAAAATGTCCATTTTTGAATAATTGCTGAGAGAGAGTGAATGCCACTGAGCAACTAAATCCTTTTGAGATGGTCTGTATGGATTTTTAATTTTCTTCAAGAGGCATGCTGCCCATTTTAATTTGGGGAAAGAAGCAGATAATCCTGCAGCAGTGGAATGAAAAAATTTCCATTCAAAATCTTCTCAGATCAGAATATTCAGTTAAACAGAATTTAGCAAAATATGTTTAAAAATATATCAAAAATAGCTATTTTTCAACTAATTGGGCATCTAAACCTGTTTTGGTAGTTTTAGTGACAGAATAAAGTTGTTCTTTTCTTAGCATTTGAGTCAGCAATACTGGTAAACCAAAATATGTAGGGCCATATGACTCAAACTGTAAGTTCAAAATTAACTCTCCCAAAGAAGAGCAAAGCTCAGAATAGGATAAAATAAATATATTTTTGGAAAGTACGTTAAATAAATATAAAGTCAGTCCTCTGCCACACATAATTCCTATTTCATAGGGAAGATAAAAGGCTGTATGTGGTCAGAACAGAGGCACATAGTTCCCCATGGCTTCTCACATTTCTGCACATCTTACAAAGAGAGGGCCAACTGCCCTGTAATCTGGACTATCTATTCAAGGATGGTTATATAGAAAACAGCCTTGGTGAGATAATTTTCTTCTTCCAGAGTGAAAGCAGGCATGCTTACTGCACAAAAGACCCAGGTTTCCTAAACTCTTGGAACAGAGCCCTCTGCATGTGCAGGCATCCATCTGGCATTATCCACAGGGCCTCAGGGTGACTTAAGGTCAAGGAGGTGGTGGCAAACATGCTGACTCATGCTTTCAGCTGTGGTGTCTGAGAAACAAGGTGAGAAATAGAGCCTTTGTCTCTGACCCAGGCATACTATGTCTTCCACCAGCATCCAAGAGACTAGCAGGCTAACTTACTGCAAATAAGACAAAAGTTCACACACCTCACAGTTTGAAATGGAAAAGATTATCTTCCCAAAGACATACTAGAAATCGTGTATGAAAAGGTGTAAAACTAAATACTCTAATTCAAGTCTCTATGCAAACATTTATATATTTTAACATGTAATTAAATATTTTGTTTTTATTGCTGCTTTTTACTGCTATTTTAATATGTTTTGCTCTCTTTGTTGTTAGGAATGCATGATTATAGTTTCCTTTTTTAGATGCTATGTATTACATTGTTTTTGTCTTAATAGAAAATAATAAAGAAAAATAAAAATGTGACCTGGTCAGAAAACCCCTCTTGACCTATAAAACTAACAGACATAAGCAGGTTTGGCTAGAAAATTCAGATACTACATAAAAGCTTAAACAATGCAGAAACTATTCTTTCCCCAAACCCCATATTTATCCATTTTTTATGGTTTATTATAATTGCCTTTAACGTCTGCCTTTACTGCTTCCCATCAATCCTTTCCTATTTTCTAGTAGGGGTCCCGTGATTTGAGACAGGGCAGCCATCCCATTTCTGGTTTAAAACAGCAGAGCAGCTGTCACACTCCTGCCATGGGATTCTTACCATCATTCACAGTATTCTAGGTGAGCTCAGCCAGGCCCTCCTTCCTCCTGCCAATGGATGTATGCTTCACCCACAGACTCCAGTCCCTGTTGCCTGGAGACACCTTTCCCCTTTTCTCTACGAGGTAAACAGGGAAGATCTACCCACACGGTCACGCTTGATGTTTGGAAGGAAAGATTGGAAGCTCATGTTTGACTTAACCATTTGCAAGCAGGATCAACTGAAGTTACTTTGGTAAACTGCTTACTATTAATTTTTAATTAACATGTGGCATAAAAAGCATGCATTTCATTAACTACATATCACATTTGCTCAACTGTGCTTTGCTACATTATGTTCTATTTATGCAATTTCAGTCTCCAGAGTTAGTTTCTACAGTAAAATTTCCACCTACATAAAATTTTACCAAATTGGAGGAAACCTGTATTATGTGTAAATTCCAGATGTTTTTCATTTCAAAATGTTTATCTCAACACCTCAGCATGCTTTGATGATCTCACTCATTGAATATGCAGATTAAGTTGGAACCCTGGGATCTCAGAATCACAGAGGAGGATGTCACTCCCTGGCCACTTGCTAGTGTCAGGGAGGAAAAAACTTCCCTCTGCTGTCTTAGATTCAATGCCTGGGGGCCTGCATATAAACTCACGAAAGGCAAACTAACAGGAGAAAAAGTTGATTCGTATAAGTGGGAGCTAACAAAAGAAGGAGCTAGCTCCCTAAATAGTTACAGTTAGAAGCTACAGACCTAGCTTAGTAGGGAAAGGAAGGGGGCAGGAAGGGTTCCCATGGGAAGAAAAAAAGGTTTCTTTAGGAAAGACAAATAGTTTTTTAGGACAACAAACAGGAGATAAAAAAATCTGTGATAATGTCTAAATGATCGAAGGAGGCTGAGTGGTCTTTTTTACTCATGGCTGTGAAACTCCCCAGAGGGGATTTATGGTAGGTGTACCTTGGTCTCCCCCCTGAGGAGGGATTCACGACAGCCTCATTTCTTAGGAGTTAATTCTCTCAGTCAGATGAGGGAAGCTCCAAGAAGGCTTCTTTCTGCATCTGTTGATTCCCAGATGTCCTCGGCTCATGGCGATCTTCATGCCGACTCTGGGGTTCCCAGTGGCTCAGACTCTAGGAGCCCCGCCCCATGTGTCCTCCCCACTGGCTGCTCCCCCGTCGCCTGTGAGGCACAGGGTAATAGTGCGCTGCGCAGATTAGGAAGCTGGCTCAGAGGGGCTGTTACAGCTGGCCCCAGGGAACAGCGGGCCAGGATCAGAGCGGGATTCTCACCTAGGGCTATGTGACCCCAAAGCCCAGCTCTCAGCCCTTTGAGGTAAGATTACTCAAGAGATCTTAGAATGCACCTTGGTCCAACCCTCTTCATGTTACTTAATAAAACCTTTACCTCACTGTCAATCACTAAATGTGAAATCTTGAACAATTTCCTCAGCTCATCAGTGCCCTGGTTCCCTCATCTACAGTAAGTTAACAGTACTCACTTTAAAAGTGTGCCGTGAGGAGCAGTGCCCCACGCTTAGGAAGTGCTGAGTATCTGCTCTTAGTATCACTTACTTCATAGACATCAGTGCATCTTATAAAATATTCAAAGACTAGGTATGGATTTAACATGATCTACCCACTCCATTTCAATAAACGTCTAGCTAATAGTTGATTTTTGGCTATTAGAAACCACGTCACGAGGAGCATGAACACCCCGGTAAACATGTGGGAGTAGAAACCCTGCCCTCAGCCGAGAAATTCTGAAATGCAGGCTCCTAGGGGCAGTGTTCTCCCTGGAAGTTCCTCACACTACTAAGTCATCCCATCATACCGGCGTGAGGGACGGGCTTTTTATGCATCACTGCAAGTCAGTTTTTGAAGGTATTTCACCACAATTCAACAAAAGACCATCAGTCTCCAAAACTTAGTGAAATTTACATTGAGATTTTTGTACTAGCTTTGGAAGTATCCAAGAGAAGAGACTCTAAGAGAGGAGAAAATGTTACCAATTATGCACAAAACAATGCTGGTGGTGATGTGTGTTCATGGAGGGCTTCTCACAGATAAGTGCATGCAGCACTGGGCCAGGAACCTCTCTTAGGTCACCACCACGTCACGATGACATGACCAGTCCCACCTCAGATGGAGTCAAATGACCCACCTGGTTGAAATGCACAAATGTTCACTGATGTTCTCTGGTCTGTAAAGCAAAGTCTTTGTTATTACTTCTTGTCTGGATTACTTCACAGGCATAAGACTGAAGTTTTAGAAGAAAAGTCCCCTGTTTAGTAGAGCAGATCTTCCCATATTTTATCACAAGGCTTAGTTATAAAAATGTCAGAAATGCAAATAAACAAAATATAAATGTTCCTTATAAATCAATAAAAGTAAAAATGTATCTCGTTCATGTGAATGCTAAAAAAGCAAGAGAGCAGAAATGATGATTTAAGCCTAATATATGGTCGATTATAAAACACAGGTCTTTAGAAGATGAAGTATAAAAACAGCCTATACCAGTGAAGAACATCAACTTCATAATCACTGGGCAAACTATGATGTATGATTTGAAATGGTCACTTTCTCTCAAAATGTCTTTTCTATTCTTCCCATCATGTCTGAGGGGCAACCATGCCATTACTCTGAGTCTCAAAAGCTTTTCCATCTGAAGCAGCAGCTTTCTGAAAGGGAGCCCGCTTTGTGGCCTCCCGTTAAGTCAGGGTCTCTGGTCATTTACTCACCCAACAGTACTGACCTGCCCGCAGTACAGGGCAGGTGCTGGGCACGGCTCTGCGGAGGACTGATGAGGCCATGCTGTGTTCCTGGGGAGCTTACGCTGTAACTCCCTTATTCCGACCTGAGAGCAAGTGATGGGGGTGGAGTGGGACGTGCTCATCTCTGAGTCGGTGAGAGGGTAAGGGCAGAGGACTCTACGGCCGCCTTACTAATGTACCTCAGGCTGGTCTTTGGACAGAACATAAAACACGGGAAAACTCAGCATTTCAGCCACTGAGCTGCGGCTGGCATAGCCCTGTCCCTCCTCTCCTCATAGCTGCTCCTCGGCCACACGGCCACTGTCACAGGACTGCACCCTCTCCCCCACAACCATCCCACAGGGTCCACGGCACCTGGAGTCGGCATGCCACCAGCTGTCTGCTGGCCTGAGCTGGGCAGGTGTGACTCTGAGAGCAGGGGCTCCCTGTGCTGACATCCTGTCCTTCACAGGACCCTAAAGTTAGTTATCTTCCGAAGCAGGATCTCAACACATCTGTACCATAAGCCTGTGTGATAAGGTTAATCATGCCCTTTTGCAGAGGGAGACTGAGGCCCAGAAAAGCTGAGTTTTTTCCCAAGCTGTGCAGCAAATGGAGCCTGCCTCTGAGAGCCTAGCTGTGTGCCCCATCCTCTAATGATATGCGGCCCGAGTGTGCTGGCTGCAAGGAATGTGCTCACTGCCTGGAGGTGTTATCTACACGTACTCTGAGGTTTTCCTGCCATTTAAGACTACTGGGTGATTGAAAACTTGGGTAGAAATTCTCAGGAAAAACCTCAAAAGCAGCATCAAGCTTGACGGTGCACCGTCAGTCTAGGCCCATCACCCAACAAGCTGTCGCCTCTTCCCCGCCAGGCAGCACGCCGAGGGCTGGGTGGTCAGGCTTTGGAGCCCTACCGACTCTGGCGGAAACAAGGGCCCATGACAAGATCGGACCGATCCCCAAGAGTTTCAAGGATAATGGTTGGAGCCCAGATTGTACACCAGAAGCAGCCAGGGACTTTTTGGGAGAAAGGTGCAGCTTGGCTGTTCACGGGCCCACCAGCTGATCCAGTGTGGGGGTGGAAAGACATCCTGCTCAGCGTTTCCATACTAGACTTCCTTCATTAGAGGCCCATCTCCAGGAAACAAACTAACGAAAATGTGGAAAGACTGTGTCAGGCTAAGTGGTTTCTACAGGACTCTCCAAGCTAGTGCTATGTTCTTACAATTTCTCACTTTTATTGTACAATTGTGTCTGCTCAGAGTACATTTCACAGAAAAATCTTAAGTAAGCAATGAAAAGGTACTGTAGTGTGATCAAGGGGGTATTTTAATGATTTATAATTACACCTCGAACATATAAATGGCCCTAAGTTTCTCAAGTTGTGCTTGTTAGGAGTCAGATAATTTCATGAATGAGTGCAATCTCTGTTTTATTTCTGCCCTGGACTGTTTTTCTTTAAAAAGCTATAGGTGCTTTTATTTTTAAGGAAAATACATTGACTATTCTTTTCATTTTAAATACTAACTTCAAATCTTGAAAATTGTAACTCCTGTTCTTGTGCCTTGAAGCAGCTTTCAGTTTGTTTTTCTGAGTATGTGTGTCTTGAAAGCCACATAAATGTGGCAGGTGTTCTGATATAATATGGATGGCATTTTTGGTTCAATGCCTGTTTCTCCAAGGTTCCATTAAGCACAGAACAATAGCCAACATCATCTGTGGCTTCTGTTCAGGCTCTGCCTGTCCCATCACTGGACCTCCCTTCCATTCTCTCTGCCACCGGCAGTTTACAGGCTCCTCAGGGCCTGTGTTCTGTGGCTCCTGGCTTCCAAGCCGGACCCATCAGGAGAGCTCTGGGGCCACGTGAGCTGCCCATCGGTCCCACCATGGCCCAGGAGAGAAAGGGGGAGGAAAGCCCCCGGGCAAGCTCAGCAGTACTGCCCCTGGACTCCTCAGCCTGGGCAGCACCCTGCTCAGCTCCTGGCCCCCAACTCCCAGGAGACAGTGATGGATGCCCAGGAACTAAGAGCCTCATACCCATGCTGGACATACACATAAACTTAGTTAGGCAGTGAGGGGTTTGTGGAAAAAATAATAGTTTTAAACTGGAAGATCTAATTCAGTGTCCCTACTCTATCATGATTCCAACAGTGTGTAAATCTCTTCATCTCTTTCAATTTCCTTTCTTTCTGTGCAGAACAGAGGTGACCATGAGCGCCCTGACAACCCAGGACCCCGAAGGAGAGGGAGGACGAGATGTTGGTGTTCTACAGACTACGGGGAGCCGCAGGGGCTGCACGGCCGATGGTTTGCAGGGTGAGGGAAGTGAGAAAGAAAACAGTGAAGGAAGAAGGACAGCACGGTAAGGGGTGCCTTGTAGACAATACTAAATGCACTGTGGAGTCTGAAAAGCACCAGGAGCTAGGCTCCTGAGCTTGGGCACCAGGGAAACCTCAGCAGACTGTAAGCGCTTCATTCCTCATCGCCAACTGACAGAATCTCCCCTAGGTTTCAGAGAACTGAGGGTTTATATTTTGGAACTATATTGGGCAATATAAGAGTCAAGTTTTGTTTCTGTCATTTTGGCAAAGGAAAATAAGGCTGAAAGTAAGTTTGAATAAATGTAAATTTTTAACAGGTCTTATCTTCCTGATGACCCGATGTTCCCACCATCAGGCTGTGGACTCCTGGCCAGGTGACAGAGGGCACCCATGTGGTCAGGCTGGCTCCTTCCACAAGCCCTCCCCTGACTGTGACCTAGTGACATTCGAACACACCAATGAAATCCCTTCAAGACTCTGTGTTCCACTCAGACCCCCAATAAAGGCACCTGCCCAGGGGTCCTCCCTGTCTGGTGTCTTTATCTGCTGGGTGGGGCCTCTGCCTTGCACCCCTCCCATGTGGCCTCTGCATGGTGTAGCCTGGCTGTACCTCCCTCCCTAAGACCCGTGAGTATAAGACACCCTTTAACTGCACACACTCTCAGAGCACAACTTCCGCAACGGTATGGAAGTGATCCTTCAAGATCCCACCTGAGGACTTACTCTCCCATTCACAACACAATGAAACTGGCAGTAAACAGAATCTTAATCACAAACACATGCAGCTGGGGAAAGCCAGGTGATTTCTTGCCCAGCTTTGTAAGGGCTCTCTGATCCCCAGCATCTAACACATTACTAGAGAGCCCCTGTTGTGGAAAGTGCTTGACAGTAGTTTGGTTTTGCTCAGTCCCCACCTTTAGTTTCATTCTCACAATTAACCTGTTCTCATGACCATCAGCCACACTTTATGACTCATAAAATCCTACTGTGTAAAATGCACCAGAATGAGGACCTTGCACCACTGATTTAGGCAGAAGAAGTCATAATCCTATGTTCATTTAAAATACTAAGTAACTTCTTAAAGCATGAAGCAGGGGGTATCAAGGCCACCAGCCACACAGGTGCAAATGCAACTAAGACTCAGCAGATGCGTCTCTCCAACCATTTAGCACACTTATGATTTCTTTTGACATTTTGTGCTAAGTGAATGTAATTTAACTTATATAATTTTGGAATGTTTTATGAAATGGAAGTCATACTTCCCACTATTACCTTCTCATTATTATGAAAAGAGTTTGTTCAACATTTACTTGAGCATGATTTTTAACTCTAAGTTCACTAAATTAGATGAACTCTAAAATGATGCTATATCACAGTACCAGCAATTCAGGAGTCATCAATGCAGTTTAAACACTAACCTGCTCAAAGAGGATGTAAGTGCCTCACAATATCACAGTGCCTTACAGGCTGCAGGAATGTGCTTGTGGATACATTAGCCATATGCTTATCTCACAATGTCAGTCTTAGAATGAGTGTTGTTTGTGAATTACAAATAATTCTGCAAAAAATTAGCATAGCTGTCCTTGCCTTTACACATCATCTGGTGATTAGGCAGGAGGAATAATGTAAAATATTTTGTATCAACCCTGCCCACTCTCCCAGTAATAAAGCTATGATATGCTCTATACATGTTGAATCATTTCTTATAAGACGGTTCTGAGACAGCAGCGGCTTATAGCTGGGAAGGCAGTAAATACTTCACTCTCAACATTTGCCTTAGACTTACAGGAGAGGAAACACACAGGGATCCACAGTGGAGCTGCGCTCTCCAGGACGTACGGGCTGCCCTGCGGGCCTCAGGGAAGTTCGCAGGGACACTGCCTGGTAAGTCAGGTTAGCTCAACTGATGAGAAGCCCATAGGTTTGGGACTTGAACACAGGAGTTGGAGCCACGGCCACAAGAGGAGGGGCATTCTGGGCAGTGCAGGAGTGAAGGCTGCTTCAGAAATGAGCATGCGTTTAGGTTACAATACTTCTGTCACTTTCTGGGCAGGTATGGACCTGGTCATCGTAAGGGAGCCTTGTCAGTATCCCTTAATTCTTGTGGGGTGCTCAGGCCTGCCATGCTCCAGCAGCATCTGGAGGGACTAACACCGCTCCTTGGTGGAGGTAGCAGAGCTGGGCTTAAGGGGAAGCATCTCCAGTTACATACAGGCAATCAGTTCTCAATAAAAAGGGACAGTGTCCACCTGCAGTTCAAAAGGTCATTTCAGCCATCACATGATAGACTGGCAGAGTGAAGAACCTTTTCTTCCAGCAGTGACTGGAAGCTATTCACATTTTCGTTTTCATTTTTAATTTGGGAAAAGGCACAAAAATATTTTAGAATACTAGAACATATACATCATCACATTTAGAAATAGATGTGATACTTAAAAAATGATTTTAAAAGTGGAGAGTGATATGACAGAAAAGGAAACCCCATGCCCCAATGGAAACACTAAGTAATAAACAGGTAGAAACTGACTAAAATAACATTATGGGAACTGTGGAAATGAATCAGAGATCTGCAGCAACCAAGTGCATGACCAATCCAGACAATGCCACCTTTCAAAGGGGAGAAGATGTCATGGCATCTTCACTCACTGGGGCAAGTGGTCACCGTATTCCCAGTCCCCTTCTACAAACCAGAGAGAGCAGGATGCCTGAGAGATTGGTCTCGTGGTACCTAAATCAGAGTTCAGACAGCCATACATGGCTCATGTCTCAGAATAGGGGCAGCCCAAGAAGCAGCAGGTCTGACTTGTGAAAACTGTCCTAAAGGTAACTAGACCTACAGACACCTGGAGCAAAAGATTACAGAACAGCTAAGGTGTAAGAATAAGCCAGGGTGAGACCCTTAGGGAAATCAGGACATATAAAAGTACCACGTGAACACAAGAACTGGGAAAAAGGCACACACACAAGCCCGGGGCCAGCACAGGCCTGCGAAGCCCTCAATGTCACACCAGGCTGATTAGCCAGGGTCTTCCCCTGAGTGCAGCCCGGATACAAATACTGGGAGAGGGGGCTGTTTTTTAAAATGCCTGATTTTCAACTAAAGACCATGAGCCATACAAAGAAACAGTAAAAAATGGCTCATTCAAAGGAAAAAAATACATCTCCAGAAACCATCCCTGAAGAAATACAGGCTTTGGATTAGAGAAAGACTTCAAAGCAACTATCTTAAATATGCTGAAAAGACTAAAGGAATTTAATGTGGGCAGTGGACTAAAGGGAATCAAGGAAATATATGAACAGTGAGAATATCAACAGAGAGCTAAAAATTATAAAAAAGAATCAAATGGAAATTCTGGTGCTGAAAAAATATAACTGGATTGGAAAATTCACTTGAGGGTTTCAGTAGCAGACATGAACAGGCAGAAGAAAGAACTAACAAACCTGAACACAGGTCATTTACGATTATTGAGTCTGAGGAGCAAAAAAGGAAAAAAGAATGAAGAAAATGAACTGAGCCTAAGAGACTTATGTTGGGACAACACAGATCCACACAGACATTACATGAGACCTGGAAGAGAAATGAGAGGGTAAGAGGGAGGGAAGTCACGTGAAGAAATAGTGACCAAATATTGCACAAATTTCTGGAAAGACATGGATATATAAAACAAGAAGCTAAACAAACACTAAGCAGGATAAGCATGAAGAGACCCACAGCAAGAGAAAAGTGACTCATTACATATAAGGGAGCCTCTGTAGGGTAATCAGATTTCTCAGGAGAAACCTTACAGGCCAGATGGTACTGGGATGAAAGAACTGAAAGTTAAAAAACAAAAACAAAAAACCTATCAACTGAGTATTCTGTATCAGGCAAAACTGAGGGAAAAAAGAAAGACACCCCTCCTATAAGAAATGCTACAGAGTCCTTCCAGTAGAAATGAGAGGATGCTGGATGGTAACTCAAGCCATAGGAAAATATCAAATTCTCCAGTAGAGATAAATACATGGACAGACATAAAAACCAGTATTACTGTAATGTTGGTTTGTAACTCCTCTTTTTTTCCCAGTATTATTGAGAGATAACTAACATATATCATAGCCCCACTTTTTATTTTTCTACAGGATTTAAAACAAAAAGCATAAAAATAATTGTAAATCTGTTAATGGGTACAAAATGTATAGATGTAACTGGGAACATCAGTAACAAGTGCTGGAGGAAGAGCTGTAAAGGAGAAGAGGTTTGCATGTTATAAAGTATTAATTTTAAATAGATGATTATAACTTGAGGATGTTATATGTAATACCTGTAGTAATCACAAACAAAATACCTAGAGAGTTTACAGAGAAGGGAATGAAAATGGAATCAAAGTGTGTTATTAAAAAAAATCAACTAACACAAAGGAAAACACTAAAAGAAAAATAAAACATGAAGTGACATGAAGATACACAAACAATAACAAAATCCCTACCAGTGATCACTTTAAATGTAAATGGACTCAACTCTCCAATCAAAAGACACAGACAGGCAGAATGACACCAAAAAAAAAACCCAGGATGTAACTTTATGCTATCTACAAGATACTCACTTTAGATCTAAGGACACAAGCATAGATTGAAAATAGGATAGAAAAAGATACCCTGCTCAGTTAGTAACCGAAACAGAGCAGGACAGGTGTGCTAGTATCAGGCCAGACAGACTAAGTCAAAAACTGTTTCAGGACAAAGAAAGCAAACTTCGAGAGAACTGAAGGGAGAAATAGATAGATGTAAAATAGTGGTAGGAAACTTCAATACCACATTTTCAACAATGGATAGAACAACCAGACAGAAGATTAATAAAACAATTAGAGGACTTGAACACCACCACAAACCAACCAGTGGTAACAGAGATACACAAAGCATTCCATCCAACAAAGCAGAGCACATTTTTCTCAAGTGGGCACAGAACATTCTCCAGGACAGACCACATGTTAGGCTATAAAACAAGAGTTAAAAAATTTAGGAAGATTGAAATCATACAAAAAATCTTTTCTGATCATAGTGAAATGAAACTGAAAATCAGTATCAGAAGAAAAACAAGAAAATTGTCAAATATGAGGTAATTTAGAAATAGATGTGATATTTAAAAAAATGATTTTAAAAGTGGAGAGTGAACCAACCAATGAGTCAAAGAAGAAATCACAAAGGAAATCAGAAAATGTACTGAGACAAATGAAAATCAAAATATAACAAAATTTATGGGATTCAGCAAAAGCAAGGCTAATAGGGAAATTTATAATTATAAATAATTACACTGAAAAAGAAAAAATATCTCAACATCAGCAACCTAAACTTAAACCTCAGAGAACTAGAAAAAACAAATTAAATCAAAAGCTAGCAGAAGGAATAACAAAGATTAGAGCAGAAATAAAATAGAGAATGGAAAAACAACAGAGAAAATCAACAAAACCAATAGTTGGTTCTTTGAAAATCAACAAAATTGACAAACCATTAATTATAAGGTTTGACCGAGAAAAGAGAGAGAAGACTACAATAACTGAAGTCAGCAATGAAAGGGTGATTAGTTTGTAAGGTTCTTACTACAGAAATCACAGAAATAAAAAGGATTCTAAGCGAGTACTGTGAACACTGTACACTAACAAACTAGACAACCTAGATGAAATGGATATATTCCTAGAAACACAAACTTACCAATACTAAACCAAAAAGAATAGACAATCTGAACAGACCTGTAAGAAGTAAGGAGATTGAATCAGCAATCACAAGTCTCCTGACAAAGTAAAGCCTTAAAGAGTTGATGCCTTTACTGGTGAATTCTATCACATACTTATAGAAACAACACCAGTCCTCTCAAAACTTCTCAAAAAAATTGAAGAATAGGGAATACTCCTTCACTCATTCTGAGGCCAGCATTACCCTGACAGCAAAGCCAGATAGACACTACAAGAGAGACAACTACAGACCAATGTCCCTTATTAACACTGATGCAAAAAATTCTCAACAAAATGCTAGCAAACCAAATTATCAGTGTATTAAAAGGATTTTATGCCATGACCAAGTGGGATTTATTCCTGGAATGGAGGAATGGTTCAACATATAAAAAAGCAGGCAATGTCATACACCACATTAAGAAAACGAAGAGAAAAACTAGATGATAATCTGAATTAATTTGCATTTGACAGAAAAAGTATTTGACAAAATTGAGCACACTTGCATGAGAACATCCCTCAACAGATTAGGAATAGAAGGAAACCACCTCAACATAATAAAAGCCATATACAAAAACCCACAGTGGACATCATGTTCTATGGTAAAAGGTTGAAAGCTTTTCTTCCAAGATTAGGAACGAGACAGGGATACCAGGTTTTAATCACTTTTATTCAAGATAATTCCGGACGTCTGAGCCGCAGCAATTAGGCATTAAAGGTACCCAAATTGGAAAATAAAAAGTAAAATTATCTGTTTGCAGATGACATGGTTTAATATGTTGAAAATCCTATAGAACCCACCCCCCTCCAAAAACCTGTTGCAAAGAATTAACAAATTCAACAATGTTGCAGGATACAAAATCAACATATAAAAATCAATTGCAATACACTAGGAATGAGTAAATCAAAAAAAAATTAAGAAAATAATCCATTTACAACATTATCTAAAAGAACAAAATATTCTGGAATAATCTCCACTAAGGAGGTAATGAAGCTTCTACACTGAAAACTACAAAATGCTGCTGAAATAAATTAAAGACACGAATAAACAGAAAGCCTCTCATGTTCACAGACTGAAAGACTTAACATTCTTTAAGATGTCAATACTCAACGGAGCCAGGACAATCAGTGGTGAAAGGACGGTTTTACACAACAAATAGTGCTGGGAAAACTGGATATTCTGATGCAAAGAAATAAAATCAGACCCTTGACTTACGTCATATACAAAAATTAACTCAAAATGGATCAAAGTCCTAAACATAAGACCTAAAGGTATAAAACTCGTTAGAAAAACAGGATGGAAGCTTCATTCCACTGGACTTGGTGATGATTTCCTGGATATAACACCAAAAGCACAGGCAACATACAACAGAAGAGATCAATTCAAATACATCAAAATTAAAACTTTTGTGCATCAAACAACACTATCAACAGAGTGAAAAGGTGAACCATGGAATGACTGAAAATATTTGCAATAATGTATCTGAGAAGGCATTCATTTCCAGAATATATCAAGAGCTTTGTGCATCTCAACAATAACAAAAAAAATCAGCCTGATTTTAAAATGTACAAAGTAGTCCAACAGACATTTATCCAAAGATCTATGTATGACCAATAAGCACATGAAAAGATGCTCAAAATCAATAGTCATTAGGGAAATGCAAACAAAAACCACAATGAGACACCACTTCACACCTTTAAAATGGCTAATTTTTTTAACAGAAAATAAGATGTTTTGGCAAGGAAGTATAGGAACCCCCTGTGCACTGCCAGTGGGAATGCAAAACAGGGTAGCCACTGTGCAGAACAGTATCGGAGTGCTTCAAAAGTGAAAAATAGAATCAAAAAATTGTCATATAGTCCAGCAAATTCTGGGTATATTTGCAAAAGAACTTAAAGCAGGTCTCCAAGAGATTATTTGTACACCCATGTTCACAGCAACATTACCTACCACAGTCAAAAGGTGGAAACAACCTGAGTCTATCAACGGATGAACAGGTATATACATACAGCAGGATACTCTTCAGCCCTAAGACAAAGGAAATTCTGACATATGCCACAATATCTTCTGGAAGATATTATGCTACGTGAAATAAGCTAGTCACAAAAGAACAAAAATTGTGTGGTTCCACTTATCGGATGTCTCCAGAGTAGTCACACTCATGGCGACGGCAAGCAAAATGGTGATTTCCAGGGTCTGGAGAAAGGAGAATGGGGAGTAAAAATTTAGTGGGCAGTGAGTTTCAGTTTGGCAAGATGAAAAATGCTCTGGAGAGGATGGTGGTGATGGTACCTAACAATGTGAATGGACTTAAGGCCACGGAACTGTACTAACGTCAGAATAGTTAAAGTGGTAAGTTTTATGTTCTGTATATTTTACTATAATAAAAAAATTTAAACAAAAGTTGCATTTTCACTAATGTGAAGGTTTCCCATGAGATGCAGACTGATTTGCGATACAGTAAGAAACAGCTTCCTGCATATCAGCTGCTGGCGGTACTGGGAGCCCCACCCATCCTGGCCATGGGGAGTGCCGATGCCCGGGGCTCCCCGGTGTCATCACCATGCCCATCCCCAGTTTCATGTCACTGACACAACATGAAATTCATTTCACAGACATGAATCAAGGCCCTTTGCCCTTGATATTGCCAGCACTAATAGCTCTGTTATCTCAAGGTAATGCACTCTGAATGGTTAATCCAAATAAAGAGCTGTAAGTCAGAAAGTAACATTCCCATGAGTTAACTGCAATAAAGCCGAGGGAGCACATCCTCCACCCTGTTGGGATTTGAGTGGGTACAGAAGCCAGCCGTGATCAGCCAGTTCTGTCCGTCAGACTGCCTTCCCACAGCTTCTTGGGGACCACAAAGTGGTAAAAGGATCATCTCAAGGGGCTGCCAGTGAGACAAAACAGGAGCGAAGGTAACAAAATCAGCCTTCACCACGCAACATAAAATGGCATTAATAGGAGAGCGGTAACTGAAATAGGGGTATAACCTGGAGGTAATAAAGCTAAAATTAGAAGGGAAAGGCAGAAAGCAAACCAAAGCATGCTCAACCACAAAGCAAGCACAAATGAGAAAATAAATTAAACTTGAAATTTGAAAATGACACAGCCACTTACAAATAGAACTGTGCCTCTCCAGCATCCAACCCAGAGGCAGGTGAAGTGAGGTGGGAGCAGTCAGCCTTCTCCTGTTCTGCAGGTGGAAACGGCCCTAGGGCGCTTGCCTTTGGACCTACTGCCTACAACCCTCTTCATCCTCTCTCCCTTTTCTGGTCTGATTCTTGACCTGGGGTGGTTCCGTAGGGTCAGGCACTTGGGTTGGGATTGATTTAGACAAGATGCATGAGACTGGAAAGAAGACTTCCCCAAGACTAGGGCTTCAGAGCGACAGACCCAGTAACAGCCATACAGGCAGGAGAGGAAGCTGGTGCTCAGAGACACCACTGCCCAGACGAGGGACACAGAAACCAGAACCAAGCCTCAGCTGCCGGCTTCACTTTTTCATGTCTCTGAACCAAGACGCCCCGTGTCCCGAGCTGAGCAAGTCCACATTCCTCTATGACGCACACAGTGGTTTGCTGAACCCTGGGCTCCTCGCTGCTGGCTTCCTTGCCCACAGGGATGACATGCCTGGTCTAAACCTCACACCCACTGGTGAGATACCATCCACAGAGGCACCCAACAACTTGGGATCTTTATTTCTAGCTGAAAACCTTGATCCCGAAGAACAGAGGCATGGCTGGGCAGGGACAGCATCATTCAGAGTTCCATTCGGGATCCCGAAGCCTCTCCCCACCGCTGTCCTCGGGCACACCCAGCCTCCTAAACCCAGCCCCAGGTGACCCAGATTGGCCTCTGCCTTGCCAAGAGCACACCCGCCCTCTGGTGACTTCTCCCTCCCCTCCTCCTGCGCACACTGGGAATCTAGCCCAAGTTAATAACAATAATAACAATGAAAAGGAAAATAAAGGACTACCTCAGGTGTATTCTGAACATTCCAGTGTGACACAGAACTGACCATCATGTAACGCTAGGCTTCAGTTTCCTGGTCTGGTCTGTAAGTGCTGACACACACTGAAACAGATTAAATCATGTAAGTACCTGAAACACTTACAACCATGCCTGGCTCACAATGACACTGAGTACATGTCCGATACCAGCCACTGTGCTTCTCCTTGACTCAAGTACCAGCCTCCCTTCTGGAACCCACTCTAACACTTGGGGGTGCCATTTGTTCATTTCCCCCCATTCTATTGGCCATGGGGCCCAAAAGCGTTTTTTCACCTTCTTGTCAATTCCAGATTATTGCTCCTCTTCCCTGATAACAACAGGCTCAACATATAAAACTGAAAATGTACAGAAACTTACCTTCTTCAAGACATAGCATATGTCTCCACGGTCCTCCCTGGCCACTGTCACGTTGCAGGATGTTGGAGTCCACATCCAAAACCCACGACTCATGGGGGAATCTAGTCTTTGCAGACATCACCGAGTTGGGACGAGGCCATTAGGATGGGCCGTAATCCAGGGTGACCGGGTCCTCACAAGCAAAGGGGAGACAAGTGCAGGAGACGAGATGCGAACAACCAGAACGCCATGTGGACAAGGAGGCAGAGACCGCAGTGCTGCACCTATGAGCTACGGAGCCCCGAGAATCACTGACAGCATCGTAAGCTAAGAGAATCACATGCAACAGGTTCTCCTCTCGACCTGTCAGAGGTAGCAGGGCACCACAGACAGTCTGACATTGGACTCCCAGCCTCCGGAACTATGAGAGCATAAAACTCCTGTCTTAAGTAACCAAGCCCCTGGGAATTTGTTACACCTGTCCCAGAAAACTATGGACACAGACTTCATTCCTTTCAGTCTACAGGTGTCCTGGAGTATTTGAGAGGCAGGTTTTGAGAGCCTGGAGATCAATGTGAGCATCCTTCAATAATTGATTAATATATCTATTTAATGTAAGGGTAGAAACCCTATTGGCAATGTAACTCATTGACCATTTTACTAATTTGTGGGTGTGCAGTAACTTGGCACTCCATTCTGAGGGTATTTTTGTGACCTTAAATTTCCTTACAGTAAATGGGAGCTCTTCCTGTGTCTGAATTCTCCCTCAGTGGCAACTTGAGCTGATAAAGCTTTCTTTGAAGTGTACACAAGAGCTCTCTGGGAATCTCTTTCCACTACTCATGAATGTTTTCTCCCTTTTAAAAAAGAAGATACTGAATCATTAAAATGTCCAAAGCTCTGAAAGGAAAATAAGGCACTCGGGTTGAATGACTAAGAACATCATAAAACTACAAAGTAGAGAACAAGAAAGAGTTGAAATCCAATAAACTGTGTTTGCCTAACGCACATCAAATGTGATTTATTTCAAACTTCTCTCTCTTGGTCCCAGACATAGTACAGGCTGTTATGGATTTCTGCAGCCTGCCCCTCTTTCCGGCTCACAACTCCTCCTGGAAAAGTACCCGGACTTGCAACTCCTTCAAAACCGCTCTTCCGTAGATCTTAACTGATCCCTCCTTGGGGGCACAGTGAAAGGAAGATTATTCCTGTAATAAGCAGCACTGTGCACACAGAACAGGGTAATTGGGTATACGAGTGGAATATGATCTTGTGTTTCAGGTTGAAGCTCACCTGGCAGGTAATTTCAAAGCACAGCAGACGGACGAGCTGTCTCCCTGCACACAGACCTCTGAAATAAAGCCCCAGGGACAGCTTGTCATTTTATGTTCAAGTCACCTAAAAAGGTTTCCTCTAAATGGAAATGTATTTTTTTAATTAAGGTATCATTGATATACAGTCTTATGAAGGTTTCACAAGGAAAACAGTGTGGTTATTATATTTACCCTTATTATTGAATCCCCCCACACCCCATTGTGGTCACAGTCCATCAGTGTAGTAAGATGCCACAGAGTCCCTATTTGTCTTCTCTGAGCTACACTGTCTTCCCTGTGACCCCACACACACCATGTGCACCAATCATGATACCCAACAATCCTCTTCTCCCACCGTTCCTCCCTTACCACCCACCGTCCCCCACCCCTTCCCTTTGGTAACCACTAGTCCCTTCTGGAGTCTGTGAGTCTGCTGCTATTTTGTTCCTTCAGTTTTGCTTCATTGTTATACTCCACAAATGAGGGAAATCATTTGGTATTTGTCTTTCTCTGCCTGACTTATTTCACTGAGCATGACACCCTCTAGCTCCATCCATGTTGTTGCAAATGGTAGGATTTGTTTCTTTCTTATGGCTGAATAGTGTTCCATTGTGTATATGTACCACCTCTTTACCATTCATCTATGGACGGACACTTAGGTTGCTTCCATTTCTTGGCTATTGTAAATAGTTCTTCCATAAACATGTTTAAAACTCCCAACAAAATGGGTATAGAGGGCAAGTACCTCAACATAATAAAGGCCATATATGATAAACCCACAGCTAACATCATACTTAACAGCAAGAAGCTAAAAGCTTTTCATATAAGATTGGGAACAAGACAAGGATGCCCACTCTCTCCACTGTTATTCAACATAGTACTGGAGGTCCTAGCCATGGCGATCAGACAAAACAAAGACATACAAGGCATCCAGATTGGAAAAGAAGAAGTCAAACTGTCACTATTTGCAGATGACATGATACTGTACATTAAAACCCTAAAGACTCCACTCCAAAACTACTAGAACTAATATCTGAATTCAGCAAAGTTGTAGAATACAAAATTAACACACAGAATTCTGTTGCTTCCCTATACACTAATGAGAACTAACAGAAAGAGAAATCAGAAAAACAATTCCATTCACAATTGCATCAAAAAGAATAAAATACCTAGGAATAAACCTAACGAAGGAAGTGAAAGACCTGTACTCTGAAAACTACAAGACACTCCTAAGAGAAATTTAAAAGGACACTAACAAATGGAAATGCAATCCACGCTCTTGGCTAGGAAGAACAAATATTGTCAAAATGGCTGTACTGCCTAAAGCAATCTACAGATTCAATGCAATCCCTATCAAAATACCAACAGCATTCTTCAGTGAACTGGAACAAATAGTTCTAAAATTCATATGGAACCACAAAAGACCCTGAATAGCCAAAGCAATTCTGAGAAGGAAGAATAAAGCTGGGGGAATTATGCCCCCTGACTTCAAGCTCCACTACAAAGCCACAATAAACAAGAACAGACCCACAGACCAGTGGAACAGAATAGAGAGTCCAGATATTAACCCAAACATGTATGGTCCATTAATATATGATAAAGGGGCCATGGATATGCAATGGGGAAATGACAGCCTCTTCAACAGCTGCTGTTGGCAAAACTGGACAGCTACATGTAAGAGAATGAAACTGGATCATTGTCTAACCCCATACACAAAAGTAAACTCAAAATGGATCAAAGACCTGAATGTAAGTCATGAAACCATAAAACTCTTAGAAAAAACATAGGCAAAAATCTCTCAGACATAAACATGAGCAACATCTTCATGAACGAATCTCCCCAGGCAAGGGAAACAAAAGCAAAAATGAACAAGTGGGACTATATCAAGCTGAAAAGCTTCTGTACAGCAAAGGACACCATCTGTAGAACAAAAAGACATCCTACAGTATGGGAGAATATATTCATAAATGACATATCCGATAAGGGGTTGACATCCAAAATATATAAAGAACTCATGCACCTTAACAAACGAAAAGCAAATAATCCAATTAAGAAATGGGCAGAGGACATGAATAGACACTTCTCTAAAGAAGAAATTCAGATGGCCAACAGGCACATGAAAAGATGCTACACATCGCTAATCATCAGAGAAATGCAGATTAAAACCACAATGAGATATCACCTCAGAGCAGTTAGGATGGCCACAATCCAAAACACAAACAACAACAAACATTGGCGAGGATGTGGAGAAAGGGGAATCGTCCTACATTACTGGTGGGAATGCAAATTAGTTCAACCATTGTGGAAAGCAGTATGGAGGTTCCTCAAAAAACTCAAAATAGAAATACCATTTGACCCAGGAATTCCACTCCTAGGAATTTACCCTAAGAATGCAGCAGCCCAGTTTGAAAAAGACAGATGCACCCCTATGTTTATCGCAGCACTATTTACAATAGCCAAGAAATGGAAGCAACCTAAGTGTCCATCAGTAGATGAATGGATAAAGAAGATGTGGGACATACACACAATGGAATATTATTCAGCCATAAGAAGAAAACAAATCCTACCATTTGCAACAACATGGATGGAGCTAGGGGGTATTATGCTCAGTGAAATAAGCTAGGCAGAAAAAGCAAGTATCAAATGACTTCACTCATATGTGGAGTATAAGAACAAAGAAAAAAACTGAAAGGACAAAACAGCAGCAGAGTCACAGAACCCAAGAATGGACTAACAGTTACCAAAGGGAAAGGGACCGGGGAGGATCAGTTGGATGGGAGGGACAAGGGGGAAAAAGGGGCATTACGATTAGCAGACATAATGTAGTGGGGGGCACGGGGAGGGCTGTACAACTCAGAGAAGACAAGTAGTGATTCTATAGCATTTCACTACGCTGATGGACAGTGACTGTAATGGGGTATGTGGGGGAATTTGATGATGTGGGGAGTCTAGTAAACATAATGTTGCACATGTAATTGTAGATTAATGATACCAAAATAAAAATAATAAAAAAAATAAAACCTCGCAACAAACAGAAGTCAGGACCAGATGGCTTTTCACGTGAATTCTACCAAATATTTACGGAAGAGTTAGTACCTATCCTAGTCACACTATTCCAAAAAATTTAAGAAGGAAAGCTTCCAAATTCACTCTATGATGCTAGCATCACCCTTGCAACAAAAGCCAAAGCACAACCAAAAAAAGGAAATTATAGGCCGATATCCCTGATGAATACACATCTAAAAACCTCAACCACGTATCAGCAAACCAAATTCAAATTACATTAGAAGGATCATTTACCATGATCAAGTGGTATTTATTTAAAGGATTCAAGTGTTCAATATTCTCAAATCACTGTGATATGCTACTTTAATGCAAGGGGGTAAAAACCATATGATCATATGAATAAATGCACTTGACAAAATTCTACATCATTTATGTTAACAACTCTCTCAACTATGTGGGTATAGAGGGAACATACCTTAACATAATAATAAAGGTCATATATAACTAACCTATAGCTAACATTATACTCAATGGTGAAGAACTGAAAGCTTTTCCTCTAAGATCAGAAACAAGATGAGGCATCCACTCTCTCCACTTTCTATTCAACATAGTCCTAGACACACCAGTCAGACAAGAAAAAGAAATAAAAGGCATCCAAACTGGTCAGGAAGAAGTAAAACTGTCATTTGCGATGACATGACATTATATATAGAAAACCCTAAAGACTCCACCAAAAACCTATTAGAACTAATAAATGAATTCAGTAAAGTTGCAGGATACAAAATCAATATAGAGAAATCCATTGTTTGTACATACTAAACCAAAAACTAGCAAAAAGAAGAATCAAGAAAACAATCCTATTTACAACTGCATCAAAAAGAATAAAATACCAAGGAATCAATTTAATAGGAAGTGAAAGGCCTACACACTGAAAATTATAGACATTGATGAATGGAACTAAAGATGGCACAAATAAGTGGAAACATATTCCATGCCCATGGATAGTAAGAAATATTGTTAAAATGGTCATACTACCCAAAACAATCTTCAGATTCAATCCAATCCCATTAAACTACCAATGGCATTTTTTACAGAACTAGAGCAAATAATCCTAAAATTTGTATAGAACCACAAAAGACCCCAAACAGATGAAGCGATCTTGAGGAAGAACAAAAAAGCTGGAGGTATCATACCCCCTGGTTTCAAACTATATTACAAAGCTATAGTAATCAAAACAGTATGGTACTGACACAAAAATAGACACATAGAACTATGGAACAGAATTGAGAGTCCAGAAATAAATCCATGTTTTACATGGTCAATGATATATGATAAAGGAGGCAAGAATATATAGTGGGGAGAAAAGTCTTATAAACGGTGTTGATAAAACTGGAGAGCTACATACCAGAGAAAGAAACTGAACCACTGTCTTACACCATACACAAAAATAAACTCGAAATAGATTAAAGGCATAAATGTAAGATCTGAAACCACAAAACTCCTAAAAGAAAACATAGGAAATTAAGTCTTAAACATGGCCATTAGTAGTTTTTTCTTGATATGTCTCCCAAGAAAGGGAAACAAAAGCAAATTAAACAGGTGGGATGACATCAAACTAAAAAGCTTCTGTACAGCAAAGGAAACCATCAGCAAAACAAAAAAGCAACCTACTATAAGGGAGAAGATAGCTGCAAAGGATATATCTGATGAAGGGTTAATACCTAAAATATATAAAAGCTCACACAACTCAACACAAAACAAACAGTCTGATTGAAAAATGGGTAGAGGACCTGAATAGAAATTTTTCCAAAGAAGACATACAGATGGCTAGGAAGCCTGTGTACAATCCTCAATATCACTAAACATCAGGGAAACGTACTTCAAAACCACAATGAGGTAACACCTTGCACCCATCAGAACAGTTAAAGCAAAACAAAACAAAACACAACTAGAAATCAGAAATAACAAATGTTAACGATGTGAAGAAAGAGGAACCCTTGTACACTGTTGGCGGGAAGTAACTTGATGCTGCCACTATGGAAAACTGTATAAAGCGTTCTCAAAAACTCAAAACAGAAACACCCAGTAACACCACTTCTGGGAATTTACCTGAAGAAAACAAAATCACCAATTCAAACAGATATATGCACCCCTATGTTTATCACAGCATTATTACAAAGGCCAAGATATGAAAGCAACCTAAGTGTCCACTGATAAATGAATGGATAAAGATGTATTACATATGCACAATGGATAATTACTCAGCCATAAAAAAGAATGAAATCTTGCCATTTGCAATATGGATGGACCTCGGTTTTATGCTAAGTGAAATAAGTCAGACAGTGAAAGACAAAAATTGTATGATTTCACTCATGTGGAATCTGAAAAAGAAAACAAATGAACAGACAAACAAAATAGAAACAGATTCAAACAGAGAACACACTGGTGGAAGCCATAGGGAAGGGGGTGGTAGGATGGGCAAAATAGGTTAAATGGATAAAGAGGTACAAACTTCCAATGATAAAATATGCAAGTCATGGGGATAAAAGTACAGCACACAGAAGATAGTCAAAAATACTGCAGTATCTTTATAAGGTGACAGTGATGACACTTACTGTAAGTTGGCACAGCCACTATGGAAAACTGTATGGTATGGAGATTTATAATTGTCAAATTATACACTTTTCATAATGTAAATAATTGTCAAATCACTACATTGTACATATGAAGCCAATAGAACACTGTATATCAGCTATACTTCGATAAGAAGATGTTTTTAACTTTAGTTTTATGCTAAGTGAGATGCAATGATATAGATCTAATGTCCTTATTTACATTTTTTATGAAATAGTTGATACAGTATTATATTGGTTTCAGGTGTACAACACAGTGATTGGACAATTATATACATTACTAAGTGCTCACCACTGTTAAGTATTGTTATATGTCAACAAAGAAATTACAATATAATCAGTTATATTCCCTATGCTGTCCTTCCATTCCCATGACTTATAAAGTAACTGGAAGTTGGTACCTCTTTATCCCTCTCACCTATTAGGCCCATCCCTCCACCCCCCTCCACTGTGGCTACCACCAGTTTACATTTTATTCTGAGAGACATCAAATTAAATGCATAAATTTTGAATGAAAAGAAAGTAAGTTTCTATGACACAATTTGGAGAGTACTACCCTGAGCAAGAGTATCAGCAAATATTTTGTGAAGTTCAAGTCTAAAAGAATACATTGTGTCACACTGATACCATAATTTGCACTTCTTCATATATAACTGAGAGTGAACACCTTCTCATTCATTTATAAAACCCTTTTTCCTTTTGTGAACTGCCTATTTATATCTCCACCCATTTTTAAATGTTTTATCATCCATTTATTTATAAAAATGCTTTATAAATTAAGGAAATCAGCTCCTTGTCATATATACTTTAATTTTCCTTTATTTATGTTTCCTATTTTCTGATAGCATTTTTTTTCACATTTTTAAATTAATCTGATTTACCAGTCTTTTGTTTTGTAGCACCTGGGTTTCCCATCTTGCTTAGCAATGCCCTTTCCAAAAGTCCATACACAGACATTTCCTAATTCATCTAGTTCTTTCTTTGTGCCTGATTTATTTTGAATTTCATGTGTTCAAGGTAAAAAGTAGAACTCCAACTATATTTATTGTTTCGAGGTGGCTACCTAGTTATCCAAGTATCATTTATTCAATAACCCATTTTTTTGTCACTAATTTGAAACACATTTATTATATGCTAATTCTGTAAATACATTTATTAATGAACATTATGCTTCTTTGTTAATTTTTGTGTTAATATGCTAGTATTAACAATACTAAGTCATATCAAACAACTAGATTTAAGGTTTATAACGCATCTTCCTAACTTACGGGAATAATTCCCTTCATCACTATTATTTTTACCAGTTGCCATGGCTATTCTTACACGCAACCATTTCAAGATGAAATTTACAAAGACCGCATTTTATTTTAGGATAACTTGGAGTGAGTGCCCATCGTTACCCTGTGAGTTTTTCCTGAGTTTGGGACTCTTGTGTAATTTGGGCCCCATTCACTATTCCCCCTGTCAAAAGGGGCAAGATCCTTTTTTTTCTTTTTTTTAATTTTTATTATTTATTTTGGTATCGTTAATGTAAAATTATATGAGTGTTGGAGTTCTCACAGAAGAATGCGGCATCCTGTTATTCTGGAACAGTCTTTCTTATCTGCTTGACTCTGCAAACAAGTCAAGCAGGGGCCTCTTTCCGCATACAGGAGAAGTCACAAGATGTTGGAAGCAAACACTTCCCTCTTAGAGGAACTTGGCGGGGCTGTTCGCGGCCACGGGACCGGAGGGGATCTTCTGCTCTGGGTAAGCAGGACTTTCATGTCCCCTGAGGGGTCACCCTGCAGCAGTGTCCACTCATACTGGCGTGGTCATCGGTGCTCCTGCGGCCATCCAAAATCACCCCATCCGTGGGGAGATGCAAAACCACGTCCTGTCCGGCCTTGCTAAGTGGGGCATCGTCCTTTTCCAGCCGTGGCGAGGCCCGGGTCAGGGCCGGGACGCCAGCTTCCAGGCTTTCCTGCCCGCCCTGCCTGGTGCGACTGAAGCTGTAGCTGCTATAGCCGCGGCGCAGCGCGAACTTGCAGACGCTGCGGCCGCGTGCGGTGCCGTTGAAGAGGTAGCAGCCAAGCGCGGGGGCCGGGGGCGCGGGCCGCGGGGACAGCTCTACCACCGCTAGGGGGCAGCCCGGCTCGAAGCAGCAGGCCGCCACGCACTGCCGCCAGTCCCGCAAGGCCGCCGGCGCCGGCCGCGATGGAGTCCTTGGTGCGGATGATGGCGTCGGGCATGGCGCTGTAGCCGCCGCCTCCCGGGCCCGGGCAGTCCTCGTTGGGGTCGCCGCCCGCGCGCAGCTCCAGCTCCAGCTCCAGCTCCTCCTGGGGCCGCTGCTGCTGCAACTGCCGGCGGTACTCCTCCAGCAGCTGCTCCACTCCCGAGAGCTGGGCGTGCAGCTCGGACAGCGACGCGGACGGCGGTCCAGCCGTGCGGCCGCTCGGCAGCCACAGGCAGAGCAACAGCAGCGCGCGCAATGCCCGGTGCCGCGGAGGGCCTCTGCATCCCGAGCCTGCGCTCTGCGGCGCGGCAAACGCCATGGCGGCCGGCGGCTGAGGAAGCGAGCCGAGGCGGGGCCGCAGAGCGCGAGGAAGGCGGCGAGGGCCGGCGCTGAGGCCCTCCTAGGCGGCCGCTGCGGGCGCTAGGCCCCGGGCCTCAAAGCGCTGCTTGCCCGCGGCCGGACTGCCACTGCGAGGCCGCGGGAGGCATATCGGGCCCGGCCTGGCGCCGCTCCTCGTCCTTTCCCCCTTTTTTTTTTTTAACCAATCCGTTTTTTAATTTTTAAATTCTTGACATTACAGAGCTAAACTGAAATTTATTAACATTCCACTCTTAACATTTCTTATCGACAAACAGAAATAAAATTCATGCGCCAAAAAACCCAGAACAAAACTTAAAACAGGGAAAAGCTTATAAAACTAAATATGGATCCCAGCATTAACAGCTGAACAGAGAATGTGATTTTTAAATTCTTAGCGGATGATAAAGTGTAGAAACTGAACACTTACAAATGATTTAAAACCTGGAATCACTGACCAGAAATTACACAGTTGGATCATGGGAAAACAGCAGAAAGGGTTATGAGGGAACCTACACTGTTCTGACTGCACCCCATGCCCTTCTCAGAGGAAAGCCTGGCATTGATTAGATATTGAGCCAGACTAATACTGGCAGCAGAACCAGTGACAGTAACCTGCCTACCAGAAGAGCCTTCCACTGGGTTGGCAATTTTAATCTGGGCCCCGGACATCTGGCGAATCTCATTAATGTTGGCGCCTTGGCGCCCGATTATGCAGCCAGTTAAGTTATTTGAATAGTGAGAGTCACATTTAGTCCACTTTCAGTCACACCGGCATCCATGGCGGGCGGCGTTCGGGGGAGTTGGGCTCGTTACGTGGTCAAGTCTTTGGTGCCTGGCGTTGGGGGAGGGGAGGTGTAGGCCCCAAACTGCCGGCGCGAGGCGAACTAAATCCAAGAACAGGAATTAATCCCACTCTTCTTTTATACCCCTCAGTGATGTTTTAAATATTTATTGGAAGATTTCTTGTCAATTTTACTGTTTGTGATTCTACTATAAATGATGGCCACAGTTCCTTTATTTTTTAATTACTAAAAAATAGAGAAATTAATTAATTTGGGAGATTACTTTCTTAAGAAGGCACACCACTAAATTATTGTATTTGTTTATTTCTCAGGAGTTTTATGTTTTCAGAAAACAAATAATGGTAATTTATCTTCACGTCTAATTTTTATGCCTCCTCTAACTACTTACTTCCTTCTCTATCTGAAAGCACTTGACTTGGAAAAAGTGAGATCAGAGACTTAAGAGGGAGGGCTTAAAACATTCATTTTGAAGATCATATGCAATCAGTGTCTTATTTTCTCAAAAGTAAGGGAAACCCCAAACTGATTCTCTCTGGGACTAAGTTATGAAATAGGGCAGAAGTCGAAGTCTAGGGCCCTCTCCCAACATGAAGAAAAAATAAAGAGAACAGCCTAGTTTTTTTCCTCAGTAACACAGCTGCTTGATGATGACACACACAGGGCTCCACACAGAAACGCAGAGGGACACTGATCTAGAATGTTTCCGATTGGTGGACAGATATCCATCTCACATTGGTGTTAGTATTACTCCCTGTTCACCATTCAAAAAATGATACTGGGACTAGGCATTCATCTGGAAGAAGTGAATAAAGCTGAATACCTCACACCTTAAACAGACACAAAATGGATTAAACCAGGGCCCAAGCAACCTGCAGCCCAGGACCAAATCCAGCTGGCTGTCCTGTTTCTGTAAATGGTTTTTGGGGAATACAGGCACACTCTTTCATTTACTTTATTGCCTGTGGCCACTCTCACATACAACAGAAGAGTTGAGTAATCACAACAGAACTGAAAATACTATTTGTCCCTTTACAGAGCAAGTTTGCAGACCCTGGTCTAAACCAGTATTTCTCAGTCTGAGGCCTTTCAACATGCATGGATGGCATCCAGCTTCCCAACTGACGCCTTGACTTTACTGCTCTGAAAGTTTTAACGTTTGCTGGTTGAAATTCTCTTCATCTCAGTTTTGAGATTATGACATTAGTATTTTACTAAAAATACTCAAAGCTTGCCATCTTCTTTCGCAAAATTTTACTATTTATTTCATTACTGCTTTCATCTACACAAATTTATAAAGTGTGCTCTTTAGAAAGGCAGAAATTTGCTCTAAGTGCAAGAAGCACAGTGCTGCAAGAGCAGAAACCAGAGGCATTATCAAGGGCTGAGAACACAGTTCTCGACCAAAACCTCCTCTGGTGGCCATTTCCTCATGACCCCAGTTAGTCTGGCACTAGGCCACTTGAGTCTTTCATGTCAAAATTACAGACCCAGGAAACAGTCCATGGATAGCCTGAGGTACACACCATAGTTGTGCTTTCTGTATACTTACATTATGTGTGCAAGTCATACAGACTTGTAGAGATCGGCTGTTACTTGAAATGAGACCCACTATTAGCACAACATCCTATGGAGCTGGGCGGCCCAGATATCCATGGGCTAGGAAGAACTTCCATGAACTCCTGGAGATGCTCCCGCATCTGCCCTCCTTCCCATCTTCCTGAAACGTGGCTCAGCAGCATTTCCTTTCAGTGGGTGTGCTGTTCATTAACTTTCACATCATTCACTTTTCTTGCTTGAAACAAAGAGTCTCTATTTTGATGCTTTCCCAGATGAATTTTTTTCTTAGTTTTTTTATTTTGCTATTATTAATGTACAATTGCATGAGCAATATTATAGTTACTAGACTCCCCCTATTATCAAGTCCCCACCACATACCCCATTACAGTCCATCAGCATAGTAAGATGCTACAGAATCTCTGTGTAGTAAGATGTCTTCTCTGTGTTATACTGCCTTCCCCGTAGCCTCCCCACCCCTGCTACATTATATGTGCTAATCGTAATACCCCTTTTTCCTCCATATTATCCCTCCCTTCCCACCCATCTTTTCCAGTTCCTTTCCCTTTGGTAACTGTTAGTCCATTCTTGGGTTCTGTGAGTCTGCTGCCATTTTGTTCCTTCATTTTTTTCTTTGTTCTTATACTCCACAGATGAGTGAAATCATTTGATACTTGTCTTTCTCTGCCTGGCTTATTTCACTAAGCATAATACCCTCTAGCTCCATCCATGTTGTTGCAAATGGTAGGATTTGTTTTCTTTTTATGGCTAAATAATATTCTATTGTGTACATGTACCACATCTTCTTTATCCATTAATTTACTGATGGACATTTAGGTTGCTTCCATTTCTTGGCTATTGTCAATAGTGCTGCGATAAATATAGGGGTGCACATTTCTTTTTCAAATTGGGCTGCTGCATTCTTAGGGTAAATTCCTAGGAGTGGAAATCTTGGGTCAAATGGTATTTCTATTTTGAGTTTTTTGAGGAACCGCCATACTGCTTTCCACAATGGTTGAACTAATTTACCTTCCCACCAGCAGTGTTCCAGATGAATTTTAAAATCCTATTTTTAAAGCTATCCCGCCATTCATATTAGTTTATGATTTAACTTTTCCTTAAAATATATCTTTATTTCCATGCATCTATAATACCACTAAAACAACCACTTTGTTACAAGTTATAATTTGTAGTATGTCTCAAGATTTGCTGTTTATCTCTTTATGTATTTAAATTTCTACTTGCGTACCACATCACTCCCTCCCAACTTGATAATGTGTGGCAACTCAAATGAACAGAATTGTTACTTTTGCAAAGCAATGAGGTAGGTACAAAGGATATGAAGATAAACAAGTCATAGGCCCTAACTCCAGAACTGATGTGAAATAGGCATGAGATGAATAAATTCAGTATAAAAGAGAAGTAATATGTGAGAAATGAAAAGTCCTAAGGGCAGAAAAAGAAATTCAGTGCACAGTAAAATGGTTCAGTTTGGGAGGGTTGGTATGTGGCAGAGATGGAAGGAAGGGAATTCTACACAAACACTCAGCACAGACACTGTTGCGAAGCCCTCACCTCCCAGGAGTAACCTGCTGCTCTGTGGTTGCAGCTCAGAGGCTCACTCACTTCTCTGTCTCAACCTTCTCAGCTGCTGTGAGAGTTTTCAACAGATTGAATCCAGTGTTTCTCTCTCTTGTCAGCGAGACCTGCAATGAAGGGCAAATGGGGCCACCTCTGTCTAAGGGCACCAGGGAATCATCTTCGCACAGCTTCATGGGGAGCAAGTGTCGAGCCTCTTCTTACCCTGAGATCGGCCACCAGAAGACTCCATCACAGAAGCAGTGTGATGGTCGATCAGTCCTTCGCTACCCATCTGGCTGAGGTCTGCGGACACCAACTTTTCCTTAATTCAACCCAACAACTACTAAGAAACTCTAATTACCTGGCCCTTTGAGGAGATCAATTCCTGACTTACTGGCCCTCAGAGCCCAGGTGGGGAGATACACAGAGCAAATCCAACTGCAGTCCACAGCGGGAAGGGCGGTCAATGCTGCCCAGGCACCACGTCCCAGTCACAGAGATCAGCGGTAGGTGTGATGGGGGATGGCTAGGAAGGGGAGGGCCGTGGCCCCAACAGGGCAGAACATCCGCAGGTGAGCGATACAGGATCACTGGAACCGACCGGTCTCAGAGCTGAACGCAGGAGCTGGTGACCCTGGCCCCGGTGCAGGCCTCACCCTGACCCTGCACACCCTTCTTTGCACCAATACATGGGGCTGGGCGTTGTTGAGTCATCAACTCATAAGCAATAAATATATTGACCTATGCCTGAAATAAGCTACATATCATTCAATTAATTAAATGAACCGCTATCATGAGAATCACTACTCTCCCATCTCTGAGCAAAGCTTCACCCATAGCAAAGCTTCCTTGCACACTCTCTCCCCAGGCTCTAATTCAAGTTTTTCTTATGATGACTTCGCATTGTTCTTATCCCTCTGTATTTATTTTTTCTTTTAGGACAGCCAGGGAAAGGCTTTTATTTAGAGATAAAGCAAGAGGACAGAGCTCCTGGCCCAGGCCAAGAGGGGACAAGAGACTCCCCCCTCTTTATTTTGAAGTCACATGCGAGTTATGTGAGGTGTTTTCTGTTTACACCAGGTAACATAATTTTTTTGACCTCAATTCAGTATTTTTTGCTTCTTTGACTATGCACTATTTCAAACATCCCAAAAAGCAGACACACATGTACCTATGATCTGGATTTAACAAGGTGACTCTTTCGCCATATATGCACCAGTTCTTGCGCTCAAATAAAGCACTGCAGACACAATGAACACCCCCGTCCCACGTGCCATGCCTCCAATACCTTCCTGTCATCTCTTCTGCCTTCACTCTTCAGAGCCGCCTGTGTTACTCTCTCAGGGCCCTGTCAAACCACTGTGTCTCCTCCAACACAATATTGATTAACCTCACATATTGGTTTTCTAGGTTGGAAACAAAATTTCAAATGATTAGTTGTTGCTATTTTATTCTCACCTAAGGACCTGCTGGCACATAGTTTTTTAAGGCAAAAGAAATCTCTTAAATGGAATTATTTGTACTAAAACGTACATTCATTGCAAATACTTAATTTTCTTATTTTTATCAAATATATTTTACCAGTCTATTCTTAGAAGACTGAATGCCTTTTTCACACAAAGGGCTTGCACAAAAGGAAATATCCCTTTAAATTCTAAGCATTCTGACTCCTAAGTGATAAAACGTTTGTTGGAATTCTGTTGAGTTTATAATAGAAAGAAAGAATAAAATCCTAATTAATGCAGATTCAGGAAATATAGTTCTCAAAGACAGGACTAACTTTAACCATGTGGTTATTTACTGGAAAAAGCAATGAGAAAATAGCCTGGGGCTTTGCTCCACCATGTTGGTGCCCATGGGGAAGAAATGGGTTCTGCAGATGCAGGGCGCTGGGGTTCCAGGTTCCCAAAGCAGGTTCCAGGGTCCCGTACAAAGAGGACTGTACGCTCAGGCTAGCACAGGAGAGGGACGAGTTGTATCCTCAAGCAGGGGACCCAATCCCCTAAGATCCAGGCAGGTGGAGGGTAGCTAAGGGGTAGGACAAACCCTCCCATAGATGGACCTGGGTCTTCCAGTCAGGGATTCTCACAGACGAACGGGTGCTGGAATCTTCCCAGAACTTTGGTAAATGCAGATTCTGACTCAGCAGGTCAGGGCAGGGGCTGAAGTTCCGTATTTCTATCAAGATCTGAGGTGTCGCTGATGGTCTGTGGGCCGCATTGAGTGGCAAGGCCCATGTGAATCGAGGCCCTTCTTTTATAGAGAAAAAGGAGTGGAGATGAGTAGAAAAATAAGATGTATAAGGAGAGGAAAGCGGAGAAACAGAAGGCGGCAAAGGATCATGGAGCGAGAGTGAGACAAAGAACAGGAACTGGGCACCCTGGCCTCCCTGCACCCCACTTCACCATGCTAGCTGGCCCCACGCACCAGCCCAAGACGCCGGGGCTCCAAGCAGGGCAAAGGGCCCCTTCCTCTGGCCACAGGCCATGGGTTTGCCAAGGCCCCGCAGCCCGAGCCTGGTGAGTCAGAGAGCTTTCCCGGACTTTTGAACCCGTACAGGGAAAGAATTGGCTGAAGTCAGTCCACAGAAGGTGGGGGCCAGGCTGCCTCTCAGGTACAGCCATGCTGGGGACCCACCTAAATGCCCCTTCTCACAATGTGGTCGGGACTCAGATCACCTAGATCACTTTGAGTTGATTTTCTATGATTTCTGACACCGCAGATAAAGAGGGGAAATGGGGAAAAAAAAGAAAGGAGAGAGGTGAGGAGAAAAATGTTTATCAACAGATGAAAGCAGGAAAGTCTAGTCAGATAAAGAGAGAACAGGAGAGGAAGAGGAGAGAGAGAGAGAGATACCAAGAAGAGTGAAGCCAAAGGAAAGTGAAGAAAAGACACCTGCTGGGAGGGTCCCCACGCAGAGCAGGGACCAAGCGGTCACCGGGCCTCCCAGGCCTTGACAGGAGGCTCCTGACGTCCTTGGCCTGACCCCACACACCTTCCTCAGCTGCTCATTTTGCTCTGTATCCTTTTGCTGTAATAAACCACAGCCATGAGATGACTGCATCCTGGTGCTCTGAGGCCGCCCAGGGAATCATGGAACCTGGAGAGGGACCCAGGGGTCTCCAGACACCTTGGAGAAAGTCTTCCCCAGAGCCTCCAGGGAAAGAAGTACAGTTATCGACTAGTGAGATTTACTTCTGTCAGAGTCAGTTGTGTATGGAGTCAGGTCCAGAGCAGATTCATTCATGACGCCATGATGATGGATGCACAAGATGGAAGGATGAGCCCCTCCCCTAATGGAGCTCAAGATGGAGAAGAGAAATACCTACACTGGAACATCAAGGCCCACTGAGCTGAGAGCAGCAGCTACAGGGACAGGCAGAGCAGTGAGCTCAAGAAAGGCACCCAGCCAGGAGGTGGAGTCCACTGGCAGAAGGTGGAATCCACACCGTCACTAAGTCAGCAAACACTCCCTAGGCACCGTGAAGTACCAGCGAGTCAGGGCGGGATGGTGGGGGTCTCTGGCTAAGTGCGTTCCCCGGAGTGGCAGGCAGGAGACCATATCAGTCTGCACTGTGTGAGGGGTCCACACCTGTCCTCCCCTGCATGGCCCAGGATGAGTGATACCACCATTCTTCACCTGACTCGCCCAGCGCTGACCTGAAACTGGCAGAAGGTTTTTCCTCCAACCTGCTTAACTGAAAAACAAGAAATTTCAGTCTCTCAATCACTGGGGTGTGGTGGTGGCAAAAATATGAACCCTCATTATTAACACAACCAAGAGTAAGCCTGATTAACTATTCTTTATCTAACTTTGTAAAACTACTTAATTTTGAGCAAACGTTCTCTGTAAGTAGATGCTTCATTAAGCTTTAATTCTTATTCATTCTTAGGTAGTATGTATCTTAACCCTCATTTGGACTTGGTGTATTTAGAATTACCGACATTAATATCTACCTCTGATCACACAGCAACTGCTTGTTTGGGAGCTGTGAATCACACGCCTCTGACATCAAATGTAAGGGTGTATTTTTTCCCTACATACATGTATAAATAACAGTGACAATATTATACACACCAGTAATAGTATAACTCCATTTGGGGACCCGACCCTATTCCCATGTGTGAGAGTATGCGTGGGGGTCTGCCCACACATATTAACACCAAGCAATTCTCGAACACCAGCAGGGTGTCAGAGAACTCAATTCTGATACTATCTGCCCAGAGCGGACACCAGATTCCCCAGGTTAAGGGTTCCATCCTACAAGACCGCCCTCCACCCCTCACTTCAGACACAGGTCACAAGCCCCAGGCAGTTCCCTGTGCTTCTGACCTATCGGCTACAGACTGGAGGTTCCCATGATGTCCCCCTTAGGTTTGTTTCATTAGCTACAGCGGCTCACAGAACTCAGGAACACACTTACCTAAGCCAGCTTAATAAAGGAGACCATGAAGGATACAAGTTAACAGCCAGATGAAGAGAGACATAGGGCAAGGTCCCGAATACAGGAGCTTCTATCCTCATGGAGCTTGGGGCCTAGCTCGGTGGTATGGGCAGGTCTTCTGGTTCCTCAGGCTTGGAAGCTCTCCCTGACTGGGAAACAGGATGCAAACCAGCAGAGCAGAGAGCGATAAGCTCTTAGGGGTTTTGTGAGGGCTTCACTGCAGTCATGACTGACTGAATTATTGTCCATTGGCTGATTCAGCCTCCGTCCCCCACCCTTGGGTGGGGGTCCAAAGTCTCTCATTAACATGACAGACACCTGTTTCACCTTTAAGACTCTGCAGTGTTTCCAGGAACTGTGGATGAAGACCAAATATACCTGGGAATGTATCTATGTGGTCATCTGAATGACCAAGTGTGTATTTCTTATGACTTATTACATCGTAGGAACTTTTAAGTCAGCCAGCCCTAAAACCACAAATTCTCCCCTATTTTGTCCTTTATCTAGTATTCTAACAACTAATTCTTCTTAATTAAATTTAAGTAAATCAACATTTACTGATGAACAAATAAGTGCTCCAGAGGAAAAAGAAATTAAATGGACCACATCTAGTAACTTCTAATAAGGAACAGAGCTCTAAGGAATCTCAAATGAGAACAATTTGTTACCCAGCACATAGTATCATGTCATTGCCTGTTAGCTTCAAAGAGAAGCCATAGGCTAAGGATGGCTTTTAACCTGATACTTGACTTCTTAACATGAGAATTAAGAAAAAAATTTTAAGTTATACTATATCTTAACCTAAATTAAATGTACACTAAACTGTATTTTTGTATTATGGTAAAATATACATAACAAAATTTACTACTCTAGCCATTTTTAGAGGCACAGGTCTGCAGCATTAACATTCACATCACTGTTTGACCATCACCACTGACCATCTCCAGAACTTTTTCATCTTTCCAAACTGAAACACAGTCCCACTAAACATTACCTCTCCATTCCTCCCCTTCCCAGTCCCTGGTAACCATCTAAACTGTATTTTTAATAATAAGGAAAAAGGTACTCCTTCTCCACCTGACAGTCTTCTTCAGGCCACACCCCTCCACCCGTTGCCCCATCAGCCAACTGCAAACACTGTCCAGGTATTTACAACACCCTAATTTTAGAGCTTCTCATTCAGAGCAGACTATGATTTAAAGTCAAGAAATGTTAAATATGTAGTAAGTTTCATATATTTTCATACTCAGAAAGTTAATCAAAATGCAATTCTTCAAAAAGAAGCATGGATATGTAATCAGAAGTAGAAAATATGTCACTGATGTCAAATAATTTAAAGTAGTTATGATTCTAAAGAATCCCAGCAATCTGTCGCCCATGAATTAAAAGAGCCACAGATGTATGAGCCCCTGCCGGACAGGACTCACAGCCCTCAACACCCCCTCCTGGGGAGACTGGCCATTAGATATATTTCTAACTGTTTAGGGTCCTTTGGAAATCTCAATCAGAGGACACGAGAATGAATTCATTTTATTAAACAACATTGAGGCAGTACAAAACTCTGTGTTACTGCCAGAAATAAAGCAGATTCGTGTGTGACTTATTCTTTAGAATTTGTACTATTTAAAGGAATAATGGGAAGACGTTTCCAATATTTCACTACATTATAAAGTTTCACTCTCACTTACTTCATAAATTATACACGAGTAGTGTATTTTAAAATGCCACATGTGTCTTACATGCACCTGAAAGCACTTTTCAGTGAGGTTGGAGGCCCCACCTCTATATGAGATGTGACAGATTGCAGCTGCATGCAGGAACTGGCACCAGTCACACTCAGCCACTCGGACAGGCTGCTGTTCGATAAAGGCACATACCCAGATGCTTTCCTCTCGTCGATATTGCTTCCAGTTCCTCCCGCCATCACTGAACATCAGGAGGTAGCTGCTCACCCAGTCAGAGCTGCCATATCCTCCCTGGGTGGCCACAGCTGTGACCTCCATTCTCTCTCCAAGGTCAATTTGCAGCCACTGGTATTTATTTGACACAAGTGGGGTCCAGCCACCAGCCCCTTTTTGTGGAAACAGAAACAAGAGAAATGGTAAAGAGAAAAAAAACTTTAAAATCTACGTTAGCCTGTAACAATGGTGTCATAAATAAAATTTATGAAAATCAGTTTCAAATTCTGGAATATGTAAGCCTTAAAATCATACACACACACAAAATACAGGTTAAATGCACAAAGCCTGCATAATTGCTTTGGTTTTTTAGCTCATAAGCCCTGACCTCCTAGTGTTCAGGGGTCCCAAGAAGTCAGAGCGCTTAATGCAATGGTGGACAGCCCAGGGCTGTGCCATCACATTAGTGCTTGGAGCTCGGGTCTTTATTGGCCTTTATGGATGACTTGCCATGTGCTGGATGTAAAGGAAAACATGCAGACCATGGCAGAACTAGAAAACCTTAATTCTGGGTTCCCACCTTAAGCTGGGAAAAGAATGCTGGGGAAGTGTGGAATGCCAGGAGAATAAAGATGGTCATGGTATAGCCCTACACTCAAGATGCTTACAGGCAGATAGGTGAAACATTATTTCAAAGAACAATCTGAAATACAGTATGGCAGGGACATATGCGAAGGTGATTGATTCCTGTGCAGGGAGCACTCTGAGAGGCAGTAGGCCCAGCGAGAGAGCCCAGAGTGAGTGAGTGATAAGACACTCAGACAACAGGTGCCAAGCAGAAGTTACTGTGTTTTGTTTTGTCCAGAACCTACAAGAAACAGAACTAGGGATACACCCACAGATGTACTATGGATATATGTTCTTCTTGTAGTTTAACAGAAATACGAATTTTCAATTTGGATTTAGATGTCATACTGATTTTTATTTTAAATGAATATACAATACAGAAATTTGTAAGTAAGTTTATACACATTCTGCAACTGATATTTTGCTATACCTATGTCTAGAAAACAATAGTGTTGGGTAAACAATCCCTAATATGATTAAACTAGCTTCAAGAAAAATTTCCACACTGTTCAGACACCTAACTTGAGCATCTCATAGTGAGGTATGACACTTGAGACATTTATCATCTTCTCTCTCCGACACCCACGCCCCATTTGCTAAGCTGTTAGGAACAAGTGTCTGTCAGGCGGTGTGTGACATGGGTACAAGAAAGCTGGAGAGAAAGGGAAGTGGGGTCCTTGCAGCAGGACATGGAGGAGTCACTGGAGGCCAGCACCACCTGTTTCTTCACCAAGTCCTCCACTGAAGCACACGACATGTACGACCATTAGTTAAACCTAAAGCTTATAACATTCTAAGATTTCTTCATTTCCACAGTGAATCTTTGCTGAAATACCCAAAATGTTCCTCTCAATGTACCACAGCACACTATCCTAAGATTCCCAATCTTAAATATGTTGCAATTTTGGTTGCTCTGTAATGCATTTTTTAATTTTGAAATAATTTCAGATTGACAGAAGGGTTGCAGACGGTACAGGGAATTCCTGTCTGTTAGCCAGGTTCCCCTAAAGTTAACATCTTATATCTATTGGTACGTTTATCAAAACTAAGATATTAACGCTGGCACAATACTAATGAAATGACAAACTTTATTTTAATTTTGCCAGTTTCTCACAAACCCTCTTTTCCTGCTCCAGGATCCACACTGCATTTATTCACCATGTCCCCTTAGTGTCTTCATGTCTGACAGTTCCTCAGTCTGTCCTTGCCAGTGATGACAAGACTGGTTACCACCCAACACATCCCCATCTCGTTCTACTGCTCTGTCTCAGGGCTCCATCTAACTTTTAATTAACAAGAAGTCCTTCTGGAGTCTAGCCAACAGCCAACTAACAATCCTAGGAAACGTTACGCTGCTACTGACGGCAATTTTATGATTGATACCCCCCCAAAACGAAAGTTAACCGTCAGGCATTGAGCCAATCATTTAACTTGGAGGTCCTACATTTAAAATTTTGTATGAATCAGTTTGAATCTCTGAGAAACTACTCAATGTCCTATATTCTACGTCATACTATTTGGCATTAAAGTTCTAAAGAAACTACTGCTGATACATGTTTTTGCATTTCACAGTCCTTCTCTGTCATTTTGAATCTCTCTTGAGGCCAGCACATATCATTAACATGGGCACCACATGTGTAGAGAAGCACAAGGGAATAGAAATACCCACGTTTCCAGCCTGGTGCCCTGGGACTGGCCTCTTCCACCGTGCAACTACCTCTCTGCCGCCCAGCCTTTAATACCTGCAGGCAATCCATCTTGAGCATCTCACACTCCTTGCCTGCGGAGAGAAGGTGCTGCTGGTTTGAGCGATCGGGCCCTCTGATAAAGGTCTGCAAGCGGAGCCTCCTGCGCAGGCGGCAGCTCACTGACTCAGCAGGCTCATCCGCAGGGAGATGCTGGGTGGGGGCCGGAGACGCCCTGCAGTCGCTCATGCATGCAGTCCGCCAGGCGGAAGCCACTTTTTCTAGCATTTAATGAAATGCTGGGCGGAGAGAGTGGGGAATACACTAATCATTTAACTTGGAGGTCCTACATTTAAAATTTTGTATGAATCAGTTTGAATCTCTGAGAAACTACTCAATGTCCTATATTCTCCGTCATGCTATTTGGCATTAAAGTTCTAAAGAAACTACTGCTGATACATGTTTATGCCTGAGGCCTGTGAGGGAGTACAGAGTGGTTTCACCAACTGGAATGGGGGACGACGGTGGCATAAAAACAAAGCAACAGTGCCCATTGGGGACGAGGGGCGGGTGGAGGGGTGCGCTCACCAGTTGGGGCAGAGGGGGGTGCATGCACAAGCCAGGGCGGAGCGGGTGCACGCACCAGCCGGGACCAAGGGGCGGGTGGAGGGGTGCGCTCACCAGTCGGGGCAGAGGGGTTGCACGCACCAGCCAGGGCCAAGGGGGCAGGTGGAGGGGTGCACTCACCAGTCAGGGCAGAGGGGGGTATGCTCTCTAGTCAGGGTGGAGGGGTGTGCTCACACACAGCACACCTACAGCTATCCGTGCAGACCACGGGCTCTTACTGACCAGCCTGCATCATGAAATGCTACAAATCTTCAGTAAATCCACCTGGGAACCAGCACCCCCTGAAATGGAGCCCAGCACATCCTAATAATCGCTGTGGGGTCACCAGTGCTTAACCCACGAGAAAGGCACTCACCCCTCCAGCTTTTCCACTGCCCACACCACACACTGTCCTTCTCTGCCACTGCCTGTCTCCCACCTCAGCCCCTTAGCAGAAACACCGTCACAATTTATACCAAAGAAAACATGTCCCGAGGCCCAAACTGTATAAGAAGTTTCCAGGGCCTAGGAGGCCACCCAACACAAAACGTCCTTCCTGCTCCAAGGGGAGCATGAAGGGTACGTGTTAGGGCACAAGCAGGACTATGGTGCGTTGAGCACCTAGACGCTGGCACCTGCTGGCAGACACCCAGGGTGTCGCTGTCCCGGCTTCCAGGTGAAGGCGGGGCCACAGCCAGGGTGCTGGGCTTTTCAGTCACTCATCGCTGAATGGCCTGTTACCTGTCGTTTTATACTAGATAAAGGCAATAAAATGAAGAAAACAAAACCTGTCATGTGTATGTGATGCGCTAAGGGCCCTGCCAGGAGCTTCTCTTGCTACTCACACATCTTCCACACACCTCGAAGTGGACGAGTGAGCCCGTCTCTGTTTTGCAGATGAAAACGACACTCATTTTAGGTCCCTGTAAGGATATTTCATTCAAGCTTAGCTCCGTTTTCATTCTCTTCCCCGTCTAAGATCATATCCCTGTGGTCAGGCAGCTCTCCAGTATTGTTTGTCAATCACTGGGCCTGTCTTATCCTGATACATCAGAGGCTTCTGCCTCCAGTCACTCTGGGTGACTCCCTGAGCAGCACTGTCTCTGCCAGGGCCGCAGCTACGCTGGCCACTGAGCATGACAGTGACTGCTGCTCCCGCTTGGCGGCCCCGGGGCATGCACTGTCATAAACAGCACTGGCTGGCTTTCTGCTGGGAAGGAAACTAACCAGAGGTGAAGACAAGTAAAATAGCTCAAGCCTTCTTCAAGTTTCAACAAGTACTAGAGCGGAAAGATCCAAGGGAAAAAAGTCAGGTGGGTGAGTGTGGGGTGAGCAGACGCACCCATCTCCATGTCAAGCAAATAAACAGCTAAACTGAAATGTCCCCAGGGAAAGCTTCCGTCCAAGATCATTACTGCATTGCGTCAAGTGGGAGCTCATCCAGCAATACGCACTTACAGGCATCTTAACTCACAGAAGACTCACTGCAAGTCCCAGGCAGGGTCCTGGGCGACTAGGAAAAGGGCTCAAAGAGCAGAAGCCCACTGCCACGTTCCCCTGGGAAGATGACGTGGTCCCCAGAAACGGGTGGGTGTGCAGGCTCTGGGGATGCTCCCTGGCCACGTAACTTGGAGATCTCTGGGCTTTACATGCTGAAGCTTACGCCACAAGCCTGCCTGTGTTGCTGAGGGCAACTCCTTCAGCGCTAATCTGAGGAAGCAATTCCAGTATACTGCCCGTAGCGTTTCCGGCTATCAGGATGTAATCCGGCCTCGGGGCCTGTCAAGGTGTGCTCCGACTCCCTTTCCACTGTGCTTCCCGCATTCGGCCAGCAGCTAGCAGGCTGAGCAGGGGAGGATGGACCGTTCCCCCAAAAGTGCATCCATAAGGGAAGAAGTCACATACTGCTGCCTAACTGTCAAAGAGATTTAAAGGATGTGAAGATACCCTATCATGGCTTTGCAAATGGACAATTCAAAGATAAAAAATAAGTAAGTGTATATTGCTCAGGTTGAGATTTGCATTAAAGACCAGTGATACTGAGGAACAGAAAGTACGCTGTGACCATCCACAGGCGACTCCATCAGGCTCCGTGCACAGCAGCCCCGGGGACAGCTTTCAACACACTCCGGCACTGAGCAGCCCTCACGGCAGCCCTCTGCACGAAATGAACAGAAGTCTCTTGGTGCTATGTGCTCTGCGTTGTCTCTCTCATATGTACTCCTGGCCAAGCTTTAAAGGAACATGCAAGAAAGCAGTGTTCAGATCGGAAGCTTTTCAGTTCTTACTTGTTTGAAGTGCTACATTGACAAAACTGAAAGATAGATTTGCTGATTTCTCACCTTAGAAATAAAAGGAAGCATTGCTCAGCAAGCCTGTCAATGATGTGAACATGTCATAAATACCTCATTTATGACTGAATGAAATGTGTGCCTGAGCTTCTCGGTTCATATCCCATGAAACCTCCCCGTTCACAAGGGACATGACCCCAGGATGTCCTACTTCCATGAAAGCATCACGGGCACTTACCAGAGGCCTCCTGAGCTGATCAGAGCAGATGGGCTTTCGTATCGCCCTGGGGCCGTTGGGAGAGCGGCATCTCCCTCCTCTGTGCAGAACCGAGGGGACCCTGGGCAGCCCAGGGGGCGGGACGCCAGGCACTCCGGTCCGGGGTCCCACTCCTTCTCATGGGTGCTCTGTTGTTCTTAAGGCAACATCTCTTTTCTTTTTAAATGTAATGTAGTATAAGATGATGCCAGGAAATAGAAGGATGATCAGAAATAAAGCCATGAGAACTGAATCACCCATTCACATGTCACTTCTCAAGTCAGCCAAAAGCCTCTGGAAAGAACATTCCAATCATGATGAAACATTTCTGTGAGGATGTTACACAGCTTAACTCATGAAAATTTGTAAGCACGCTGCACTGTGAAGGCCTTGGATGCAGAGGCATTTATGGATTACCTGTTGACACAAAATAGAGTATTACAGTGTGAATGGAAAAAGGCCTAAACCTCACGGTAGGTGAATGCGACTACAAAGGGGCATTAGTGGCAATAGTCAAAGGATGGCACTGGACACGTCAGAGCATAGCCCACGCCCCTTGGTTTCCTTGGGGGAAACGTGGCGACCAAAAGAGGTCTGGTGGCGAGGTCACAGAAGGAGCAGTGAGCCTCTGAAGGACTGCCTTCTGGTCAGCCCTCGTCCAGGTGGGGTGGCGGCCCACAAGGCCCACGAGATGACCCATCAGCCTTGCCACCAGCTGCAACCTTCCGGGACCACCCTCTGCCTCACAGGCTAAAGCTGCAGCTCAGGACTCCCATGGGCTTGGTTTACACAACCATCCCTGTGCATTAGCCATCCCAGATGCTGCACAAGACTGCTAACTGGACCTCACCCAGAAATGAAGGTCACCTTTACTGGTACACTTTTTGCTAATGGCCCTAAATTTTAGGGAAAATCCCTTGAAGAAGCAACGTAGTTGTGTCTGTGTGGACGGAAAACCCTGAGAGCAGTATGAGGGGACGGGCCAACACACATCCCTGTAGGGATGACCAAACCTTTATTTACAAGCTAAGTGAACAAAGATAGGGTGTATGTCAAGCGTACACACTATTAAGTAAATAGCTTTCATGAACCTCTCTGTATTATAAGTAATATAAAAAGTGAATTATTTTGAAAAGGGAGAGGAGAATTTGCTAGACAACTATTTTAGAATTTAGGATCGTTCTTTGAAGGGCTGGTGTCTACATACCATTTGGGAAGTCGCCAAGTATGTCATAGGCACTATTCACTCTTGAGAAAATGGAAGCCTTCACGGTTAAATTGTGGCCACCCTGAGGTACATACTGTGCAGATTATAAACATACAAATCATTCTGAAAAGATGAACTGCTATGTTTTTATGCCTTCCCTCTACTAAATTCTGTAAACGAGTGACCGTTATACATTAAGCCCAAGAGAAGCCAGGGTTGGCACAGACCAGCTCAGAAAATGGGAACCAGGACGTGCAGTGACTTCCACCGGGCAGGAAGAGCAGGTGGGGGCCTGGTGGACAGTGGCTGAGGGGTGGTGGGAGGGTGATTCCGGCACTGTGGTCTGGAGCAAAGCCCCAAGGGGTAAGGAAAGCGAGAGGAATAAACAAGAACCGACAGACCTGGCCTGGTTTCCACTGGAATTTGGGGAACTGCGCTGGACGCATCATAGAGACATACCACTGCTTCCTCCCTTTCAGGGACAGGCGAGCGGCACTTCCACACCACCTTGTGGTTGGGTGGGGCGATATGACAGCCCTGGCTGGCTGTGAACCAAGAGGAATGTCATCTCTGGTCCCAAATGCCAGGACAAAACATTCAATGCCCTGTTCCCCTCAGCACGGTGACCCACAATTCCCCACGGGCCATTAAAATGGGGCACAGAATTAAGGTGAGAGTATGACTGGACTGTCTTTGGCAAGGGCAGTAAACCTGTAATAAAGGGCTATGGCCTCACTGCTCAGGCCAGAAAATATATGACATTCCGGGTCAGATTTCAGGGAGACAAGAAGTGACACAGAACATCTTCTGCAAAGGACGGATGACCCTTGGGACACGGCCTTCCTGAGAACACCAACTAGGTGCAGTCATCACAGTCTGGGAGCCAGGGCTGACGACCTGCCTTCAGCAGACAGAAGCGAGCCCTACCTGACATGAGTAGCCCACCCCCACCCAGCTCCAGGAGGGCAGGAGCCCAGCCTGTAACTCAAACACTGCCTTGGAAAGAAGGAGGAGACCCACAAAGAAACCTAAGCATGCTTGGAAGATGCTTTCCCATACAAAAGACGCTACTGAATCTGGGAGAACCAGGATTGCCATATCCTCAGGTTAATTCTATAATCTGGGCTACTTGGCAGAGAAAAATGACTAACACTGCCTCCCCAAAGGTTGCTGACAACACCAGAAACACACTGCTTTCATCTCATCTTGTCCCTTAGATTCTATAGCAAGAATCTAGACCTTGGAAAGGGCAGGGGGTCAGAGCAGGTGAGAGTGAGTTCTGTGGGTTGACTCCAGAGTAAGGGCAGCACAACCCTTGGCGTCTGGGGGGCTTCTTCTTCCAAGTGCTACCTTAACGTCTTTCAGATGAGCTGTAAGTTTAAAAAGCTACATGGCTATGCTCTAGGGCATGGACATCCTTACACGGATGCTATTACTTCTCACCTGTCCACTGCACTCACTACTCAAGAGTGCATCGGCAAGGTCCTTTCGAAGACAGAAAGAGGAGAAAAGAAAGGAAGGAAGGGAGGAAGAGAGAAGGAGAAGAGAAAAAGACAAAGAAAGAGAGAGAAAGAAGAAAGGAAAGAAATGGTGGTTTAAAAAGAGAATGTGTTATTAGCCATAATAACTTTAAAACTTTTAGGAAAGCCAGATACAATTCAAAATCTGATGTCTGAAGGCACAAATTTCCAGCACATTCATATACTTTAAAAAAAATCTGGTTTGCAAGGCCCTTTACGGCAAGTTGAATTGCTCCATTTGGTATCTGGAAACACTGGCCAGTTCCTTCCATCAGGTTCCTGGCCTGTGAATAAAAGATAGGAATATACAAGAACTATGATTTTACAAAAAAATATAAAGTAAAAGTTTACTATTAGGAGATGTGCATTAATATTTTTGATGTAATATCCTGATTTATATCAGGAGTTGACATACTTTTAGATATTTTAAATTACTTTGTAATCTTCCAATTTTGTTTAACATTCTTTGTCAAAAAAGAGTGAATATCATGTCCTATTTGGGATCCTGCAGAGTTCATATGATCGGAGGTCTCATGTTATATGTCATTTAGTATCTGATAGCCAGATCAAAACATTTTTCCTAATCTAATTATTTTTCTTTATCTTGCTTAAAACTTATAGGATAAATTTGTACTAGTAACTGTACTTCCTAAATTGATCAATAAATATCAGAACATTGAAAATAGATTCTAAAATGCTCAGCCATTAATTGTACTGGGATCATGAGATAAGATCTTTCTGGGCTCCACCAACAGGGTAACAGTCCTGGTCAGATGAAGCATGCTCAATGTCTCAATATGAGAAACGTGGACACTTACAAAGAGAAAAACATCTAGTCGGTTCAGTTTGTCTCCATCTACTTTCTAGTCACAATAAACACTACGGTATCCTGAAATGTCATTTTGGGTAACATTAAATTAAAGCAATCTCATTTGCACTGTTGCCAATGGTGACATGCCACAGGAGGTGGAGTCCATGCTCTCCAGCAGCTGCCTCATGAAGGGAGTAGAGTGGTCCCTTTCTCTCTGGGATGAGTGTTTATGCAAGCATTGTGAGGAAGCAAGAAGGACAAAAATGTGTGTATGTTTCCTCCTAATCAATTTCAAATAGCTTCTCCAGGCCTCTCTCCACCTCATGTGGGCTCACAGATCATGTAACTAAAGAAAACAAAGTATCAAAGTTTGAAAACAAGATATGCAAGGCTCCTGAGCCTTACAGATGAAGGGTCACCTGAAGTAACAATAATTGTAAACAACAAAAGGCTATTTTCACAAGGAAAATGTAGAATAAAAGTCCTGCATGGCTTACTATAACATTGTTTATTTCTTTGTTTTTAACTTTTATCTGATAAACATGGAATATAAAGATTCCTTAGGGTATTTCTGAGAAGAAAAGTGTGAAGTCAATATTAGAACATGTTATTATTTACAATCAAGAGTCAGATTTCAGCAATCTTGGTTTTGTATAGAAATCTTTGGTGACTTGTAATTTTAGGAAATATCAACATAATAATGATGGAAACAAAATCAGCCAATATGGTCAGTCAAACCCAGTTTTCAAGGACTTTACTATCTATTAGTTTGGAAAATTTTACATCTGGGCATTTGGGAATAGTAACTTTTCAGCAGTTTTTCTTTGTTTAAAAAGATAAGGTATATTAACCGCAGTGTGGACATTTTCTTAAAAGTATTATCTAGAACCCAACCTAAGACTTCCAAATAGGACCTCTAGAGGCGCCCAAACAGAGATTTCATAAAGAAACTCTAGGAACACTTAGGTTCCTGCTGAGCGATGATTCTAACTTATGACAACCTTCACAATAACGGGAGCTTCCGTTAGGAAACACAAAGAACACAAACATGTGGGGACCACGCTCAGGAGTCACAGGGTCCCAGGCTCCTGGGGCCCCACCTCTCCATGGGTGGCACGTCCCCAGAAATGCTGGACCACCCCCTCCCTGGACTTCTCTACGTAGCCCTCTCAGGATCTTCAACAGACCTCTCTCCTCTATTTATTGCAGTCCTCCTGAGAAACGTTTTACTACTTTTCATAAATAGAAAACAAAATGAACACATAAGATGTGTAAGCAAAAAATACATAAAACCAGAGAATATGAAATGTGCAACACATTTGAATTCACTAATTAATACTGGCTGTGTGTTGAATCAGTGAAGTGTGGTAAAATCATAAAATACCTTAGGATTCTAAATCATTTGGCTTTGGGGGGGATTATATATAGAGTGGCTCAAATTTATGTATGTGTGCAGTCTAAAATTATGTATAGACTATTCTCTTGGTACCATTATGCATCCAGTAGGTACAGTTTTCAGCTACATATAAAATTCTTTGTATGATATTTGAGACATTTGTAATTCTTAATAAGAATTCTAGAATATCAATGACTTCTGGGCAAAATAAGAAAATAGGAAGGTAACAGACCACCTATTTTAAACCTTCAAGTACAGTAACATAGACCAAGGAAATTTAAACCATATAATCAGGTAAACTAACATGATGATTTTCATCACTACATCATACACATCACATTGAGAAAAGCTAAAACTACTGTATATGGAGAGTAATTAGCATTTTAATCCATTCAACAGGAGCTATCTGTGTTTTACATTTTGATAATCTAAACTGAAATGAACTCGTATGTTCTCCAGCATTTACAAAGGTAAAAGAAAAGCCAAGAAAGACTCTGGGATGATGGCTTTTAATGTAAAATACAGACAGATGACCCTTCCGGAGGAATATTGGTAAGACATGAGATCTAAGTCATGCTTTAGAAGCGGGAATGCAATCAGGTGCAAATGCCCCAGCATACTGCATGCACACTCTATGCCATCAGAGTAACCACCACCACGAAAACACACCTCATCAGGTGACTGCCACTCTTTAAATATTAATTTGAATTTGTGGAGTGATCCAAATATAGAAGATAAGCTTCGTACTCACCATTTTATAATGACTGCTTATCATATTCTGCGTTATTAGTTTTTTTAATTAAGTGTAATGGAAACAAGTTCATCGTAAACGTTGGCATTTTCCCTGCTAATGTTTATCAACTTCTCAGTGCCCCATGCTGACGGCACCAAAGGCCTGAGTCATAATGATATTCTGTACATGCAAATGGGGAACACAATGCACAGGCTCCTGGCGCTTCTTTAGACTAATTCAATGTGGGGCTTATTTAGTTTTTAGAATCTCTGGGCAAACCGCTAGGAAGTTTAGATATTAAGTTGATATCAGAGTAACCACCAGACCAAAGAATGGTGAATTTCATACCTTTATTATTAATTGAAATCTCATGGCAGTGAGAAGATATGATTCACTGGGATGCTAAAAATGAGCATGAATGATGCTTTAAGGAGTAAGGACCTGGCCACAAATTGCTTCTTCCTCGTAAAAAGCCCACAAGGTGGACAATGAAAGGACATGGACCGCCCTAGGTCACTGAGCTTCTTCTCCAGGGCCCCTGCTCTTCTATACCAGCCAACATGATCCCTCAGTGCTGGGTTCCCACATTTGATTTCTGAGGACACAGTAAAATCCAACTACCATTAAACTCCAATGTTAGAAATACCAAATAAATGGAGAAAAACACTTAAATTCCATAGCAGTATCTCCAGAATTTGCAACAACGTGTTTACATGGGACACACGTAATTTCAAATTTTACTTTGACTTCATCTTTCTCAATAAAAGTAATCTATCCCTTAAAAAGGTAGTGAAACATCTGAGTTTTAAGTGTATGTATTCACTCATTTACCCACTAAACTACTATTTGTGCAATAGCGCAGTAGTTTAACCGATGGTACTACAATAGCAAGAATGGGTTAATCTCTGTCCAAGAAGTTACCCACAAGTTCCCTTCCCACTCATAGGAAGGGAATCTGTATTTTCAACAGGAGCCTTCCGCTGGTCTCCTCCCAAAAGTCCTGGGACGGAGCCCTTTCCCCATTGTACCCACGACAAACTCACATCTCACAGACACCCTGCCATGGCCTGTTGAGATGCCCCACAGTGGCTGTGGCACTGGCTCATTTGTTTCTTCCTTTAGTTATTCATAATCAGAATGCTTGACTAGTCACTGTTCCCAGAGGCTTTTCTCAAACGGGGTTGATAAAATTGGAAATAATTGAGCCTCCAATAATTCCCTTCTGATTTGAATCTCATTTATGATCATTTGTTGGCAATGAATAGGGAAGGAAGGTATCAAAACAAACAAAAACGATTGATAATAAACAAAAACAAAGCTAGCAAATGAGAATATGATGAGTCTGCTTTCTTCACTTTCATTAAACTGCAGAATAATTAATTTTGAGCTATAAGAATAAGTATTAACTAAGATGAGAATACTTCTCTCTGAGAGAGAACCATGGAGGATTCACACGAAGATAGTAGCAGACTCACCATCTCTGCGATTAAGTCTTGCAAACCCAGGTCCGTGGCTGCTGGACAGCTCTGAGGAGCTGCTGAAGGACGCTCGAGGCAAGGAGGATGCAAGCGGGGCATCGCAGTTGTCTGTGGGGAAAACACCAAGTTCAGGGTAACACACCAATGAAAGTTTCCTTACCAGCCCCCCCTGCCCCCCCTTACACATACCCTCCCCTTCCTTTCACTTTAGTTAACAGGCTAGGAAAGTGCCAGAACCGGTGGCAAAAATCAGTCTTGATCAGAGGTACATCAGTAAATGTTTAACAACAGGCTCCTAAGGACAATAAAAGCCCTAATTGCTTTGGGCTGCCACATTCCACAGTGTAAAAACTCCAACCACGGCCAGTTCACATCTGTCAATGTGATGTCACTGACAAGGAGTTAGGAACAGATATACACACATCACCCCATTATGTAGTATTTCCACCATGCAGACAGGCAATATAGAAATAACCTCAAGAGCACAGGTAATAGTAAAATGAAAGAAAGTAAAATTGTAAACGTTGAGTTTAGAAAATGTATTATTTTGCTTTTAATACAAATTTACTAAATTGTAAGTTTATATAATTTAATGCTTAATAATGGTTGTTTTTTAACAACTGGCTTGCAAAATTAAAGAAGTTAATGGCTGGCTCTTGCTAGCTGCGAAAAGTTGGTTCCAGCCCACCACTCTTCAACAGGGAATATTCAAAGTATTTCCTTTAATATAAGGAAGAAGAGAGGATTTCTCAAGATGGCGCTGTGAATAGGCTAGCGGAAATCTCCTCCCAAAACCACATATATTTTGAAAATACAGCAAATACAACTATTCCTAAAAGAGACCAGAAGATATGGTACAACAGCCAGGCTACATCTACATCTGCAGGAACTCAGCATCTCACGAAGGGGTAAGATACAAAGCCATGACGTGGCAGGTCCCGAGCACTCCCCCACCACAGCACACCTGCAGGAGGAAAAGAATCAGAGTGGGGAGGGAGTGGAAGCACAGGACTGCTAAATAACCAGCCCTGGTGATCTGCACAGGGAGCACAGACACACATTGCATGGTGTACTGGATATTGGAGAAACAGAAAAGTAAAATGCGAGACTGAGACTATGACCAGATCCCCACAGCTGGCAGCACTGGGACAAAAGAAAAGCGGGCGATTTAAAAGTCTTAAAGGGACAAGGATTTAACAGGTGGACAAAATCATCCTGGCACACTCAGCCCAGCAGGCTGGGAACTTTAAGGAACTTCAGGCGTCATAACAACCTGGGTGTCAACACAACTCCAAAACCACTCACGGAGATGAGCAGCCTGCTGTTTATTCTCCCCTGCAGGCAATGCAAGGAAACCAGCTGACCTGCCGTTGCCTCGGACCAGCCAGAAAGCTGCCCCGCCCACAGCAAGCACACAGAGGCTTCTGCCAGCATGCAGCTAACAGGGCAGACCCACAGGCTTCCCCCTGCGTGCAGCTGCCTGGCACAGGCAGTGGAGAAGGGCAAGGAGCCCAGCAAGCAGGAATGGACTTTGTCCTCCTAGCTGACAAATGGGGCACTCGCTGGCGAACACTTCTATTGCCATGCAAAGGCAGAAGAACCTGGTCCAGTCCAAAATTACTCAAATGCCAGAGAGAGGGCCTGGTGAGACCGATGTAACCAATCTTCCTGAAAAAGAATTCAAAATAAAAGTCATAACCATGCTGATGGAGCTGCAGAGAAATATGCAAGAACTAAGGATGAATTATGGAGGGAGGTAACAGAAATGAAAGAAGCAATGGAAGGATTTAAGAGCAGACAGGATCAGGTGCAATAGACTTAATGAAACAGAAATCAGAGAACAGGAATACAGAGAAGCTGAGGCACAGAGAGCTAAAAGGATCTCTAGGAATGAAAGAATATTAAGAGAACTGTGTGACAAATCCAAACAGAACAATATTCTCATTATAGGACTACCAGAAGAAGAAGAGAGAGAAAAATGGATAGAAAGTGTCTTTGAAGAAATAATTGCTGAAAACTTCCCCAAGCTGGGGAAGGAAATAGTCTATCAGACCATGGAAGCCCACAGATCTCCCAACACAAGGGACCCAAGGAAGACACCACCAAGACATATAATAATAAAATTGCAAAGATCAAAGACAAGGACAGAGTGTTAAAGGCAGCCAGAGGGAGAAAAAAGATCACCTACAAAGGAAAACCCATCAGGCTATCATCAGACTTCTCAACAGAAACTTTACAGGCAATAAAAGAATGGCATGATATATTTAATGCAAGGAAACAGAAGGGCCTTGAACCAAAAATACTGTATACAGCAAGGTTATCACTTTAATTTGAAGGAGAGGTTAAACAATTTCCAGAAAAGCAAAAGTTGAGGGAACTTACCTCCAACAAACCACCTGTACAGTGTATTTTAAAGGGACTGCTCTAGATGGAAGTACTCCTAAGGCTAAACAGATGTCATAAGAGAAAATAAACTCAAAGCAAAGAAAGCAGACCAACAAAATACTTACTAAAGGTAAAAAATAAAATCAGCCATCCACAAAAGCAGTCAACGGAAACATAAAAGAGTACAGAATAAAATGCCTAACATATAAAGAGTGGAGGAGGAAGAATAAGAAGGGAAAGAAATAAAGAATAATCACACTGTTTATAATAGCATAATAAGTGAGTTAAAATAAGACAGTTAGTAAAGAAGCTACCTTTGAACCTTTGGTAACTATGAATTGAAAGCCAGCAATGGCAATAAATACATATCTATCGATAATCACCCTAAATGTAAATGGCCTGAGTGCACCATTCAAAACACACAGACTAATAGTATGGATAAAAAAGCAAGACCCATCTATATGCTGCTTACAAGAGACTCACCTGAAACCCAAACACATACACAGACTAAAAGTGAAGGGATGGAAAAAGATATTTCATGCAAACAATAGGGAGAAAAAAGCAGGTGTTGCAGAACTTGTGTCAGACAAAATACACTTCAAAACAAAGAAAGTAACAAGAGACAAATAAGGATATTACATAATGATAAAGGAGTCAGTCCAAAAAGATGAAATAACCATTACAAATACCTGTGCACCCAACACAGGAGCACCGACATATGTGAAACAAATACTAACAGAATTAAAGGAGGAAAGAGAATGCAATGCATTCAATTTAGGAGACTTCAACACACCACTCACACCAAAGGACATATCACTTGACAGAAAATAAGTAAGGACACAGAGGCACTGAACAACACACTAGAACAGGTGGACTTAACAGACATCTACAGAACTCTACACCCAAAAGCAGCAGGATGCACATTCTTCTCAAGTGCACATGGAAAATTTTCCAGAATAGACCACATACTAGGCCACAAAAAGAGCCTCAGTAAATCCAAAAAGACTGAAATTCTACCAACCAACTTCATGGATCACAAAGGTATAAAACTAGAAATAAACTGACCAAAGAAAATGAAAAGGCGCACAAACACATGGAGGCTTAACAACATATTCTGAAATAATCAATGGATCAATGACCAAATTAAAACAGAGATCAAGCAATATATGGAGACAAATGAAAACAACAGCACAACGCCCCAACTTCTGTGGGATGCAGTGAAGGCAGTTCTAAGAGGAAAGTATATAGGACCCAGGCCTATTTAAAGAAGGAAGAACAATCCCAAAAGAATAGTCTAAAGCCACAATTATGAAACTGAAAAAGGAAGAACAAATGAGGCCCAAAGTCAGATGAAGGAGGGACATAATAAAGATTAGAACAAAGATAAATAAAATAGAGAAGAATAAAACAATAGAAAGAATCAATCAAAGCAAGAGCTGGTTCTTCGAGAAAATAAACAAAATATATAAAACCCTAGCCAGACTTATCAAGAAAAAAAGAGTCTACACACATAAACAGAATCAGAAAAGAGAAAGGAAAAATAATGACAGACCCCATAGAAGTACAAAGAATTATGAGAGAATACTATGAAAACTTATATACTAATGAACTGGATAACCTAGAAGAAATGGACAACTTTCTAGAAAAAGACAACCTTCCAAAGCTGACCCAGAAAGAAACAGAAAATCTGAAAAGACCAATTACCAGCAATGAAATTGAATTGGTTATCAAAAAACTACCTAAGGACAAAAAGTCCTGGACCAGATGGCTTCACTGCTGAATTTTACCAAACATTGAGTAAAGACCTAATACCCATCCTCCTTAAAGTTTTCAAAGAAGTAGAAGAGGGAATACTTCCAAACTCATTCTATCTATGAGGCCAGCATCACTCGAATACCAAAACTGGGAAAGACACAACAAAAAAAGGAAATTACAGACCAATATCCCTGATGAACATAGATGCAAAAATACTCAACAAAATATTAGCAAACCGAATTCAAAAATGTATAAAAAAGATCATCCACCATGATCAAGTAGGATTTATTTCAGGGATGCAAGGACGGTACAATATTAGACTAACCATCAGCATCATCCATCACATCAATAAAAAGAAGGACAAAAACCACATGATCATCTCCATAGAGGCTGAAAAAGCATTCGACAAAATTCAACATTCATTCATGATAAAAACTCCCAACAAAATGGGTATAGAGGGCAAGTACCTCAACATAATAAAGGCCATATATGACAAACCCACAGCCTACATTATACTTAACAGCGAGAAGCTGAAAGCTTTTCCTTTAAGATCGGGAACAAGTTAAGGATGCCCACTCTCCCCACTTTTATTCAACATAGTTCCAGAGGTCCTAGCCATGGCACCAGAAAACGTAAAGAAATAAAAGGCATCCAGATTGGTAAGGAAGAAGTCAAACTGTCCCTGTTTGCAGATGACATGATATTGTGCATAAGAAACCCTGAAGAATCCACTCCAAAACTCCTAGATCTAATATCTGAATTCAGTAAAGCTGCGGAAAACAAAATTAAAACGCAGAAATCTGTGGCATTCCTATACACTAATGATGAACTACCAGAAAGAGAAATCAGGAAAACAATTCCATTCACAGTTGCATCAAAAAGAATAAAATACCTAGGAATAAACCTAACCAAGGAAGTGAAAGACCTATACTTGAAAACTACAAGACACTCATGAGAGAAAGATACAATAAATGGAAACACATCCCATGCTCATGAATAGGAAGAATTAATATTGTTAAAATGGCCATTCTGAATAAAGCAATCCAGAGATTCAATGCAATCCCAATCAAAACACCAACAGCATTCTTCAACGAACTAGAGCAAATCATTGTAAATTCATATGGAACTACAAGAGACCCTGAATAGCCAAAGCAATCCTGAGAAGGGAGAATAAAGCTGGGGGTATTCTGCTCCCTGACTTCAAGCTCTACTACAAAGCCACAGTAATCAAGACAATTTGGTACTGGCACAAGAACAGAATAATAGACCAGTGGAACAAACTAGAGAGCCCAGATATAAACCCAACCATATATGTTCAATTAATACATGATAAAGGAGCGATGGACATACAACGGGGAAATGAAAGCCTCTTCAACAACTGGTGTTGGCAAAACTGGACAGCTACATGCAAGAGAATGAAACTGGATTATTGTTTAACTCCATACACAAAAGTAAACTCGAAATGGATCAAAGACCTGAACATAAGTCATGAATCCATAAAACTTTTAGAAGAAAACACAGGCAACAATCTCCTTAATATTAACATGAGCAACTTCTTCCTGAACACATCTCCTCGAGCAAGGGAAACAAAAGCAAAAATGAATACATGGGACTACATCAAACTAAAAAGCTTCTGTACGGCAAAGGACACCATCAACAGAACAAAAAGGCATCCTACAGTATGGGAGAATATGTTTGTAAATGACATATCTGACAAGGGGTTAACATCCAAATATATAAAGAACTTACATGCCTCAACACCAAGAAACAAAAAAATCGATTAAAAAATGGGCAGAGGATATGAAGAGAAAGTTCTCCAAAGAAGAAATTCAGAGGGCCAAAAGACACATGAAAAGATGCTCCACATCACTAATCATCAGGGAAATGCAAATTAAAAACACAATGGGATATCACCTAATACCAGTCAGAATGACCAGCACTGAAAACACTAAGAACAACAAATGCTGGCGAGGATGCGGAGAAAGGAGAACCCTCCTACACTGCTGGTGGGTATGTGAGCTTGTTCAACCATTGTGGAAAGCAATATGGAGGTTCCTCAAAAAACTAAAAATAGAAATACCATTTGACCCGGGAATCCCACTCCTAGGAATTTACCCAAAAAATACAAGTTCTCAAATTCAAAAAAAGATGCACCCCTATGTTTATTGCAGCACTATTTACAATAGCCAAGATATGGAAGCAACCTAAGTGTCCATCAGTAGATGAATGGATAAAGAAGTGGTACATATACACAATGGAATGCTATTCAGCCATAAGAAAGACACAAATCCTACCATTTGTAACAACATGAATGGAGCCGGAGGATATTATGCTCAGTGAAATAAGCCAGGGGGAGAAAGACAAGTGCCAAATGATTTCCCTCATTTCTGGAATATAACGATGAAGCAAAACTGAAGGAAAAAAATTGCAGCAGACTCGAAGTCTCCAAGAAGGAACTAGTGGTTACCAAAGGGGAGGGCAGGTGGGGAGGGAGGGAGAAGGGGATTGAGGGGTATTATGTTTAGTACACATGGTGTGGGGGGTCACTGGGAAAACACTGTAGCACAGGGAAGGCAAATAGTGAATCTGTGGCATCTTACTACACCTGAGGACAGTGACTGCATTGGGGTATGGGTGGTATGGGTGGGGACTTGATAATATGGGTAAATGTAGTAACCACATTGTTTTTTCATGTGAAACCTTCATAAGAGTGTATATCAATAATACCTTAATAAAAAAATTTTTTTAATGATGTAAGGAGAGGGCTGGAGGCCTTACAACTACATATCAATGATCCCTTTCTCCAGGAGCCTCCTTGACTTTGGCTTAGATGAGAATGGACTCAGGCTCTAAGGAGCACTCTGAAAGCAGCTGGGCCTCAGAGCTTCCTCCCTGCAAGGGCCAAGGCCCAAATGTAGCAAAGTGAAGGAGGGTTTGGAGAACACCAAGTAGCCCCGTTTTGCACCACTGCACTTCTGCTGGGATGTGTGGTAAATAAAGCAGAAGTTGAGAAAGAAAAACATCAAGGAGACCCTTGAATGCCAAGCTGAAGAGCTTGTTCTTTATTGTACACAATGGAGTCAGCTGGAGGTGTCGAGCAGAGAATACTCCTCAACTAGATGCCTTGTTGGGTGGAGGGGGAAAGACTCCACATCATAGGTCATCAAGGAAATGCAAATTAAAACAACAGTAAGATGCCACTACACACCTGTAAGGATGCCCAAAATCTAGAACACTGAGAACACCCAATGCTAACAAGGATGTAGAGCAACAGGAACTGTCACTTACTGTTGCTGAGAACGCAAAATGAAAATGATACCGCCTTTTTGGAAGACAGTTTGTCAGGTTCTTACAAGTAATCCAAGAATCACACTCGGTATTTACTCAAAGGAGTTGAGAACTTATGTCCACACACATATAGCAGCTTTGTTCATTGCCAAAACTTGGTATCAACTAAGATGTCCTTCAGTAGGTGATTGGATAAAATATATTGTGGTGTGGCATATCCAGACAAGGGAATATTTTCAGTAAAAAAGAAATGAGCTGTCAAGCCATGAAAACTTCAAGACACATTCCTAAATGAAAGAGGCCAATCTGAAGAGGCTATGAACTATATGATTTCAGCTGCATGACATTCTGGAAAAAGCAAAATTATGGAGACAGTAGAAACATCAGCAGTTGTCAGCATTAAGGAGGTAGAGAGGAATGAATAGGTGGAGCGCAGAGGAATTTCAGGGCAGTGAAACTACTCTGTATGACAGTATGATGATGAAAGTCCCATAGTATAAAACACCAAAAGTGAACCCTCATGTCAGTTACGGGCTTTGGGCAATAATGACATGTCAACCTAGGTCCACCAGCTGGAACAAACATACCCCTCTCGTAGGCAATGTTGATAATGGTGAAGGCCATGCATGTTATAGAGAGGGAATATGGGAAATCTCTGTACTTTCTGCTCAATTTTGTTATGAACCTGAAACTGCTCTAAAAATTAAAATCTTTAAAAAGCAAAACTTTCTCTTTAACAACAAATTCTGAGAATTCACTAAAAAATAAAGGCTCTGATTCAAATAACTTTAATGAGGAAGGACATGAACACTTAATCTTTCAATTGTTTTTGTTCCAGTTATATGTCAGGAAGCCTGTTTGTGAAACTTAGCTCTTGTGCCTGGCCTGGCAACTGAAAGAATCAATTCTATTCCTTCATGGTTTTAAAATTATGCAAAACCACGTGATTCTACCAAACCTCAGAGGAGTCAACACTGTGGAGGAAGAACTGCCCCAGTTTTCTCAGATTGCCCTGCTTCCGTTCCCTAAGAAGGCATTTCGCTAAGAAGACCTGTTTGAAAGGCAAATTTTAATAACCCCAATTATTATTCACCCATGGCCACTGAAAACTTACATTCAGCAAAAAAACAGATTCTAATGATGAATGTGGTTCTAAAACCACAACTGGTAGCACTTTAATGAATCACCCTGCCTCTCTTATAGGATCAGCAGGTTTTTGTAAAGACCCAGTAGTTAACTGTATTTCCTCAGCTTATATCAGGGGGCCTGGCACATGGGAGGCATTTGATAAACATTACTGAATTGACTGCAAACTGAAGAAAAGCTTTCTTGAATCTTCACATCTATGTTATATTTCAACCCTGACATAAATCGAGCTTAAAAAATTGAATACTCAAACAGACAAATTCATCCTAACAGTTAAAGCATGCAGTCATAACTTCTGGGACAGGTGCAGGGTGAAGATGTCTCGGTGGGACACAGGAAACACAGAGAATAAGGAACCTCACTAGCAGGAAGGCATTGTCCACGAAGTTTTCATTTCAGAAGACATTATTGTTCCTGCTTAAACATGGCATGTCAGCAAAATTCAACAAGCCAGTGCACTCAGATGTTTTTCAGAAAGAATTCCCATGGAAAGAATAGAACATGTCCCCATTACAAGACAGTAACATCTCTAGAACAGTCAAGATTGTACAACTCTTTGCAGTAAAATTCAGGGGAGAAATAGGCGCAGCAGGTTTTACACACTAACACCAAAGGGACCCTTTTTCATACAATTATGTGGCTTCGCAATGTGAGAGTCAGAAGGAAACACAGGTGGTCTGCCAACATGGTGCTGGTGGTCCTGAAGCTGCACTAGCCAGGGGATCTCCCACGGCCCAGGTAGCACCCTTCCACCTCTTAAATCAGTGAACACTTGTCGCCAAACTTGAACACTAGTAAAAAAGCAGCCAAATATTTAAAAAATTGGCAATTCCCTGCCACTGCCTGCCCCTATAATCTGATTTAGTGAGCTCATTTTACTTTGAGTCCTACAGAACCAGTCTTGGAGAAAAAACGGATACTTGTGTGCTCAAGGTAGACACACTCTGTTTTTCAGAGAAGGGAACCCACACCATCCAGGACAGAAGCTGAGAGTGCACCACAGCGGATGAATACTTCTACTGTAGGAAGAGCTGCTCAACATGGCCGTGGGGTGTATGTCCTAAATTGCAGCTTTCAGACAAGGAGCCTGGTATCTGTGTTACATTCTGTGACTGGTGTTTAAACCATTAGCAGGAAAAAACACACAATTTAAAAAATCTGAACTCTCATCAAGTTAGTGCCTAGGAAAATGTACTTAAGAAACTCAGCAGTTGACTCATCTGAACATTGATGTTGCGCTAAATATTTAGGTGAAAAAGATGTTAACTATCCATAGCTCATTAACTGAAGAACTGCCTTGTTTGTATAAAGATCTGAAATATTCATTTCAACTGGCAAAATCTAGTATTCCAATGCAAATTAGTTCAACCAATGTGGAAAGCAGTATGGAGGTTCCTCAAAAAACTCAAAACAGAAATGCCATTTGACCCAGGAATTCCACTCCTAGGAATTTACCCTAAGACTGCAGCATCCCAGTTTGAAAAAGACATATGCACCCCTATGTTTATCACAGCACTATTTACAATAGCCAAGAAATGGAAGCAACCTAAGTGTCGATCAGTAGATAAATGGATCAAGAAGATGTGGTACATATACACAATGGAATATTATTCAGCCATAAGAAGAAAACAAATCCTACCATTTGCAACAACATGGATGGAGCTAGAGGGTATTATGCTCAGTGAAATAAGCCAAGCCGAAAAAGACAAGTATCAAATGATATCACTCATATGTGGAGTATAAGAACAAAGAAAAAAACTGAAGGAACAAAACAGCAGCAGACTCACAGAACCCAAGAACGGACTAATAGTTACCAAAGGGAAAGGGACCGGGGAAGATGGGTGGGAAGGGAGGGATAAGAGGGGAAAAGGGGCATTACGATTAGCAGATGTAATGTTGGGGGGGCATGGGGAGGGCTGTACAACTCAGAGAAGACAAGTAGTGATTCTATAGCATCTCACTACGCTGGACAGTGACTGTAATGGGGTTGGTGGGGGGGACCTGATGAAGGGGGTAGTTTAATAACCATAATATTGCACATGTAATTGTAGATTAATGATACCAAAATAAATTATTAAAAAATAAATCTAGTATTCCACAAAGTATACTCAATTGAGAATGCAATTTTTTATCTTTTTGTTCATACATCGTTCACATAGATTACCAAATTATTGTAATTGTCATAAATCACGATTTCATTCTATAAATACTGTTTCTGTATAAATTCCTTCATGAAGCAAGTACCTAATATTGCTTGAGTAAATAATTTATTTTGAAACTTTAGAAAAAAAATGTATTCTGCAACTTTCTCAATTTTCACCACTACAACTTGGGGACAAATTATTTAATTTCCTCTCGAATGTATGATTGTACAATTGAAACTGCTGTGAAATGTCTTAAATACCTATGATGATAGGATGTCAATGTTCATTTATATTTAGAGGAATGTTTCTTCTAAAGCCCATGTGACTTTGAAAGCTTACAAAAGTTAAAAAAAATCTATTCTACCATATTTGATTCGTAAATATAATAATTTGAATTTTGAAGATGGCTCAGTTTCCATGAGAATGTTTTTACACTAGCATATAAAGACTATTTAGTAAATTTTGCATTGTCACTGGAAAGAATTTAAAATACTGTAAATAAAATAACATTCCAAAGCTAAAACTCACAGCTTTATAACAGAACGAGAAAACAGAATACTTGCCATGGCAAAAACATGTTATTTCTTGCTTTAAATAATTAACAGGGAGATTCAAAAAGCTTGTTGACTACTGATAAAAAATCTGCTTACAAGCTTACAGGCTTTGTTCTGTAAGTTGGATATGCTTTGCTTTTTTCATTCACCCACCTCCTCCCATCCTCTGCTCTGGCTTATCTTGCCCCTCCCTCTCTTCCTCCTTTTCTCAGAGTCAACAAAGGGCAAGTGGGGAGATGCCTGCAGCCACTGGTCCAAGAACCATCAATTCATTGCAAGCCAGAGTGTTTGTAAAGATACCTCCACCTCTATAAACTACTGTTTGTCCCCTTTTGTTGGACGGGTAAAGAACAAGACAGTAATTTATTTGCAGGGTTCCAGGAATGTACAGATAATATATATATGGTAAAAGGAAGATTTTCACATTGTAGAATCTGGATTCAGATGACAGATTTTTAATACAATTCGTTCACTAGTAAATATTTTCCGGTTTAATTCACTGAGGTGCTATTACATTTTAGCACCACTGTTTAATGTAATATTTACCTACAAATTATTTGAATTTAAATAGTAACAGTTCACTGAAAACTTGGGAGTCTGCCAAAAAAAATTTCCATAAACTTTCCATTGAACAATCATTTTGTTTAATTGATCATTTTTATTCAGAACTATAGGCTACTGCTGTCACAGAGCGGAAGACCCAATCAATTTTAGGAAGCATGAATGCACACATCTGTGTGCATATACATTTATATGTCAAGTAAATGCAAAAGTAGATTACTAGTGAATACAAAAGCAATGCATTCTCAGATGTCTCAAACACTTATCAAGATAAAACGTCAACTTGGTATTATTTTCACAGGGTGCAACTTAACATTTCTTTAAAATATTTCCTGAAGAAGGTGTGTTTTCTATTCCTCTACTCCCCTTCCAAGCTATGCCGGCATACAGCACTCATGTCAAAAAGAGGGGATATGCTATACTTCAGCAGAAGCAGAATTTGAAATTCACAGGATGTGCTGAATACTACTATATGGGGATATTGCCTTTCCTTTTATAAACCTGACTCTATAACTACATCATGTGTTATATAAGACTACAGAACTTAATTACTTTATTAAAGTTTTAAGTCTGCTACCCCAAGAGAACTCTAGATTTTTACAGAAAAATGCATGATAAAATTAAGTATTTCATTCTATTTAAAATATGAGAAATAGTTAAATATTTTAACCACTTCCAGTTTATCAGCAATAATTGCTGAAACTTTCTAAGTACACTAGTAAGATGTAAAGAGAATCAAATTGCAGCACCCAAATCCTTCCAACCATGCCAATCATCATTCTTTAATTATCACGTGTAAGCTCCCACAGCTAACAACCCTTGGTAACAAAAGAAAACTTAGGTGAAAAAATTCACACACTTAAATGATTTCATTCACCTTTTCTGAAGTATAAACCCAGTTTATTTGTATAGCCAACAACACTCGTAAAATCAAATGAAAGAACAATGAAATGAGTAAACATGTAATTCTTTTAAAACATGAAACAGCAAACAGCAGTTTTTCTAAAAATGAAAATCGATCTCATGATTTTGAACTGCAGGAAAAAGGTCACATTTAATTTATTTTTTACCAATCATCCTTCTGTTTGTAACGTAATACTTAATCTCAAATTTTAAACAATGTTTCGGGTTAAATTTTCCCATTCCCCAAAGAGCATTAGCAATATTTATAAACTCCCCCTTCATCCTCTGCACTCATGAATAATGGTGGTCTCAATAGTTTGAACGTAAATTTCTAGTTAAGTAATCAAAAAAATACATAAGAACAAAACCCCTGGATGAGATGGTTTCACTGCTGAAATTTATCAAACATTTAGTGAAGACCTAATACCCATCCTCCTTAAAGTTTTCCAAAAAGTAAAAGAGGAGGGAATACTCCTAAACTCATTCTACGAGGCCAACATCATTCTAATATCAAAACCAGGCAAAGACACCACAAAAAATGAAAATTACAGACCTATATCCCTGATGAACATAGATGTAAAAATACTCAACAAAATATTAGCAAACCGAATTCAAAAATACATCAAAAAGATAATCCATCATGATCAACTGGATTCATCCCAGGGATGCAAGGAAGGTACAACATTCGAAAATCCATCGACATCATCCACCACATCAACAAAAAGTAGGATAAAAACCACATGATCATCTCCACAGATGCTGAAAAAGCATTCGACAAAATTCAACATTCATTCATGATAAAAGCTCCCAACAAAATGGGTATAGAGGACAAGTACCTCAACATAATAAAAGCCATATATGACAAACCCACAGCCAACATTATACTTAACAGTGAGAAGCTGAAAGCTTTTCCGTTAAGACTGGGAACAAGATAAGGATGCCCACTCTCCCCACTTTTATTCAACATAGTTCTGGAGGTCCTAGCCACGGCAATCAGACAACACAAAGACATACAAGGCACCCAGATTGGCAAGGAAGAACTCAAACTGTCCTTGTTTGAAGATGACATGATATTGTACATAAAAAACCCTAAAGACTCCACTCCAAAACTACTAGATCTAATATCTTAATTCAGCAAAGTTGTGGGATACAACATTAATACACTTGCATGCCTATACACTACGATGAACTAGCAGAAACAGAAATCAGGAAAACAATTCCATTTACAATTGCATCCAAATGAATAAAATACCTAGGAATAAACCTAACCAAGGAAGTGAAAGACCTATACCCTGAAAACTATAAGACACTCCTAAGAGAAATTAAAGAGGACACTAACAAATGGAAATGCATCCCATGCTTTTGGCGAGGAAGAATTAATATTGTCAAAATGGCCATCCTGCATAAAGCAATCTACAGATTCAAAGCAATCCCTATCAAAATACCTACAGCATTCCTCAGTGAACTAGAGGAAATAGTTCTAAACATCATATGGAACCACAGAAGACCCCAAATAGCCAAAGAAATCCTGAGAAGGAAGAATAAAACAGGGGAATTACGCTCCCTGACATCAAGCTCTACTACAAAGCCATAGTAATCAAGACAATTTGGTACGGACATAAGAACAGACCCATAGACCAATGGAACAGACTAGAGAGCCCAGACATTAAACCAAACACATACGGTCAATTAATACACGACAAAGGAGCCATGGATATACAATGGGGAAATGACAGCCTCTTCAACAGCTGGTGTTGGCAAAACTGGACAGCTACATGTAAGAGAATGAAACTGGATTACTGTCTAACCCTATACACAAAAGTTAACTCAAAATGGATTCAAGACCTGAATGTAAGTCATGAAACTATAAAACTCTTAGAAAAAACATAGGCAAAAATCTCTCAGACATAAACATGAGCAACTTCTTCATGAACATATCTCCCCGGGGAAGGGAAACAAAAGCAAAAATGAACAAGTGGGACTATATCAAGCTGAAAAGCTTCTATACAGCAAAGGACACCATCAGTAGAACAAAAAGACATCCTACAGTGTGGGAGAATATATTTATAAATGACGTATCCGATAAGGGGTTGACATCCAAAATATATAAAGAACTCACGCACCTCAACAAACAAAAGCAAATAATCCAATTAAGAAATGGGCAGAGGACATGAATAGACACTTCTCCAAAGAAGAAATTCAGATGGCCAACAGGCACATGAAAAGATGCTCCACATCGCTAATCATGAGAGAAATGCAGATTAAAACCACAATGAGATATCACCTCAAACCAGTTAGGATGGCTAACATCCAAAACACAAACAACAACAAATGCTGGTGAGGATGTGGAGAAAGGGGAACCCTCCTACACTGCTGGTGGGAATGCAAATTAGTTCAACCATTGTGGAAAGCAATATGGAGATTCCTCAAAAAACTCAAAACAGAAATACCATTTGACCCAGAAATTCCACTCCTAGGAATTTACCCTAAAAATGCAGGAGCCCAGTTTGAAAAAGACGTATGCACCCCTATGTTTATCACAGCACTATTTACAATAGCCAAGAAATGGAAGCAACCTAAGTGTCCATCAGTAGATGAATGGATCAAGAAGATGTGGTACATATACACAATGGAATATTACTCAGCCATAAGAAGAAAACAAATCCAGACATTTGCAACAACATGGATGGAGCTAGAGGGTATTATGCTCAGTGAAATAAGCCAGGTGGAAAAAGACAATATCAAATAATTTCACTCATATGTGGAGCATAAGAACAAAGAAAAAACTGAAGGAACAAAACAGCAGCAGACTCACAGAACCCAAGAATGGACTAACAGTTACCAACGGGAAAGGGACTGGGGAGGATGGGTGGGAATGGAGGGACAAGGGGGAAAAAGGGGTATTACAATTAGCAGATGTAATGTTGGGGGGGGCATGGGGAGGGCTGTACAACTCAGAGAAGACAAGTCGTGATTCTATAGCATGTCACTACACTGATGGACAGTGACTGTAATGGGGTATGTCGGGGGGGACTTGGTGGTGTGGGGAGTCTAGTAACCATAATGCTGCATATGAAATTGTAGGTTAATGTTGCCAAAATAAAAAAAAGAGAGAGCTAGAGATAAACTAATCTTTAAGTATCAGACAGTAATGTTCTCTTTCCAAGGATCCACACCAATGTTTTCACAGTCATCCTAATTAGATGGTATCCCAAAGTATCCAAAGTATGTTTGGATTGGCGAGGAAACCACACTAATGATCATAAATCCTGGACAACCCACCTACATAGTCATGTACTATCTGTCCTATAAGACTTCAGAAAAAATAGCCAGATACGAAGAGTATATGTTTTAGGAGCATATTGTCTTCATCTGGGGAGTCCTTTCCCAGCTAATGGAAAAAAATATATAAAATATATATATAATATACACCAAATATATATAACATATAAAAAAGTTAAAAATTAAAAGTCAATGACAAGTTGATCCAAATAGCTAAATCTGAGGAATTTTTATAGAGATTCCTCATTATAGAAAGCCAAAAGATATCAATGCATTCTAAGAGTTTGATTCTATACTGTAAGCTTCTTTTTAATATTTTTATTTTATAATATTGTCTTAATCTTACATTATTAGTGATATAATGGAAATACCCAGTACAAATGCTTTTCACTGAAATACTGCTTATCTCATTATTCAACCCAGAGTCATGGACCAAAGACACATTTCTGATTTTATATTTGAGACCAACAGGAGCGACCATAATGGCTAAAATTTACTGAAGACTTACTATGATCCTGGCATTATTTATTTATTTGTTAATTTAATCATCATAACAGTTCCATGAGGTAGGTTACTATTGCTACTTGTATTTTTAGAGATAAGGAAACTGAGATACGGGGAGTAAGATCACACAGTAGGTAGGCACTGGCCTATGAAAACAGAATTCCTATCCAAGCATTCCTTTCAAAACCACTCAACCCACTGCCTCTCTGAAAGTGTGGTTCATGACATTACTCCTTTTTGAATTTCATAATTTTATGTTGTAGGAAAGAATGCTGCTGTGATCATCTTCACTTACATAGCTCCACTGTGCCCCTTCTATGTAACTCTGAAAATAAAATTAGAAATACTCTTCATCTGAAAATAGATATTCTTTAAGTGATAACTGAGGTGTGTCATCATGCCTTTGAGCTAGCTACTCATAAAAACTTCACAGATAATAGGTTTTGTTGCCAATAATGACCAGTCATAAACAGACTCAGAAACTTCCCAGCCCAGACCAGAGAGATTAAGTCTGCAAGCCCAGAAGCTTCCTCCGGTGTATCAGGATACCAGCTGAGTCCACAGCTCCCATGTCCAGGAGCAACCATGACCCAGATGAATATAGCCTCCTGGGTGCCAAGGACAGAACTGGACACCCACCCTGAAGTGTGATGGCCAACTGTCCACCTGAATGTCCTCTGCCCTGATATGCCTTTCCTACTGAGATTAGGTGTTCCTGAGCTTATCAACTAGACACTGCAGACCAGGCTTCTGGAGAATCTCCAGAATATGGGGTGTGACTCAGACTGCATTTGATCTAGAACCTCCCTGGATATGGTCATGTGATCTCACAGCTGCCTGAATGGCTCCTCTGTCCTGTTCACTGGTTTCGGGCAGCTCCCCGGGCTCCTGGCCTTGTCAGCTGTCCCTCAGGAGCGGCTGCAGCTTTTGTAACATGCACCGTGCTTCTTATAAAAGCCTTGGGCCAGAAATTATGTCATGTATTTTGTTACTGAAAATAAATGAAACATTCAAAATAAGTCAATGGATCTTTTCACGGAAAAATAGACTGGCAGTCAGAGAGCTCAAGGGTACTCACATGAAAATTCATTTTCATTAGGCTACCTAAAAAATGATAAATAAAATACACATGGGGATTCTCCATATCTTCCATATACTTTCATAATAACATGTTTTAAATGTATTAATCCCTCCCCTTATTTGGCAAATACTTACTGAGTGCCATCAACAAAGCACTGCAGGGACAAAGAAATGTGATTCTTGTTTTCAGGAGTTTAAAATCGAACAAAGGAGGCAGAAACATAACCAACCTTCTGTTGTATGAAGCAGATAAAGCCTGAAAGCCAGTACTTTCCTAAGAGATGGTAAACTAATTGCCGAATGGATGGCGCATTTTGCTTTCTTGTCAAGGTGATGTAGGCCAAGCCCTTGGTCAAGGATTAAGTCACCAGCACTTCCCAGCTCCGCTTGGTCAATCAGAAGGCCACCCGCTCCTGTCACCGTCTCTGATCAACAAACACAGCCAACACAATGAAAGTCAGAGCTGAAGGTTTCTCTGGATGTTCTCGGAAAGAGGATCATCACCTTTCTACGTATTCAACAAATCTGTACTGATAACCTGCTGTCTTCCAGAAGCACCCTGCGCTCTGAAGACCAGGGAGTGGGAACAACAAGAGAAGTCCCTGCTTTCTTGGAGCCTGAGGGGAGGGAATACACAAACAAGTGAGTGCTTGATGCTCTGAGGAGATGCGGGCCAAAGTCCTGATGGTGGAAAGCGCTCTCCCTGTCAGGGTCATGGGGCAGGCTGACTGGCCACGGAGATGCCAAGCAGGCTGCGGCGCGGACATCACGCCTATGCAGGGAAGCTGGAGCTGAGAGAGGAGCACAGTCTGATCCTAACGGCATCGTCTCACCACCTGGTTCCAGCCTTGCCTGGAATGGAAGTGATGGTGTCTACAACTCTGCTTTTTGATTGTATTTCCCCCACACCCATTGGACTGGGTTTTATGTCACTTGTAAGTGACAGATGCTTGGCAATACTCCCACCCTGGACACTCCCATTCCTCAGGGCTCCACACGCCACCCACCGCCGAGTCCTGAGAAGTGTCCTGTGTGCCATGCAGCTTTCTCCTGGCACTGCCACCCTCCCACCCTTCACACCTGTGAGGTGGCGCAGGAGCGGAAGACCTCAGAGGGGATGAGCCCGCACGAAGAAGCGAAGGGGAAGGACCCCTGTTGGCCAGCCGAATCCAGGCATGCACATTAACTCACACAGCCACTTGGTGTCACGCCAAGTTACTCTCCATCCAAAAAATGGAGGGGGAAGATGCTCGTGGAGGCTCTGAACATGGGGATGCTGGGGGGCCAGGGGGAGCTGTCCATACCCATCCCAGGAGAACGGGATGGCGATATATGATTACCTGTGTGACTGCCAAGACAAATTCACGCTGGACTAGGTGGTGTCTCCCTGCTCCCTCCTATCTCTCCTTGCGGTAATATTCATAAGGAAAAGGATCTTTTTCAAAGCAAAGAGGCAGCTTGTCATCCATCAACTGAATCCTATCACTTTTAAGGAGAATGATTGAAATCAATCACCAGTAGTGTATGAATCTCTTAAAGCTTGGGTTTTCAGCTTTACCAGAGTAGACAGCTTTTACTAACTCGTCATGACAAAGAATAGTAAATTGCTATGTTCAAAATTTTATTCTTATGATCTGAAAAGCCAATATTGTATTTTCTTAGCGTGTACTATAGTTCAAAATCAACCATCTGACCTCCTGTAACAGAGAACTCACTCTGAAGTCTTTCAACTCTATTGTGTTCTATGTCTGAAAAAATTTTTTCAGAAATTTTCCTTTAAGAAAGCCAGAGCACTTCCGGGAAGATGGCGGTGTGAGCAGGGCAGCAGAAATCTCCTCCCAACACTATATTTATCTATGAAAACACAGAAAATACATCTATTCCTAAAAGAGAGACGAGAATACACAGGGAAGCGCACAGCGTGCAGCTACACCCGAGAGGACTCGGCACCCCAAGAGGCGGTCTTAAAGAGCCCAGCTAACATACGTGGCAACTATCAGTGACCAAATTGTACAGCCATGAAAAGACAGAGGAATATGGTTCAGACCAAAATCAACCAGACAACCCCAGAGAGGGAGTCTGAAGGGATGGAAATGCACAGCCTCCCTGAAAAAGAATTTAGAATAAAAGTCATAACCATGCTGACGGACCTACAGAGAAATGTGCAAGAGCTGAGGGAGGAAGGGAGGGAACTGAGGAAAGACAATACAGAAATCAGACAAGCGATCGACGGGCTTAACAGCAGAATGGATGAGATGCGAGAGACTGTTAATGGAATAGAAAACAGAGAACAGGACTACAGAGCAGCTGCGGCAGAGAGAGATAAAAGGATTTCTAGGAATGAAAGAATATTAAGAGAACTGTGTGACCAATCCAAACGGAACAATATTCGCATTATAGGAGTACCTGAGGAAGAAGAGAAAGAAAAAGGGATAGAAAGTGTCTTTGAAGAAATAATTGCTGAAAACTTTCCCTCGCTGGGGAAGGAAGTAGTCTCGCAGTCCACCGAAGCTCATAGATCTCCCAACACAAGGGACCCAAGGAAGACAACACCAAGACACATAATAATTAAGATGGCAAAGATCAAAGATAAAGACAGGGTATTAAAGGCAGCTAGAGAGAGAAAAAAGATCACCTACAAAGGAAAACCCATCAGACTATCATCAGACTTCTCAACAGAAACCTTACAGGCCAGAAGAGAATGGCATGATATATTTAACGTAATGAAACAGAAGGGCCTCGAACCAAGAATATTGTATCCAGCACGATTATCATTTAAATATGATGGAGGGATTAAACAATTTCCAGATAAACGAAAGTTAAGAGAATTTGCGTCTCATAAACCACCACTACAGGATATCTTAAATGGACTGCTCTAGATGGAAGCACACCTAAGGCTAAAAAGATGTCACCAGAGGAAAAAAAAATCATAGCAAAGAAAGCAGACCATCCAAATACCAACTAAAGGCAAAGAATAAAACACCTATTATAGAAAGAATGGAGGAGGAGGAATAAGAAGGGAGAGAAAGAAAGAAATATCAGACTGTGTTTACAATAACTTAACAAGAAAGTTAAGTTAGATTGTTAGATAGTAAAGAAGCAACCCTTGAACCCTTGGTAACCACGAATCTAAAGCCAGCAATGGCAATAAGTACATACCTATCAATAATCACCCTAAATGTAAATGGACTGAATGCACCAATCAAAAGACACAGAGTAACAGAATGGATAAAAAAGCAAGACCCATCTATATGCTGCCTACAAGAAACTCACCTCAAATCCAAAGATATACACAGACTAAAAGTGAAGGGATGGAAAAAGATATTTCATGCAAACAACAAAGAGAAAAAAGCAGGTGTTGCAGTACTTGTATCAGACAAAATAGACTTCAAAACGAAGAAAGTAGCAAAAGATAAAGGAGGACATTACATAATGATAAAGGGGTCAGTCCAACAAGAAGATATAACCATTATAAATATATATGCACCCAACACAGGAGCGCCAGCATATGTGAGACAAATACTAACAGAATTAAAGGAGGAAATAGACAGCAATGCATTCATCTTAGGAGACTTCAACAGGCCACTCACTCCAGAGGACAGACCAACCAGACAGAAAATAAGTAAAGACACAGAGGCACTGAACAACACACTAGAACAGATGGACCTAACAGACATCTACAGAACTCTACACCCAAAAGCAACAGGATACACATTCTTCTCAAGTGCACATGGAACATTTTCCAGAATAGACCACATACTAGGCCACAAAAAGAACCTCAGTAATTTCAAAAATATTGAAATCCTACCAACCAACTTCTCAGATCACCAAGGTATAAAACTAGAAATAAATTTTAGAAAGAAATCAAAAAGGCTCACAAATACATGGAGACTTAACAACACTCTCCTAATTAATCAATGGGTTAACGACCAAATCAAAACAGAAATCAAAGAATATATGGAGACTAATGACAACAACAACACAAAGCCACAACTTCTGTGGGACGCAGCAAAGGCAGTTCTAAGAGGAAAGTATATTGCAATCCAGGCCTATTTAAAGAAGGAAGAACATTCCCAAATGAATAGTCTAAAGACACAATTACTGAAATTGGAAAAAGAAGAACAAATGAGGCCCAAAGTCACCAGAAGGAGGGACATAATAAAGATTAGAGAAGAAATAAATAAAATTGAGAAGAATAAAACAATAGAAAAAATCAATAAAACCAAGAGCTGGTTCTTTGAAAAAATAAACAAAATAGATAAACCCCTACCCAGACTCATTAAGAGAAAAAGAGAATCTACACACATAAACACAATCAGAAATGAGAAAGGAAAAATCACGACGGACCCCACAGAAATACAAAGAATCATAAGAGAATATTATGAGAATCTATATGCTAACAAGCTGGAAAACATAGAAGAAATGGACAACTTCTTAGAAAAATACAACCTTCCAAGACTGACCAAGCAAGAAACAGAAAAACTAAACAGACCAATCACCAGTGACGAAATCGAATTGGTAATCAAAAAACTACCCAAGAACAAAACCCCTGGGCCTGATGGATTCACCTCTGAATTCTACCAGACATATAGAGAAGAAATAACACTGATTCTCCTTAAAGTTTTCCAAAAAATAGAAGAGGAGGGTATACTTCCAAACTCATTCTATGAAGCCAGCATCACTCTAATAACAAAACCGGGCAAAGACCTCAACAAAAAAGAAAATTACAGACCATATCCCTGATGAACGTAGATGCAAAAATACTCAACAAAATATTAGCAAATCGAATTCAAAAATACATCAAGAGGATCATACACCATGATCAAGTGGGATTCATCCCAGGGATGCAAGGATGGTACAACATTCGAAAACCCATCAACATCATCCACCACATCAACAAAAAGAAGAACAAAAACCACATGATCATCTCCATAGATGCTGAAAAAGCATTTGACAAAATTCAGCATCCATTCCTGATTAAAACTCTCAACAAAATGGGTATAGAGGGCAAGTACCTCAACATCATAAAGGCTATATATGACAAACCCACAGCTAACATCATACTTAACGGCGAGACGCTGAAAGCTTTTCATCTAAGATCGGGAACAAGACAGGGATGCCCACTCTCTCCACTGTTATTCAACATAGTACTGGAGGTCCTAGCCACAGCAATCAGACAAAACAAAGACATACAAGGCATCCAGATTGGTAAAGAAGAAGTCAAATTGTCACTATTTGCAGATGACATGATACTGTACATAAAAAACCCTAAAGATTCCATTCCAAAACTACTAGAACTAATATCTGAATTCAGCAAAGTTGCAGGATACAAAATTAACACAAAGAAATCTGTTGCTTTCCTATACACTAATGATGAACTAACAGAAAGAGAAATCAGAAAAACAATTCCATTCACAATTGCATCAAAAAGAATAAAATACCTAGGAATAAACCTAACAAAGGAAGTGAAAAACCTGTACTCTGAAAACTACAAGACACTCCTAAGAGAAATTAAAGTGGACACTAACAAATGGAAATGCATCCCATGCTCTTGGCTAGGAAGAATCAATATTGTCAAAATGGCTATACTACCTAAAGCAATCTACAGATTCAATGCAATCCCTATCAAACTACCAACAGCTTTCTTCAATGAACTCAAACAAATAATTCTAAAATTCATATGGAACCACAAAAGACCCCGAATAGCCAAAGCAATCCTGAGAAGGAGGAATCAAACACGGGGAATTACACTCCCTGACTTCAAGCTCTACTACAAAGCCACAGTAATCAAGACAATTTGGTATTGGCACAAAAACAGACCCACAGACCAGTGGAACAGAATAGAAAATCCAAACATTAACCCAAACATATACAGTCAATTAATATTTGATAAAAGTGCCTTGGATATACAATGGGGAGATGACAGCCTCTTCAGCAGCTGGTGTTGGAAAAACTGGACAGCTACATGTAAGAGAATGAAACTGGACTACTGTCTAGCCCCATACACAAAGGTAAACTCAAGGTGGATCAAAGACCTGAATGTAAGTCATGAAACCATAAAACTCTTAGAAAAAAACATAGGCAAAAATCTCCTGGACATAAACATGAGCAACTTCTTCATGAACATATCTCCCCGGGCAAGGGAAACAAAAGCAAAAATGAACAAGTGGGACTATATCAAGCTGAAAAGCTTCTGTACAGCAAAGGACACCATCAGTAGAACAAAAAGACATCCTACAGTATGGGAGAATATATTCATAAATGACATATGTGATAAAGGATTGACATCCAAAATATATAAAGAACTCATGCACCTTAACAAACAGAAAGCAAATAATCCAATTAAGACGTGGGCAGAGGACATGAATAGACACTTCTTCAAAGAAGAAATTCAGATGGCCAACAGGCACATGAAAAGATGCTCCACATCGCTAATCATCAGAGAAATGCAGATTAAAACCACAATGAGATATCACCTCACACCAGTGAGGATGGCCAACATCCAAAACACAAACAACAACAAATGTTGGCGAGGATGTGGAGAAAAGGGAACCCTCCTACACTGCTGGTGGGACTGCAAATTAGTTCAACCATTGTGGAAAGCAGTATGGAGGTTCCTCAAAAAACTCAAAATAGAAATACCATTTGACCCAGGAATTCCACTCCTAGGAATTTACCCTAAGAATGCAGCAGCCCAATTTGAAAAGGACAGATGCACCCCTATGTTTATTGCAGCACTATTTACAATAGCCAAGAAATGGAAGCAACCTAAGTGTCCATCAGTAGATGAATGGATAAAGAAGATGTGGTACATATACACAATGGAATATTATTCAGCCATAAGAAGAAAACAAATCCTACCATTTGCAACAACATGGATGGAGCTAGAGGGTATTATGCTCAGTGAAATAAGCCAAGCCGAAAAAGACAAGTATCAAATGATTTCACTCATATGTGGAGTATAAGAACAAAGAAAAAACCTGAAGGAACAAAACAGCAGCAGACTCACAGAACCCAAGAACGGACTAATAGTTACCAAAGGGAAAGGGACTGGGGAAAATGGGCGGGAAGGGAGGGATAAGAGGGAAAAAGGGGCATTACGATTAGCAGATGTAATGTTGGGGGGGCACGGGGAGGGCAGTACAACTCAGAGAAGACAAGTAGTGATTCTATAGCATCTCACTACGCTGATGGACAGTGACTGTAATGGGGTTGGTGGGAGGAACCTGATGAAGGGGTAGTTTAATAATCATAATATTGCACATGTAATTGTAAATTAATGATAATAAAATAAATTATATTAAAAAAAAAAGAAAGCCAGAGCAACTGGGCGTTTGCTCCCTTAAACTCTCTGAAATATGCCTTAAACTCTATTCAATGTACCCTCCTTCTGTGCCCAAATTTTATTAACTCTTAACAGTGAATGCACCTTTCATGCCATAGGAAAGGGTGTGCTCTGAAATGTCAAGGCTCACAGATCTTAACAGAACTTCCATGAATCAATACAACATTGCAAAAAAATCTAGAAGCAGACACACAGCAGCAAGCTAGCTTGATGATATTTCAGAACTACTTCTGTTTTTCTTTTTAGGATGCATTACTTTTAGTGTAGTGATGTTCTCATCCTCAAGTTTCTAAACATCGAAAGCACAACAGATGTACAGCAATAGAGCAAATCCTTAATTTTGATGATTCCCAATATTTGAACAGATGTCCATAGACTTGTGTTATTTTTCTTAAATCAGCCAAATCTGAGACATTAAAACAGTTAACAGTTCTTAATTCTCCTCTATAATAGAAGTTCTGATTAAAATGATTTTCTTTGACCTGGGTCAAATCATTGAATTACTTTCTATTGCTAATAAGGTTCCCTTTGTTATATCTACTTGTCTTTAAATAACAATCTTTCCAGCCACTCCTTAGTACTGCATTCACAGGGGCATGACCTAGTCTCAGAGACAGGTTAATTGCTGGGGGTTCTGGAGCCAGGGTACACATAGCCCAGAACACACAGCACCTCAGGCTTGCAAAGGCAACAGTTTCAACTGTGCCAGGGCAGATATCGAATTACTTAACCACTCACATGCTCAGAAATCCAAACTGGGGAGTATCTATTTAGCACTGTAGCAGATTAAGAAATCACTCCACTCCACATAGCTGGATTGCCACCTGATCTGGTCCTATCCTGCCTTACCACCACTTGAATGCAGTTTCTTATCCTGCAGCAGCCCTCCCCAGCCTTCCTCCCTCAAGACATGCAGACACCCACACATGTACACATTGATCGTCTGCCACTTCTTGCGCCAATTCTCCACTCCATGTAAGAGTGTTTTTATCTTAACTTTATCAAGCTCTCTGGCTGCCTGATGATTTATAGATGTTGAGAGAAAAAACGAATGGCAACCATGAGTGCTGCGGGAGGCGCCTGATTTCACATTGCAAGGCAGCAGGTCGTCCTGCCAAGCTCCAGAGATGTCTTCTCTTGGGTCCCGAAGGGCTTAAGTAATGAGGTGACACTGGAAGGGGAACAGGGGGACTTATAAACTTTATCAAAACCACCACAGATTCGAAATAAGGGTCACCAGCCCCGTCCCCAAGGTGGCCCAGCAAACACATGGCTTAAAACTTCCTTCTCCAAACAAAACAGCAGGAGACTCACAGAACCCAAGAATGGACTAATAGTTACCAAAGGGAAAGGGACTGGGGAGAATGGGTGGGAAGGGAGGGGCAAGGGGGACAAAAGGGCATTACGATTAGCAGATGTAATGTTAGGGGGGCACGGGGAGGGCTGTACAACTCAGAGAAGACAAGTAGTGACTCTATAGCATCTCACTTCGCTGATGGACAGTGACTGCAGTGGGGTGGGTGGGTGGAGGACCTGATGAAGTGGGTAGTGTAATCACCATAATATTACTCATTTGATTGTAGATTGGTGATATCAAAATAAACTAAGAAAAAAAAAGAAGAAGAAAAAAGTTAAGCTTTTCTCCATCCCATCTCAGCCTTTCAGAAGCAAAAATCTATACATGTTCCCACATTTAAAAAGTGGATGTTAACTAAACTTACTGTGTTAATCATTTCACAATATACGTAAGTCATCATGCTGTACACCTTAATCTTATATAGTGCTTTACATCAATTATATTTCAATAAAACTAGACAAAAAAATTCCTTCTCCACGTGACAACCACCAGTGCAGCTGACAGACCCACAAGTGATATCGTATCTGAAAGCCACATCTTCATAAAACTTAGAACATAAATATAAGTACCTGACACACCGTTTATCATAACTCCTAAAATAGCACAGCCAAAAATTTATTTCCCAGTTAAAACACCGAAATTTTTTCACATTTCTCTCCATAAGTTAGATTTAACACACACTCCCTCCATGAGTATCTTACCCTGAGGGGCTACTGAGTAAAATCTTAATAAAAGCTGTCTTGCCAATAGGATTCAGCCCCAGGCAAGTTTGCTATGGATTCAATGTGACCAAAGAAATTGACAGCAAAACGTTCTTGGGGTGAAACGGTTATACCCAACTTTATTTCCAGGTGGCAGGTCAGTCACTAAAATCCCATTCACTCAGAGCAAGTCTGCATGCAGCAGGCCGGTCTCTGCCTCTGGGCCTCTCTGCCTGCACAGCCGTCCTCTGGGCCTCTCTGCACAGCTGTCCCACACAGCCATCCTTTGGGCCTCTGTCCTCAGCGCTGCCACCACTCCAGCCTCTGCTCTGCTCTCCTTCAGTCTTGCAGCCATGCCACCGTGTCGCGCCCAGAGCACTGGGCGGAACTCTTTATATAGAGTCAACAGCCATGTATTGCCCACAGGTGTGCAGTGAGCTAGTCGACCAGGGCCAGGTGAGAATCCTGGCCACAGGAACTCTCAGTTTATCCACAAAGCTGCCACCCAGATGAAATATATTACACCAGTTTTTTTTTTCATTTGTGATTTACAGCCTGGGAGGGAGTTTTTATTTTTCTAAACTGGTCTACTAAATGGGTGCCTATTTAAATAAAAACTAAACAGTTTTAATTTTAAACTACTTAAAGGGTCAAATGTTGTATCATCCAATTATATTTCAAATCAGTACATTGAAAATACCCATTAAAGGAGGGTGTTTTTTACTTTCTGTTGCAAGTCAGATTTCCTGTTTTATTGAAAAGTAATATTTCCAATGAAGCAGAATGGAAATTCATTATAAAGCAACAACCAAATGAAGCGTATTCGTTATCACACAATGTTATGTGTACACCTGCCAGATAGATGCGATCTCTATGTCAAAGCATTATCTTTAAAAAGTTAAAAATATGACATACAAATATAGAAGACATGCATGCCAAAGATTTATGAACTCAATGTTGATCCAGTGAAAAAGCATTTTGAGAAAGGGGGAGTTTACAACCATTTATAAGAGTGTTCAAATGAGATTGCTAATAAAGTAAATGAAAAATGATTAATATAGCGACTGCTTACATGTGAAAAAAATAGAAATTATCCATTTAATTTGTAACATCTCTAATCAAAGAGTAAATGACCAATCAGACATGGGTGCGCACTTCTAGACACTTAAACAATCATATGGGCCTATTAAGCAATGTTCCTGCACAGCGTCAAAAGCTCACAGTGTCATATCCTTTTTGCAGTATTTACAAGTTGTGTATAATTTTTCTTACCATATGATAAAAGGTAGTTAAAGCAGGTAATCCTGTGCCACAGATTTTAAACTAAGAAAAACAAGTATGTATATTTTGAAGGCACATACTACCTTTGGTCTAAGGCCTTTCAGAAACAGGCAGACATAAATAATTCAAAGTTACACAACACAAAACAAATGTCTAAAGCAATTAGCATGAGCAGCAGGCCACAAGTAACAAGGGTAGAGGGACACCTCACAAGTTCTCTCAAGAACTTTGTTATGTTGAAGCCAAGCCTTTAAAGGATCTAAAATGTAAGTGGGGAGAAAAGCCAGGGGTTAATTTCACCTGTGCTTGAGTCCAGAGCTGCACGTAAATGTAAACCTTGGGTCTCTTCCAAATTGTTTAACTGTTTTATACTTTCATATTCAAATTCTGATTTTGATTTCAAGGAAAAATTCAACTTCAAATTTGCTCAGCTAATTGAGATTTTTCTGTCAGTGAATGTGGCCTTCATTAAGTACTTCTGGATGACTTGGATTTTTTTTCCACATCAACTCCAAGCAGCAGCTTTTCCTGAGCACCGCACTCTCCCCAAAACTCCCGCCCTGCCAGGCTCCAGGGATGCGTACTCAGGCCCCTCGCTTTGTCTTTGCTTAGAGCGTCTCCCACAGCTTCAGGCCCCAAAACATGGCTCTGTCATGCCTGTTGCTCTGGGTTGGTAGTCACATGGACTTTGTTAGTTTTTTTGGAGAGAAAACGTTCTTGTTTTCTCTAAGTTTCCCAAAGCATCCTGATCTCAGTATGTCTGGCAAGTGCAGTCAGGTATTATCAAATGTTTGCTAGTTTGCTGAAGGCTCTTTCAAAAAGCCCAAGCTCCAGTACTTATGAAAACATGAATCCCCATAACCTGGGCTCATTTTCCCCAGCACACTTCACCGCATCCCCGAATGAGTTCCCCATTCACCTGCTCCCAGCCATGCCCTTGATAGGCTCCCTTCTATAGAAGCTGATGAGTCTGGAAGACCAGGTCACCTTAGACAAACATGAAGCATGCTGCTGAGGCAGAGAGAGGCCTGACGCAGCTCACACGTCAGCAGGATTTTAGTACATACTAAGGTGAAAATTTATTTATAGACTAAATTGAGCCTCTTAGCGCACACGACATTACCAGACTGACTGTGCTTGTTAGTAATAACACTGATGACACTTGGCTTATAATTACAAATCCATGTCCACTGAAATAACAAGATTTCTGAAAAACAAAATCCTTGAGATGAGACATGACATACACACACTTAGACATTTACTTAAATAAATGCTCATGATTTTATACTTAGAAATTGCAAATTAGGTCCAATTCATCCATTCTGTATGCATGTATTTTTATAACTAATTATTAAGGTTAATCATGTTATCAGGTTAGAATAACTTAAACAACACAAGTGTCTATCATGACATGCCTGTTATTTAAATTTTAAAAATATAGTATTTTGTGATCATTTCTATTACAGGATTAGATATTATACACTTTCATCAAAGATGACACAGCAATGCTTTGGCACTTAAGGAAACCAATACTCCAATGAAGAAACAGTTCAAATCTGACACAAATCTTCAAACTGAGGTGACAACGTGTTTACTTCTTACATCAAATCCTAGGTATTACATGAAGACCAAGGGTTTGTTTCCCATGTCAGCCAACAACATGGGCTTGTTGCCCCCCAGCCATGGGCACAGACCTCTCATACATATGTGGGATTTAACAGAGGAGAGGTATCAGTGCATAAACACAAATCCAGATTCTCTCCCCTAGGACATTGATTCAAAATGTATGTATGCCCCATCTGTAGGGGGCCAGAAACGTCATTTTTCTCACAACAGGCAGAGTACTTTTGAAGGGGAAGGAAACCAAAGGAAGCTTCTAGAGAAAATTACAAGTACTGAGATTTAACAAGGTGGGAACGAGTCAGTTATACTCCTTAAACTGAAACAATCCCTGGAAATACAAATGTCATCATTTGCATCAAATAATCGACAACTGAATTTTCTGACAGATGCTTCCATCCTCTTGGGTTAGGGAGGTGAAAGAGGAAGCTGCAAGCAGCTATCCATTTTACTTTGCTTATACAGGGAAAATAGCTGTGAATTAACTTCCAATTGAGTTGTTCCTAAGTGGAGAGAGGGTGAACATTACCCTCAGAGCAATGCACAATGCAGGAGACAGATTTACAACATTAAATACACAATCAAATGTTGGCATTTTCTTATTCAGATTATCTCTCTTCTAACAAAAGGTCTTGAAATTCGTAAGGAAAAATAGATTACTGGGATAATTCTAAAGCAGAGAGCTATTGCCTTCATCCACTTGTAACTGTTGGTAGGAAGTGAAGGAATGGACACAACTGCCTACACAACTTCTAGAAAGCAAGACACTAGCTTGGAATCCACTCTACCTTGTCTCTGGAGTTTCATTTCAGAAGACAGCTCCATACAGCAACACCCTCATCTTGACTAAAGACAAAGAGCTCTGGAAGGCAGACCACATGGCTGTTCACAACTTTTTAAATATCAGGTCCTAGCCTGTATTTTGGAGATCACAGTCCATTCAACTTGTTTTACCTTCAAAAGGCAAAGAAGCAGAGCAAAAAAACAGGCCCATGGCCAAAAGAACTTGGCCATTTAGAAGCATTTGCTCCTGTATAGAATCCTCACTTAAAATTTCCCATTGATTAAAAAAGATTAATGTCAAATGTGTGTCATCTCTGAGGTGTCCAATGTTTCAAGCAAATCTGGTCCTTGAGAGGACATCTTATGCCAGAGTCTCACTCAGGTTACCCCTTGGCTGATTTACTACTGAGAACCAGCTATAAATACAGTGAAAATGTCCTTGGGTCCAATGTGGGGAGAAGACCTTTAACAATCTTTTAATTTATATACAGTCCTCATTAATGTATTAGTGTTCAGGAACATATGACTTGTGTTAAAGTCTTGTCTGAATGGATTATTTAAATTCTAAAAATACTTCCTAGGAAAAAAAGTTAGTCATCAAAAAATGAGCAATGCCGATGTTCATGATTTCTTGTTCATAGCCTAAATCCGACCCTGTTGGCAAATTCCTCTTCAGAATTTCTCAAATGATGAGGCAGAACTACAAAGAACTCTGTACCCTGACTTAGTAGTAACAGATTTCAAATATATGAAATACCTTGCTTGTACACATATATACACAAACACTTCACGAACATTCAGGAGTTAAAGAAATATTAAATTGGTCAAATTAACTAATCTGGACGATAATGAGATTTAGTCATCATTACTTCTCCTGCTACAAGGATACTGTCAAATGAGATTACCAAGAAATTATCAAATGCAATTTGTGTAACCACTATGAATCCTTAAATGTGCAAAGGCATTTAAATAGATACTTGACATCAACAGCCATCTTTGTGATCAAGGACTCTAACTTTAATATTTAAAATATTCTTAGTAATGGGTACTTTAATTTATTGAACATTTAATTAATAAGACTACTAAATACATCAAAATGAGCAGAGACTGAAAAATGAAAGCTAGCACTGACATTTGAAGAGTCAGCAGGAGACAAAGAAGGACTAAGCTTAGAGAGAGAGTTCAATTTAGGCAGGAATATCTACGTGGTTATTTAGATACGGAGCACCCCAGAGCAAGGACTGCTTAGAAGGCGCTCAGTAAGCGGTACCTCGATGGATTTCAGGGAATATAAACACAAATCAAAACAAGTGATCTTGCCAACAGCCTGTTATCACAACTAAGGAAACCAGAGAGGTAACAGGGCACTGTGCTGTTCTCACGGGAAGGATTTTGAAGCCACGTTTCCTTTTAAGTAACTGACCTCCAGTGACTTTTGAATTGTACCTCAGAATAGTATGTTCAAATACTCTACAATTCATTTGTGCCAGCAAATCATTTAGTACTAGCTTTTAATTTCTTAGCGAAATAACAAATGCTCCATTGCAGGATCCAAGGAGTTGATTTTATGTAAATATCCCATTTTAATTAATTCATGGCACAGGGTAGTATTTGCCTAATGGAGAGTAAGGCTCATTTTTAGGAGTGACTCACACACAGTATGGCATTAAATGAGCTAATACTAAATGATGACAGCACAGACTCATCACAGCCTCGCTACACACATGGATGAATGCGTGGGAGGAGAACGTTATTCCTAATGCTTTACACTTTTGTGCCAACTTCCCGGTGAGGGCAGAGCCGGGTCCCCCCGGGGCTCCATGTGGATACCCAGCTGCAAGGTCAGGCTCCGGACGCGCCTGCTGGCCCCTTCCTGAAATGCACACCAGCTTGTCCTACTCCCCACACCTGGTTTTTAAAATATTGTTGATGGGGATTCGGGCAGCAAGGACGAGGAGGGCTTCCTTAAAATCCCTCAAGTAAAGAAAAGCCCTGTGACAGCGATTTCAGTCTGAACAACACTTCTTAAACTTTGGTTTCCTGAGGAAGATCCCTTGAGGTCGGCTGGATCCGCCAGTCCAGCATCTCAAGCTCGGATCAGCGCCAGTCCGGAACCGAGGTTAAGGCAGCTTCCCTGAACCGCCAAATCAGGGCCGCTGCGCAGCGCAGAGGCCGGACACCTACGCCTGAACCACAGCGCAGGTTCCTCCGGACAAGGGCCGCCCGCCCCCGCGGCTGGCCTTCCCTGGGCCTGGAGCCTTCTCGGCCGGTATTCGGCCGACCGCAGGCGCGCAGCCCTCACACGCAAGTCCCCGCAGGCTTGGCTGCCCCCAACGGTCGGGGCGAGGAAGCGGCCTGGCACCCCGTTCCGTCTCGGCGCTGGGATTGGCGGTGGGTTTTTTCTAATGCCTCATTTTCCAAAACACGCCAGCGACGCGTCCTTAAATACCCATGAACACCACAAATTCCAAGTTGTCAGTACAAGTTTGTAAAGGCGCGCGGTACTCACAAGGGTCCCCCGCCAGCACTGCGCTCCGGCGCTCGGCAGACAAAAGGAAGAGCACGCGGAGAACGGCTCCCGCGACCGCGTCCATGGTGCACCGGCGGCCTCGGCGCCGGGGCTCTGCGCTCTGCAGCGGGCCAGCCTGCGCGCCTCGCGCCTCCCGGGGCCCCACCCTCGGCGCCCCGCCCACCAGCAGCCACGCCCGCCCCGCCTCCGCGCTGCAGCTCCGTGGGGCTCCGGCGCCTTCAGAGGTGGCGTGCGGAGGCGGGGCTCCGCACATGCAGCTGCCGCTTCTCGCGGGTGCTGCGGGCCCAGTGGGCGAACTTCACAGGGAGAAGATGCCAGACCCTTGGCGCTGCCGTGAGCCTTACAAGGAAAACCTTTTTTTTTCAGTTGGAAAAGAGGACGGGAATAACTAATCAGGTTTAAAGAAAACATTTACTAACGGTTGTAAAGAAGACTGTTGGTTTTCTCAACTCTTCTAATGATTCATATTTTAGAAAACGCCCTACCAAAAAAAAAAACCCTAAGGAAGCTATGGTGATCATAATGAATACTTGCATTAGACCATCGCTGTCGTGCACCCTCACCCTTCACACTGTTGTATGCCAAGTTGTAGCTTAATAAAGACTGAAAACAGAAAAACGACGTCTTCATTTTAAAAGGCACCCCACTTCGGCTTTAGTGTCAGCATTTTATTGTGTATATTCCCATTTGGAGATTTAGAGAATTATGATCAGACTTCCGAGAAGATGGTGGCGTGAGCCTGGCGGCAGAAATCTCCTCCCAACAATTTATTTATCTATGAAAACAGCAAATACATCTATTCCTAAAAGAGAGACCAGAATACACAGGAAAGCGCACAGCGTGCAGCTACACCCGAGAGGACTCGGCACCCCAAGAGGCAGGTAAGATACAGAGCAGTGACCTGGCGGGGCCCGAGCCCCCCCACCCCAGCGCACCGGCGGGAGGAGAGGATTCAGAGCTGGGAGGGAGTGGAAGTGCGCCCCGCGAAGTAGGCAGCCCCGGTGATCTGCGCGGGGAGCACTGACCCACATCGCACAGTGCAGCGGAGACTGGAGAGATAGAGGGGCAGGATCTGAGCGGGGAAGGCGCCAGGGTGATTGCAGCCAGCTCCCAGGAAGGAAAAAAAAAAGCACGTGCTTTCTTCAGCGGTCTTAAAGACACAGGAGCCGAGCGGAGGAGCCGGATCGCCCCAGCACACTCAGCCCAGCAGGCTGGGAGTCCTGGGGGGTTTCAGACGCCTTAGCTGGCGACGGTGGAAGCGTAGCCATACTTACACTTCTCACCGAGATCAACAGCCTCCTATTCGTTCCCACCCCTGCCAGAGCAATAAAAGGCCCTGTGGGGCGGCCCAGCCATGGCTGCGGAATAGTGGGGCAACAGCGCCACCTACAGCATTCCCACAGAATCTACTCCCGTGGGCGTTTATTTTGTTTTGTTTTGTTTTTTGTTTTTTCTTTTCTTTTCTTTCTTTCTTTTCTCTTCTTTTTTCTTTTCTCTTTTTTTTCTCTTTTTAAAGTCTTGAAGAGCCCAGCTGACATACGTGGTAACTACCAGTGACCAATTCTAAAGCCATGAAAAGACAGAGGAATATGGTTCAGACCAAAATCAACCAGACAACCCCAGAGAGGGAGCCTGAAGGGATGGAAATGCACAGTCTTCCTGAAAAAGAATTCAGAACAAAAGTCATAACCATGCTGATGGACCTACAGAAAAATGTGCAAGAGCAGAGGGAGGAAGTGAGGGAAGTGAGGAAAGACAATGCAGAAATCAGACAAGTGATCGACGGGCTTAACAGCAGACTGGATGAGATGCAAGAGACTGTTAATGGAATAGAAATCAGAGAACAGGAATACAGAGAAGCTGAGACAGAGAGAGATAAAAGGATTTCCAGGAATGAAAGAATATTAAGAGAACTGTGTGACCAATCCAAACGGAACAATACTCGCATTATAGGAGTACCAGAGGAAGAAGAGTGAGAAAAAGGGATAGAAAGTGTCTTTGAAGAAATAATTGCTGAAAACTTTCCCTCGCTGGAGAAGGAAATAGTCTCACAGTCCACTGAAGCCCACAGATCTCCCAACACAAGGGACCCAAGGAAGACAACACCAAGACACATAATAATTAAGATGGCAAAGATCAAAGATAAAGACAGGGTATTAAAGGCAGCTAGAGAGAGAAAAAAGATCACCTACAAAGGAAAACCCATCAGACTATCATCAGACTTCTCAACAGAAACCTTACAGGCCAGAAGAGAATGGCATGATATATTTAACGTTATGAAACAGAAGGGCCTCGAACCAAGAATATTGTATCCAGCACAATTATCTTTTAAATATGATGGAGGAATTAAACAATTTCCAGACAAACGAAAGTTGAGAGAGTTTGCCTCTCATAAACCACCACTACAGGATATCTTAAATGGACAGCTCTAGATGGAAGCACTCCTGAGGCTAAAAAGATGTCACCAGAGAAAGTAAAATCATAGCAAAGAAAGGAGACCATCCAAATACTAACTAAAGGCAAAGAATAAAACACCTAGTATATAAAGAATGGAGGAGGAGGAATAAGAAGGGAGAGAAATAAAGAAAGATCACACAGTCTTTACAATAACTTAACAAGAAAGTTAAGTTAGATTGTTAGACAGTTAAGAAGAAACCCTTGAACCCTGGGTAACCATGAATCTAAAGCCAGCAATGGCAATAAGTATATATCTATCAATAATCACCCAGAATGTAAATGGACTGAATGCACCAATCAAAAGACACAGAGTAAGAGAATGGATAAAAAAAGCAAGACCCATCTATATGCTGCCTACAAGAAACTCACCTCAAATCCAGAGATATACACAGAATAAAAGTGAAGGGATGGAAAAAGATATTTCATGCAAACAACAAGGAGAAAAAAACAGGTGTTGCAATACTTGTATCAGACAAAATAGACTTCAAAATGAAGAAAGTAGCAAGAGATAAAGAAGGACATTACATAATGATAAAGGGGTCAGTACAACAAGAAGATATAACCATTATAAAAATATATGTACCCAACACAGTAGCGCCAGCATATGTGAAACAAATACTAACAGAATTAAAGGAGGAAATAGAGAGCAATGCATTCTTTTTAGGAGACTTCAACACACCACTCACTCCAGAGGACAGATCAACAAGACAGAAAATAAGTAAAGACACAGAGGCACTGAACAACACACTAGAACAGATGGACCTAACAGACATGTACAGAACTCTACACCCAAAAGCAACAGGATACACATTCTTCTCAACTGCACATGGAACATTTTTTAGAATAGACCACATACTAGGCCACAAAAAGAACATCAGTAATTTCAAAAATATTGAAATCCTAGAAACCAACTTCTCAGATCACCAAGGTATGAAACTAGAAATAAATTTTAGAAAGAAATCAAAAAGGCACACAAATACATGGAGACTTAACAACACTCTCCTAATTAATCAATGGGTTAATGACGAAATCAAAACAGAAATCAAGGAATATATGGAGACAAATGAAAACAACAACACAAAGACACAACTTCTGTGGGACGCAGCAAAGGCAGTTCTAAGAGGAAAGTATATTGCAATCCAGGCCTATCTAAGGAAAGAAGAACATTCCCAAATGAATAGTCTAAAGACACAATTACTGAAATTGGAAAAAGAAGAACAAATGAGACCCAAAGTCACCAGAAGGAGGGACATAATAAAGATTAGAGAAGAAATAAATAAAATTGAGAAGAATAAAACAATAGAAAAAATCAATAAAACCAAGAGCTGGTTCTTTGAAAAAATAAACAAAATAGATAAACCCCTAGCCAGACTCATTAAGAGAAAAAGAGAATTTACACACATAAACATAATAAGAAATGAGAAAGAAAAAATCACGGCGGAACCCACAGAAATACAAAGAATCATAAGAGAATATTATGAGAATTTATATGCTAACAAGCTGGAAAACATAGAAGAAATGGACAACTTCTTAGAAAAATACAACCTTCCAAGCCTGACAAAGCAAGAAACAGAAAAACTAAACAGACCAATCACCAGCAACGAAATTAAATCAGTAATCAAAAAACTAACCAAGAACAAAACCCCGGGCCTGAGGGATTCACCTCTGAATTCTATCAGACATATAGAGAAGAAATAACACCAATTCTCCTTAAAGTTTTCCAAAATATAGAAGAGGAGGGTATACTTCCAAACTCATTCTTTGAAGCCAGCATCACTCTAATACCAAAACCGGGCAAAGACCTCACCAAAAAAGAAAACTACAGACCAATATCCCTGATGAACATAGATGCAAAAATACTCAACAAAATATTAGCAAACCGAATTCAAAAATACATCAAGAGGATCATACACCATGATCAAGTGGGATTCATCCCAGGGATACAAGGATGGTACAACATTCGAAAATCCATCAATATCATGCACCACATCAACAAAAAGAAGAACAAAAACCACATGATCATCTCCAGAGATGCTGAAAAAGCATTTGACAAAATTCAGCATCCATTCATGATTAAAATTCTCAACAAAATGGGTATAGAAGGCAAGTACCTCAACATCATAAAGGCTATATATGAAAAACCCACAGCTAACATCATCCTTAACGGCGAGACGCTGAAAGCTTTTCATCTAAGATCGGGAACAAGACAGGGATGTGCACTCTCTCCACTGTTATTCAACATACTACTGGAGGTCCTAGCCACGGAAATGAGACAAAACAAAGACATACAAGGCATCCAGATTGGTAAAGAAGAAGTCAAATTGTCACTATTTGCAGATGACATGATACTGTACATAAAAAACCCTAAAGACTCCATTCCAAAACTACTAGAACTAATATCTGAATTCAGCAAAGTGGCAGGATACAAAATTAACACACAGAAATCTGTTGCTTTCCTATACACTAATGATGAACTAACAGAAAGAGAAATCAGAAAAACAATTCCATTCACAATTGCATCAAAAAGAATAAAATACCTAGGAATAAGCCTAACGAAGGAAGTGAAAGATTTGTACTCTGAAAACTACAAGACACTCCTAAGAGAAATTAAAGAGAACACTAACAAATGGAAATGCATTCCATGCTCTAAGCTAGGAAGAATAAATATGGTCAAAATGGCTATACTACCTAAAGCAATCTCCAGATTCAACGTAATTCCTATCAAAATACCAAAAGCATTCTTCAATGAACTGGAACAAATAGTTCTAAAATTCATATGGAACCACAAAAGACCCTGAATAGCCAAAGAAATCCTGAGAAGGAGGAATTTAAAACAGGTGGAATTACGCTCCCTGACTTCAAGCTCTACTACAAAGCCACAGTAATCAAGATAATTTGGTATTGGCACAAAAACAGACCCACAGACCAGTGGAATAGATTAGAAAATCCAAACATTAACCCAAACATATACAGTCAATTAATATTTGATAAAGGAGCGTTGGATATACATTGGAGAGATGATGTCCTCTTCAGCAGCTGGTGTTGGAAAAACTGTACAGCTACATGTAAGAGAATGAAACTGGATCACTGTCTAACCCCATACACAAAGGTAAACTCAAGGTGAATCAAAGACCTGAATGTAAAACATGAAACCATAAAACTCTTAGAAAAAAACATAGGCAAGGATCTCTTGGACATAAACATGAGCGACTTCTTCATGAACATATCTCCCCAGCAAAGGGAAACAAAAGCAAAAATGAACGAGAGGGACTATATCAAGCTGAAAAGCTTCTGTACAGCAAAGGACACCATCAGTAGAATAAAAAGACATCCTACAATATGGGAGAATATATTCATAAATGACGTATCCGATAAGGGGTTGACATCCAAAATATATAAAGAACTCAGGCACCTCAACAAACAAAAGCAAATAATCCAATTAAGAAATGGGCACAGGACATGAATAGACACTTCTACAAAGAAGAAATTCAGATGGCCAACAGGCACATGAAAACATGCTCCACATCGCTAATCATCAGAGAAATGCAGATTAAAACCAGAATGAGATATCACCTCACACCAGTGAGGATGGCCAACATCCAAAACACAAACAACAACAAATGTTGGCGAGGATGTGGAGAAAAGGGAACCCTCCTACACTGCTGGTTGGACTGCAAATTAGTTCAACCATTGTGGAAAGCAGTATGGAGGTTCCTCAAAAAACTCAAAATAGAAATACCATTTGACCCAGGAATTCCACTCCTAGGAATTTACCCTAAGAATGCAGCAGCCCAGTTTGAAAAAGACAGATGCACCCCTATGTTTATTGCAGCACTATTTACAATCGCCAAGAAATGGAAGCAACCTAAGTGTCCACCAGTAGATGAATACATAAAGAAGAGGTGATACATATACACAATGGAATATTATTCAGCCATAAGAAGAAAACAAATCCTACCATTTGCAACAACATGGATGGAGCCAGAGGGTATTATGCTCAGTGAAATAAGCCAAGCCGAAAAAGACAAGTATCAAATGATTTCACTCATATGTGGAGTATAAGAACTAAGAAAAAAACTGAAGCAACAAAACAGCAGCAGGCTCACAGAACCCAAGAATGGACTAATAGTAACCAAAGGCAAAGGGACTGGGGAGGATGGGTGGGAAGGGAGGGATAAAAGGGAAAAGGGGGCATTACGTTTAGCAGATGTAATGTTAGGGAGGGCACGGGGAGGGCTGTACAACTCACAGAAGGCAAGTAGTGACTCTATAGCATCTCACTACGCTGATGGACAGTGACTGTAATGGGGTTGGTGGGGGGGACGTGATGAAGGGGTAGTTTAATCACCATAATATTGCACATGTAATTGTAGATTAATGATACCAAAATAAACTATTAAAAATATACATATAACACATCTCTCATAACATCACCAAGAAACCCTAATTCCTCTTATTCTCCTTGACAAATTATTAATTTTGGACAGATAGCTTGCTAGGCTATCAGCATTACGTCCTTGGAAGTTCCAACTATAAACCATACTTGAATCTAATGACTCTTTCTTTGTATTTTTTTTTCACTGAGTGAGTGTGTGATATTTAATTTTCCTTTATACTAGGTGTCTCAAGAAGGTTTTAATTCTTTTCACACTGCATTGATATTTTAGTTAAATTTATAGTTGTAAAATTATTTATACTCTGTTTTGTAACATCCTGACGAAATGATGAAACGTCAGATCATCCTTTAAAGAAAAATTGATTTTGATTGACACCTGGGTTTTCAACAGCGACATTGGAGATAAGAATACAAGGCAATGACCTGTTTAAAAACAAGGGAACACGTTTTAAGCTTTTACATTCAGCCAAGGTCTTTGAAATGTGAGGATCCAGAAAAACATGTTATCAGAAAATAAGACCTCAAAAATATTATCTCACAGAGATCTGTCTGAAAATTTTTCTTAGAGGAAATATTCCAGTAGGAAAAAAAAAAACCTAGGAATATGCTATTAGGTTTGTGGAAATAAGGATTGATGTTAGTGATGTTTATTGTATAATAAAAAAACACGCAAATGTAGCATATCCAAAATAACCCAGAAGTACAGCTCCAGGAAATATCCCCTTGAAATAAGGGCCATGATGATGGAAAAAGCAAAATCAGAGGAGGTGAGAGGAGGTAAGAATACTTGCTGGGTTTGCTGAGAAGATGCTAAAATTGACACATGTAAGAAACTGAGGAGGAAATTCACATAATAATGATATAAAACCATTACAATACTAAAAGTTTCCAAATTCAAACAAACAGAAAAATACTTCATCTATAAAATGGAAGATGCAAAAGGTGCAGAAAAAAAGAATAAAGTATGGAAAATAAAGCATCAAATAAGGTGATAGAAATAAATCATAATAGAAAAAGTTTAAAAAATCAAGGGAAAGAGGAGACTTCCGGGAAGATGGCGGTGTGAGCAGGGCGGCAGAAATCTCCTCCCAACACTAAATTTATCTACGAAAACACAGAAAATACATCTATTCCTAAAAGAGAGACGAGAATACACAGGAAAGCGCACAGCGTGCAGCGACACCCGAGAGGACTCGGCACCCCAAGAGGCGGGTAAGATCCGGAGCCGCGACCCGGCGGGACCCGAGCCCTCCCCCACCCCAGCGCACCGGCGGGAGGAGAGGATTCAGAGCCGGGAGGGAGTGGAAGTGCACCCCGCGAAGTAGCCAGCCCCCGTGATCTGCGCGGGGAGCACTGACCCACATTGCGCAGTGCAGCAGAGATTGGAGAGACAGAGGGGCAGGATCTGAGCGGGGAACGCGCCAGGGTGCTTGCAGCCGGCTCCGGGAAGGAAAAAAAAAAGTGCGCGCTTTCCTCAGCGGTCTTAAAGAGACAGGAGCCCAGCGGAGGAGCCGGATCACCCCAGCACACTCAGCCCAGCAGGCTGGGAGTCCTGGGGAGTTTCAGACGCCTTAGCTGGCGACTGAGGAAGCGTAGCCATACTTAACACTTCTCACTGAGATCAACAGCCTCCTACTCGTTCCCACCCCTGCCAGAGCTATAAAGGGCCCTGCGGAGCGGCACAGTCACAGCTGTGGAATAGTGGGCAATAGCGCCACCTAGAGCATTCCCACAGAATCTACGTCCGGTGGGCATTTTTTTTGTTTTTTTTTTGTTTTTTTGTTTTGTTTTTGTTTTTTCTTTTCTTTCTTTTTTCTTTTTTTCTTTCTTTCTTTTTTTGTTTTTTTCTCTTTTTTTTCTCTTTTTTTTTTCTTCTCTTTTTAAAGTCTTAAAGAGCCCAGCTGACATACGTGGCAACTATCAGTGACCAAACTATACAGCCATGAAAAGACAGAGGAATATGGTTCAGACCAAAATCAACCAGACAACCCCAGAGAGGGAGTCTGAAGGGATGGAAATGCACAGCCTGCCTGAAAAAGAATTTAGAATAAAAGTCATAACCATGCTGATGGACCTACAGAGAAATGTGCAAGAGCTGAGGGAGGAAGTGAGGGAACTGAGGAAAGACAATACAGAAATCAGACAAGCGATCGACGGGCTTAACAGCAGAATGGATGAGATGCGAGAGACTGTTAATGGAATAGAAAACAGAGAACAGGAGTACAGAGCAGCTGAGGCAGAGAGAGATAAAAGGATTTCTAGAATGAAAGAATATTAAGAGAACTGTGTGACCAATCCAAACGGAACAATATTCGCATTATAGGAGTACCAGAGGAAGAAGAGAGAGAAAAAGGGATAGAAAGTGTCTTTGAAGAAATAATTGCTGAAAACTTTCCCTCGCTGGGGAAGGAAGTAGTCTCGCAGTCCACCGAAGCTCATAGATCTCCCAACACAAGGGACCCAAGGAAGACAACATCAAGACACATAATAATTAAGATGGCAAAGATCAAAGATAAAGACAGGGTATTAAAGGCAGCTAGAGAGAGAAAAAAGATCACCTACAAAGGAAAACCCATCAGACTATCATCAGACTTCTCAACAGAAACCTTACAGGCCAGAAGAGAATGGCATGATATATTTAACGTTATGAAACAGAAGGGCCTCGAACCAAGAATATTGTATCCAGCACGATTATCATTTAAATATGATGGAGGGATTAAACAATTTCCAGATAAACGAAAGTTAAGAGAATTTGCGTCTCATAAACCACCACTACAGGATATCTTAAATGGACTGCTCTAGATGGAAGCACACCTAAAGCTAAAAAGATGTCACCGGAGGAAAAAAAAAAAATCATAGCAAAGAAAGCAGACCATCCAACTAAAGGCAAAGAATAAAACACCAACTAAAGGCAAAGAATAAAACACCTATTATAGAAAGAATGGAGGAGGAGGAATAAGAAGGGAAAGAAAGAAACATCAGACTGTGTTTACAATAACTTAACAAGAAAGTTAAGTTAGATTGTTAGATAGTAAAGAAGCAACCCTTGAACCCTTGGTAACCACGAATCTAAAGCCAGCAATGGCAATAAGTACATACCTATCAATAATCACCCTAAATGTAAATGGACTGAATGCACCAATCAAAAGACACAGAGTAACAGAATGGATAAAAAGCAAGACCCATCTATATGCTGCCTACAAGAAACTCACCTCAAATCCAAAGATATACACAGACTAAAAGTGAAGGGATGGAAAAAGATATTTCATGCAAACAACAAAGAGAAAAAGCAGGTGTTGCAGTACTTGTATCAGACAAAATAGACTTCAAAACGAAGAAAGTAGCAAAGATAAAGAAGGACATTACATAATGATAAAGGGGTCAGTCCAACAAGAAGATATAACCATTATAAATATATATGCACCCAACACAGGAGCGCCAGCATATGTGAGACAAATACTAACAGAATTAAAGGAGGAAATAGACAGCAATGCATTCATCTTAGGAGACTTCAACACACCACTCACTCCAGAGGACAGATCAACCAGACAGAAAATAAGTAAAGACACAGAGGCACTGAACAACACACTAGAACAGATGGACCTAACAGACATCTACAGAACTCTACACCCAAAGCAACAGGATACACATTCTTCTCAAGTGCACATGGAACATTTTCCAGAATAGACCACATACTAGGCCACAAAAAGAACCTCAGTAATTTCAAAAATATTGAAATCCTACCAAGCAACTTCTCAGATCACCAAGGTATAAAACTAGAAATAAATTTTAGAAAGAAATCAAAAAAGCTCACAAATACATGGAGACTTAACAACACTCTCCTAATTAATCAATGGGTTAACGACCAAATCAAAACAGAAATCAAAGAATATATGGAGACTAATGACAACAACAACACAAAGCCACAACTTCTGTGGGACGCAGCAAAGGCAGTTCTAAGAGGAAAGTATATTGCAATCCAGGCCTATTTAAAGAAGGAAGAACATTCCCAAATGAATAGTCTAAAGACACAATTACTGAAATTGGAAAAAGAAGAACAAATGAGGCCCAAAGTCACCAGAAGGAGGGACATAATAAAGATTAGAGAAGAAATAAATAAAATTGAGAAGAATAAAACAATAGAAAAATCAATAAAACCAAGAGCTGGTTCTTTGAAAAAATAAACAAAATAGATAAACCCCTAGCCAGACTCATTAAGAGAAAAAGAGAATCTACACACATAAACACAATCAGAAATGAGAAAGGAAAAATCACGACAGACCCCACAGAAATACAAAGAATCATAAGAGAATATTATGAGAATCTATATGCTAACAAGCTGGAAAACATAGAAGAAATGGACAACTTCTTAGAAAAATACAACCTTCCAAGACTGACCAAGCAAGAAACAGAAAAACTAAACAGACCAATCACCAGCGACGAAATCGAATTGGTAATCAAAAAACTACCCAAGAACAAAACCCCTGGGCCTGATGGATTCACCTCTGAATTCTACCAGACATATAGAGAAGAAATAACACCGATTCTCCTTAAAGTTTTCCAAAAAATAGAAGAGGAGGGAATACTTCCAAACTCATTCTATGAAGCCAGCATCACTCTAATACCAAAACCGGGCAAAGACCTCACCAAAAAAGAAAATTACAGACCAATATCCCTGATGAATGTAGATGCAAAAATACTCAACAAAATATTAGCAAACCGAATTCAAAAATACATCAAGAGGATCATACACCATGATCAAGTGGGATTCATCCCAGGGATGCAAGGATGGTACAACATTCGAAAATCCATCAACATCATCCACCACATCAACAAAAAGAAGAACAAAAACCACATGATCATCTCCATAGATGCTGAAAAAGCATTTGACAAAATTCAGCATCCATTCCTGATTAAAACTCTCAACAAAATGGGTATAGAGGGCAAGTACCTCAACATCATAAAGGCTATATATGACAAACCCACAGCTAACATCATACTTAACGGCGAGACGCTGAAAGCTTTTCATCTAAGATCGGAACAAGACAAGGATGCCCACTCTCTCCACTGTTATTCAACATAGTACTGGAGGTCCTAGCCACAGCAATCAGACAAAACAAAGACATACAAGGCATCCAGATTGGTAAAGAAGAAGTCAAATTGTCACTATTTGCAGATGACATGATACTGTACATAAAAAACCCTAAAGATTCCATTCCAAAACTACTAGAACTAATATCTGAATTCAGCAAAGTTGCAGGATACAAAATTAACACACAGAAATCTGTTGCTTTCCTATACACTAATGATGAACTAACAGAAAGAGAAATCAGAAAAACAATTCCATTCACAATTGCATCAAAAAGAATAAAATACCTAGGAATAAACCTAACGAAGGAAGTGAAAGACCTGTACTCTGAAAACTACAAGACACTCCTAAGAGAAATTAAAGAGGACACTAACAAATGGAAATGCATCCCATGCTCTTGGCTAGGAAGAATAAATATTGTCAAAATGGCTATACTACCTAAAGCAATCTACAGATTCAATGCAATCCCTATCAAACTACCAACAGCTTTCTTCAATGAACTGGAACAAATAATTCTAAAATTCATATGGAACCACAAAAGACCCCGAATAGCCAAAGCAATCCTGAGAAGGAGGAATAAAACAGGGGGAATTACACTCCCTGACTTCAAGCTCTACTACAAAGCCACAGTAATCAAGACAATTTGGTATTGGCACAAAAACAGACCCACAGACCAGTGGAACAGAATAGAAAATCCAAACATTAACCCAAACATATACAGTCAATTAATATTTGATAAAAGTGCCTTGGATATACAATGGGGAGATGACAGCCTGTTCAGCAGCTTGTGCTGGAAAAACTGGACAGCTACATGTAAGAGAATGAAACTGGACTACTGTCTAGCCCCATACACAAAGGTAAACTCAAGGTGGATCAAAGACTTGAATGTAAGACATGAAACCATAAAACTCTTAGAAAAAAACATAGGCAAAAATCTCTTGGACATAAACATGAGCAACTTCTTCATGAACATATCTCCCCGGGCAAGGGAAACAAAAGCAAAAATGAACAAGTGGGACTATATCAAGCTGAAAAGCTTCTGTACAGCAAAGGACACCATCAGTAGAACAAAAAGACATCCTACAGTATGGGAGAATATATTCATAAAAACGTATCTGATAAAGGGTTGACATCCAAAATATATAAAGAACTCATGCACCTTAACAAACAGAAAGCAAATAATCCAATTAAGAAATGGGCAGAGGACATGAATAGACACTTCTCCAAAGAAGAAATTCAGATGGCCAACAGGCACATGAAAAGATGCTCCACATCGCTAATCATCAGAGAAATGCAGATTAAAACCACAATGAGATATCACCTCACACCAGTGAGGATGGCCAACATCCAAAACACAAACAACAACAAATGTTGGCGAGGATGTGGAGAAAAGGGAACCCTCCTACACTGCTGGTGGGACTGCAAATTAGTTCAACCATTGTGGAAAGCAGTATGGAGGTTCCTCAAAAAACTCAAAATAGAAATACCATTTGACCCAGGAATTCCACTCCTAGGAATTTACCCTAAGAATGCAGCAGCCCAATTTGAAAAAGGACAGATGCACCCCTATGTTTATTGCAGCACTATTTACAATAGCCAAGAAATGGAAGCAACCTAAGTGTCCATCAGTAGATGAATGGATAAAGAAGATGTGGTACATATACACAATGGAATATTATTCAGCCATAAGAAGAAAACAAATCCTACCATTTGCAACAACATGGATGGAGCTAGAGGGTATTATGCTCAGTGAAATAAGCCAAGCCGAAAAAGACAAGTATCAAATGATTTCACTCATATGTGGAGTATAAGAACAAAGAAAAAATACTGAAGGAACAAAACAGCAGCAGACTCACAGAACCCAAGAACGGACTAATAGTTACCAAAGGGAAAGGGACTGGGGAAGATGGGTGGGAAGGGAGGGATAAGAGGGAAAAAGGGGCATTACGATTAGCAGATGTAATGTTGGGGGGGCACGGGGAGGGCTGTACAACTCAGAGAAGACAAGTAGTGATTCTATAGCATCTCACTACGCTGATGGACAGTGACTGTAATGGGGTTGGTGGGGAGGACCTGATGAAGGGGTAGTTTAATAATCGTAATATTGCACATGTAATTGTAAATTAATGATAATAAAATAAATTATATTAAAAAAAAAAAAGCTTGAACAGAGTTAATATATGACCCAGCAATTTGACTCTCAGGTATATACCCAAGAGAATTGAAAACTGCATTTACTGAAAAATGTATTGCACCAGTTCTGTGGGCTCCAAAGAGTTGAGGATTAAAGACATAAACTTATTAGAAAATGTATAGAAAATAATATAAAAGGTGCAAAAAATTAAGCTAAAACGTGATGAGCTTGATTATATCAAAATTAAGGTTCTTTGTTTAGTGAAGAACATTATGGACAAAATTAATAGATTGACAGAATGGAAAAGTTATCTGCAATGCCTAAAACAATGGAGCATTAATATCTGAGAATACAAGACACTTTCATATGTCAAGAAAAAAGTTCATATTTCATATGAAATAAAGTCAACAAATGATACAAAGAAGCAATCAGAGCAGAGAAAAACCACATGACTATAAGGCATAAGATACAATGATTAAACTCAATAGTAGTCAAAGAAATACAAATTAAAACTACAAGGAGATATTACCTAATAAATTGAGAAAATTAGAAAGTTGGAAAATGACAAATGTTGACAGAGATGTGGGGAAATCTGAATCCTCATGCTCTGTTGGAGGAAATGTGGACTGATGCTGCTGGCATTCTGGGAGTTACCAAGCACTTATATGCACCCTATGACATTCCACATATACTTTCAAAGAAATTTTCACATGGGTCCATAAGGAGAAGTACGTAAGGTAATTATTGCAATACTGTTTCTGGAATTAGAAAGCTATAGGCAATGCTGCTATATGTTACTTGGGAGAGTGCAAAAGCAAAACACAATCTAAAATCCACATGCACCTGTGTGCATAGATACCATGCATGTAAGATGTAAATTCTCAATGGCTTTAAGAATAATTAAATCTTTCTTTGTGCAAGTCTGATCGGCTTGAGCCTATTCCTAATTCTAACCATAGAGAATCTCTTGTTTATTCTTGAGTCACAGCTCACCTACCCCACACATAACTTACTATGCCAGGTTGGGATAACATGATTTCCAAAACCTATGTTCTCCTGAGACACATAGGTCACAAGAACTATGCTTTTGCATTTTTCCACAATATCAATTTCTAGTGCAGGCACAAGCTGATTCCTGTGGTTATCCTGAGAACCCTAAAGCCACACTTGATTCTTCTCTGTTTTCCTTCCAAGAGACTAGACCTCTTTTTAAATCTGAGCCTAAGCAGCAGCTCTGGTTCTACTGACAGACTCTCCGTGATGGCTGCCCACTTAAACTTCAGAGCAATAGCCATCTAGATCCCTGCCTCGTTCTCTTCCACATTGAACTCCTGTAATTCAGCTTAGACCTCTCACCAGCCCTTGACTTTGCTCAGGATAGGAGCCAGCTGAGTTCTGTTAGACCTTGAACTTGGCCTAGTGAGATGAAGCCTTGCTGGCCAGTGGGACCATCCCTAGTACCCCTGCCTTAGGTGGCTCAGGTCCTTTTATTCTATCTTCCTTGTATTCTTACTTGAACAGTAGACCACAATGCCCAAGGCAGTAGGCTGAATAATAGTCCCTGAGTTAAGTCCTCCTCTTATTCCCCGGGACCTGTGAATGTTACCCTAACACAAAAGGGTGGGATGCAGATGTTATTCATTTGAAGATCTTTCTATGTGAGAGATTAACCCAGATTATCCAGTGGGCCCAATGTAAGCACAACAGTCCTTAAAAGAGGTGTGAAGGAGGAGTTAGAGTGAGAGGAGGAGGTGACGTGATGATGGAAGCAGGGATTGGAGTGACGCATTTTGAGGATAGGGAGAGTACAGATATCCTCTGGAAGCTGAAAAACACAAGAGAACACCAGTGCCTCTAGAAGGAGCAACACTGCTGACACCTTGACTTTAGCCCAGTGGCACTGATTTTGGAGTTCTGTAAGAGTCCAGAACTATTAGAGAATAAATCTGCATTAATTTAAGCTACTAAATTTGTGCCAATTTGTTATAGCAGCAACAGGAAACTAATGCAATGAGTAACCATTCTCAAGATGGTACACCAAAGACCTCCTAGTCATAAAACCTAATGGTCTTTTCCTTTCCCCCTTCCTTCTTAGCCTCACTTGGGAGGCTGCCAGATATATCATGAACATGAGTTTTAAGAGAAATAACCCAGATCTGGTTCTAATGAGTGTTTCCCGGAAATAAATCTTTCTTGGCATTTCTCAGAAAATTTATGTTTTCTGAAATCCTGCAAAAAATCAGTTGAGAAATTGGGGAGGACTTCTGGGAAGATGGCGGTGTGAGCAGGGCGGCAGAAATCTCCTCCCAACACTATATTTATCTACGAAAACACAGCAAATACATCTATTCCTAAAAGAGAGACGAGAATACACAGGAAAGTGCACAGCGTGCAGCTACACCCGAGAGGACTTGGCACCCCAAGAGGCGGGTAAGATACGGAGCCGCGACCCGGCGGGACCCGAGCCCTCCCCCACCCCAGCGCACTGGCGGGAGGAGAGGATTCAGAGCCGGAGGGAGTGGAAGTGCACCCCGCGAAGTAGTAACCAGCCCCGGTGATCTGCGCGGGGAGCGCTGACCCACATTGCGCAGTGCAGCGGAGATTGGAGAGACAGAGGGGCAGGATCTGAGCAGGGAACGCGCCAGGGTGCTTGCAGCCGGCTCCTGGAAGGAAAAAAAAAAGTGCGCGCTTTCCTCAGCGGTCTTAAAGAGACAGGAGCCCAGCGGAGGAGCCGGATCGCCCCAGCACACTCAGCCCAGCAGGCTGGGAGTCCTGGGGAGTTTCAGACGCCTTAGCTGGCGACTGAGGAAGTGTAGCCATACTTAACACTTCTCACTGAGATCAACAGCCTCCTATTCGTTCCCACCCCTGCCAGAGCGATAAAGGGCCCTGCGGAGCGGCACAGTCACAGCTGTGGAATAGTGGGGCAATAGCGCTACCTAGAGCATTCCCACAGAATCTACGTCCGGTGGGCATTTTTTTTGTTTTTTTTTGTTTTGTTTTGTTTTTTGTTTTGTTTTTGTATTTTCTTTCTTTCTTTTTTTTTTTTTTTCTCTTTTTTTTCTCTTTTTTTCTTCTCTTTTTAAAGTCTTAAAGAGCCCAGCTGACATACGTGGCAACTATCAGTGACCAAATTATACAGCCATGAAAAGACAGAGGAATATGGTTCAGACCAAAATCAACCAGACAACCCAGAGAGGGAGTCTGAAGGGATGGAAATGCACAGCCTCCCTGAAAAAGAATTTAGAATAAAAGTCATAGCCATGCTGATGGACCTACAGAGAAATGTGCAAGAGCTGAGGGAGGAAGTGAGGGAACTGAGGAAAGACAATACAGAAATCAGACAAGCGATCGACGGGCTTAACAGCAGAATGGATGAGATGCGAGAGACTATTAATGGAATAGAAAACAGAGAACAGGAGTACAGAGCAGCTGAGGCAGAGAGAGATAAAAGGATTTCTAGGAATGAAAGAATATTAAGAGAACTGTGTGACCAATCCAAACGGAACAATATTCGCATTATAGGAGTACCTGAGGACGAAGAGAGAGAAAAAGGGATAGAAAGTGTCTTTGAAGAAATAATTGCTGAAAACTTTCCCTCACTGGGGAAGGAAGTAGTCTCGCAGTCCACTGAAGCTCATAGATCTCCCAACACAAGGGACCCAAGGAAGACAACACCAAGACACATAATAATTAAGATGGCACAGATCAAAGATAAAGACAGAGTATTAAAGGCAGCTAGAGAGAAAAAAAAGATCACCTACAAAGGAAAACCCATCAGACTATCATCAGACTTCTCAACAGAAACCTTACAGGCCAGAAGAGAATGGCATGATATATTTAACGTTATGAAACAGAAGGGCCTCGAACCAAGAATATTGTATCCAACACGATTATCATTTAAATATGATGGAAGGATTAAACAATTTCCAGACAAACAAAAGTTGAGAGAGTTTGCCTCTCATAAACCACCACTACAGGATATCTTAAATGGACTGCTCTAGATGGAAGCACACCTAAGGCTAAAAAGATGTCACCAGAGGAAAAAAATCATAGCAAAGAAAGCAGACCATCCAAATACTAACTAAAGGCAAAGAATAAAACACCTATTATAGAAAGAATGGAGGAGGAATAAGAAGGGAGAGAAATAAAGAAACATCAGACTGTGTTTACAATAACTTAGCAAGAAGGTTAGGTTAGACTGTTAGATAGTACAGAAGCTACCCTTGAACCTTTGGTAACCACGAATCTAAAGCCAGCAATGGCAATAAGTACATATCTATCGATAATCACCCTAAATGTAAATGGACTGAATGCACCAATCCAAAGACACAGAGTAACAGAATGGATAAAAAAGCAAGACCCATCTATATGCTGCCTACAAGAAACTCACCTCAAATCCAAAGATATACACAGACTAAAAGTGAAGGGATGGAAAAAGATATTTCATGCAAACAACAAAGAGAAAAAAGCAGGTGTTGCAGTACTTGTATCAGACAAAATAGACTTCAAAACGAAGAAAGTAGCAAAAGATAAAGAAGGACATTACATAATGATAAAGGGGTCAGTCCAACAAGAAGATATAACCATTATAAATATATATGCACCCAACACAGGAGCGCCAGCATATGTGAGACAAATACTAACAGAATTAAAGGAGGAAATAGACAGCAATGCATTCATCTTAGGAGACTTCAACACACCACTCACTCCAGAGGACAGATCAACCAGACAGAAAATAAGTAAAGACACAGAGGCACTGAACAACACACTAGAACAGATGGACCTAACAGACATCTACAGAACTCTACACCCAAAAGCAACAGGATACACATTCTTCTCAAGTGCACATGGAACATTTTCCAGAATAGACCACATACTAGGCCACAAAAAGAACCTCAGTAATTTCAAAAATATTGAAATCCTACCAACCAACTTCTCAGATCACCAAGGTATAAAACTAGAAATAAATTTTAGAAAGAAATCAAAAAGGCTCACAAATACATGGAGACTTAACAACACTCTCCTAATTAATCAATGGGTTAACGACCAAATCAAAACAGAAATCAAAGAATATATGGAGACTAATGACAACAACAACACAAAGCCACAACTTCTGTGGGACGCAGCAAAGGCAGTTCTAAGAGGAAAGTATATTGCAATCCAGGCCTATTTAAAGAAGGAAGAACATTCCCAAATGAATAGTCTAAAGACACAATTACTGAAATTGGAAAAAGAAGAACAAATGAGGCCCAAAGTCACCAGAAGGAGGGACATAATAAAGATTAGAGAAGAAATAAATAAAATTGAGAAGAATAAAACAATAGAAAAAATCAATAAAACCAAGAGCTGGTTCTTTGAAAAAATAAACAAAATAGATAAACCCCTAGCCAGACTCATTAAGAGAAAAAGAGAATCTACACACATAAACACAATCAGAAATGAGAAAGGAAAAATCACGACGGACCCCACAGAAATACAAAGAATCATAAGAGAATATTATGAGAATCTATATGCTAACAAGCTGGAAAACATAGAAGAAATGGACAACTTCTTAGAAAAATACAACCTTCCAAGACTGACCAAGCAAGAAACAGAAAAACTAAACAGACCAATCACCAGTGACGAAATCGAATTGGTAATCAAAAAACTACCCAAGAACAAAACCCCTGGGCCTGATGGATTCACCTCTGAATTCTACCAGACATATAGAGAAGAAATAACACCGATTCTCCTTAAAGTTTTCCAAAAAATAGAAGAGGAGGGAATACTTCCAAACTCATTCTATGAAGCCAGCATCACTCTAATACCAAAACCGGGCAAAGACCTCACCAAAAAAGAAAATTACAGACCAATATCCCTGATGAACGTAGATGCAAAAATACTCAACAAAATATTAGCAAACCGAATTCAAAAATACATCAAGAGGATCATACACCATGATCAAGTGGGATTCATCCCAGGGATGCAAGGATGGTACAACATTCGAAAATCCATCAACATCATCCACCACATCAACAAAAAGAAGAACAAAAACCACATGATCATCTCCATAGATGCTGAAAAAGCATTTGACAAAATTCAGCATCCATTCCTGATTAAAACTCTCAACAAAATGGGTATAGACGGCAAGTACCTCAACATCATAAAGGCTATATATGACAAACCCACAGCTAACATCATACTTAACGGCGAGACGCTGAAAGCTTTTCATCTAAGATCGGGAACAAGACAGGGATGCCCACTCTCTCCACTGTTATTCAACATAGTACTGGAGGTCCTAGCCACAGCAATCAGACAAAACAAAGACATACAAGGCATCCAGATTGGTAAAGAAGAAGTCAAATTGTCACTATTTGCAGATGACATGATACTGTACATAAAAAACCCTAAAGACTCCATTCCAAAACTACTAGAACTAATATCTGAATTCAGCAAAGTTGCAGGATACAAAATTAACACACAGAAATCTGTTGCTTTCCTATACACTAATGATGAACTAACAGAAAGAGAAATCAGAAAAACAATTCCATTCACAATTGCATCAAAAAGAATAAAATACCTAGGAATAAACCTAACGAAGGAAGTGAAAGACCTGTACTCTGAAAACTACAAGACACTCCTAAGAGAAATTAAAGAGGACACTAACAAATGGAAATGCATCCCATGCTCTTGGCTAGGAAGAATAAATATTGTCAAAATGGCTATACTACCTAAAGCAATCTACAGATTCAATGCAATCCCTATCAAACTACCAACAGCTTTCTTCAATGAACTGGAACAAATAATTCTAAAATTCATATGGAACCACAAAAGACCCCGAATAGCCAAAGCGATCCTGAGAAGGAGGAATAAAACAGGGGGAATTACACTCCCTGACTTCAAGCTCTACTACAAAGCCACAGTAATCAAGACAATTTGGTATTGGCACAAAAACAGACCCACAGACCAGTGGAACAGAATAGAAAATCCAAACATTAACCCAAACATATACAGTCAATTAATATTTGATAAAAGTGCCTTGGATATACAATGGGGAGATGACTGCCTGTTCAGCAGCTGGTGTTGGAAAAACTGGACAGCTACATGTAAGAGAATGAAACTGGACTACTGTCTAGCCCCATACACAAAGGTAAACTCAAGGTGGATCAAAGACTTGAATGTAAGTCATGAAACCATAAAACTCTTAGAAAAAAACATAGGCAAAAATCTCTTGGACATAAACATGAGCAACTTCTTCATGAACATATCTCCCCGGGCAAGGGAAACAAAAGCAAAAATGAACAAGTGGGACTATATCAAGCTGAAAAGCTTCTGTACAGCAAAGGACACCATCAGTAGAACAAAAAGACATCCTACAGTATGGGAGAATATATTCATAAAAAACGTATCTGATAAAGGGTTGACATCCAAAATATATAAAGAACTCATGCACCTTAACAAACAGAAAGCAAATAATCCAATTAAGAAATGGGCAGAGGACATGAATAGACACTTCTCCAAAGAAGAAATTCAGATGGCCAACAGGCACATGAAAAGATGCTCCACATCGCTAATCATCAGAGAAATGCAGATTAAAACCACAATGAGATATCACCTCACACCAGTGAGGATGGCCAACATCCAAAACACAAACAACAACAAATGTTGGCGAGGATGTGGAGAAAAGGGAACCCTCCTACACTGCTGGTGGGACTGCAAATTAGTTCAACCATTGTGGAAAGCAGTATGGAGGTTCCTCAAAAAACTCAAAATAGAAATACCATTTGACCCAGGAATTCCACTCCTAGGAATTTACCCTAAGAATGCAGCAGCCCAATTTGAAAAGGACAGATGCACCCCTATGTTTATTGCAGCACTATTTACAATAGCCAAGAAATGGAAGCAACCTAAGTGTCCATCAGTAGATGAATGGATAAAGAAGATGTGGTACATATACACAATGGAATATTATGCAGCTATAAGAAGAAAACAAATCCTACCATTTGCAACAACATGGATGGAGCTAGAGGGTATTATGCTCAGTGAAATAAGCCAAGCCGAAAAAGACAAGTATCAAATGATCTCACTCATATGTGGAGTATAAGAACAAAGAAAAAAACTGAAGGAACAAAACAGCAGCAGACTCACAGAACCCAAGAACGGACTAATAGTTACCAAAGGGAAAGGGACTGGGGAAAATGGGCGGAAAGGGAGGGATAAGAGGGAAAAAGGGGCATTACGATTAGCAAATGTAATGTTGAGGGGGCACGGGGAGGGCAGTACAGCTCAGAGAAGACAAGTAGTGATTCTATAGCATCTCACTACGCTGATGGACAGTGACTGTAATGGGGTTGGTGGGGGGGACCTGATGAAGGGGTAGTTTAATAATCGTAATATTGCACATGTAATTGTAAATTAATGATAATAAAATAAATTATATTAAAAAAAAAAAAAAACAAAAAAAACAGGTAGGTCCTTCTTGCATAAGGGCCTAGTGGGTCCTGGATAAGCAAATGTCGATGTCTACATTTCCCTGGCATACTGAGAGTTAAGATGAGCCCACTCAGCCTGCTTGTATGTTTTGCACCAGCTACACTGAGCTGGTGCAGCCCAGAATAGGTAAGAGAGGTGGGGGTTGGCCGCGCCTGTGTGACCAAGCAGGAACGGGGCAAGGGAGCTGTGGGTACGTACGTGCAAGGAAATTAACCTGGGTCGACGGGGACTTGAAGACACTGGTGGGAGGGGAGGGTGGGGGAGAAGGGACAGTGAAAGGTGGCAGGTACCAAAGGGCTGCAGAGGGAGGGACGAAGCGGGTAGAAGATGATTGGAGAGCGTGGTGCTGGAAGTGGATGAGGTCACAGCAATTGGTAATGACAAGACCTAGAGCTGGACCAGGGGAATGAGTGGCTGCGGTTAGGGCTGAGGTCAAGGAACTGAGAGGCCGGGGGTGTGGAAGGATCATCTGTGTGGCTGTTGAGATCACTAGGAATTATGACAGGAGTGTGTTGGAGAGACACAGTGAGCCAGGAACTAAAAATTTTCAAGGGAGCGACCTGCGGCTGGACGAGATGACAGGAACAAGGAGAGGTAGCGGGTGCTGTAGTCTGATGGCCTGTGATTCAAAGCTGGTGTCGTGGGGCAGTTTGGGAAGTGGGACGGTGGTCTATAAGGGACAACGAGGAGCAAGACCCAGTGCAATGAGGGGTGGGGAGAGGAAATAGCCACCCTCCGAGTAGGCTGCAGGAATGAATGCAGGCTCTCAGGCAAAGAAGGTTAGAGCAAGAAGGGAAGGGAGATTGAGAGTGGGGGGTGGGGGGGGGGGTGGTCAGAAAAACAGTTTCGGGAGTTGGAGCGGGGATGGAGAAGAGGTCCAAAAGGATGCAGAGTGGAAATGGAGAAGAGCTGGGAGGCCCGGGCTTCCTGGGGTACAGAGAGGCATAGGGGCACCCGGAAGACTGGCAGGGTTGCAGGGGCGGACCATTACAGGTGTACACAACTCGCGGTAGGTGGGCTTGAATGGCGAGGCGCACGGAGCCTGGAAGAGAGCTGAATTGAAGCCTCGGGCCTGCCACTTAAGTCAAGCGAGGCGCCCCTTCCGTACAACCGGATAGTACCAGTCTTTCGGCACGGAGTTTTTGCGAGTGTTAAGAACCATCTCCCCGTATTAAGCGATAAACGGGAAACGCTTGCTGACCCACTCGACTAGCTGAAACACGGAAACACGAAGGTCAAGAATTAAGACAAGCGAGCGACAGCTGTATATATGCTGAAATTAAAACGAGCCGCAGAAACACACAGCAAAGGGCACGCGGGAACGAGGGAAAGAACAAACAAAAAGAAGAACCTGCCATATAAACGTAGCACTGAGACAGGGACCATGGGCTCAGACAGAATAGGGTGAGGGCCTCCGGAAAAAGCAAGGCGGGATATTTGCAGTCAGAGCAATGTAACTACATGCAAGGAAACCCCCTACCAAAACTCTGTTAAGCATTAAGCTCTAGGGTAATTCTTCAGTAAGATCAGTTAATGTTCCCCAGATAAAGAAGAGTAGCCCATGTTTTTATTATGCTAATAATCATTTGTAAGATTCACTTTAGCATGCTAAAAGGCCCAGGCCTATGTGCTGTCTTTCCTCTTTCAGATCTGAGGGGGTGATTTTACAAACTGGGCGACTAATTTAGCATGCAGACCCAACTGTAAACAACATAATAAAAGGCAAGAAGGATTCCACCTTAAAGATAAGATTGCACTGAATTTACTCTTCAGCAAACAATGCCTCAGCCCACCTTGGGGTCAGACTGAGCCACCTAGGGTGGCCTTGTTTCATATGCCCCCAAACCAAGGGTGCTGGTATCGGGAAGAAATCAACACAGCAGGAGGTTACTTGGGTCAAGTTACTTGTAAATATTCTAAGGACCGCTTAATAAGTCCACACCCCTAAACTTCTTTCATGTTCTCGAAAATTCGTCATCTGCCTATATAAAAAACCCCCTCGACAACGCACCACACCGGACTGGACTCGACTCATGCGCTCCTGGCACGAGCCGGGAGCTCTTTCCTCTCACTTTACTTCTAAATAAAAGCCTATACGCTTGCTCTCATGAAACTCCTTCAGCTTCATGAACAAAAAAGCAGCCCCAGTTTCAACCCCAAAGCCACAAAAGAAAATGCATGGCCAGAAAACGCGCTTGCTGAGAACACAGCCACAGAAACCAGACCTACTTTTCAGCACCAGAGAAGAAGGAGGTGCACCGTTCCTGGAGGCACTGCAATACCAGGCCGATGCGCGAAGCGGACAGAGCAAGCTCCTGGTCCGACTTCCAGCCACAAAAATCCACTTAATACATTGTTCTCACATAGAGAACGTATCAGATATTAAACTGATAAGAACAGATACTACACTTGATCTTAGCCAAAAGGCCGAGAAGCGATACTCCTCTCCTTGCCCGGGCCGTCACCGTCCTCCCATCACCCATATTCAACTCACGGTGAGAAGCCCAGCAGCCCTCATTATTTGATTTCTTTTCCGTGGTCGACAGTATCATGGGTATCACTAGACTCTTGTGCAGATCTTTTGCTCTCTGCGTGTTTAAGCAGAAATTCTACGTTCCCTGGTAATTCCGTCGCTCCCGCTCTGAGCAGCCGTTTCTAATCTGCATGTCCCGCCTCCCGCACCACCCTCCCCCCCACCCCCACCCTCCCCCCCACCCCCCACCCCCCACCAAGGACGGACTCCACCTCCGCCCCTGCGCGACGGGAGCCGAAACGCACGTGGGGGACCCCCCACCTTCCCCCAGACTGCCGCGCAAAGACCGGACGGGAGGGTCGGCTGCGGCTGACTGCGAAGGAACAGCTGGCAGGGTTGCAGCTCCCGGGCTTCCGCGAGCCCCTGAAAGCTAGAGCTTGGCTTTGTTCACTGCTCCTTCCCGCGCAACTACTGCACGCTCCACAACCGTTCAGTGAATGAGATCGTGCTTCTTAAACTCGCTCAACCAGTGCCCGACACGTCGCGATTACGACGGCCCCTCAGCCAGTACCACCCGCACCCCCACCCCGCCTATCCCTCCCGGCTCAGGACCTGGCTGCTCACGTGCGAGTTCTTCACGCGGGCCGTCTTCTGCCCCGTGGTCTGGGGCCCCCGCTGGTTTCCTCCCGACAGGGGGAATCTCCTGGATTTCCATCCATTGGAACGAACATTTCCCTCCGCAGATCAGTAATTTGGCATGGCATTTCAGGTTCCTCAGCGTGACTCACTGTGGGTAAAACTAACATTTTCAGAATATCTCGCCTGGCTTTAGTATATCTGCATATCAAAAGGCGTTCAGAGGTGGAAAGAAATATGGCTTTAGTGCGTTGGCATCATTCCTCAGGGGTGGAGAGAAGAACATCTCCATAGCAATGGGTAATTTACCTGGGCAAGGAGGGCTTGTCTGTACCGGAGAGGTGAAGGGAGGGCCGGTTTTGCTGCTGCTGGAGCAAGAAAGAGAGAGGGCCCCCCGAATGCAGTTTGTAAGCAATAAGCGGATTTTAAACTTTATTTCTCCCTTTGACTGATTTAGGTTTTTGGAGGTATTTTGCCCCAGGATTTCCTTTCCCCAGACTTACACCTGGCGCAGTCGGCAGGGTTCCTCTGAACCCGAAATCTTTTATAATGGGTGCGACCCTTGGGAGGGCCACCCCAAGAAATGATGGGGAGAAGTGGCGCTCGTGCCGAGGGACGTGTGTCTACACTCGTGTGGTCGTGGAGGCGCTGCCACCGCTGCTGGCCATGCCGACCCCGGCGTGTGGCTCGAGCCTAAGGCTACTGCTTCAGCCACTGCTGCTGCTGCTGCTGCTCCTGCTGCCAGCCGGAGTCTGGTCACAACTATGGAAAGGAGCAGAGGTCCGGGTCACCCTGATAGAGAAGCAACTGGCTGCTGTGTCCCACGCCTTGCTGGCTATGGAACCCACCGCCAGAGCAGCGCTGATCAAGGTCATAACCACCTACCCCATCGCGGGGTGGATGAGAGACTGGACCCAAAGGCCACGGAGTGCTGTGGCACAGACACCTACCGTATATCATGTGACTGGCCACTTGCCTTTGGCATCCCCAGGGAATGATGAAGCAGACGCATTGGCCCAGGTGCGCTGGCTAGAAGGAGAGCCTGCCTCTGATGTGGCCCAATGGCTACATCAGCGTTTGTTGCCCGTGGGGCAAAAGACAACGTGGGCTGTAGCCTGCCGGTGGGGCTTGCCACTGACCTTTGAAGGAGTCAACCGAGCCTGGAAGGAGTGCCCTGCACGTTGTGCAGATCAACAAACCACCAAGAGGGGCCTAGAGCGTCTCTTTGCCGCCTATGGCCGGTCACCAGGGATTGAGAGTGATCAAGGCACCCACTTTATTGGACACGCATTGCAAGGATGGGTGCAGCAATTCAGGAGTAAAATGGACGTGGCCTTGGACATTTCAACACATGGACCGGCGATGGCTGGCTCTTCTGGCACCTTGGGAAAAAGGCCTGGAAGCTGGCCTCCTGTGTATTAACAGCAAGGTGGCCCCCCACAATCATGGTTATTTGCTTCTACAGTCCTGGTGTCCTGGATGTGCCCCCTGGCTGCAGCTGCTGCGTGATGGCTGGAATGGACGAGCTTTGGACTTAATCTGCATGGGACTTTGAACCTAGCTGTTGAGGATTATCGTGATTGTGTTGCTGTTGTCAAGAAAAAAAAATGCTTAAAGAGAGGCTTGACTTTGTCTAATGTTTGGTAAAAGTTTTGTGAGCAATCTAGCATGGTTGTTAGGAACGAGTAAACGAGTGTAGAAATGTATTTTGTGCTTAGTGAGAGATTGTGCTGTAAAGTACAGTTACTTAATCTGCATAGGCTGAATCCTCTGGCTTGAGGATTATCAAGATTTTATTGCTGTTGCTATCGTACGTTATTATTAGATTGGTCGGAAGAGGGGGAACGAGTAAATTGTAAGGCGCGAGATTTCTGGAGGGGTGGCCTGTGATTTCCAGAATATCTCGCCTGGCTTTTAGCACATCTGCATATCAATAGGCGTTCAGAGGTGGAGAGAAGTGTGGCTTTAGTGCATTGGCATCATTGCTCAGGGGTGGAGAGAAGTTCATCTCCATAGCAATGGGTAATTAATTACCTGAGCAAAGAGGGCTTATCTGTACCCGAGAGAGGTGAAGGGAGGGCCGGTTTTGCTGCTGCTGCTGGAGCAGGAAAGAGAGAGGGCCCCGGACTGCAGTTTGTAAGCAATAAGCGGATTTTAAACTTGATTTCTCCCTTTGACTGATTTCGGTTTTTAGAGGTGTTTTGCCCCGGGATTTCCTCTCCCCGGACTTAACATTCACTCACGCGGAGTTTGCTCAAGTCCACTGTGCCCGGAATCCCAAGTGCCTGCAAATTGCGCCTGGCCCCGCGCTCTGCGGAGGCCCTCTGGGTGCCCTTGTTGACCTCACCGGGGTGCGTTGCCGTCGCGATGCCGGCCACCCTCCCTCGCTGCAAGGGAGCCTTCAGTGTCGGGGCATCAGGGACAAGTGACTGCAAGAGCACGGCGGGAGTTCTCAGGCAGCGCCTCTTTCCCCAGCCTCGCCAATTAACCCCGCACGGCATCAAAATTGGGATGGCTTCTTTTGGGAGGGAGGTGGGGACAGGGGGAGGGGTCGATCTTATAGGTGAAAATGGCACCTCAGCATGGCATAGTTTTGATCTGCAGTGCTCTAATCATGGGCAAGGTTGAGCATCATCTCCTGTGTTTGAGCGCCTCTGTGTTTACTTTCCCTCCCCAAACTCCCCGTTCAGGGACTTCGGCCCTTTTCTTGCCAGGTTATTTATTGGGTGGGCTTTGTCATAAGGGCTTGTATCTGCAATTTGCATATTAAGGGGGCCGGCCTTTAGATGGAATGTAAGCGGTGAGTATCTTCTCCTGTCAGGTATCTGTCTTTTGCCTTTGCTTAAGATGATGATTCCATTTGCTCAAGGTTCCCTTGAAAGTTGTTTTCATATCATCGTAATCATCAAGTTAAAAAAAAATCGCTTTCAGATTTTCAGTAAGGGTTTGAAAGGACTGCGCCCTGAGGCTATAAAATAACTCCCCACATTTTCCTCTAGGTCTTTTTTTCTTATTATTCAACATCTAATAAATCTTTGAGCCATTTGCTCTTTACGCTGGAGTACGATGCAAATTGAGTGAATTTTTCCCTCACAAATCAGAGATGCCCCCTTCGATCCTAAACCGTGCCACACGCACAGCACATTTTTGTAACATTCCTGGATTTTTCTTTAAAAAGCAGCACCATACACTGACCTAACCTACTTTGGTTCTTTGAGTTCGCGGATTGACCCATTCCTCCCACGCAGATGAGCCCAACACTGAGAGGTGGCTGTGATCCCATTCCTGCCCACCAGGCGTTCCCGGTCAAGGGAATGCGTGGTCACGTGTATGGGTAAGTGTATGCGGTCACGTGTATGGGTAATCCTACTCGCGAGCACCAGATGCCGAACCCAGAAGTCAGCGGGCAGGGCACTACAGAGTGGACGGGACCCTGGGACTGAACAGGAGGAGGCCTAGTGATAAAGCTCCTGGCTTTTCACCCTGGGGAAATGGATTTGCCAAGGAGGACACAGCTGCCAGCCACAGAGAGACTCTGGGACTCCTGCCATCACCACTACTTCCAACTTAACGATAATCGCCTGCGACTCCACCCGCCAGGGCCTGTGCTTAGTTCTGGGAGGAGAGATGGGCCAGACACCATTCCTTGCTGCCGGAGAGCATCTGGCCCCGGACCGGGACTAAGACACCCGCCCTAATGGCCACAACACCAGGTCCCATCAGGAGGAGACCATGAGAGATGGACCCGTGGTCCTGGATCCCACCTGGCCGTGACCCCCTTGACCCCTTTGAGGCCCCAGACCTGAGGCCTCACCCATTTGGCTCTGTCCCTATCGGGAGCATGTGATACACACCCAATAAATGAGAAAGTAAGGTGGAACACGGAGCCGGCGGAATCAGGAAGACCTTCCTGGCGTGGAGAGGGCTTACTAGGACAAGTCAGAATTTCGATGGAGGGAGGGAGGGAGAGGACATGTTGACAAGAGGGGGGAGCCTGGGCATGGAGTCTGAGGCAAGAGCCTGGGCAAAAAAAAATACAGAGGGGTAAAGCAAAGGGGGTGGGGAGGCAACCGGGAATGAAGAGACCGGGTTCGTGCCCCGCACTGACCTGACCAGCTACCTTGTGGCTTTGACCTGGGCCTCTTTCCTGCCAGGTAAACGCCTCCACCACCCCACCCCCGTGCCTGTACCCTCACAGACTCATTCATGTTCCAGACTCAGCCAGCTGGCTCAGCTTCTCACGGGGAACCCGCTCCCCCACCTCACCCCACCCTTGCTCTGGCTGGAGGCCTCCTTGGATCAGATGAAGGCAGTTCGGCCGGGGAACCGCTGTCCCACAGAAGCCAAGACACTGTTGGTCAGCCATCAGGCTCGAATCGAGGGGACGTTTGTTGACTGTTCACCGTGGAAGGGAGGGTCACAGGAGGTCCCGGTCCATCTGTATGGTGCCCATGGAAGGTGGCTTCCCAACCCCATTCCACAGAGGACAAAGCGGCTTGCAGCATGTACTAGAGAGTCTGTGGTCGTTTTGATGTTTGACTCTTGACCGACAGTTTTTAGGCCTGGACACTCCTCCTGCCCTTCATCTGGGCAAGCTGATAAGAAAGCCTCACCCAGGCCCTCTGCTCCCCACCATAAAAACACCAACCCAGTCTCCTTTCCTTGCTCTCAAGCCATTCTTGCAACTGCCTGGGAGCCACCCTGCTCTCCTCAGAAAGCCTCATTCTGTGAATCATAAGCCCTTTCATATCCTCTTGGTGGGCGTGTGCTGTCACCAGTCTCAACATCCAAAACAAATTTGGGGGGTGGGTCCCTCCGACTCTGCAGAGTGGCAACACGACACAGAAGCTACAGGACTCGCCCTCACCATATTCCAACAGGGACCCAAAGGCCCCCACACTAGCCTGGGTGGCCTGTCTGTGACAGAACCAGGGAATTCGTGATTTCTTCATGTACACTGTTCACTGAGCACCTTCGGTGTGTTATGTTAAGCACCGAGCCAGTCTGGGGTGGTCATAAGCCCATTCATGACTGGACCTGCAGGAGCACATTTAACACTTTGATCGTCGCAGATAACTCACTACTTCATAAGTGGACCTGCGCAGCGTCCCCACTGGGCGCTCGAAGGAGTGTCTCTGGAGGCACCCCGTGCCAGGAACCACCTGGCAAGCTCTGAAGTACACCAGCCTTGGCCCCACCCCCCACGCGCCACAGAGATAGGAATTCAGTAGCTGTATGTTTGGTGCTACTGGTGTTGGGGGGAGTTTGGTTCAGAGATGCAGGGAAGTCAGAGTACAAGGCGAGGAAGGAATTCTTTAAAGCGAGAGTGTTAGGGAATGACAGAATAGAATAATAAAGGAAGTTCCTTGAACAGCTACTCAGCATGGGGCATGTCCCCGGCTAATTCCTCAAGCCAGTGTCGCCTGGCGTCCAGTGTCCGCTTGGATCTGCACAGCGTGGGAACTGAGTCCCTACCACCCCAGAATTTGAGAGAGCCGCAGAGCGCTGGATGGCGTGAGATCATGTTCGGCGAACTTCCTATAAGTAAAAGAGACTTTCAGGCAGGCTACTAAAGAGCGTGACTGTAAGCTGCAGTTCCCGGTCACCTAGACGACGGTAATTTGCAAGCCCAGATCTGAGCTCTCAATGGCCCCTCCCTACTGTCTGAGAGAGGACAGAGTGAAGGTTTTAAACTGAAATCCGGAGGATCAGAATGACAAAGCAAAGTAACAAGGACACTTACCACTGGAAAAGCGCAGAGACAAAATGTTGAAGTTGAGCAGAGAGACGTTTATTTAAGGCAAAAAGGAGCACACTTGGAGAAAGGGGAGTGTGGGCTGCCCCAGAGAAGAGGCGCCCCTGAAAGGCTGGGAAAAGTCAAAGACGTACTTACAAAGTGCGGGCGACCTCAGAGAGAGGAGCGCCCAGAAAGGTTGAGCGTTCCCCCTTTTAAGGATTTTTCAGGCATGTGACAAACGGCTGGGGGTGCAGACTTGTTAAGTGGTCCCTGAATGTTTAAAATTTACTTAACACCAAGAAATTGACTGCTCTGATTCCTCCCTGAGATACCGGAGTCTTGGTCTGGGCGCTTTCAACGAGACTGCTTGCCCTGCCCCCAAGGTGGGCTGAGTTATTGTTTGTTTGCTAACGAGTATGTTAAGAAACTTACTTTTCAACTAACTGGGTTTTAAAATTCAATCTTATCTTTAAGATGGAATCCTTCCTGTTTTTACTATGTTGTTTATGACTGGGCTTGCTCACTAAATCAATTGCCCAGGTTGCAAATTATTTGATTAGGGCTGGAGGAGGAAAAGCAGCACCTGGGTAAAGACAAAAAAAAAAAATAATAATAATAATAATAAGCTGGGCCTTGTAGCAAGCTAAAGTAAATCTTACAATAGCATGATTTAATTGACACAATAAAGGCAGGAGCTATATGCTGAGGTATTTCCTTATCTAGGGGATACACAAACATTCCAGGCCAAGTTAGTCCTGGCTTTTAGAGCTTTAACAGATTAACTCATTAGCTCTGGGTCTCTTCTGGCTCTCTAATTGTAACTGGTTAACTTTCTGAGCGTCTTTTAGTGGGCTTTCCTGGCCAAATTCTCTTTCCATCCCGCTCATATCTGTTTTCCTGCCTAACACTGGGACATCCCTATGATTCAAATGAACCCCCCCACACACCCTTCCCCTGCTCCCCCCTCCCCCCAGGAGATTCTCATGTGCAGCTGACACGGGGACCATGGGTGTAAGTCAGAGTAGGGTGAGGGCCTCCGGAAAAGGCAAGGAAAGGTAATTACAGTCAGAGCAGTGTAACAATATGCAAGGAAACCCCCTACCAAAACTCCAGGTTAAGCATTATGCTCTAGGGGCATTCTTCAGTGAGATCAGTTAATATTCCCCAAATAAAGGAAAGCATCTAAGCATACCCCATGTTTCTATTATGCTCATCACTTGTAATCATGTGTAAGATTCACTTTAGCATACTAAAAGGCCCAGGCCTATTTGCTGCTTTTCCTCCTTTAGACCTGATCAGGTGATTTGCAATCTGGGCAATTAATAATGGCAAGCTGCTGGAAAACTGATAAAAAAAGATCGAATGTCTCCTCAAGGATGAACATGTTAAGAACACTTAACAGGTCCACACCCCTAGCCCTTTATCACGTTATAAAACCCCTGGACAGTGCACAGCCATGGACTCTCTTGTCCCCTCCCGGCATAAGCCAGGAGCTCTTTCCTCTGACTTTATCTCTAAATAAAAGCCTCTCCCTTGCTCTCCTACTTTAAGTGTTCGCAAAGTTCACTCTTCAACTCCGTGACCAAGAACCCCGGCATCACAGCCAGGATGGATAAACAGTGCCGTAGATCCAGAACAGAATGAATTTCCCTTCCCTTCCAGGGAAGACCTTTGAAGGTACGACCTCATTTGCCTGTCATTTGTTCTGGATGGTAAGGGCTTGGCAGAGAGAGTTTAGGGCTACCGGAAGCAACCGGATTTAAGTCATCTAAATCTGAGGCCCAGGGACAGGCACTGTTCAACTTATTCCTATGTGCCTCCTTGTTACTATGTATTTCTGCCAGGAAATGTTTGTCATCCAATGGTCGGCCTGGGCCAACTTCGGGTAGAGGCCGAGGTAAGGCAGGCACATGAAGAACTTAGTCTAAAGAGAAGAGGCAGCAAATAAATGGAAGATTTGGCAGAAGACTGAGAGGCTTTTGGGGGATTGGGGATGGGGAACACAGAGAGGGGGTAGGGGCATCAGAGATGGCGGCGTGGTGGGGGAGAGACCTGGTCTGTCCTGTGCTGACTGACATCTGGGATACTGGGACAGACTGTGATGCGACTGGCCCTGAAGGATGCACCCAGGGGAACAGACACAGGACAATTGACATGCTGTGGGTAAAACTGTAACATTTCCAGAATATCTTGCCTCGCTTTAGTGCATCTGCATATCCTCAGGGGTGGAGAGAAGTTCATCTCCATGTCAATAGGTAATTACCTGGGCAACAGAGGGCGTGTCTGAACCTGAGAAGTTAAGGGGAGGGGGCTGGCTGCTGGACTGCAGTTTGTAAGCAATAAATGGGTTTTAAGCTTTATTTCTCCTTTTGGCTGATTTCCGTTTTAGAGGTATTTTGCCCCGGGATTTCCTCTCCCTGGACTTACACCCCCAGTCGGCCACGCTATGGGACTGGTCTGGTTTCACTTCTTATCCTCAGAACACTCTTCATTGACGCCAAGAACCAAACCAAAGGGAGGTGGGGCCTCAAGGAGACCTGGGCTGCAGAGAGGAAGGAGAGAACGTGGCTACACTGCCAAAGAGCACTTCCAACACCACAGGTGGAGTTTCGCAGAAAAAGTGACTTCTGTCTGCCCTTCAGGACACTGCACCACGCCAAGCCTACCTTTCCCCCTAAATATTGATTCACCCTGTTCACATAGTTCTCCAAGCTTCTCTTGACCTCATTCTCTAATCTCATTTAATTCCCACAACAATCCCAAGAGAGGAGGAGGGTTATCCCTGTTGTACAAAGAAAACAGACAGCAGAAACGGGCCCCAGGCAAGGGACAGAATTCTCTGGTGTCCTCATTCCAAGTCCTGAGCCTTTTACCAGATCAAACTGCCTCAGGTACCTAGGTTTAAAGGGTTTCAGCCAAACTGATTACTTACAAACTCTTCAGGAGCACTTGAAAATGCCACTTTACCAAAGAAGGCCTAAATCCAACAAGAAATAATCTTGCCATCAGACCTGTAACCCTGACCAGCTGCACCCAGGTCCTTTCCACGGTACCCAAGTTTCAGAGTTGTTCTTTCTTAATTGTTCCAACACAGTTAGGGGGGAATTGTTCTGGTGGCTTTCTTCATTATCATGGCTGGCCTCTGTACATGTCCAATTTCACTTCCTCCAGAGACTAAGGAAGAAAGGAGAATGCTTTAGATGAGACTTAAATTAAAAGAAGAAATGGATGGCTTGGCATCACAGCTTCTGAAACACTCCATCCATCGGTAAACAGCAACCGCTTCTCCTTGGAGACTTCTCAGCCATTCCCACCAGCCTCCTCTCCTATACTGTTCAGAACAGCCTGGTGTTTAAGGCACTCAGCTGCTGTACCAACTGATGAGTCATGTTTTCCAGTTGGGAAAGAATGACAAAGTTATCTTCTGGTTTGGAAAGGCAGCTGATCTTTCAGACATGTGCGTACTGCACGTGCAAAGAGCACTCCGTCCACCTGAAGAAAGTTGGGCTTTCTAGACAAGTGTCCTGTGAGGACAGTGGGTGGTGGTGGTTGGGGGAGCTAGGCCTATGAGGCAACCGAATACCAGCTGGAGAGGGAGAAACTTCTAGCTTGTGATTTCCAGTCCAAGGGCTAGTGGGTTAAACCAGAAATGTGAAGTCAGTGAACACAATCTTTCTTCCTTCCCTCCTTCCATCCAAAACACCCATCTCCCCCATATTCTTGTCCTATGGGACTTAGGATTCTAGCAAGGACCAAACTCTGAATGTACGACAACAGGAACTTTGCCTGAAGTGACCATGGCATTGCGAGTGCCTAGAATAGTGTGTGGCACACGGTGCTCAAAAACTACTTGCTGAATGAACGATAAATAAAGTAAAACTAAGGCTCAGGACAAGTATTTCCATTTCACAGACTGTGGGGAAGTTGGGGTATACAGGCCTTCAGTGGTGGGGTCACTGTGAAACTCCTTCCACTACTAAGCCAAGCTGCCAGCAGGCTGAAAACCATTCAGGTATGTCACACCCAGATGGGGGGATGCTGAAGGGAGCAGGGCATTTGGTTTTCAGAAACAGGATACTATACATGGCAAGCAGAGACAACGGGTCCTCTTTGGGGCCCTTTACAGTTGCTGTCAAACAGCTAACCCTCTGGAGCCCGGTGCCAGAATCTGGAGGGGATGTGTACCCAAAACGCCCAGGACATTATATATATATATATATATATATGCTGAGAATGGGCCTGCAGGGCTCAGGAATGTCCCTCTGCCTCAGCTACTCTGAGATAACTCGGCTCCCTGTGTTCTCGGGTAACCAAAATGGTCAAACTCAATGAGCCAGCACCTGCAAAAAGACGAAGCAATTCAACAGGCTCTGTGCCCACCTAGGCCTCAGCCTTCCCAGGACCTACTCATCGATACTCTTCACAATGTGCAACATTGCCTCTGGCACCCATTGTGTTCCCTGTGTTCAGTGTTGGGACTAATGTGCAACCAGCTCCCACTGGGAGGGGCACTGGATGAGGGTCCCTTCCAAGTTCCAGGATAAGACATGAGGACATGGCTCTGTGACCACAGCCAACTCAATACACGGGCACTCCCTGAGTTTCTCCAGAACACCAGCCAAAAGGAAGTGATGGCTTCTGTTGCCCCAGGCTCAGTGTCCTGTAAGTGGCCACCCCTCACCCTCCAGGTATTTGGGTGATACATACCATTCCAGCAGCCTGCGCAAGTAATTTAATATGAATGCTAGAAACACAATCCCTGGAAACAGGTATAGGGGGACCAGAACCCAGGAAAAACCCTTGACTCATGGAACGGGGGGCTCTCTACTCCTCCACAATTTACCATCTGAGGCTATGCATGCATCAAACTGCTCAGTAACTGTCCAGCTTTGAGCAAACACCCAGATTTGGCTGCCTGCTGGGAGGCAGCTGGTCCGGTTGGCAGGGGACTCTGCCAAGTTAAATCCTCAGAAGGAATGGGGGCTGGGTCAAGGGAAGAATGGGCGCAGAGCTGGAGTGAAGAGTTAAGGCAGGGACATGGAGACCTCATTTTTCATAAGACTGGGTGATGGTGGTAGGAACTGGGGCAGCACGAGTTGGGGGCAGTTTAGCAAAGACTTAGGATGAAGTGTCCTCAGGGTGGTTGGCGATGGAAAGTATTTGGTGGGTTCAGAAGTTAGGAGCTGAGTATGTGAGGACAAGATGATACGTATAAATGTTGGGATAGGGCTGTGATCAGAGTTACCAAGAAAGAGTGAGCTCAGTAGGGCATCTACTTTGGTGGTGGGCCTTACACGAGTGGGACGGAGGTGGGGTATTTAGGATGAGCAGACCTTGGGGAACTGAGCAGGGGACAGGGGAGTGGGGTGGGAGGAGGATGGGGTGGAGATTGGGATTAGAAAACTGAGCCAGAAAGGGAGAAACCGGAACTGTGGGTGTGGAGATTTGCGAGGAGCATCAGGGCTGGCAAAGGGGTTGAGGGTGAGGATGAAACGTGTTGGAGGGCGGCGGAGGCGTGCGGCGATGAGGGTTGGAACCGGGCTACAGTGGGATCAAGGGTGGGCTGCATTTACGCAAGGCCGGTGGGGACGGAATGGGAGTAAGGGCCGGGATCAGGTCACAGGTGGGAGAAGATGGAGGGGAGAGGACGCAAATGCAGTGGCAGTGCGGGCCGAAGGCTAGGGTCCGAGAGGGCCAGGGTGCCGGGCTTTGGGCTGGGACGGGAAAGGGCTCTGAAGCAGGAGTTTCAAGGCAACCAGGGGCTTGGGATCACGGAGAGGGCTGGTGGCCCACCGCCCGTTCGCGTCTCGGCCTCGCCGCTCTTCCGCTGCCCTCCTCGCCCGCGCCCCCTGACTCACCAGAGGGGGCGCGGGCTACTCCAGGCCGTTGCAGCCCCTAATCCTGTGAACCGAGGCAGCGGCCTCCCGGCCACTCGCAACAGGGAGCTCCGCACGCGGCGACGGACGTCATCACGTCGGTTCGTCGTCCTGCTCCGCCCCGGCCCACAGAGCCAATCGCAGGGCCGGAGGAGTCTGGGGGCGGGACCAGCACTCTCGGAAGCCCAAGGGTTCCCGGCCCAAGAGCCCCTTTCTGGCCCAGGAGGTTCGCGATGCCCGACCACAGAGGCGCGTGGAGACCAGCAGCCTCTGGCGGCGGGCGGAACGCGTCCTTACTGCCCGCATCCAGCAGCGTCTGCGTCAGACGAGATCCTGGTTTCTAGGTTGCTGACCTCAACACCATCTGCGTGACGCTGTAACACTGGCGCCGTCACTTGGCCTCCTTCAGTGAAGGTTGCCCACTTGCAGAGTGGACCAATAATGTCTACCCTATTTTGGCCTCCCTGAGGGCACCAGAGCAGTCGGGCGGAAGAGCCTGGAGGATTTCAGGAAAAACAAACTTGCTTTGACCACAACCTTACACCAGGGTACTCTCCTGTAACCCGCCCATCAGCCCTGCGGGACACGAAGCTCAAGGGGTCCGCTGATTCTCATCTAAACATGTTGTTTTCTTTCCATGATACAAGTGACATTTTTCTTTCAAATGGACTCAGAAAAGGTTAAAAGTAGCCAAGCGTGTCCTGCCTTGCTTCAGACACCTCACACACGCAGGGTTCGGTCAAAAGGGAGCCTAGGGGCTGAGTGTGGGTGTGGGTGTAAGAGGTACCACTATGAGTCGGTCCAGGGGAACTCTGGGGATGGCTTACAGGGAGGGCTGGCCGGGAAACAGGCCGGTTATTGGAAGCAAGCTCCGCTGATCTCGTCCAGGGGTCCTATGCTCATTGGGCCTCTCCGGGAAGGAAGATGTCCCTCATACCTCCGGGAAAAGTCAGAGTCCTTTCTAGTGCAGCAAGGGCATCAGTGACTTGGCACAAGCACGCCCTCCCCACAAACGGAGCTCACGACATCCCTCAGTTATTTCAATAAGGATTTCCCCAGCTGCTGTGTGCAAAAGCTGTGGGAACCCCCGGAGTAATCTCCTGTTTGCTTCTTTGGAGCCTCCACATCGGGTCTTCTTACTTCCGAGGCCTCTCCACCTCTCTGTAACATGTGTGGTCTTGCCTTCATCTTGCTCCTGCACACCTTTGTGAAGCCAAAGAAAGCCTTGGATCCTGGGGAAGGGGTTGGAACGTGGGAATACGGGGGGGAAAAGAGAGGGAAATGCACATACCTGGTGCACATTTCCACAAACGATTACATCCATGGACCATGAGTCCACAAGGTAGACTCCAGCCAGAAAAAAATCTCACATTACTGTAAGTCCTGGGAAAGGAAATCTCGGGGCAAAACACCTCTAAAAACCGAAATCAGTCAAAGGGAGAAATCAAGTTTAAAATCCGTTTATTGCTTACAAACTGCAGTCCGGAGCCTTCTCTCTTTCCTACTCCACCAGCAGCAAAACTGGCCATCTCCTCACCTCTCGGGTACAGATCAGCCCTCCTTGCCCAGGTAATTACCCATTGCTAAGGAGACGGACTTCTCTCCACCCCTGAGGAACGATGCAAATGCACTAAAGCCACACTTCTCTCCACCCTTGAGCGTCTGTGGATATGCAGATGTACTAAAGCCAGGCGAGATAGTCTGGAAATATTACAATTTTACCCACAATTACCGTGTAATTTGAACAATAATAAAGGCACTTGACGGGAGCCAGTCCGAACCGGCCGTCTGATGGCACAGCCCAGATTCCCGGAAAGAAGGAACCGCAAAGTGGACTTCTGAGACGAACAACCCCGCTATCTCTCCTTATTAATTAATATGTTGTTTGGAAATGTTGTTATTGTTCGTTTACACACCTAAATTGGAAAACCAAATTTGAAATACGCTCGGAGAAATGCCAGGGGTCAGACACCCCTTGCCCCAGAAAGGGATTACAGAATGATAAGAGGGGGATGCGGAGAGGACAGCGGAAACAAGTATTAGGATATAATAAAAAGGGATTGTCTGAGTGGGTTCCAGTTCCCTCTGCCCACCCAGCTCGGCCCCAATGGGAATTTCCAGGTGACTCCTAGACCTGTTGGGTCCCGGAAAGCCAACATGAATGATGGATGAGATATTGTGTGTAAAAGGGCCCGGCGTGATTGTAGAAACTCTCCCAGTAGAAAAGATCATTACTACAGAAATTATTGTAAATGGTTTAAAGAAACTCTGAAAAAGACATGCCCCTGCCCTCCCTGGGAAGAGAGGTGGCCCGACTGGACCCCTATGCCTTCTGATTCATTGGTCATTATCCCCTCACCTCATCCCCTCCCAGGTGCAACGCTTTCCTCTCTACGATACTGGGCATCGACCCAAGGATGTAGACTTCTTAGTTCCCGCAATTATAATCAGCTTAGTCTTACTAACACAGCTTTGACGTTTTTCTTTAGATCTGCCACGTGACGCTCTAGACCTAGGAAAATAGTCTTGGCTATACTTGTTAATCAAATGAATATTAACCATGGCTATTTTAGGGTCAATAATAAGGAAACCACAAGTAGGGCCTAGGCCAACCAGGCATGAGGGAACATTTTGAGAATTAAGTCCTGTTTGTTCCAAGACCGCCAGGGAAGCCAAGCAAGCATAAGTGCAAAAATTAATGATTGCTAAGGAGCCAGTAATCTAATCTTTAAAGATTTACCTCTATGTGAATGTTTTTCTGAAAAAAATCAAATGACCTAAGCTTCATGAAGCTGCGTACCCAAAAACATATATAACCTTAATAAACTTCAACAATAAAGGCTCAGCTCAGCAACTCTGCTGGTGTCTGTGTCCTCGTTCTGTCAGTCGCCGACGCCGTTCCTCCGTCAGGGACTCCTGGACTCGCTGGAGCTGGTCTCCGGCAGGCACTTGCAAGTGTTATGGTACCAGAGGAGAGGGGTTGAACGGCATCCTGGAGGTGGTGACTTTTGAGCTGAGACTCCCAGGCGAGTAGAGGAAAGGGCATTGCAGAATGGATTGGCAAAGAAAAGGCTGGTGGGAAGGGTGCACCAAGAGGTGGAGAGGAACCTAGGAAGTAAGAAAAGGCTAAGGGGAGGAGGTCAGAATGAAAGGGGGATAAGAAGGAGAGGGAGGATGCACAGACTTGGAGGCCAGTGCATGAAGGGCTCAAAACATGTGCAAAGGCAGCTCTCATTCCACTGGTCTGTTAACATAGATTTCAAGCACCACCAGGGTTATTCAAAGCCAGATGGGAGAACTGCAGGCATCCGGGAGAACTTGGAGAATCCTGAACCCCACCCCAACCCTAAAGAGTCACTCTAGGATGGGGTCCAGGAATTTAGGCTTGACCCTTCCCCTCTTCTGTCCTGTCCTCACCATGAATGGATCTAAAGCACAGTAAAATGTGAGCATCTCTGCCCTAACCCAGGAGATGAGGGGTAAGGGATTTAACATTTGTGGAAAATAGTTCTAACTGTTTGCCAGGTAGGAATTGTGATTTGTCCTCACCAACCACCAGGAAGGTAGGAGACATTGCTGTCCCAACTGTACAGGTAAGAAAACAGGCTTAAGAGAGGTTGAGTAACTTGGGGGCCCACACAACTAATAAATGGTAGAAGCATGATTCTCCCTCAGCTCTCTCTGATTCTAGCTGGAGAGGTAACAAAGTTCAGTGGTAGAGCAAGTGCACTTTGGAGCTAGGAGTGCTTAGGTTCGAATCCCAGCTCTATCCCATACTGTTTGCCAGTTCTTCCTAAAACAGCGAGGGGCCCAGGGCAACCCGACAAGTGTGGGGCTGAGACAGCTGCCACAGTGTCAGTATTTTTCATAGGCTCCCTTAGATGGTATTAATAGAAACTTCTAAATTGACTTTTATTGATGTTCAGAAAAGAGAAGTCAGTCACATCACGCTACGGCCCTTTAGTCTCAGGCAGAGGGGCCAGTGTGTGACTTCAGGGAAATTCCAAAAACCCTCTGAACCTCAGTTCCTCATCTGTAAATTGAGGAAAATAGTGTCCTTAGCAAAGTTTCTGGTCTGCAGTAAGCACTCAAAGATGACTGACTAGCCATTGTTATTACACTTCTGGCTAATTCTCACCATTCCGATGCAGTCAGGTCCCTGCCTTTAACTGCACTTCTGAGCACTGGAGTGAGATCCTTTCTTGTTTGAACCCCAGATATGCCGTTACTCGGCATCTGATTGAAATCACCAAACTAGTATTAATGCAACCCTCTCTCTTGACATTGGAATAGCTAGGGTTCTGTTGTCAGAAGCTGGCTCTTCCCACTCTTTTCAAAAGTGGATTTAAAATCTTTTGTTTGTCAACTATACCTCAGTCAAGCTGGGGAAAAAATAAAGATCACAAAATAATTAACTACAAAAAACTGTATTATGCACACAGTATTCAAATACTGCTAAGTGAAATGAAATGTAGGTGAAACCGGATCCACGAGCTCCTCCTCCAGACCATCCCTGTCCTCCCGAGCCAGCTCACTGGCCTGCTTATCCCCAGGGGTCAGCTTCAATCTTAGGGTGCTCATCTCCACATCTCTTGTTCTTCTGGTGTTTGGGTCTATCCATTTTAGACACTGTCTTTTGACTTCCTAATGACATAGGCAAGGAGCCAATTCTTTCACACCCCTGTCCCAGCCCATTCTTGAGGTTTACTTATGTCACTCTTTCCAGAGAATGAACTTTACAGAATTGTGGCTATGTCAATATTGTGCACCCCAGAGCTTCACAATGTCCTGCATTTCCCTGCCCAGACCCCAGGTGTTTAATTTCCTCTCCCATCTTTCCGTGCTGCCCGCCATTACCATCCCTCAGCTCGCCTCCAGTGTTCTGGTGCAGCAGCGGGTCCCGGTTCCCTCAGAGCCCCGTCTCCGGGTTGTCCTGCAGTGCGTCTGCTCACCTCCTCCGCCCGCCACAGAGCTGCCATGCCGGAGCCTCCCCTCCCTGCTGCCTGGCTTGGGCTTCATCCTGCCTCCCCTCTCTTGCTTTCTTTACTCTTCTTTGCTGGAGCACATCCTCAAGTTAAGAATCAAGTTTATCTAACATTAAAAAACAGAGTGGTCTTTGGACCACGTCAGGAGAGCAGTTATACCTTTGTAAGTCCGGTGAGAGGAAATCCCGGGACAAAATACCTCTAAAAACCGAAATCAGTCAAAGGGAGAAATCAAGTTTAAAATCCGTTTATTGCTTACAAACTGCAGTCGGGCCGTTTCTCTTTCCTGCTCCAGCAGCAGCAAAACCGGCCCTCCCCCTCACCTCTCAGGTACACAGAAGCCCTCCGTTGCCCAGGTAATTACCCATTGATATGGAGAAGAACTTCTCTCCACCCCTGAGGATATGCAAATACACTAAAGTCATACTTCTTTCCACCTCTGAATGCCTATTGATATGCAGGTGTACTAAAGCCAGGCGAGATAGCCTGGAAATATTACAGTTTTACCCACACCTTTAGTATCCATTCATTGGGAAATAAATACATAAGGACCAAAAATTACCAGGAAGGCTTTTAAAGGAATTTGTTTTACTTACCACAGTACCATCTATGAACATGTGAAAGCCTGTTAGGACTTTAGGCTTTCGGGCTAGTTCAATCTCACTTCGTTCTTTGATCCTCCGTGCACCCTCTTCACCCCCTCATCTTCTGGTGACAGAACTTTCCCTTTGACATCTCACTGAGCCTCTTCCATTCCCCGCAAATTCAGCCAGGACCGAAGCACTGGTATAAGGCCCCACCCAGCATGTGCGCACGACCCAGCCTGGCCAATCGGGGTCTCCTCCCTCCCCTAGACACATGGTCCAAGCCAGCCAACCAGAGGCTTTTAGAGGAGGGGCTTTCCTCTGAGAGGTTAGCTCCCAAGCAGGGCAGAGGTGGCATTACCAGGGACCATCTTTGCCTTCATGGGGCACTGCTGAGGCAGAAGGCGTCACAGAGGACAGCAGAGTTGAGGGACTGATGGGGAGAGGAGGTCATTGTTTGAGGCCTCGATGCAGCTTTAAGTCCTTAGGTCTCCTGGTTATAAGAGCCAATATACTGTATGACACTTTGGTTTAAGCATATTTTAGTTGCATTTCTTTCTCTTGGAACGTAAAAAGTCGTGAATACATTTGTGAACTTGGGCAAGTTATGTACCCCCCACCCCCGTACCCCAAGTCTCAGTTTCCTGATCTATTCATTGGGGAGAATAAGATCTACCTCACAGGTAGCTGTGAGATTTCAATGAGACAACGTGCATGTAGACTCAGTATATGATCAGTTAGTGATATAACAATTGTATTCGTGGGAGACACAGGATTTGCTCTCTGAACGGTGCCTGTGCGCGCATGATTGAGAGGCCCCTGCTCTAACTGGCCTTCCAAGGACCTGTGGCCACAGGCTGGAAATCACTGCTCCAGGGACTGCCTTTTGAGCAGAGCAATGTACAGTCTCCCATCCCCTTGGGGTCTGTGTTTATTCTTTCTCTAAAAGCATGACTGGGTGTTGCCTAGCTCCCCATCCCCCTAGTCCTACCTTAACTGGCCTGGGTGCAGGTTAGAGGCAGGATCCCCACCTCCTACTACCCCCATGCTCAAACTTGCTCAGGAGGCAAGGCATTTGGAAGTGGTGCATTCTGCAGAACACGTATTGCCGTTACAGAAGTAGGAATAACCTTCCCAACAGGTACTATGGCCATGTTTACTCACGCAGAATAAAATCACAATCATCACAGTTTCTGAGGAAAAGAATAATGCTGCCAACCAGGACTGACAGTCAGTTGAGTTTTCCCTTGAACATCACCTTGCTACTTATTACTTCACCTGGTTGCCTGTGAGCTCACAGGAGCAGAGAGATGGTGGCAGGAGCTAAAACTTTAAGCTGTGAAAAAAATCAAATGTGAAATCATAATATCGATTAACCTATTTTGCTTCAGGCAGATTGCAAAGTCATCTCCAGGGAAGTCACTGTCCTGGTAAAGTGACCTTATGAAGGGACTCCTAATTCCCAATTTGTTTTTTAAACTCTACCTTTTAAATCCCTGCTACAAACATGATATAAGATTCAAAAGTAAATAAGGCAACACGGCACCGCAGCCTCCCCATTCTCTCCCCGGGAAACAACCACGGCTACAGGTTAAGGCAGTGACTTACTGCCCTGAAATGCATCTCCCACCCACATGCCCACGCCTGGAATTCGGTGGCGATGGGAGCAGCGTTCTTTAGGGGTCACACGGCTCCCTGCAGGTGCTTCTCCTTTAGTGCGCAAGGTTGGCTGGGAAAGGCAGCAGTTAAGGGAGCATCTGGGCTGCTTTTGCTTCTGTCCTGAGGAGAGGGGCCAAGAGCCAGAGGAGCCGTGGGGGGTGTGACGGGAACCCTGACTAGGGCGGTGCCTCCAGCCAGCCTTCCTCTTGGGATATTTCAGGGGAGGAGAATCTTTCAGCTTCAAATGGCCAATAGAGAAAGAAATTCCACCGACCCGTCTGATGTTTACCTTGTGTAAGCCCTTTCCTCTGGCGGTCCCTAGGGGTGGCAGGGGTTACAAGCTTTGGTATCCGATCTGCATACAAATCCCAGCTCCAAACAGAACAGTCCCTTTGCAGCTTCTGGGGCAAACATATAGCACTAGGTGCTGACCTTTAGGAGGTCAGTCTGTATTTCATAAGGAACCATACAGGGAGAATGAAGAAATGGCTTAAAGTTCACTCAGAAATGTGAGTCATTTTTGAGGGCAGGCCCTGGAACTAGGCGCTGTGGGGAGGAAGGAAATAGGATACTTGCCTTGTCAGGGTTCCTGACCTAACAGAGAACTGTGGCAGGTCTTCACCCGGATGGACACTATCTTTCACGATGCTCCACTTTTAGGTGACACCTAGAGGAGTGGAGCTGGGGTCGGGACCCAGTCCCATCCTGGGATAAGTAGAATTATTGGCCCTGATTCCCCACCCCTCCCTGCACCCACACCCTGGCTGGGTCTCACGTACTTCCTATCCCCTGGCACCGGGCTTGGCCCTGTGAACTGCTTTGGCCCGTTGAATGGGTGTCAGGAACCGTTGTCATCTGTGACACCATTTTGTGAGAGCTCCTCCATCTCTTATACTAACCACTGACTTCTACCCTTTTTCCTCTCCTCTCTGCTAGAGCATGAGAACAAGGAAGTCACCTAATTTAGCAATAAGTCTTCATCTTGTTGTTTACTTCTTCTTGGTCACAGCCTCCCGCCACAGCTTCCCGCCAGTGACAACTGCGCATGCGCACCACTCAGTGTGCCTCACTGTCATGACGGACAACCAATCAGTGATTGCCACGCTACTCCATGCCCATCCCTTTTCTATATAAGCATTGTTTGCTTCCTCAATAAACGAGACTTGATCAGAAAACTGTCTTGTCTCCGTGTTCTCTTTTTCTCATCCCATTCCATAGGTGGTCGCGGCTCCCCTGGAGTTTCCCACGTCTTCTGAAGTCCTTGCAGGCAAGGACAACTGGCGCCCAACGTGGGGCCCGAGGGTCGTAGCCCCCCAGCCTAGAAGAGAAAGTAGCCGCAGCTGCGCAAGATTCACCGAGTCATCAGCTCGGGAGCCACCCGATCGGTGACGACAAGACGGACGGCTAACGAGTAAGTCCATTTAGATATTCTCTTAACTTGAAATGGGACAAGAATTGTCTAAGGAGGCACAATTCTTGAAAGATATTCAACAGTGCCTCCGAGAGAGAGGGGCTTATGTTAAAAAACAAGACCTCTTGAAGTTTTTTCAGTATATCCAGGAAGTCTGTCCCTGGTTCCCTCAAGAGGGGATTATAGACCCTAAACGTTGGGACCGTGTACGGCTTTGCCTTCAGGCACACTATGAAACTGTCGGACCTGAGAAAATCCCTATTCAAACCTTTTCATACTGGAACATGATCAATGATATTTTCTCTCACGCCAAAACTTTTCATCCCTCTGCAGCCCAAGCATAAAACTCCATTTATCTTTCCCGTCTGCACCCGCTCTTCAGACAACCCCGCCGCTGCTGACGGCTCATCTTCCGCGGCTGCTGCCGCGCCATTTGATGTTGAAAGTAACTGCTCTCTTCGCTTACGCTCCTCCTCCGAGGAGGAGGAGGCGAGGGAAGAGGCAAACGGTGATTCCTCCTCTGACGGTGAGGGCCACCCCCCTCCCCTTCTCTTACGGCGCCCTCGTGCACTGCGTTTCAAACACCTTAAAGAATTACAACACGCAGTCTCCCAATATGGCCCTTCTGCTCCTTTCACTCTATCGCTTTTAGAAGCTATCTGTGAATCCATTCACCCCACTCCGTCCACCTGGTTCCACCTAGTAAAAGCTGTTCTTTCTAGAGGAGATTATCTCCACTGGAAAACTGATTATGATGATCGTTGTCGCTCATTTATCAGCAGCTTGTCCTCTTCTCAAAAAAGGGCCGAGCGCTGGAACATCAATAAGCTTTTAGATACTGAACCTTATGCCAATCTCGAAAAACAAAAACAGTTCAGCCAAGCCATCTTAACCCAAGTACAAGCGACAGCCTTAGCAGCCTGGAAAAATCTCCCTACTAAAAGTTCCACTTCTTCTTTATCTAAGATCAGACAGGGAACACAAGAATCCTACACAGATTTTATAAGCCGCCTAACGGAAGCCGCCGAGCGTATTTTCGGCCCCCAGGAAAGTGAAAGCTCATTCATTCTTCAGTTAGCCTATGAAAACGCTAATCCTGCTTGTCAAGCAGCACTCCGCGGCAACCGCCGCGGAAAGTCCCTTACAGACTTCATCAAGCTCTGTTCAGGAATTGATTCGGCTTCACATGCCATTGGCATTGCAATTGGAGCAGCCTTATCCTCTAACAAACCCAATGTCTGCTTCAAATGTAAACAACCTGGACATTGGGCTAGGAACTGCCCTATGGCCACACAAAGACAAACCCAAGCCGCCCAAAACGCAACTCCCAGCCCTATTTTACCAGCTACCGTTTGCCCCAAGTGTCGCCGAGGCAAACATTGGGCTAATCAATGCAAATCTAAAACAGATATCGACGGACAACCCATCACTCGGGGTCCATTGCTTCCCCAGGCAATAATACCTCACCAACAGCCTTCGGGAAACGAGCCATGGGGCCAGCCCTCGGCCCCTCCCCAATGTCAACCTGCCCCGAGGGCATTAGGGCACAATCCTTGCAGCGCGCCACCCCAGGGAGCGCAGGCCTGGACCTCAGTCCCTCCTCCCACACAATATTAACCCCGGAAGAAGGACCAACAATCCTCCCTACAGGAGTCCATGGGCCCCCTCCCCAAGGCATATTTTTCCTCATCATTGGACGAGCTTCATCAACCCTCAAAAGTCTTATAGTCCATCCTACTTTAGTAGACAATGACTATACAGGGGAAATCAAACTTATTGTATCCTCCCCCTTAGGACCTACTTCTTTGCCCGCAGGCACCCGCATTGCACAAGCCATTCCCCTGCCCTCATCTTCTCCCGCCTATCCTTCTCAGAGCAGTCACCGGGGAGCCTCCACCCCTGGTTCCTCAGATATCTATTGGATGCAAAAAATTACTACTAATAGGCCCACCCTCCAGCTTAAACTTGATAGAAAAATCTTTCAAGGTATATTAGACACTGGAGCTGACGCTACAGTCTTATCCCAAACCCATTGGCCTCAATCATGGCCCTTACAGCCCTCACTAACCCATTTACAAGGCATTAGCCAGTCCAGCAATACTTTACAGAGTTCAAAATTTCTCAGATGGGAGGATTCTGAAGGGAACAATGGCCTAGTTCGCCCTTTTGTAGTCCCCGGACTCCCCGTTAACCTGTGGGGAAGAGACATTTTAGAACAATTAGATGTTGTCCTTTGCAGTGGTAACGAATTCGCCTCCAAGCAATTAAAAAAACAGGGGTGGACCCCTGGGTCAGGGCTGGGGAAACACTTACAAGGTAACCCCAGCCCCATAACGGTCACTCAAAAAACGGACAAAACAGGTATAGGATACCCCCAAACCCCCCAGAATTTTTCATAAGGGCTATTGACACTCCTGCACCTTGGGCCGATGCTATCACTTGGAAAAGTGATGAGCCGGTCTGGGTTGATCAATGGCCCCTCCCTTCTCAAAAAGCCCAAGCTGCTTATCAGTTAGTGCAGGAACAACTAGAAGCGGGGCACATTGAACCCTCAACCTCCCCATGGAATACCCCCATCTTTGTTATTAAAAAGAAATCAGGCAAATGGAGGCTTTTACAAGATCTCAGAAAAGTAAATCAAACTTTGCAAATTATGGGAGCCTTACAACCAGGCATCCCGTCCCCCATCGCCATCCCTGTTGATTTCCACAAAATTGTCATTGATTTAAAAGATTGCTTTTTCTCCATACCCCTACACCCTCAAGACAAAAAGAGATTCGCCTTTAGTGTTCCTATTGTCAACTGTGTAGGCCCTATGCCCCGCTTTCAATGGAAAGTCCTCCCCCAAGGAATGGCTAATAGTCCTACACTCTGTCAAAAGTTTGTTGCTCAAGTCATTGATCCATTCCGCTCACAATACCCTCATATCTACCTCATCCATTACATGGACGACATCCTCTTGGCCGGACCTAACCATTCTGAAGTCCTCTATTTATCACAATTAATTATAAAAGCCTTAAGGGATCAAGGACTTCAAGTAGCTCCCGATAAAATTCAGTTACAACCCCCCCATACCTTTTTAGGCTTTGAACTATTTCCCTATAAGGTAAAAACACAGAAACTCACCATTAGGACAGGACACTTACAAACTTTAAATGATTTCCAGAAGCTTTTAGGAGACATAAATTGGCTACGTCCTTACCTCCATATTACTACAGGAGACCTTAAACCTCTATTTGATATTTTAAAGGGGGATTCTGACCCCACGTCAAGCAGAAGCCTCACCCCTGAGGCTCAGGCTGCTATCGATAAAGTTTCCACAGCTATCCAGCAACAAGGAGTTTCTTACTATGATCCCACAAAACCTCTGCTCCTAATATTGTTTCCTTCCACTTTTACCCCTACTGGAATTCTTTGGCAACAAGGACCTCTGTATTGGATACATCTCCCTGCCTCTCCCTCAAAAATCCTCACTACGTACCCTTCCCTTATGGCAGCCTTAATCATAGAAGGAAGAGCAGCGACCCGAAAACTCTTTGGGAGAGACCCTTCATCCATTGTCACTCCCTATGCAGAAAAACAAATAGAATGGCTTATGCAGAATGAGGACTCTTGGGCACTGGCCTGCATTGGCTTTCTGGGAACATTCTCATGCCATCTTCCCTCCGATAAGCTACTTCAATTTTTACAAACAACTCCACTTGTATTCCCCAAGGTTACTTCTTCTCGGCCTATTCCAAATGCCTTGCTGGTCTTTACTGATGGCTCTTCCACAGGTCTTGCAGCCATCCATTCATCTAAAAACCAAAAAACTCTCCAGACACCTTTTAAGTCCGCACAGCTTGTGGAGCTATACGCTGTTCTGCAGGTGTTTACAGATCTCTCAGATCAGACCTTTAATCTATATACTGACAGCTCTTACGTTGCCCACTCTGTACCTCTTTTAGAAACTACTCCCTATATCAAACCTTCTACTAATGCATCTCCTTTATTCTGCGACATACAAAAGCTGATACTAACACGGAGACATCCCTTTTTTATAGGACACATAAGAGCCCATTCCAATTTACCAGGACCCCTAACTAAAGGAAATGATACTGTTGACCAACTTACAAGATTAGTGGCTCATGTATCTACCTCTACCCCCCTCACCCAAGCACAAGAAGCTCATAAGTTACACCACCTAAATGCTCAAACCCTTCGTCTTCAATTTAAAATCACTAGAGAGCAAGCTAGAGCCATTGTAAAAAACTGTCATAATTGTGTCATGTTTCTCCCTGAGCCTCATTTGGGAGTCAATCCCAGAGGGCTTATCCCCGGAGAGCTATGGCAGATGGATATCACTCACATCCCCTCCTTCGGTAGTCTAAAGTATGTTCATGTTACCATTGACACATTCAGTGGTTTTATTTTTGCCTCTCTACAGAGTGGTGAGGCTGCCAAACATGTCATTTCTCATGTCCTCCAATGCCTCACTGTGCTAGGAGTTCCTAAATGTATAAAAACAGACAATGGTCCTGGGTATACTGCTAAAAACTTCAAAGAGTTTTGCCATTGCCTCCAAATAAAACATCTTACTGGCATTCCATATAATCCTCAGGGACAGGGGATTATAGAGAGAGCTCATCAAAAGGTTAAAAATCAAATTTCTAAACAAAAAGAATCATCCACAGAGCTCTCTAACTACTATAAAAATCCTAAAAATCTTCTCAATCATGCACTGTTCGTCCTCAACTTCTTATCAGTGGACGAACAAGGCAAGTCTGCAGCAGACAGACTATGGCATCCGGCCACTAAGGATACTTATGCTCAAGTCCTTTGGAAGGACCCCATGACTAATCAGTGGCACGGACCCCATCCAGTACTTATATGGGGAAAAGGACACGCATGTGTCTATGATCAAGAACACCAGTCAGCCAGATGGCTCCCAGAAAGATTAGTAAAATGTGTTAATAACACCCCATCCAGGGAAAGCAAACCCTGAGATTTCCCTTCTTTTTGCCTTGCAGAAAAATGCTGCTACTATTGCTTCTGCTCTGGCCGCCTCTCGTCCTTAGCACCCCCAAACAGCCATCTCCTCATCAGCTTTTCAACTTCACCTGGCAAGTTATTAATGAAGCGGGAGATGTTGTCCATTCCATCTCAAGCGTGAGTTCATCCACCCCCTGGCCCACCTTAACCCCTGATTTGTGCAAACTTGCTCTTGGTGCCTTAGACTCAGGATGGGGAACTAGCCACCTGTTAGCCCCCTCCTCTCCGAATCCCCCCAATCCCAATAAGTGTGGCTCCAAAGCATACTGCGCTGGTCCCATGCGGCGACTAATATTAACTAGAGACCTCTCCAACAAGACCCGATCAGCATGGTCGGCCCTCGGAGGCTTTTATGTTTGCCCTGGACCTCATAGAGATCGAAGTCTCAATTATAAATGTGGTTACCAGTCAGACTATTATTGTGCCTCATGGGGCTGTGAGACCACTGGAGACACCTATTGGCATCCTTCTTCCAGTTGGGATTACATAATTGTCAAAGCAGGCACACCCCCTAAGCCGCTGACAAAAGATAGTTTCAAAGAGTGGAACACTCCCCTCTCTATTAGTTTTACTGATCATGGTAAAAAACAAGATTGGACTACTCGCGGCTTTCAGTGGGGGCTTCGTCTGTATGCGACCGAACATGATACAGGGCTTACTTTCAAAATTAAACTTGTTAAGACTCCTCCCAGCACCACTCATGTAGCAGCAGGTCCCAACAAAGTACTTAGTGCTGGGAGTTCAAACCGCTTGGCCCCTCTCCCCCCAACCCTTAACAATACCTCTATTACTACCGACTCTTCACCCCTACAATTAACCATGCCCCCTGCACCACCCTCTTCTGAACAAACCCTCCTCAACATGCTTAACGAATCGTAGAACTTACTCAACTCCACGCAACCCGACACAGCCTCTAATTGCTGGCTTTGCTTCCACTCCTCTCCACCATTCTATGAAGGTGTTGCAGTTCTTGCTACCCTTGTGCCTACCAACAACACCCAAGACATATCTAGATTTCAAGCCTCTCATAAAGAAGGATTGACCTTAACGCAGTTATCAGGGATGGGAACATGTGTTCATGGCCCATCTGTTAAGCCACCCCAAGAAATCACGCCATTGTGCAACCAAACCTTCACCCCCTCTCCCTATAACTCCTATATACCTGCTCCTAACGGAACATATTTTGCCTGCGCCACTGGCCTTACAGCTCATATTTCTGTCCACACATTATCTACTCACCATGATTTCTGTATTCTAGTTCAATTAATCCCTAGGATTGACATCTACTCCGCGGACCAATTCCTCCCTTTCCTGAGTGAAGACTCCAGCCATCGAGTCAAGAGAGAACCTATCGCTGCCGCCACCCTAGCCCTTATCCTTGGCCTTGGTGCCGTAGGCACTGGAACAGGCATCGCCTCCCTTGTTGTTTCTGACCAACAGTACAATAGACTCACTGCAGCCATAGATGCAGATTTAGCTGAAATTCAAAAAGGCATTACAGCACTCACTGAGTCACTCCAATCACTTTCCGAAGTAGTTCTCCAAAATAGACGAGGGTTAGATTTACTTCTTCTACAACAAGGAGGCCTCTGTGCCGCTCTCAAAGAAGAATGCTGCTTCTATGCAGATAAAACAGGTATAGTAGAAGACAGCATGAAAAAGGTTAAAGAAAGCTTAGAAAAACGCAAAAGGGAAAGAGAACAAGCTGAAAGTTGGTATAAAAACTGGTTCTCCGCCTCTCCCTTTTTAACCACTGTACTCCCCTCTATTCTTGGCCCCTTACTTGGACTTCTTCTCCTTATTTCATTCGGCCCTTGGGCCCTACGGAGACTCACACGGTTCATAAAAGATCAAATAAATGATCTGCGAACCAAACCTATCCAAGTCCACTATCATCGCTTAGACCTCACCGAGCGAGGACTAGATGACTACGCAGGTGTCTGCCCAAATGACACCCCTATTTTTTAAGACTTTGGCGCCCACCGAGTGGCCCTAAAGCATCTGGATTCTGAGAGCCCATGACGGGAATATTGTGTTACAAAGCCTGTGTACCAGCGTAGAAACCCTTGATTCTTCTGCGCAGATTTGGCTTTCAGTGCTGGAAAAGTCGTCAGAGACGGGTAAGATCTAGCAAGTACACTAGCAACCTAAGACAGAGACTAAGCCACAGCTGCTTAGATTCCTCCATGACGGGTAAGCATTGTACCTCTGCTAGACAACCTAAGACAGACAATTTTCCCGAAAGTCCAAATCCTGTAGTGCACACAGAGCTTATTTGCTGCAGCCGCACACATAGCCTAAGACAGGCCTCAGTTTCCACCCCTCTAAATATAAAAGTAAGGGGGAACTGTCAGGAACCGTTGTCATCTGTGACACCATTTTGTGAGAGCTCCTCCATCTCTTATACTAACCACTGACTTCTACCCTTTTTCCTCTCCTCTCTGCTAGAGCATGAGAACAAGGAAGTCACCTAATTTAGCAATAAGTCTCCATCTTGTTGTTTACTTCTTCTTGGTCACAGCCTCCCGCCACAGCTTCCCGCCAGTGACAACTGCGCATGCGCACCACTCAGTGTGCCTCACTGTCATGACGGACAACCAATCAGTGATTGCCACGCTACTCCATGCCCATCCCTTTTCTATATAAGCATTGTTTGCTTCCTCAATAAACGAGACTTGATCAGAAAACTGTCTTGTCTCCGTGTTCTCTTTTTCTCATCCCATTCCATAGGTGGTCGCGGCTCCCCTGGAGTTTCCCACGTCTTCTGAAGTCCTTGCAGGCAAGGACAGTGTTTCACCGCCTCCCTCTTTTCTTCTGTGTACCCACTTTTTCTGCGGTAGTCCTTCACCGTTGTCCCCGTGTTCAGGTCCCTGTTCGGGCGCCACTTCTGACGGAGCCAGCCATCAGCAGTCGAAAGGTTCCTGAAAGGGGAGCTAGGCTATATTTACAAAGATCACAGGAGGACAATCTGTCTTGTGCAGAATGTCAAAATGCTTTATTGGTGACAAGCTTTTATACAGTAAAATAGAGAACTAGGTAATACTCAAAAGTCAGCATCTGAAGCATGTTCCTCTTGGCAACCTGGGCAGAACACAGGTGGTCCCTACTTAAGCTTATTACAATAGGTGGAAATATGCACAGTCACTTATACCTGGGTAGACTCATATAACCTAAGGGTCATAGGACAGTCACTCTATCCCTAGACATACATATTTCAAAACAGCTTGTACAAGCATAAAAGTTGCAGAATAAGTAAGTTCAAAAGTTGCAGAATAAACAAGTTCTCTCTACAATATGGAAGAAGTAACAAAATGGCTTCACTTATGTCAAGCAGTAACTAAACACGGCTCCCCCCACATACAATATAGGGGCTCCTATTTTTCTTGTTTACCCCCTCTATGACAACTCTCTTTACTTTCTGACAGCTTTGGTTGCCCTGGTTCCTCAGGCTAGAAAAAAAGTGGGCTTTATATGAGAATTTTAATTACCCTGCATTGTACTGAGACGGCTGTCCCTCAGATCAACACTAAAGAAATGGAGATCCATCACCCATGTCACTCCCTTCTTCCAACATATAAGTCCTATCTAAAACTTGCTGGAATTTTGGTCACTTCTCAGAACTTTGGGTATTTAACAATTGTGTCCAGGGTTTATAATTATCTCTCAGAGGGTTGGTTATTAGGAGCCTACTCCAGCACACCTGAAGTGGAACTCAAGCCTTTCCTTTAAATATTTCTTATAAGGCTTCTAGAAGGTCATCTGTAATAAATTTGCTCACAACCTAAGGTTAAAAATTGGTAGCTCAATCTTTCAGATCCCTGTTTATCTGAAATGCTATAAATAATAACAAATAAATATACTATCATTTAACTATTCACTAGTCAACAAATATACTTCATTTTATGCTAAGCACTTTAAATGCACTATCTTATCAAATCCTCACTATATCCCTGTCTAGGCATAGCATACCTGTACAGAGATGGAGTCACTAGTCCAGTTTTATAGATGAGAGAAATGAGGCTTCAAAGAGCTCCAGTAATTTTCTAAAGATCCCCCAGGTATGAATCCATCTCTTTCTGAATTTAGAACCTGAACTTTTAAGCACTAATCAATGTATATGTCAGGACTATTTTTTAAGAGTAGAAACTAGTGAAAATCATAACAACATAACTGTAAATATACAGCTGTAGTGAAGATGAGCCATGGAAATATTTAGAAGCATGTATCACCAAAGAAGCATGGAAATAGTTTTCAGGAAAGCATTCAAGATTCCTAGACCTAGACATTTTTCTTTGCCATGGTTATGAGAAAGTGGTTTAGTCATGATGCTGAAAGCATAATTTTAGACTGAAATTCTTGTTGTTACAATAAGTTTAGAGATGGGCTTTTTAATTAGTAGTATTTTTACATATGGAGAGTTAGAGATTAAGAAAACAGGGGAAAATGGGCAAGGAAAAGGCGCTATATAGTGAGAGTATCAGAAGAGGAAGCACTAAACTAAGCGACACCATTTTTATGCTGTGGTCAAAAGGCTCCAACCACTTGTCTGACACTGGAGTAATAATAATAGACATTAACATTTATTAAGCATTTACCACATTCTAAGCATTATGCTGAGCATGGTCTAATTTATTTCTCACAAAAATCCCATGTGATAGGTAGTATTATTGTCTCTAAATAATAGATATAATAATGGAATCATGGAGTCTTCTTGAAATTAAATATCTTGTCCAAGGTCATATAAATAGTAGGCATGGAGCTAACTAATATTTGAACTCCACTGAGCCCCAGTGAATTCTAAATCACTCTATCACCTCTCAGGACAGTGTTTTCCCTATCTGTAAAAGGATTACCACTTCTAGGCATAGTCAATAAAATCATTTAGTCAACATTTTAACTTTATGCGTATTATGACAATTTTCAAAGTGTTCCAACTCTCCTGAGTTGGATATCATAAAAAAGGCAGGCTGTTAGAAGGAAGAAGAAAAGTTTTGGCATTCTTCACAGTTAAGGTTTTTGTAATATCATATCCTTATTCATCACCCCCAGACTGCTAGGACCTATAGAAAATTGAAAAGGATAAACTAGGGACATACAAAATAAATAATTTTAACAGGTTATGAGCTCTTGGAAATTGTTACCTCAGAAGTGATATAGCTTCTACGAATATGAAACTCTTAAGGAACTAAATTAGGTAAATTTATTAATAACCCCAATGAAACAAGAGACACTTGCTCTTCAAGAGGGTGCATTTCACTTTTTGTGGGGTTCCTACCCCTGCTCCCCTGATTTTGTCAGAGTTCTTGGGAACATGGTCAAAATCTGACCTTGAGACATTAGGGAATATGGAGAAAGGTGTACTTTCATTGCATGAGGTTATATACATATTTAGAGGCTCTTAAAGACTTAACATATTGTCAGATTTTTCAATTATAGTACAGACTACACTTACATCAGTAAAAGAGCATGTGTGTAGATTTGCAAAGAGGAATAACTGGATTATTTTCTCAGTAATATTTTGCAAATAATAGGTCTTAAATTCTTAACACATTTTGGCAAAATATGTAATAGTTGTTTGCTATTTCTATAATGATCATATAGTAATGCCGACAGGAGATTAGCACCCTGAGTATAAAAATTTCCAGCTGCAAACTGTTGCATGTGTAGCAAATATGTACCTGCACGAAACAGATAAAAATATCACTAAATATATGTAAAGGAATAGCCAACTAATTATTACATGTAGAATTTCTTCTTTTCCTTTATCTTAAAAAGAATATTTATGGAAACAACATATCTTGAATTACTATTTTTTGTTACTGTTCCCATTTCTCATTAAATTCATTAAAGGTCACTCATGAAATATATATTTAATTATATCAGTTTAAATAACTTCAAATTATAAAATACAACTAAAAATAAATCTTTTGTCAAACAACATATTCTAGCTTTGTAAACATGGTCATAGTTGATATAATATATGTTAATCTTTATTTGTACTTTGCAAAGATAGCTCAATATAAAAAAATCTATTAATGTAATATATATTAATAAATTGAAGAAGAATAAATGATCATCTGATAGATGCTGAAAAAGCATAAATATAAATCAACATGCATGAAAAATAAAAATGCTATTAGGAAGTGAGGCAGGAAAATAACATCTTCAACTTGATGAAAGGTAATTTTCAGAAAACAAATATATTGGTGAAATTTTAAAAAGAACTCTCAAAGTTAAGAAAAACATAAGCAATACCTCAATCTTTGTTTCTTTTCTCCATTGTACTGGAGTCCTAGTCAGAGAAATGAGAAAAAGAATGAGAGCTATATCTGCAAATATTAACAGTGTCTACATAGAAAACCCCAAAGAACCCAAAGACAAACCAATAAAATGAATGTGTCATCAGTAAGGATTCATGGAACACAAATGGTTAACAATGTGGAAGTCTAACTCAATCTCATAGGCACTGGATACCAAATTACCAAAGTCCGAAGATATCATAAATTGGTGAGGATACAGGCAAACAGGAATTTCCATACATTGGTGGTGGAATTATAAATTGGCACAATATTTTGCAAAATAGTTTTGCATTTTCCAGTTAATTTGAAGTGTACCCACTCTGTGAAAATGCTCTATATGCTCTGGAGAAACTCTCGTACATGTTCATAAGCAGACAGAAACAAGAATGTTCAGAGAAGCATTGCTCATAATGAACAATTTGAGACAACAGGAAAATAGACAAATGATGTTTTATTCATACAGTGAAATAACACACAGCAGTGAAATGAATGAACTACATCTACTGGTATCAATACAAGTGGAGAAAAATTACAGAAAAATATGTTCACTATGTTACCATTAATGTAAATTAAAAAAAATGCAAAACAATATCACATATGGTCTCAAGGCTGTACTGTCTTGCACAACTTCCAGAAACACCATTCAGGTGACTTAGTTTGTAATGAACTCCAGTCCAATACGCATGGTTCTCCCTGGAGTAGTGCGATACACGCCCCCTGAAGGCTGGCTCTTGGAGAGGAGAAGGTGGTAGGAAGGAGAGCTCTGGGCCTCCAGTCTATCTGTAATGTTTTATTTTCTTAAATAATTTGAAGCAGACATAGACAGTGTTATAATTTGATAAAGCTGGGTGATATCTACATCTGTTTTGTATTTTCTATATTGTGTATGTTGAAATATTTAACTAATAAAATATTAAATTAAATGAAGTCAACACCAGAGTAAGTCCCATGGTCAGAAAGATCTGATTTATCTCTTTTGCAGTTCTGCCCAAAGAAAACATTTGCAGAAGAAATATTTTGATATAGTTACACTCAGAGAGAGAAGAGAACTGAGTCTGGATATAAACATATAGGAGTGAGAAGATGAAAGGCTTTCTTATGATTAAGGGGTGAAAATTAACTTAATATTAGCCTAAGCAGCAAACTAGTTAAGGTAGCAACTAGGTTTTTGTTGGAATAAAATTACATAACATACATATTCCAAAGTCAAACAGAGATATTTACTATTTGAATTGTTCATGCCATTGCAGTTTCCCTTTGAGGTTCTTGGTATAAAACCACTAAATCTCAAAACATTATTTTGTCATAGCTTTCAGATATTCATAGAAGGAAGCACTCAGTAGGAGCATTTGGCAGAGTTTATTTCCCTTTAAAAGGGAATGTATCATTAGCATTTTAGCAATGAAATCTTTATTTGGCAAAAATATTAGAAATAATTTGAGCAGTAGATATATTAGTAATTTGTGCAGTGGAGGGAGTGGTCTCTGAATTTTAAAGACCATACTTTGAACAGTTGCAGAGTTGAGACAATGTCTGTGCACAATGTATCAGTTGTAATGCAAAGGAGTGGCTTGTTGATGTGTGGAGGTCTGAGTGGACCAGAGCACTGGCACACCAGATACGCCTAAGATTTTCACCAATTCCCCAATCACATAATCTTACTAGAAATGCATCAGGATATTATTCATGTGCTGTATCTATTATATTAAGAATATTAGATATTAAAACATGTTGAAGGATATATAAGTGTCTGAACAAGGTAGGTTTACTGAATGCCCCATGCCCCAATTGGATGGGGAAGGTGAGAATATCTTTTACAAAACCATGTTTGAATAGGTGCTTGAATGGTTTTATTTTACACATTTCTTACATCTGTATGCATACAAACACTAAGTTAGTAAGTAATGCAAGCATCCTCCAAGACCTCAAATTTAGCTTCACTGCTTTCAGAATATTTTTGTGATGAGCAGAACAAATGATTGCTTTTTATGAATGTATCTGATTAGCAAAACCACATTAATTGTCCGCTTTGAGGTTCAGTTCAGATAATTTTAGCCCAAAGGAATAAAATAAAAATTATTTGCTTCTGAAATTGTGCCTTCCAGCTTTTCTTTTTAATAAAAGTCATAATTAGTCATGTTCCTAATGAAATGCACCTCACTTGTCTTCTGGACTGTTGGGTGGTCTGTTAGTTCAGTCTGGTGCCTGTGTCAAAATATTTGTGTGTCTAACCTTTACCTGAGGTACTCCTACTCACAGATTAATTTAGATGTTTATTGAGACAAAAGGCACTGAAAAGCCATTAATGCTTAGAGGAAACAAGCCAAGTTAGGCTCAGTACTTGAGAATTATAGTCATGATCTTCAAGTAGGTGTTAGATTTTGCTAGTACCGAGTGCCCGACTTTGACTTCAGTTCTAACCTCTTGTCATGTAAACCTGGTGCTGGAGGCTTAGGCACTGCCAGGCGAAGTTTTTCCTGTGATGTTACCACTTCCAAGAGCCAAGTCTGCTGCCTGCCCTGTTCTCCAGCCCTTCCCCTGGGGGCTATGTCTTTAAGTGCTTTCATTAGACACCTTCTAGAATGTTTTTCCAGCTCGAGCAAGTGAAACAAAAGCTTCTGTGCTGGTCTCTCAGGGAACCATGGGACATATCAAAATGTGCAACTCCAATTATTTGAAGATGTGGGTAAAATTATAATATTTCCAGAATATGTCGCCTGGCTTTAGTACATCTGCATATCAATAGGCATTTAGAGGTGAAAGAAATATGGCTTTAGTGCATTTGCAGCATTCCTCAGGGGTGGAAAGGAGTTCATCTCCATATCAGTGGGTAATTACCTGGGCAAGGAGGGCTTACCTGTACCTGAGAGGTGAGGGGAGGGCCGCTTTTGCTTCTGCTGGAGCAGGAAAGAGAGAAGGCCATGGACTGCAGTTTGTAAGCAATAAACAGATTTTAAACTTTATTTCTCCCTTCGACTAATTTTGGTTTCTAGAGATATTTTGCCACGGGATTTCCTTTCCCGAGACTTACAGAAGACAAGGTCCATGTTCTACTTCCCCCATGTCACCCCCGCAAACTTCATCAGGAAGGTGGGGCACCATTTCCATCACTACTAGCAATCTGGGAGTTGGGGGGAGGTAGGCAAGCAATCAAAAATACCACCACAAGGTGGAAAATTGAATGAAGGGGTCAACAATACAGAATTCCAGTCATAAAATAAGTACTGGGGATGTACTGTACAACATGAGGTAGGTGATAGAGACAGGCAGAGTTCAGGGTCTCTGTAAGTTTCAAGGCCCTTGTAAGTTTCAAAAAGCTCCCACCAAACTCAGCCACTCAAAAAGTACACTTAATTAGGTAGACCTCAGCTCTGATTGGTTATGCCCTATGTGAGCTGGTTGGTTATGCCCTGTGCAGATGAAGCACTGTACTTTGGGTTGTGATGTCATCAGTTCAGTTCTCTATTTGGTTTGGGGAGGGTGGGACTTCATTCTCTAAGGAGGCAACATAAACCCCAGACCCTACAGCCCTCTGAGTAGCAGGAACTTTCTGTTTTCACTCATTGAAAGAGCTCTGCTTGTTGCTCCCTACTCTTGTCTGCTGGCCTCATTCTCTGTCACCTCCAACAGGTTACTGGGAAAAACTGCAGCATTCTCAGCCAGTAGCACCATCATTACTAGCAAGCTGGGGGATGGAGAGGTGGTAAGTAAGCAATCAAAAATACCACCACAGGGTGGGGAATTGAATGAAGGGGGTCAAACGATACAGAATTCCATTCATAAAATAAGTACTGGGGATGTACTGTATAACATGAGAACTACATTTAACACTGCTATATGGTATATGTGAAAATTATTAACAGAGTAAATCCTAAAAATTCTCATCATTAGGAATTTTTTTTGTAATTTAAAGAACTGATAGAAGTTTAAATAAATTTATTGTGGTGATCACTTTGCAATATATATAGATTTCAAGTCATGATGCCATATATCTTAAACTTACACAGAGCTGTATGTCAATTATATCTCAATTAAAGTGGGGGAAAATGCCGTCATGCTTTCTTACTTAAATTTAGATAACTTTTTCTTCCTTAAGTACTTCCCTGGCTGTGATTAGATTCTATAGTCAAGAAAATTCTATTCGGTTGGTTCTTTCTTCAGTGGAGGGACAAATTCTTGGAGCTGGTTGCCCCATCATTTTTGTTGTATCTCTCCTGCATTCTCTTTAATTGACCAGGTATTGCAGTTTATCTGTACAGTTTACATTTGGTTCTTTTTAATAATTTCTCTTTTTTGATAGTCATTATTTGAAGAGACATTATCATCATACCGTCTCTTACTTCTTTAATCATGGTTTTGTTTAATTTTTTGAACATGTTTATAAGAGCTACTTTGATATCTTTGTTAAGTCTGACAGTTGATTGCTTGCAGTTTCTATTGCCAGCTTTTTTTTCCTGGTGTGTGGATCATATTTACCTATTTCTTTGCATGTTTTGTAGTTTTTTGCTGGAACTGGACATTTTAGATAATACAGCTGACCCTTGAACCAACATGGGTTTGAACCCCATGCATCCACATACACATGGATTCTTTTCAGTAAGTATACTGGAAAAAATTTTGGAGTTTTTCAACAATTGGAAATAATATTTTCTTTTCTCTAGTGTACCATAATGCAATATATAATACATACACAAATATTAGTTAATATGAGTTTGTTATTGGCAAGGCTTCCAGTTAACAGTACTAGTAATTAATTTTTGGTAAGAGTCAAAAGTTCAAAAGTTCTACTTGGATTTTTGACAAGTGCAAGGGATCAGTGCCCCAACAACCTCCCATCCCAACCCTGCATTGTTCAAGGGTAAGTTGTACAATGTAGTAACTCTGGGAACTGGTTATCTTATCCATTCTGGGGCTTGCTATTCTTAGTTGCTTGTTCATTTATTCAGTGGCTGGGTGAATTATTTTAGTGAAATCTACCCACCACCCCCTCTGCAGGATGGTGCCTCTGATGTCCTCAGTGGGTGCAGCCTTGGTATGCTGATGATTTTGGCAGGCCTCCATGTGACACTTACCTGACCATACTCAGGTCATTAAGCACCACTAATTACTGGCTCTACTTTTGCAACAGTGTCCTATGGCATAAATTGTGCCAAAGATGAATCTACCACATTTGGTATCTTTGAACGGATAGTTCCTAGGTCAGTGATTGAGACTTGATCTGACCCAGGACGTCTCTTCATTGCTCCTTGCCCTTCTCTCAGCAAACTGTTGAGTACATATTCACCTACATTGGCCATGAATCTATTGTTCTCCCCCAACTGTCTTTTTTTTTTTGGTGTCATTAATGTACAATTACATGAGCAATATTATGGTTACTATACTCCCTCCATTATCAAGTCCCCCCCACATACCCTATTACAGTCACTGTCCATCAGTTTAGTAAGATGCTATAGAATCACTACTTATCTTCTCTGTGTCATACTGCCTTCCCCGTGCCCCCCATTACATTATATGTGCTAATTGTAATGCCCCCTTTTCCCCCTTATCCCTCCCTTCCCACCCATCCTTCCCAGTCCCTTTCCCCAGTTGTCTTTTGTGCCAACTCCACCATTTTTTGAGAGTGCTAGGACTTCTCCACACACTTGAGAGTGAAGTTGGTTACTTTTGGAAGAGATTAGGAGCAATTTATCTATTTATTTATTTTTAATAGTTTATTTTAGTATCATTAATTTTCAATTACATGTGCAATATTATGGTTATTAAACTACCCCCTTCATCGGGTCCCCCCCACCAACCCCATTACAGTCACTGTCCACCAGCATAGTGAGGTGCTATAGAATCACTACTTGTCTTCTCTGAGTTGTACAGCCCTCCCCACGCCCCCCCAACATTACATCTGCTAGTTGTAATGCCCCTTTTTCCCTCTTATCCCTCCCTTCCCACCCCTCTTTCCCAGTCCCTTTCCCTTTGGTAACTTTTAGTCCATTCTTGGGTTCTGTGAGTTTGCTGCTGTTTTGTTCCTTCAGTTCTTTCTTTGTTCTTATACTCCACATATGAGTGAAATCATTTGATACTTGTCTTTTTCGGCTTGGCTTATTTCACTGAGCATAATACCCTCTAGCTCCATCCATGTTGTTGCAAATGGTAGGATCTGTTTTCTTCTTATGGCTGAATAATATTCCATTGTGTATATGTACCACCTCTTCTTTATCCATTCATCTACTGATGGACACTTAGGTTGCTTCCATTTCTTGGCTATTGTAAATAGTGCTGCGATAAACATAGGGGTGCATCTGTCTTTTTCAAACTGGGCTGCTGCATTCTTAGGGTAAATTCCTAGGAGTGGAATTCCTGGGTCAAATGGTATTTCTATTTTGAGTTTTTTGAGGAACCTCCATACTTCTTTCCACAATTGTTGAACTAATTTGCATTCCCACCAGCAGTGTAGGAGGGTTCCCTTTTCTCCACATCCTCACCAACATTTGTTGTTGTTTGTGTTTTGGATGTTGGCCATCCTCACTGGTGTGAGGTGATATCTCATTGTGGTTGTAATCTGCATTTCTCTGATGATTAGCAATGTGGAGCATCTTTTCATGTGCCTGTTGGCCATCTGAATTTCTTCTTTGGAGAAGTGTCTATTCATGTCCTCTGCCCATTTCTTAATTGGGTTATTTGCTTTTTGTTTGTTGAGGTGCGTGAGTTCTTTATATATTTTGGATGTCAAGCCCTTATCGGATATGTCATTTATGAATATATTCTCCCATACTGTAGGATGTCTTTTTATTCTACTGATGGTGTCCTTTGCTGTACAGAAGCTTTTCAGCTTGATATAGTCCCACTTGCTCATTTTTGCTTTTGTTTCCCTTACTCGGGGAGATATGTTCACGAAGAAGTCGCTCATGTTTATGTCCAAGAGATTTTTGCCTATGTTTTTTTCTAAGAGTTTTATGGTTTCATGACTTAGATTCAGGTCTTTGATCCATTTTGAGTTTACTTTTGTGTATGGGGTTAGACAGTAGTCCAATTTTATTCTCTTACATGTAGCTGTCCGGTTTTGCCAACCCCAGCTGCTGAAGAGGCTGTCATCTCCCCGGGAGCAATTTATTTTATGGCCTGCCTCTTCCCTCAGGCAAAATCTCTGGGCCTGGGCTCTGGCTGTGGGGTTGTGACAGAGGTGCCCTTCCCTCTGAGTGACATCCCCATTTTAGGAGCTAAGTGCTCAAGGAGGGGGCAGTAGCCTCAGGTGCCCCTCATTTGCCTGTCATGCATAGAAGGAGGCAACATAAGAAGTCACTCTGCCCTGACCTGGTTATGCACTTGAAGCATCCTAACATCACAGAGCTTTGGGGCAAGTGGCAGCCTGGAGTTGACTCCTAAGTCTGGCAGTCACTAACTTAAGGTGGGTGAGTGTATTTGTTTTCCATACCAGCATAACATCTTAAAAAAATTAATGGCTTAAAACAATACACATTTGTATCTCACAGTTTCCATGGCTCATAAAATTGGGCACAGCTTGGCGTGATCCTTTGCTCAGGATCTCAACAGGGTTGAAATCAGGTGTGAGCTGTACTGTGTTCTCATCTGATGTTCAGGGTCTGCTTCCATATTTTTTTTTGCACCTTTCCCAGAGGCTACCTGTCATCCTTGCCAAGATGCTTTCCATAATGTAATATAACCATGAGAGTGATAGCCCATCCCATTTGCCACATTCTATGGGTTAGAAGCACATCACAGTCCTCCCCACACTTGAGGGACAGGGGTTCCACAAAAGTGTGAAGCACTTGAAGGCAGGGATCACAAGGACTGCCCTACAGTCACCACTGCAGAAGTTACATGATATCGGTAAACCTCACCTTACTCATCTAAAAATATGGGGGTAGTGATAGCACGTGGTTTTTAGGGCTTTGTGGAGATTCATGCTTGCAAAGTTCCTAGAACAATATATGACTTGTAATAACCGCTCAGTAATAGGTAATGTTATCATGTAGGAAACATCAACTGACAAATTTTTGTGGTTAATTTATTGATTTGCTCATGCTTCTCAGTTGGTCTTAACCAGATGGTCTGGGGTGCTCTTGACTGCTCTCTCAGCCCCATTCCTACCTCAGCCATTGAAAGTGTGACTGAAGGTGTTTATTGAACTACCTACTGGTATATGTATATGACTGGATGGGTGTCTTAGTCCCTTCAGGCTGCCATAGCAGAACACCACACATCTGAGGGCTTACCAACAACAGAAATTTATTTCTCACAGTTCTGGAGGCTGACGTCCCAGATCAAGGTGCCAGCATAGCTGGGCCCTGGTTAGGGCTAGTCCTGGTTCACTGCTGGCGTCTTCCCACTGTGTGCTCAGGAAGTGATACAGAAGGGGCAGGGAGCCTCTGTGCTTCTTTTATAAGAGCATTAATCCCATCACGGGGCTCCACCATCATGACCTTATCACCTCCTAAAGGCCCTGACCCCAAATACCACCACTTTTGAGGGTTAAGGTTTAAACACTTGAATTTTGCAGGGATGCAAACATTCAGGTTATAGCCATGGGGAAATGGGGGAGAGAGAGGAAATTTTTCTTCCTTTTTATTAGAGAGGGCTCAGCTGTTAACAAAACTGAACACATGCTATGACATCAGCAAAACAGTTAAAAAGTCTGATATTTTGATAAAAGAATTGAAATGGTTGTGATGGGAAAAGTAAAAGCTTTGTTGATCTTTCTTATTCAAATGTGTGCAGTTTGATAGTGTTTTTGTTTGAACTACATATGAAGGTAGATGTAAGAAACCATAATTTTTTCAGTAATTTTGAATACTAATGATCTGTATCAGATTTGAATATAGCTAAGGACCTAGGATTGAACATGTCTCTTAGTTAGCACTCAGCCTTTACTTTTGCTTTATATACTATTAGAATAGCTTGCTTGATTTTGTCTCTTAGATTAGATGAAACACATTGAAGGCAGTGAGAGTGGAAGGATTTCTAGGTGATTTCCTCTGGCAACAGTCATGTGATATCTGCAAGTGTAAAAGTGATGAGGTGGGAGATGCTAACAAGGGCAGAATTCAATAAGGGACCACTGGTGACAGGAGTAAAACCCTCCGCCCACCTCCATCGTATCACAGAACAGCACAACAGCAAGGAAAAGTTATACTTTATTGAGAATACTCATTTAATCACAGAAAAATGTGCCTTATGTTTTTCTTTTAATGGTAGAAATAACATTTAAAACATCATTGAGAGGGTTGTGCTTTATATTTTATGAAAATAAACTCACATATAGCATTTTACATTAGTAAATGAAGTTAATGTACATTAGAATAGTATCATCTATGTGGTGAGGGAAGGATTTCTCCAGCCCCAATGAACTGCTATTTCGTCTGTCATCTGCAAGGCTCGTGTCTGCAACATGCCTTCCACTGTCTCCCTTTTTCTTAGGGTAGACCTGAGTATCTACTTCCTTCCCCAGACTGGGGAAGTTTTCAACAATTATTTCCTCAAAGAGACTTTATCACTTTGTCTCTTTCTTCTTCTTCTGGTAGCTCAGTAATGCATACACTGCTCCGTTTGGATTGGTAACACAGTTCTCTTATTATTCTTTCATTCCTAGAGATACTTTTTTCTCTTTGTTTGCCAGCTTAATTGTTTTCTTGCTTCCTAATTTCCAGATCATTTACAACTGCTTCAACTTGTGTGAGCCTGCTATTAATTCTCTCCATTGTATTTTTCATTTCGGATAGTGTATTCTCCAGCTCTATGAGTGTCTTTTTTGGTGATTTTCTATATTTTTGTTGAGGTCCTTCCTGAGATCTTGAATATTTTCCTGTAGATCTGTGAGCATGTTTATGTCTTTTACTTTGTAGTCTTTATCAAGAATATTGGTGATTTCAGTTTCACTCAACCCTGTCTGGTATTTTGTGGTTTTGTTTGGACTGAATTCCTCTGCCTCTTCATTTTTTTTTTAAGGTTTTCCTGTGAAATAGTAACTTTGTGTAGGGGGCGCCCTCTAGTGCCCAGACCTCAATTTCCTGTTCTGGAACCTCAGCTGTTAGTGAGCAGTGGGCAGGGCACCTTTCTGTCCGCTTGCAGTGATCTGATGTCAGGTGGGCTGTATAGGCCAATGGCTGGTCATGTGGGTAGGGAGACTACTCAGAGCTGGCTGCTGGAGTTGCAGTTGGTAGAGCTGCCCCCACTGGGCCTGTAGCAATATCGGGGTGGGGTGGGGGCCACAGGCAAGTGGGATAGGTGCCTGCTGGGAGAAAGGAGCTCCTGGGACTGGCTTCTACAGTGTTTCTGTGGCTGGGCCAAAACAGGGCTGAGAAAGCTGGGAGGGTCTTCCCTCTGCATTCCTGGCTGCAACACCTGCTTCCACTGCCAGGTGAAGTGGGCTGTGTGCAGGGACGAGCCTTGGTGCTGCACTGTACTTGGAGCTGCTATGGGCAGAGCCAGTCTCTGTCCAGCCTTCTGCAATGGCCGGGGCTTCTGGTGAGCAGGACTGGTGCCTGCTGGGATAAATTAACTCCTGGGGCTGGCTCCCACATGTAGTTCCCTGGCTGGCTCGAAATGAGGCTGAGCAATCTGGGAGGATCTCCCTCTGCCTATCGAAGAGCAAAGTTTGATTGTACTCCTGGCCAGCAAGGCTGAGAGCTGCAGGGAGGAGTCTTGGGGCAGCATTTTCAGTAAGGGGGATGGAGCCTCTGAAGCTCCTGAGAGTTCCTAACCTGTTGGGCTGAGGGTGGGCTGGGGAGGTATTGTCCACTGCCCTTTCTCCGAAGCAGAGAGTACTGTGTAATCCTTGTCCCTCTGGTGCCCCTCTTGCTGCTGGGAAGTCTTTCAATATGCCCGCTTTGCTTTTGTCTCAGGGGGGTCAGTGGAGTGTACCTGTTCTCCACAAGTGGCTGGATCTCAGCCTCCCCGAATGTTCCACCTCTCTGTTTTCCAGCCCCACTAATCACCAGAGCACCATGTAATGTGGGTCTGTGTTCCTGGAGCAGATCTCCAGGGCCAGGTGTTCAGTGGTCCTGGGCTCCTATTTCCTCCTTGCTCCATTCCTCTTCCTCCTGCTTGTGGGCTGGGGTCGGGGGAAGGCTTGCATCCTGCAGGATTGTGGCTTTGCCACTTTACCCTTTTCTGGAAGGTCTTCTCTTCCCCAGATGTAGGTGGTCTTTTCTGCAGTTCTCAGGTAATTTTCAGGTTTAGTTGTATTTGCTGTATTTTTGTGTTCTATGTGATTTTGGGAGGAGGTTTTTGCCTTGCCTTCTTATACCACCATCTTTTTCCCAGAATCCTTCCAGCTGTCTCCCCTTTGACATGTGCTCTCTGCTCTGCTTCTTAAGTTCTGTTCCATTTCCATGTACAGTGTCAAACTCATCACCATTCCAGCAGTCCTGTTTGTGGCTGGCTTCTTTCAACGGCTCAGGGAAAATTCTCCTTCAGGCCAATTGTTGCCTCTTCCGGGAGATACTGTCACTCGTTGGATCCTGAACGACCACACTCTACACATCTGAAGACCTTACTTCTTCCCTCACTCATCCCTTTAAGTTACTCTCCAACTTAGCAAGGACTTACAATCAGAATGTACTCCTTCTTTAAGCTTTAACTGTTAACAATGTATGAACTTAAAAATTATGTTTATTTTATTCCTATTGGGGATGGTTGCTTTTCAATGTCTGGCATCTTTCCTGTGGCTGATAGTAGTGTGAAATTTTCCAGTGGCTGGACCTGCCTCTCAGGCTTATCTGTGGAAGGAGGTAAAATGTTTTCCATCAGCGTCTGGTTTGGGTCTCAAGAGTAGCACTGTTCCTGAAGTGGTGTTTTGGTTTTGGTTTTTCCCATAGTCCAAAAGCACGGTGGAAATATTCATACACACTCCCCTTATTCCACAAAATACATATTGGAGCTTGGTGCTTCTTTTCCTTTACTTTTACATTTGGAATACAAAGATTGGTTATACCTTCTTCAAATAGTCAATTTTATTTATTTCCACACAGGAAGCAAATGGATTAAATTTTTATTTCCTCCTTTAAAATTTTGCTTCTAAAACATGAGTTTTAACCGGGAAAGGATTTTAATGCCAGTGGGATCCTGAGTTGAGTAAAGAGGACTAACAGAGAAGGTTCCTTTATTGTTGAAAGCTCAAAGCTGGCAATTTGACATTTATGATGTATTTTCTACCTGCTTCCAAAAAGATGTGAGGTGGCATGCAATAAAGCACACAGGCATGAGAGAGGGATGGCAGGTGTTCTGATGGCAGTGCAGACAGGCACATTCAGCTGCAGCAATTAATTAGCACCTTTTCCTTATAAAGAACCTGTAGTTTCTGCCCTGAGTATTTGTTCTCGTACTTTATCTTCTAGAAGTCAGCTATAATGGCCTACAACCTGGAGAGGCCACCCCAGTCATTGGATTGCTATAGAAGAACATCTTTTGCATTAGCCTGAAGCTCTCAAATTTGTATTGCTCTATATGCTTTGTATTCTATCCTTCTTTTCAGTACACTATTTTATGTCTCTAATTACAAAAGTTGTACCTGCAGCAAGACTGTTCACACAGAACCAAACTATCACAAATACTATTTAGTGGAATAATCTTCATGGGCATTAGGGAAGGAAAGGACCATTGGGGAGCATTAGTATTTCTTGGTATATCACATTATTCTGTCACATGACAAAATTATCCCTGTGGTTCCTAAAAACGGAGATCAATAATTTTACTGGTACTTATTGCAGAAGATCATCTTTTTGAATGCGTCCCTAAGCTCTGGGTTCCGGAAGGCATATATAAAGGGGTCGATGACTGCATTGCACATGATCAACATGCCATTCACCTGGAAGAGGGACATGTAGCAGGCACAGTAAGGGTTATTTGGACAGAATGTCATTAAGAGGACATGAAGGACAAAGGGAGCCCAACAGAAGATGAAGACCCCAAGCAGAATGGTAAGTGTGATGGCCCCTTTCATGTTGGCTCTGGGAGGGGCTGAGATCTTCCTGGCATGGGAACGGGCCAGCAAGAACATGTGCACATAGAGACACAGGATAAAGACCAACATCAGAGGGAACAGTGATGTGAAGGTGATCACTGTGGGCACATGGTGGGAAAAGGTCACCATGGCGATGCCACTTCCCATGCAGCATGTCCAGATGACCATCAGCATGATGATGGCACGGCGTGTGGTCACAATGCTGCTGTACTGCAGAGCATGGAAGATTGTAATGTAGCGGTCAGCGGCTATCATAGACAGGCTGAACACAGAGCCAAGGAGAGAGAGGATGAACAGTGAGTCGACAACATCATCTGCTGTGGTCTCAAAATTGCCTTGAGGTTTGATAAAACCCATATTTCTGAACATGATCAGGACATTTTCCAAGATCTTATATAAACTGCCCAACATGTCAGAAATGGCCAAGCTGCAGATGAAAAAGTACATGGGTAACTGGAGAGTCTTATTCTTGATCACAGCCAGAAGAACAGTTAGATTTTCCAACACCCCGACAGTGGATATTGTGAAGAATATCTCTTCTGGCAAAACCACACGAGGACAGTCTGAATTATTTCTTGCTGTATCATTGATGTTTTCATATAGATTGATAATGTGCTTCATTTTCTCCTGCTTGTGGTTAAAGCATGGATATTCCTTGGACTTGACAGAAAACTCGATTGATTCCTTAGAATTTTTTATTCTATGTAGTACTCTCTGGAGATCTGATGTAAAAAAAAAAAAAACCAGACGTGCACCTAAAGAAGACATATAGAAATGTCAGTTGCAAAATAGACTATAAAATAAAAACAAGTCATATTGGCTTTAAGAAAGCCTTGATGAAATGTAATGCTGTAATAATTTAAAACAATTTACTGGACAGTCATCTTAATTGCTCTGTGAAAAATATCTTTAATGGGACTCTGAACCCAGAGATAAAAATAAAGATTACCCTTAGTTCTCTCCCCTTTTCTTCCCGCATCCTTCCCATGAACCCAATTATATGTGAAGTAGATTAAAATGAGGAAAGAAGTAAAGGAAATGAAAGGCATGTGTGAAAACAGGAAATACCAAAACTATCTTTGTCTGACTTGGAGGCAGTGGCTGGGTCTAGTGGATTGAGATGTTTATATCCTTTCTTTTTACTCTTGTCTTTCTGGGTCACTGCCTGACCCTACAGTTTATGGGATCATGGCAAGGGTATTGATGTACCATTCTCAAAGTTGACTATGCAATATGTGTTATTTCTGTTTCAAAGGTAGAACTAACAGGAGTGGTATCTCTGGAGACTTCCAATATCTTCAAGGCGTCTCTACATTGGAGTTGGATAGTGGCAGCAGAAGGATCCAGTTTCCCTCAAGCAGAAAAGTCTGACTAGATCATAGTTGAATGATTTTGAGAAGCCCCCTTCTGGTGAGAACATGGAATTTTTAATAATTCAGTTTCCAGATGGCTGGACACAGGCGTTTTTATGAATTGTACGAAGTTTGCCTTTGCCATTGTGGTCGTTTTAAAGATATGACTACGAATTCTTTATGCTCTTCCCCTCAAGAAATGGAGCTTAAATGGAAATACATCCTGTGCTCATGGATAGGAAGAATTAATATTTTGAAAATGGCCATCCTGCCTAAAGCAATCAACAGATTCAATGCAATCCCTATCAAAATACTAACAACATTCTTCAATGAACTAGAGCAAATAGTTCTAAAATTCGTATGGAACCACAAAAGACCCAAAATAGCCAAAGCAATCCTGAAAAGGAAGAATAAAGCTGGGGGATTATGCTCCCTAACTTCAAGCTCTACTACAAAGCCACAGTAATCAAGACAATTTGGAACTGGCACAAGAACAGACCCATAGATTAATGGAAAAGAGTAGAGAGCCTAGATATAAACCCAAGCAAATATGGTGAATTAATATACGATAAAGGAGCCAGGGATAATACAATGGGGAAACAACAGCCTCTTCAACAACTGGTGTTGGCAAAACTGGAAAACTACATGTAAGAAAATGAAACTGGATTACTGTCTAACTCTGTACACAAATTTAAACTCATAATGGATCAGAGACCTGAATGTAAGTCATGAAACCATAAAATTCTTAGAAGAAAACATAGGCAAAAATTTCTTGAATATACACATGAGCAACTTTTTCTGAACACATCTTCTTGGGCAAGGGAAACAAAAGCAAAAATGGACAAATGGGACTACATCAAACTAAAAAGCTCCTGTTCAGCAAAGGACACCATCAGTACAACAAAAAGGTATCCTACAGTATGGGAGAATATTCATAAGGAACATATCTGGCAAGGGCTTAACATCCAAAATATATAAACTCACACACCTCAACATCCAAAAAGCAAATAACTCAATTAAAAAATGGGCAGAGGATATGAACAGACACTTCTCCAGAGAAGAAATTCAGATGGCCAGCAGGCACATGAAAAGATGCTTCTCATCACTAATTATCAGGGAAATGAAAATGAAAATCACAATGAGATACCACCTCACACCAGTTAGGATGGCCAACATCCAGAAGACAAGGAACAACAAATGCTGATGAGGATGCGGAGAAAGATGAACCCTGCTACACTGCTGGTGGGAATGTAAGCTAGGTCAACCATTGTGGAAAGTAATATGGAGGTTTCTCAAAAAACTAAAAATAGAAATACCATTTGACCCAGAAATTCCACTCCTAGGAATTTACCCAAAGAAAACTACATCTCAGATTCAAAGAGATGTATGCTCCCCTATGTTTATCACAGCACTATTTACAATAGCCAAACAATAGATGAATGGATAAAGAAGAAGTGGTACATATACACATGGAATATTATTCACCCATAAGAAGAAAACAATCCTAACACTTGCAGGAACATGAATGGACCTAGAGGGTATTATGCTCAGTGAAATAAACCAGGCAGAGAAAGGCAAGCACCAAATGATTTTCCTCACTTGTGGAGTACAACAATAAAGCAAAACTGAAGGAATGAAACAGCAGCAGACTCACAGACGCCAGAAGGGACTAGCAGTTACCAAAGGGGAGGGGTAGGGAGGGTGGTTTGGTAGCAGGGAGAAAGGGATTGAGGGTATTATGATTGGTACACATGGTGTGTGTTGGGGGTCATGAGGAAGACAGTGTAGCACAGAGAGGACAAGTAGTGACTCTGTGGCATCTTACTACGCTGATGGACAGTGACTTCAATGGGGTATAGGGGGGACTTGATAATAGGGATGAATGTTGTAACCGCAATGTTTTTCATGTGAAATCTTTATAAGAGTGTATATCAGTGATACCTTAATAAAAAAAAAAAAAGAAATGGAGGTTTCCAGGAGGATGGCGGCATGAGCAGGGTGGTGGAAATCTCCTCCCCAAACCGTATAAATTTATGAAAATACAACAAATACAACTATTCCTAAAAGAGAGACCAGAAGATACAGGACGACACACAGCCTGCAGCTACACCTGAGAGGACTTGGCACATCACAAAGCCAGTAAGATATGGAGCCGTAACCCGGGAGGACCTGAGCACTCCCCTAACCCAGCGCACCAGCGGGAGGAGAGGATTCAGTGCGGGGAGGGAGTGGAAGCAAAAGCCCACCAAATAACCAACCTGGTGATCCGCGCTGGGAGCACTGACACACATCGCACGGTGTATCGGAGATTGGAGAGGATCTGAGATGGCAGGCCCACCCAGCCGGCTCCCCGGGACAAAAGAAAAGTGCATGCTTGTTTAGGGGTCTTAAAGAGACAGGAGCCCAACGGAGGAGCAGGATTGTCCCAGCGCATTCAGCCAAGCACGCTGGGAGTCCTGTGGAATTTCGGACCCCTAGGACTACAGCTGGGAAAGCAGTCGCACTGAGTCTTCCCACAGAAATCAGCAGCCTCCCATTCGTTCCCTCCTGAGCCAGAGGCACAAAGGGCCCGGCGGAGCAGCCATGGCTGCGGATTAGTGGAGCAGCAGCGCGACCTACAGCATCCACACAGAAACTACACCTGGCGGGCGTTTTTTTTTTTTCCCTTTTCTTTTTCTGACCACATTTATTGCCATGAAAAGAAAGAAGAACATGGCACAAACAAAGCTTACCCAGACAACCCCAGAGATGGAGCCTGATGGGATGGACATGCACAATCTTCCTGAAAAAGAATTCAAAATAAAAGTCATAACCATACTGATGGATCTACAGAGAAATATGCAAGAGCTAAGGGAGGAAGTGGGGCAAGTGAGGAAAGACAATACAGAGATGAGACAAGCCATTGTCGGGCTTAGCAGCAGACTGGACGACATGCAAGAGACTGTTAATGCAATTGAAATCAGAGAACAGGAATAGAGAGAAGCTGAGGCAGAGAGAGATAAAAGGATCTCTAGGAATGAAAGAATATTAAGAGAATGGTGTGACCAATCCAAACAGAACAATACTGGCATTATAGGAGTACCAGAAGAAGAAGAGAGAGAAAAAGGGATATAAAGTATCTTTGAAGAAATAATTGCTGAAAACTTCCCAAGCTGGCGAAGGAAATAGTCTCTCAAACCATGGAAGCCTACAGACCTCCCAACACAAGGGACCCAAGGAAGACAACACCAAGACACATAATAATTAAAATGGCAAAGATTAAAGATAAGGACAGAGTATTAAAGGAAGCTAGAGAGAGAAAAAATATCACCTACAAAGGAAAACCCATCAGACTATCATCAGACTTCTCAACAGAAACCTTACAGGCCAGAAGAGAATAGCATGATATAGGTAACATAATGAAAGAGAAGGTCCTCGAACCAAGAATATTGTATCCAGCCCGATTATCTTTTAAATTTAAGGGAGGGATTAAACAATTTTGAGACAAGCAAAAGCTGAGGGAATTTGCCTCCCATAAACCACCTCTACAGGATATCTAAAGGGACTGCTCTAGATGGAAGGACTCCTAAGGCTAAAAAGATGTCAACAGAGAAAATAAAATCATAACAAAGAAAGCAGACCATCCAAATACTAACTAAAGGTAAAGAATAAAATACCTACTATATAAAGAATACAGGAAGAAGAATAAGAAGGGAGAGAAATAAAGAAACATCAGACTGTGTTTACAATAACATAACAAGAAAGTTAAGTTAGATTGTTTGATAGTAAAGAAGCAACCCTTGAACCTTTGGTAACCACGAATCTAAAGCCAGCAATGGCAATAAGTACATATCTATCAATACACCCTAAATGTAAATGGACTGAATGCACCAATCAAAAGACACAGAGTAATAGAATGGTTAAAAAAGCAAGACCCATCTATATGCTGCTTACAAGAGAATCACCTCAAACCCAAAGATATACACAGGCTAAAAGTGAAGGGATGGAAAAAGATATTTCATGCAAAGGACAAGGAGAAAAACGCAGGTGTTGCAGTACTTGTATCAGACAAAACAGACTTCAAAACGAAGAAAATAGCAAGAGATAAAGAAGGACATTACATAATGATAAGGGGTCAGTCCAACAAGAGGATATAACCTTTATAAATATATATGCACCCAACACAGGAGCACCTGCATATGTGAAACAAATACTAAGAGAATTAAAGGTGGAAATACAAAGCAATGCAGTCATTTTAGGAGACTTCAACACACCACTCACTCCAAAGGACAGATCAACCAGACAGACAATAAGTAAAGACACAGAGGCACTGAACAACACCCTGGAACAGATGGACCTAACGGATATCTACAGAACTCTACACCCAAAAGCACCAGGATACACATTCTTCTCAAGTGCACGTGGAACATTTTCCAGAATAGACCACATACTAGGCCACAAAAAGAACCTCAGTAAATTCAAAAATATTGAAATTCTACCAACCAACTTCTCAGATCACAAAGGTATAAAACTAGAAATAAATTTTAGAAAGAAAACAAAAAGGCTCGCAAATACATGGACACTTAACAACATTCTCCTAAATAATCAATGAGTCAACGACCAAATCAAAACAGAAATCAAAGACTATATGGAGACTAATGACAAGAACAACACAAAGCCACAACTTCTGTGGGACACAGCAAAGGCAGTTCTAAGAGGAAAGTATATTGCAATCCAGGCCTATTTAAAGAAGGAAGAACATTCCCAAATGAACAGTCTAAAGATACAAGTACTGAAATTTGAAAAAGAAAAACAAATGAGGCCCAAAGTCGCCAGAAGGAGGGACATAATAAAGATCAGAGAAGAAATAAATAAAATTCAGAAGAATAAAACAATAGAAAAAAATCAGTGAAACCAAGACCTGGTTCTTTGAAAAAATAAACAAAATAGATAAACCCCTAGCTAGACTTATTTAGAGAAAAAGACAATCTACACACATAAACAGAATCAGAAATAAGAAACGAAAAATCACTATGTACCCCACAGAAATACAAAGAATTATGAGAATACTAAAAAAATCTATATGCTAACAAGCTGGAAAACCTATCAGAAATGGACAACTTCTTAGAAAAATACAACCTTCCAAGACTGACCAAGCAAGAAACAGAAAAACTAAACAGACCAATCACCAGCAACGAAATTGAATCAGTAATCAAAACTACCCAAGAAAAAAAACCCCGGCCCACATGGATTCAGCTCTGAATTCTACCACACATATGGAGAAGAAATAACACCCATTCTCCTTAAAGTTTTCCAAAAAATAGAAGAGGAGGGAATACTTCCAAACTCATTCTATGAAGCCAGCATCACTCTAATACCAAACCCTGGCAAAGACCTCACCAAAAAAGAAAATTACAGACCAATATCCCTGATGAATGTAGATGCAAAAATACTCAACAAAATGTTAGCAAACCGAATTCAAAAATACATCAAGAGGATCCTTCACCATGATCAAGTGGGATTCATCTCATGGATGAAAGGATGTTACAACATACGGAAATACATCAACATCATCCACCACATCATCAAAAAGAAAAACAAAAACCACATGATTATCTCCATAGATGCTGAAAAAGCATTTGACAAAATTCAGCATCCATTCCTGATTAAAACTCTCAACAAAATGGGTATAGAGGGCAAGTTCCTCAACATCATAAAGGCCATATATGACAAACCCACAGCTAACATCATACTTAATGGCGAGAAGCTGAAAGCTTTTCATCTAAGATCGGGAACAAGAGAGGGATGCCCACTCTCTCCATTGTTATTCAACATAGTACTGGAGGTCCTAGCCATGGCAATCAGACAAAACAAAGACATACAAGGCATCCAAATTGGTAAAGAAGAAGTCAAATTGTCACTATTTGCAGATGACATGATATTGTACATAAAAAACCCTAAAGACTCCACTCCAAAACTAGTAGAACTAATATCTGAATTCAGCAAAGTTGCAGGATACAAAATTAACACACAGAATTCTGTTGCTTTCCTATACCCTAATGACAAGCTAACAGAAAGAGAAATCAGAAAAACAATTCCATTTACAATTGCATCAAAAAGAATAAAATACCTAGGAATAAACCTAACGAAGGAAGTGAAACACCTGTACTCTGAAAACTACAAGACACTCCTAAGAGAAATTAAAGAGGACACTAACAAATAGTAATTCATCCCATGCTCTTGGCTAGGAAGAATAAATATTGTCAAAATGGCTATATTACCTAAAGCAATCTACAGATCCAATGCAATCCCTATCAAAATACCAACAGCTTTCTTCAATGAACTGGAACAAATAATTCTAAAACTCATATGGAACCACAAAAGGCCCCGAATAGCCAAAGCAATCCTGAGAAGGAGGAATAAAACGGGGAATTACGCTCCCTGACTTCAAGCTCTACTACAAAGCCACAATAATCAAGACAATTTGGTATTGGCACAAGAACATACCCACAGACCAGTGGAACAGAACTGTATTTGGATATACAACGGGGAGATGACAGCCTCTTCAGCAGCTGGTGTTGGAAAAACTGGACAGCTACATGTAAGCGAATGAAGTTGGAGTACTGTCTAACCCCATACACAAAAGTAAACTCAAAATGGATCAAAGACCTAGATGTAAGCCATGAAACCATAAAACTCTTAGAAAAAACATAGGCAAAAATCTCTTGGACGTAAAGATGAGTGACTTCTTCGTGAACATATCTCACAGGGCAAGGGAACAAAAGCAAAAATGAACAAGTGGGACTATATCAAGCTGAAAAGCTTCTGTACAGCAAAGGACACCATCAGTCGAACAAAAAGACATCCTACAGTATGGCAGAATATATTCATAAATGATGTATCCAATAAGGGGTTGACATCCAAAATATATAAAAAACTCACACACCTCAACAAACAAAAAGCAAATAATCCAATTAGGAAATGGGCAGAGGACATGAATAGACACTTCTCCAAAGAAGAAATTCAGATGGTCAACAGACACATGAAAAGATGCTCCACATCGCTAATCATCAGAGAAATGCAAATTATAACCACAATGAGATATCACCTCACACCAGTAAGGATGGCCAACATCCAAAACACAAACAACAACAAATGTTTTTGAGGATGTGGAGAAAAGGGAATCCTCCTACACTGCTGGTGGGAATGCAAATTAGTTCAACCATTGTGGAAAACAGTATGGAGGTTCCTCAAAAAACTCAAAATAGAAATACCATTTGACCCAGGAATTCCACTCCTAGGAATTTACCCTAAGAATGCAGCAGCCCAGTTTGAAAAAGACAGATGCACCCCTATGTTTATCGCAGCACTATTTACAATAGCCAAGAAATGGAAGCAACCTAAGTGTCCATCAGTAGATGAATGGATAAAGAAGATGTGGTACATATACACAATGGAATATTATTCAGCCATAAGAAGAAAACAAATCCTACCATTTGCAACAACATGGATGGAGCTAGAGGGTATTATGCTCAGTGAAATAATCCAAGCTGAAAAAGACAAGTATCAAATGATTTCACTCATATGTGGAGTATAAGAACAAAGAAAAAAACTGAAGGAACAAAGCAGCAGCAGACTCACAGAACGCAAGAATGGACTAATAGTTACCAAAGGGAAAGGGACTGGGGAAGATGGGTGGGAAGGGAGGGATAAGAGAGAAAAAGGGACATTACGATTAGCAGACGTAATTTTGTGGTGGGCACGGGGAAGGCTGTACAACTCAGAGAAGACAAGTAGTGATTCTATAGCATCTCACTATGTTGATGGACAGTGACTGCAGTGTGGTTGGTGGGGGGGACCTGATGAAGGTGGTAGTTTAATCACCATAATATTGCACATGTAATTGTAGATTAATGATACCAAAATAAATTATAAAGAAAAGAAGAAAAGAAGTGGAGCTTAATACCACCCCCTTCACCCCCCACCATCTGCCCCATCGTAAGTGTTTAAGAAGCCATGTTATGAGGTGGCCATGCGGAGAGCGAATCTAGGATGGCAGCTTTTGACCCCAGGTCCACAGATTGCTCATTACTGCCTTACCCTAAAGTTTCTTCTGCAAAGGAACTAATTTGCTTACAAAGGCCTGGAGTCAGAGATCAAGTACTAAAGCTGAAGTTTAGAAGTTATGTAGCTGGGTGATTAGGCAAGGAATGGAATGACAGGTGGTAGCCACTGATAGGCCTCTACTCTGGCTGCTTCGTTTATGCCTGGCTGCCTGGGGCCAAAGTCCTGCATCCTGGCACCCCTCAGTCCCAGGAAAATGGGATGATTCACCACCTGGTTCTACCTTCTAGGGCCCACGGAAGTCTGGATGCTGATAGGATCCTCTTGTGTGTCCACATGTGCTAGAAAGGATGGGCCTATAATGGCTAATTTTGTGTGTCAGCTTAACTGGGCCCTGGGTGTTCTTTGGCCCATCATCATTCTGGGTGTGTTTGTGAGGGTGTTTCTACATGAGATCAAGATTCAAATCAGTGTACTGAGTAAGGCAGATGGTCTTCCCCAGTGCAGGCAGGCTTATCTAATCTATTAAGGCCTGAATAGAACAGATCAGCTCCCATGAGTAAGGGGGAAGCTACTCCTGCTTGCCTGCTGAGTTGGGTTTTGGTCTTTTCCTGCCTCGGGGTCAAATCAAAATAGGGCTCTTCTTGGGCCTCGAGCCTGCTGTCTTCCTGACTGGAACTGCACACTGGCTCTCCTACTCTCCAACTTGCTGACTGTAGATCTTGATATTTGTCAGCCTCCATAATCACACAAGCCAATTCCTTATAACACATCTGTTTACACATATCTCTACTGTTAGCTGTTTCTCTGGAGATCCCTGCCTGATGTAGGGCCCAAGGCCTGTGCCCAACATGAACCGCTGTGGAGACCCTGTTCTGACAGAGACTCTTATCTTAGGCCCGAGTCCACTGAGTGTGATCACATTTGCTATATATTTTAATCTGGAATGCATTTGCTGGTATAATTGATACAGAGAAGAGGAAATGTTGAAAGATTTTGGCAGAGTGACTGAAAGCCAGCTTCAGTCATTGTGCATTGCTGATCTGCTGCAGTCAATACTGTAAATCCATGGGAGGGTACTGAGTGTGAATAGAAATGTAGTGCAGTCCATGGGGCCACTTTCCACAGGTCACCAATCAGCCTCTGTTACTGCAATTTTCCCACCTGGTGGAGGAGGAGTAAAAGGGGGTATATAGGCTATTCTTGGTTGGAGGGGTGATGGCAATAATAGGTAGGCTTACTGTGTTCAGGACAATATTCTAAGCACTCCACATGCACTAACTCATCTAATTCTCACATCTAATTCTCTGAGGTAGGTGCTGTTTTTATCATCACTCGACAATTGAGGAAACGACCCAGAAAGGTTAGGTAACTGCCCAATGCCACACTCTGGGCAGATGTGCCCCAGAGCCACCTCCTAACTGCCACACTGCACCCCTCTTTCAAAGTAGCAAGGGGGTACTTCCATATGCCAGGAAGCAGACAACTCATTCCCCATCCCAACCAAATTGCAACAAAAATTGACATACATTATTTTCTCATTGGCTCAGGGCCCTTCTCAGAATTCAATGGGGTCATAGTTATGTTACTATGTCTCTGTTGTGAGGTATTGCTTGTGGAGAACACTGACAATCAAAAAAAATAAAACTCACTTCAGAAACACTTCATAATGAACCCTCCATTAACTGTCCTCAATGATCCAAATATTTCAGGTGAAAGTGATCTTTCACTTAAAGAACCCAGGTCATGATCCCCACGTGGCTTGTGTTTGAGTCTCTCTGATTTAAAGCCCTGTACAGCTTCGCTCCTACCTCCTTTTTTTTGTGTGTGCTTTTGATTTACTCACTCCAAGCAATGCAGTTCTAGAGTACTCTCATCTCCACTCTGGGCTGGCATTTTGATGGACAATAAATGTCTGGCTTTCAAATCCATTACAGTTCTCTCTTCCAGTGTTCTACTGACACAACCAAATGTGCCAGGACCCCAGCCTGCACTAACCCCCTTATCCCTTCCACTCTGACCTCTGTTGGTATAGAACGTTGCATTAACACACAGCATTCAATACATCTAAAATCATATTCTATATTTTAGGGTAAATATTATATTTGTGTTTATAAATTTGGCAGAGCCATAGACTACTATGGATGCTCAAATACTGATAAGAAAGCACCCTAGTTGGATACTCTTTCAATATAAGGTTAATTATTCATCACAGAAGGAGAATCTAATGGGTATTTTTAAAGTTTTGGCCATTTCTTTTAAAAAAGCAATGCTTTTGGTAAACATAAAAGGTAAAATATTAACTATTACTGGGATATTTAGTAAAAAATCTAAATGAACCAGTTTTGTTCTTTATCACCTGAAAAAATGTTAGTTCATTTTCCCACTCAATGGGTAAAAGGTACCAAATGTGAGATTCTTTTCCTAGTTAGTAGTGGAACACTTACATTTCTTGAGACAACAGTTTTCTTTGCAAATACTCTGCTTTTTCTACTTGTATTTGAAAATTCCTTTTAAACCACTGAAGATCTAGACTTCAGTGTGTGCTAAATAATGGTTTTCTATATCACTGTGCCAGGGAGGGTAGTTTAATAACCACCACTGCTCTCCAGAATACTTTCAGTCAGTCAAAGACCTGAGTTAGTAGAAGGAAGGAAATAATAAAGATCAGAACAGAGATAAATGACAGACTAAAAAAATACAAAAGATCATGAAATTAAAAGCTGATTGAAAAGATAAAATTGATAAACCTTTAGCTAGACTCATAAAAAAAATGAGGTGATTGAAATAAGTAAAACCAGAAATGAAAGAGAAATTACAACTGACACCACAGAAATACAAATTATTATGAGTTTACTATTTTAAAAAATTCCAACAAATTGGACAACCTAGAAGAAATGGATAAAGTCCTAGAAATATTAATCTCCTAAGACTGAACTAGGAAGAAATAGATAATCTGAACAGACTGATTACTAGTAACAAAATTGAAATGGCAATAAAAAAAATACTACCAAGAAACAATCATAGGAACAGATGGCTTTGCAGGAGAATTCTACCAAACACTTAAAGAAGAGTTAACACCAATCCTTCTCAAGCTATTCCAAAAAATTGAAGAAGGAAAGCTTTCTCCATTCATTCTACAAAGTCAGCATCACCCTGATGCCCAAACCAAAGATACTATGAAAAAAAAGAAACTTGCAGACCCATTTCCACGATGAACATAGATGCAAATACCCTCAACAAAATATAAGCAAACTGAATTCAAAAAACATTAAAAGCATAGGTCACCACAACCAAGTGGGGTTATGCCACAGATGAAAGGATGGTTCAATATATGTAAATCAGTGTGATACACCACATTAACAGAAGGATCATTTCACTGGATGCCGAATAACATTTGACAAAATTCAACATCTGTTCAGGATAAAAACTCAACAAAGTGAGTATAGAGGGAACATATCTCAACATAATAAAGACCATATACAAAAAACCCACAGCTAACATCATATTCAGTGATGAAAATATGAAAGCTTTTTCTCTAAGATAGAGAACAAGAAAAAGATGCCCACTCTCACCACTTTTATTCAACATAGTACTGTGAGTCCTAGCCACAGCAATCAGACAAGAAACAGAAATAAAAGGCATCCAAATTGATATGGAAGAACTAAAATTGTCATTATTTTCAGATGACAGAAGACTATATGTAGAAAACCCTAAACACTCAATTAAAAAAATTAGAATTAATAAATGAATTCAGTAAAGTCATAGGATACAAAATCAGTATGCAGAAATCTGTTGCATTCCTATATATAAATAACAATGAACAGAGAATGAACTAACAAAAACAGAGATTAGGAAAGCAATCCCATTCATAGTTGCATCAAAAAGAATAAAATACCCAGGAATAAATCTTAACCAAGGAGATGAAAAATCTGTACTGTGAAAACTATGTCACTGTTGAAAGATATTGAAGATGATTCAAACAATGGAAAGATACTCTGTGTTTGTGGATGGGAACAATTAATATTAAAATGGTCATACTACCCAAAACAATTTATAGATTCTATTTTTCACAAAACCAGAACAAATAATCTGATATTTGTATTGAATCAAAAAACACTCCAAACAGCCAAAACTATCTTCTGGAAAAAGAACAAAGCTGGAATTATCACACTCCCAGATTTCAAACAAAACTACAAAGCTATAGTAATCAAAACGGTATGGTATTGGCACAAAGACAGATAATAGATAAATGGAATAGAATAGAGTGCCCAAAATAAACCTTCACTTATATGGTCAATTAATCTGCAATGAAGGAAGCAAGAATATTTAATGGGGAAAACACAGTCTCTTAAAAAAAAACAGTGTTGGGAGAACTGGACAGCTATGTGCAAAAGAATGAAACTAGATGGCTTACTTACACCATATACAAAATTAAATTCAAAATGGATAAAAGACCTAAATGGAAGACTTGAAGCAATAAAACTTCTTTAAAAAAATATACACAGTTAACTCTTGGACATTGGTCTTAGGAATACTTTTTTTGGAATTATTAATATGCAATTACATGAGCAACATTATGGTTACTAGACTCCCCCTATTATCAAGTCCCCACCACATACCCCATTACAGTCGATGTCCATCAACATAGTAAGATGCTATAGAATCACTACTTGGCTTCTCTGTGTTATACTGCCTTTCCCTTATCCCCCTACCCCATCCCAACCACTGCTACATTATGTCTGCTAATTGTAATACCCCCTTTTCCCACTTATCCCTCCCTACCCACCCATCTTCCCCAGTTCCTTTCCCTTTGGTAACTGTTAGTCCATTCTTGGGTTCTGTGAGTCTGCTGCTCTTTTGTTCCTTCAGTTTTTTCTTTGTTCTTATACTCTGCAGATGAGTGAGATACTTTGATACTTGTCTTTCTCCGCCTGGATTATTTCACTGAGCATAATACCTTCTAGCTCCATCCATGTTGTTGCCAATGGTAGGATTTGTTTTAGTCTTATGGCTGGATAATATTCCATTGTGTATATGTACCACATCTTCCTTATCCATTCATCTTCTGATGGACACTTAGGTTGCTTCCATTTCTTGGCTATTGTAAATAGTGCTGTGATAAACATAGGGGTGCATATGTCTTTTTCAAACTGGGCTGCCCCATTCTTAGGGTAAATTCCTATGAGTGGAATTCCTGGGTCAAATGGTATTTCTATTTTGAGTTTTTTGAGGAACCTTCATACTGCATTCCACAATGGTTGTACTAACTTACATTCCCACCAGCAGTGTAGGAGGGTTCCCCTTTCTCCACATCCTCACCAATATTTGTTGTTGTTTGTGTTTTGGATGTTGGCCATCCTCACTGGTGTGAGGTGATATCTCATCGTGGTTTTAATTTGCATTTCTCTGATGACTAGTGATGTGGAACATCTTTTCATGTGCCTGTGGGCCATCTGAATTTCTTCTTTGGAGAAGTGTCTGTTCAGATGCTCTGCCCATTTATTAATTGGATTATTTGCTTTTTGTTTGTTGAGGTACGTGAGCTCTTTATATAATTTTGATGTCAACCCCTTATCAGATATGTCATTTATGAATATATTCTCCCATACTGTAGGATGCCTTTTTGTTCTACTGATGGTCTCCTTTGCTATACAGAAGCTTTTTATTTTTAGTTTGATATGATCCCACTTGTTCATTTTTGCTTTTATTTCCCTTGCCCGTGGAGATATGTTCATGAACAAGTTGCTCATGTTTATGTCCGAGAGATTTTTGCCTGTTTTTTTCTAAGAATTTTATAGTTTCATGACTTACTTTCATGTCTTTGATCCATTTTGAATTTACTTTTGTGTATGGGGTTAGACAATAATCCAGTTTCATTCTCTTGTGTGTACCTGTCCAGATTTCCCAACACCAGCTGTTGAAGGGGCTTTTATTTCCCCATTGTATATCCATGGCTCCTTTATAGTATATTAATTGACCATATATGCTTGGGTTTATATCTGGGTTCTCTAGTCTGTTCCATTGGTCTATGGGTCTGTTCTTGTGCCATTACCAACTTGTCTTGATTACTGTGGCTTTGTAGTAGAGCTTGAAGTCAGGGAGCATAATTCCCCCTGCTTTATTCTTCCTTCTCAGGATTGCTTTGGCTATTTGGGGTCTTTTGTGATTTCATATGAATTTGAGAACTGTTTGCTCTAGTTCATTTAAGAATGCTGTTGGTATTTTGGTAGGGGTTGCATTGAATCTGTAGATTGCTTTAGGCAGGATGCCCATTTTGACAATATTAAATCTTCCTATCCATTAGCATGGGATGTGTTTCCATTTATTGGTATCTTCTTTAATTTCTCTCATGAGTGTCTTGTAGTTTTCAGAGTATAGGTCTTTCACTTCCTTGGTTAGGTTTATTCCTAGGTATTTTATTCTTTTTCATTCAAATTTGAATGGAATTGTTCTGGATTTCTCTTTCTGCTAGTTCATCATTAGTGTATAGGAAGGCAACAGATTTCTGTGTATTAGTTTTGTATCCCACAACTTTACTGACTTCAGATATTAGATCTAGTAGTTTTGGAGTGGATTCTTCAAGGTTTTTATGTACTCTATCATGTCATCTGCAAACAGGGACAGTTTGACTTCTTCTTTACCAATCTGGATGCCTTTCATTTCTTTGTGTTGTCTGATCGCCATGGCTAGGACCTCCAGAACTATGTTGAATAAAAGTGGGGAGAGTTGGCATCCCTATCTTGTTCCTGATCTTAAAGGAAAAGCTTTCAGCTTCTCACTGTTAAGTATGATGTTAGCTGTGGGTTTGTCATATATGGCCTTTATGATGTTGAGGTACTTGCGCTCTATATCCATTTTGTTGAGAGTATTTATCATGAATGGATGTTGAATTTTGTCAAATGCTTTTTGAGCATCTATGGAGATGATCATGTGGTTTTTGTCGTTCTTTTTGTTGATGTGGTGGATGATGTTGATGGAATTTCGAATGCTGTACCAGCTTTGCGTCCCTGGGATGAATCCCACTTGATCATGATGGATGATCTTTTTGATGTATTTTTGAATTCGGTTTGCTACTATTTTGTTGAGTATTTTTGTATCTTTGTTCATCATTGATATTGGTCTGTAATTTTCTTTTTTTGTGGTGTCTTTGCCTGGTTTTGGTATTAGAGTGATGTTGACCTCATAGAATGAGTTTTGGAGTATTCCCTCCACTTCCACTTTTTGGAAAACTTTAAGGAGGATGGGTATTATGTCCACTGAATGTTTGATAAAATTCAGCAGTGAATCCATCTGGCCTGGAGGTTTTGTTCTTGGGTAGTTTTTTGATTACCAATTCAATATCCTTGCTGGTAATTGGTCTGTTCGGATTTTCTGTTCCTTCCTGGGTCAGCCTTGGAAGGTTGTATTTTTCTAGAAAGTTGTCCATTTCTTCTAGGCTATCCAATTTGTTACCATATAATTTTTCATAGTATTCTCTCAGAATTCTTTGTATTCTTTGGTGTCCGTAGTCATTTTTTGTTTCTCGTTTCTGATTCTGTTTATGTGTGTAGACTCTCTTTTTTTCTTGATAAGTCTGGCTATTTTGTTTATTTTCTCAAAGAACCAGCTCTTGCTTTCATTTATTCTTTCTACTTTTTTATTATTCTCGATTTTATTTATTTCTGCTCTAACCTTTATTATGCCACTCTGTCACCGACTTTGGCCTCATTTGTTCTTCCTTTCCTAGTTTCATTAACTGTGAGTTTAGACTGTTCATTTTGGATTGTTCTTCTTTCCTGACATAGGCCTGCATTGCAATATACTTCCCTCTTACCACAGCCTTCACTTGTCACACAGATTTTGTGGTGTTGATTTATTGTTGTCATTTGACTCCATATATTGCTTGATCTCTGTTTTTATTTGGTCATTGATCCATTGATTATTTAGGAGCATGTTATTCAGCCTCCATGTGTTTGTGGGATTTTTTATTTTCTTTGAGTAATTTATTTCTAGTTTCATACCTTTGTCATCTGAGAAGCTGGCTATTACAATTTCAATGTTTTTGAATTTACTGAGGTTCTTTTTGTTTCCTAGTATATGATCTATTCTTGAAAATGTTCCATGTGCACTTGAGAAGAATGTGTATCCTGTTGCTTTTGGATGGAGTGTTCTGTAGATGTCTGTTAGGTCCATCTGTTCTAATATGTTGTTCAGTGCCTCTGTATCTTTATTTTCTGTCTGGCTGATCTGTCCTTTGGAGTGAGTGGTGTGTTGAAGTCTCCCACAATGAATGCACTGCATTCTATTTACCCCTTTAATTCTGTTAGTATTTGTTTCACATATGTAAGTGATCCTGTGTTGGGTGCATAGATATTTATAGTAGTTATATCCTCTTGTTTGACTGACCCCTTTATCATTGTGTAATATCCTTCTTTGTCTCTTGTTACTTACTTTCTGTGTTTTGAAGTCTATTTTGTCTGATACAAGTACTGTAACTCCCGCTTTTTTCTCCCTATTAGTTGCATGAAATATCTTTTTCCATCCCTTTACTTTAAGTCTGTGTATGTCTTTGTGTTTGAAGTGAGTCTCTTGTAGGCAGCATATAGATAGATGCGTCTTGTTTTTTTATCCATTCAGTGACTCTCGTCTTTTGATTGGTGTATTCTGACCATTTATATTTAGAGTGATTATCAATAGTTATATACTTATTGCCATTGCAGGCTTTAGATTCATGGTTACCAAAGGTTCAAGGGTAAGTTTAATTTAACTCACATCATATGCCATTACAATCACAACTTAAAGATTCTTTTTTTTCCTCCTTTTTCTTCCTCCACCATTCTTTGTATGTTATGAATCATATTCTGTAGTCTTTCTCTATCCCTTGAGTGACATCTATTTAGCCTTAGGAATACTACCATCTATAGGAGTCCCTCCAAAATGCACTGTAGAGGTGGTTTGTGGGAGGTAAATTCTCTCAGCTTTTGCTTATCTGAAAATTGTTCAATCTCTCCTTCAAATTTAAATGATAACCTTGCCGGGTAGACTATTCTTGGTTCAAGGGCATTCTGCTTCATTGCATTAAATATATCATGCCACTCCCTTCTGGCCTGTAAGGTTTTGAGAAATCTGATGATAGCCTGATGGGTTTCCCTTTGTATGTGATCTTTTTTCTCTTTCTAGTTGCTTTTAAAAGTCTGTTTTTATCCTTTATCTTTGCCATTTTAATTATTATATGTCTTGATGTTGTCTTCCTTGGGGCCCTTGTGTTGGGAGATCTGTGCAGATCTCCATGGCTTGAGAGACTATTTCCTTCCCCAGACTGTGGAAGTTTACAGCAATTACCTTCTCAATGACACTTTCTATCCATTTTTCTCTCTCTTCTTCTTCTGGCACCCCTATTATGCGAATATTGTTCCATTTGGATTGGTCACACAGTTCTCTCAGTATTCTTTCATTCTTAGAGATTCTTTTTTCTCTCTGTGCCTCAGCTTCTTTGTATTCCTCTTCCCTAATTTCTATTCCATTTAACATCTCTTCTCCTACATATAATCTACTTTTAAATCCCTCCATTGTGTGTTTCATTTCAGATATGGAATTTCATAATGAGTGAATCTCCATCTTAAATTCATTCCTGAGTTGTTGAATATTTTTCTGTACCTCCATAAGCATGTTTATGATTTTTATTTTGAACTCTCTTTCAAGAAGATTGGTGAGTTCAGTTTCATTTCTCCCTTTTTCTGGGTTTTGTGGATTTTGGTCTGAACCATTTTATTTTGACTTTTCATATTTCTGTTTGGTGCCCTCTAGTGCCCAGAAGCTCCAGTCTCTGGAGCTGCTCAGCCCCTAGAGTGAGGTTGGTGGTTGTAGGAGAGCGGAGCTCATGCCCTGTTTTGTGAGGTCTGCCCTGTTTGTGAGGTCTGTATGCAGTCTGGTGCAGCCTTCTTTCCTGTTGCTATTTTAGGGTTAGTTGTAGTAACTGTATTTTCTCACTATCTGTGGTTTTTGGAGGAGTTCTCTGTCTCACCTCTCACACTGCCATTTTGAATCCTGTGGTCTTAGCAATATTTTTTTGGATCTGTCTCCTCATACAAGGGCAACAAAAGCAAAAAATAAATAACTACACCAAACTAAAAAGTTTCTGCACAGCAAAGGAACCCACCAACAAAATCAAAAGGCAACCTACTGAAAGAAAAGATATTTGCAAATGATATATTTGATAAGGGGTTAATATCAAAATTATATAAAGCACTCATACAACTAAACACACACAAAAAATCCAAATGAAAAAATGAGCAGAAAACCTGAATAGACATTTTTCCTAAAAAAGATATGCAAATGGACAACAGGCACATGAAAAGATGGTCAGTATTGCTAATCATCAGATAAATGCAAATCAAAATGCAAAGTGAAAATCAAAACCTCAATGAGATCTGCATTTCATTGAAACTTCACACCTATCTGAATGGAAGAATGAAAAAGAATGACTAAATAACAAGTGTTGGTGAGGATTTGGAAAAAGTGAACCCTTGTGCAGAGTTGCTAGGTGTAAACTGATGCAGCCATTATGGAAAACAGTATGGAGTTTCCTCAAAAAGTTAAAAACAGAAGTACCATACGATCCAGAATTTCTATTTCTTAGTATTTATTAAACAGTTGCTAAAATGGCCATACAAAGCATTTGAGAAAGTGACACCAAGAGTTATTATCCCACACTAAAGAGAGAATTAATTTATATTGAAACTGGCAGGTATTTTGTTTTCTTTTGTGTTTTTCTTTGCTTCGTGCTAACTCTGGCCTTACACAAGTCAAGCATCTGATTCTCTAACCTCACTAGGACTATGAACTTACTGATCAATCAGCTATCTGTGATCTCCCATAGGAGATCACACTCAGCATGACTAATGCAGCTAGACTGTGGCTAAGTCTGGATGTACAGAGTAATCGCATTTCAATCCTTTTTTTTTTGTTTCCACGTACATGTGAATTCAGTTGTTTATTTTTTATGGTTGCCCAGTAGCATTTAATATTTTTTATTTTATTTTTTAAATTGAGATATAGTTGACATACAATGTTACTTTGGTTTTAGGTGCACAATACAGTGATTCAACAATTATATATGTTACCAAATGCTCACCAAAATAAGTATAGCTGCTGTCAACAAAGATATTAATGTATCTTTGACTCTATACCCTATGCTGTACTTTCATCTCCATGACTGATTTATTTTGTAATTGGATGTTTGTTCCTCGTTATCTGCATCTTATATTCATGCCTGAAGACCAAGCTCCTCAACTTGAGCATCCTTAACTGAGATCATAGAAGCCTCACCCCTGGGGCACTGCCTGGGTGGCAGAGATGGGAGGGTGAGCGATGAAAGAAAATTGGGGATAGTCTTTCATGGCTGTAGAATCTGGACCCAGAGACAACCTTTGCTGACTCATTTGCCCTGAAGGGTTAGGTTTGGGGTGTAAAGTGGAGAATTGGGGGGCAATTATAACCACATAATGGTATAAGGAAAAGCAAAACCAGCTTGTGTCTTTGGACTGGGTCAGGGGGATTATGAATCATCAAAGTTAATGGCATCATGGGACAAATGAATGTGGCCCCCACTACTGTTAAGCTGCTCAACTTGGCAGATGCTCTTTGCAAAAGGAAAGGGAGCATGGGCAACTGTAAAATGAGATTTTTATATTGATTATTGACTTTGAGTGGAAAATGGAAAAGTATCATTTTTATATTTTAAAGAGCTCTAAAAGAAGGGATAAGGCTCTATTATTTATTTTCCTGTTATGTGTCAACTGGTACTTTGTCATGTGCTGTACATGGCATGTCTCATTTTAACCCTCCTGTCAACAATATGAGGTAATTGTGTTCTCTCCAATCTGTATATGAGGAATTGATACAGAGACACCAAGATACTGGTTTGACCTTCCACAGGCTTTAAATTGCAGAGTTGGGACTTAAATCAAGGTCTGTGTGGCTCCAAAAATGAATATCTATTACAACAAATCAGTTAATAAGGAAATTTTATTGGCTCTAAAGAATGGAAGTTCCTCAAAAACCTAAAAATGGAAATGCCATACAACCCAGTAATTCCACTTCTAGGAATTTACCTGAACAAAACAAAATCACTGATTTGAAGATATATGCACCCCTGTGTTTACTGTCATATTATTTACAATAGCCAAGATATGGAAACAACAAAAGTGTCCATCAACAGATGAATGGTTAAAGAAGAAGTGGTACATATACACAAGGAATATTATTCAGCCATAATAAAGAAAGAAATCTTGCCATTTGTGACAACATGGATAGACCTAGAGGGTATTGTGCTCAGTAAAATAAGCCAGGCAGAGAAAGACAAACACCATATGATTTCACTTATTTGTAGAATAACAAAACAAAATGAACAGAACAGAAGTAGATTCACAGAAGGAGGAAGTGACTGATGGTAACCATGGGGGAAAGGTTGCAGTGAGAGGGTAAAATAGGTGAAGGGGATAAAGAAGCACAAAATCTCAATCATAATACAACAGTCTCAGGGATGAAAGTACAGCATAGAGAATATAGTCAATAATACTGTAATATCTTTCTATACTGATACTAATTATATTAGGTGGAGTGAGTATTTAATAATGTATATAACTGTCAAATTGAGGTATGGCAGGGACATGGGACAAGCATCATGATGAACTTTTCCTGCCTATGATGAGAAGTGGTAAGCTATAAATATTATAGTAAGAACAAGAGGGACCCCGTTTTAAGGCTAAGATTCATTAAAAAAAAAAACAGGGAGTTAGGAAGTAAGATTCCTAATATATTTTATGATGATCAGACAATAAGCAACCCTATCTTAAGGCAGGGCAAGTAGTCCTAAATTATATGGCTCCACTGCTTGAGGGTAACCACTATCTTGGAGAAGAGCAGGATCGGTAAATTCCTTGCGTTGAGTTTATTTTATGAAATATCTAGTGGACTGACTGTGGCTAGTGACAATGTCTCTCACAGGAGATAGACATCCTGAGACCACATGTCAAGCCTATTCCTCCAGCCCCCACCTTTCCCCCCATTCTTGGAAGCCTTAAGTGCACCTCCTCTAGGGTTGACCACAGTTCCCTTTCTTTGAGAGTGTACTTTTTGCCTTAAAGCCTTCTCACTGCTCAACTTTTTGCATTTTGTCTCTGCACTCTTCCAGTGGTAAGCATCTTTATTAATTTGTTATTTCATTCTATCTTCTAGACTTAAGCACAAGTTTTCACTCTGCCTCTGTTCTATTCCAGACAAGTATGGGGGAGTCCCTGAGATCTCTGAGTTGGGTTTGCAAGTTCCTGTCACCTGGGTGACCTAGAGAGAACTGCAGCTGTATGATCATGCTCTTTAGCAGCCTGCCCAAAAATGTCTTTTCTTTACCTGTGTGAAGTTCTCAGAACACAATCTCACTTCATCCTTGAGACTCCCCCAAATCCTGGGGTGGTAGGGGCTTAGTTTCCATGCTATGCAGATTCAAGCAGACATTGGATTCCAAGTGACCCTGGTTTTAGGAGTTGGTAAGGGATCTACCTATGTCAAGCAGGATTTCAGTGAACTTCCCTTTCCTCCCCTTGTTCTTCTTTGCTCTCTGCTGCCTGCACAACTGCTAACACCTGCTGATACTCTCATTTTAATGAATTCCTTCCTTACCTACACCATCTGACCTTTTCAAGAATTCTTTCTTGTTTGTAGAGTCAAGAACTCTACCCAGTCCAGGTTGAGGTTTCACCTATTGTGCAGGGAGAGACCTCCCAGACATGGCTGCCTGATAAAAAATTACTGTTGTATACTTGAAGCCACTATAATGTTGTATATGAACTATACTTCAATAAAAAATTCTTACTGGCTTTGTTAGGTTGGAAGATAGACATGAGCATCAGGGGAAGGGGAAGATAAGGTTCAAGGAAAAAACACTGACCAAATTCTGCCCAGGTAGGGGTTCCTACATGAAGACAACAAAGGCTTTCTAAGGAGATAACTTCTTGACTATCAGATGAGGCTAAACTGGTCCTAACCAGGTCACAATGCAGGCACAATGGGATAAAACTAAGAACCGTCCAAACCATACCTCCTCATAATCTCATTAAATAAAATGGAGGTTTTGCTTCCGCCATTCCCCATGGGTTTTTCTGTGTGCATTTTTGGAAAAGACAGGAGCACCAAGGGAATGGGTGTATAACTAGTGCTGTCAATCAAATGACCTCACCCTGCCGATCAAAATAAGTGCCTCCCAACTAGGTGGTGATAAATAGATCCTTTCCTAAAAATTCAGGGCCTTTGTCTACTATTACTCTGGCCCACTCCTCCTTTGGAGTATACTCAAATAAAGCTTTCACTCTGCTCCACTACTGTGGTTCTGCCTTCCAATTTTTTGTTGCATTGGAGACAAGAACCAAGGAAAACGAACTCAACCTTTAACAGCTTTAGTACAAACAAAATAACTTAAAAACCTTAAAACTGTATACCTGACCAATTCATAATGGTTTCCCCAACTCTCAAAGATTATTAAAGAAATTCAGAGAAGAGAAAGGCCCCCTAATCCTCACTTCTGGTTGAGAAAGTACACTGATGCCATTGGAGCCCTTGAGTGGAAAGGCTGTGGGCATCCTGGAGATGGTGGGCTGTGTTTTCGGGGCTCCCCTGAATCTTTCTGAAGATAAGCTAGCAGCACTGTGTCTGCATGTCCTCGGCACTGCTGAGAGTTTGTTGTGTTGCTCATCTGGAGAAGAGCTGGTAAGGAGGATAATATGGCTTATTTTCCTATTGGGCATATCAGTGATTTTTATTATATGGCTTTCACTTTTTTCAGATGATAATTTTATAACCTGCCTTTACAGAGAGCATAGGATTGAGCTCTGGGTTGGAGGTAGTCTTTCTGAACTGCTGGGTGTGGCTGGGACTGAGGTGGATGGAGGTGTGTATGCCAACTGTATGTTCTACTATTCAACTCAGTTCTGACACTATCTGCCTGGAGACAGCATCATATCCCACTTCAGTCTTACAAGACTTCCCTTCCACCTCTTCAGGAGCCAATCATAAATCCAGGTTTTCACCTTTGTCTCTGAAACACTGGCTACAAATCAGAGGTTCCAATGACCCCTCCTTGGGTTCAATTAATTTGCTAGGGCATATAACAGAATTTAGAGAAACAGTTTACATATAAGATTACCAATTTACTATAGAAAGCTGTATCTCAGGAAAGCCAGATGGAAAAGATGCACAGGGCCAGGCTTGAGAAAGGGTATGGAGCTCCCATGCTCTCTGAGCACACCACTCACCCACCCACCCTATCTCCAAGTGTTCACCAACCCAGAAGCTCTTATTTTTTTTCTATTAAGGTATTATTGATATACACTCTTATGAAGGTTTCACATGAAAAAACAATGTGGTTACTACATTTACTCATCAAGTCCCCACTCATAGCCCAATTCAGTCACTGTCCATCAGTGTAGTAAGATGACACAGATTCACTGTTTTCCTTTTCTGTGCTACACTGTTTTCCCAGTGATTCCCCACACCATGTGTACTAAACATAATACCCCACAATCCCCTTCTCCCTCCCTTCCCACCCACCCTCCCACACCCTTCCCCTTTGGTAACCACTAGTTTCTTCTTGGAGTCTCTGAGTCTGCTACTATTTTGTTCCTTCAGTTTTGCTTCGTTGTTATACTCCACAAATGAGGGAAATCATTTGGCACGTGTCTTTCTCCAACTGGCTTATTTCATTGAGCATAATATCCTCCAGCTCCATCCATGTTGTTGCAAATGGCAGGATTTGTTTCCTTCTTATGGCTGAATACTATTCCATTGTGTATATGTACCACTTCTTCTTTATCCATTCATCTACTGATGGACACTTAGGTTGCTTCCATATCTTGGCTATTGTAAAAAGTGCTGCAATAAACATAGGGCTGCATATGTCTTTTTGAATCTGAGAAGTTGTATTCTTTGGGTAAATTCCAAGGAGTGGGATTCCTGGGTCAAATGGTATTTGTATTTTTAGTGTTTTGAGGAAGCTCCATATTGCTTTCCACAATGGTTGAACTAGCTTACATTCCCACCAGCAGTGTAGGAGGGTTCCCCTTTCTCCACATCCTCGCCAGCATTTGTTATTCTTAGTCTTTTGGATGGTGGCCATTCTTACTGGGGTGAGGTTGTATCTCATTGTGGTTTTAATTTGCATTTCCCTGATGATTAGTGATGTGGAGCATCTTTTCATGTGTCTGTTGGCCATCTGAATTTCTTCTTTGGAGAACTGTCTCTTCATATTATCTGCCCATTTTTTAATCGGGTTATTTGCTTTTTGGGTGTAGAGGCATGTAAGTTATATATTTTGGATGTTAACCCCTTGTCAGATATGTCACTTACAGATATATTCTCCCATACTGTAGGATGCCTTTTTGTTCTGTTGATGGTGTCCTTTGCCATACAGAAACTTTTTAGTTTGATGTAGTCCCATGAGTTCACTTTTGCTTTTGTTTCCCTTGCTCGAGGAGATGCGTTCAGTAAAGAAGTCATTCATGCTTATATTCAGGAGATTTTTGCCTGTGTTGTCTTCTAAGAGTTTTATGGTTTCATGACTTACATTCAGGTCCTTGATCTATTTCCAGAAGCTTTTCAAATCAATTGCTTTGGGGCTTTTATGGAGGCTTCTTTAGATAGGTATGATTGATCAAATCATTGGCCTTTGGCAATTGATTCAGCCTCCCTGTGTCTCCCCTCCCTGGAGGTTTGTGGGTGGGACTGAAAGTTTTAACCCTCTAATCACATGGTTGGTCTCCAGGCAACTAGCCCCTATCCTCAGGTGCTTTCCAAAAGCCCCCTCATTGACATAACAAATAACACGTTTATTGCTCTCAGCACTTAGAAAACTCCAATGGCTTTAGTAGCTCTGTCAGAAATGTGAAGGAAGACCAAATACAAATTTCTTATTACAAATCACAGTATCACAAAGTTCCTCTCAGCAGTCCAGCTTCTGTGCTGCCTTCTTTCCTTGTCTTCACTAGATGCATTTAACATTTTTATTTCATTATTTGAATAGGTTTTACAGTCATATATATTTATATGTGTATACAAGTACAGATGTGTAGATATGTATCAATAATAAAAGGTCTTCCTATCCCCTTTATCCCATATGCCACATTACTTCTCAAGAGGTGACCAATCTCTCCTGGAGTTTCTTATGCATATATAAGCAAATATGCATATGTGCATCTTCTCCTAGTTGTTAGGTTCTCTGAGGAGCAGGTGACAAGATGAGATTAGAAATGCCTGTGAAGGATGAAGAGGTAAGGAGCAGGAGCAGGGGAGGGCTGTGAAGCAGGTCTGACTCTGGCCTCAAAGGGTAAGGAAGGAGAATCAAGCAAGAAGAGTCTGAGATGTAAACAAAGGAGAGATGAAAAAATGGGAAACAACAGTGAAATCTTGAAAACCAACATTTAGGGACAATTTTGGTTTTGTTAGGCAGAAAGACAGGAGTTGGGTGGAAAGAGAGTAAAGCCACTAAAAGTGACTCAAAGAGTTAACCAAATAAAACCAGAGAGCCAGAAGGTACTCACAATCAATTAGTTGAAATTTCAAGGGCCAGGAGTGACTTGGAATGTCCATTACCAGATGAAAAGCTTCCAAGCAGAGACACTCCCCAGATAAAGAAAAACATCAGAGAACAGCTCATGTCTTCTTTTTACCAATTAGAACAGGCCTCCAAAGCCAAAGATTATCAATCAAGGGCTTCCCTGTCCTGCCAAAAACCCTGTAAAAAGAAGCCTCACAGTAAGCTGCCTGCCTGTTTAACCATGCCTGTTTAACCGTAGGCAGGCCTGCCCTGTTACTCTGATGCAGAGTGTAATAAAACTTTGCTTGCTTTCTTTTCTTTGGTTTCACATTTCACTCTGACTTTCCTGTGACTCCAAACCAAGTTCCTTCCCAACAGTTTTACATAATTAAAAGTAGCTACATTGTAGACTTTGTCCTGACTGGACCCATTTTAGTTCCATCTAAGGGCTCTCTACCTTAATGTAGGGATGTAGGAGGGAATCTCTTGCTCAGATAGGTCAATGACCCAGTGGGGCATTAAATATTTTGAATATTACTCTGACTTAAGGTCAAGATGAAGTCTCTGAAATGTTGGAAGCCACTCTTTGGAGGGGGAAGACCTATTTAGACTTTGAACAGTCATTAAAAGCTCTGACTGACACATGAAAAATGGAGGGTAAAGAGTGGGGATGGGCAGGGTGGAGGCAATGCAGGTCAGTGAGCTGGCCCCAGTCTTCCTTCCTGCCCAGAACCCAATACCACATGGCACTTGCAATTCCTGCAGGAGGCTGTGTGGTCGGAGTAGAGTGTGTGTAACTGAGCAGCTGGTCTTGCCACAGTTTTGACACTGTCAACCCCCTACAGGAGGATCTTGAGCCCTTGCCAGTTCACACCCTCTCTCCCAGATGTTTTGACCTGGGTAGGGCAGAATATGTTGAAGGACTTCTCCTAAAAGTGATTGAATAAATTGGGAAGATTTTGTGCTTGTTGTGAGGAACTTTATAGATGATGTCATTTTCAATCCATGCAGTGAAATGCACCCCCTCCTCTTGTACCTCCCACTGGATGCCCAAGCCTACCACTGGTATTGAGCTGATGTTTTTCAGACAGGAGTGCTATTGATTGCTGTGGAATGATTTGTGAAGGCTTCCATCTGATTTCTTATTGGTTTAATTCTGTGTGACCTTCTGGAATGAACATTTTTGTATGACTGAAAGATGTCCCAAATCAAGCATTGGTATTATTATCCACAGTGGTTTGTGGGGGTAGTAAAGAATCTAATTTGGAAGAATGTTACTATTGAAGTTAAAAATCAGAGAAGCAATTCTGTATGACCTTGCCTTTGGTTCTCTTAGAATCAACTGATGTGCAGAGAAATTCCAATTTGAAATGCGGGTAAAATTGTAATATTTCCAAAATATCTCGCTTGTCTTTAGTACATCTGCATATCAATAGGCATTCAGAGACAGAGAGAAGTCTGGCTTTAGTGCATTTGCATCATTCCTCAGGGGTGGAGGGAAGTTCATCTCCATATCAATGGGTAATTACCTGGGCAAGGAGGGCTTATCTGCACCCGAGAGGTGAGGGGAGGGCCGCTTTTGCTGGAGCAGGAAAGAGAGAAAGCCCCAGATTGCACTTTGTAAGCAATAAACAGATTTTAAACTTTTATTTCTCCCTTTAACTGATTTTGGTTTTTAGAAGTATTTTTCCCCGGGATTTCCTCTCCCCAGACTTACAGAAGCTTATTGATTTGTTTACTTTATAGCACTGTTAATATTTATATGGAGCAGCAAAACTGAATTGATAAAATAGAAGGGTCTTGGAGGCACCTAAGCTCATCAGTTATGATGCTGAGAATTTTTTCACTGAGGGATTTTTTCTTGCTTGCCTTTTCCACCAAATTGAACAAAAAAGGTTTTATGTTTATTACTTTCATTCCCTGTACCCTACCAAAGTAATGGTACTCTCAGCTAGCCCCTACCATCACTTGTGCCAGCTTCATCATTTTTATTTACTTTGGGGTTTGACATAAATATTTGTCTTGCCAGCAAGATGAAACTCAGTTGAAATTATTAACAAAATAGGAGATTGAGTTTCATACATACAAGTAAATGGATATTGATTTTTCTCAAATTATGTAATGCAAATGAAGATAAAAGACTTAACTGAAGTAGAAAGGCTGAGTCTATAGAGTATTTAGTTAGGTCTCTTACCTTGGTCAACTATATTCCAGAGAGATGGTGCACATTTCTGGGAAAGGAGCATGTTCACAAGAATACAATCGTGCATCTCACCAGAGGGATTACCTAAAAGATATTATTAAATCTCACCTCCAAACACCTGACTGTGACAAGGTATTTGGCCTCTGGAGGAGTTCATATTTTTAGCAATGATATATCTTTATGTCTCTGCTTACTCACCTTTCTTTCTCTTTAAAATAATTTCTAATATTCTTAGAAAATTTCCAATATTCTTGGAAGGGAAATCTGAGAAATAGTGGTGTGTGTGTGGTGGAGGTGGGGAGAAAAATGATTGATGAAGAAAGACATAGCTGACCTTATGAGTATTAATAGAGTTTTATATCCAATTTATCCTAAAAATAGAATTTTTGAGTTATTTTTTGTTGTGGGCTAAGAGAAATAATCATTAAAACAAAGAAAAAGCATCAAGGAAATAGATCTCCTTAACATTGATCATCTTTAGTTCCCACATATATCAATGGAGACACCACTACTTAGGTCATAGAGTTCTTACATTACAATTTGGTTTACATATGCAAATTACCCAGACCAGGAAGCTGTTTGCCTTTCACAGATTTACTACTGTCCTCCCTCTCCTCTGGAATTCTCCATTGGTTAAGCCTAAAGTCAAGACCAAGTGCTTTGAGTGTCTGCTTACCACCTAAACCACGTGACCCTTTTTTGCTCTCATGTCCTGAAGCATATTTTGTTCTAGCCTGGAATTTGGCATATGGCATACTCTGCTCATGTGAAAAGTCAACTTCCAGTGTTTATGTGTCATCTCCTGAGAAGCCACATAACACCCTGGAGGACTGGTGAATTCTACATCCCTCCTCTTTACATCCACTTCAGTGACCTATTGAGGTGCCTGGTAACTACTTGCTAATGTTTCAAAATGTGACCCTAATCAATGGGATAGCCACAGTTTGTGTTTCTAAAGAGATATATTTGGGGGAGATAATATGTGCAAGAAACAGAGTTAGTGGGTTCATTTTTTCATATGTCTGATCTTAAAAGTTTTAGTGGATAATATTTCTGTTAAATTTTGTGGGAAAATGAGTGCTTTTGCCAGAGATTAAGATTTTGTTTTCCTTTTCTTTTGAAGCAGTGCCAGTAAAATGGACAGCCTTCACTCTTAGAAACGATGAACTATCAGATTCTTGAGTCCCAGAAGACACAGGAGCATGTTCAGGGCCAAAGTTTTCATGGGTGGTAAAAGCAGAAAATAATGAGACCTTTTGTGCAAGAAAGGAAGAGGGTTTTATGTAAAAGGGGCAAGAGAGTATATTTTGTGAGTAGAATGTAGTTGAAATCAGATGTCTTAGTTTTTGAATGTTGAAAAGGAAAAATGCCCAACCTCTGGGAAAGTTTAGTCTCAGGCAGAAAAAGAGCCAGTGGGTCTTAGAATAGGAAGAATGGGAAGGGGAAGGTCAAACCCAGTTGTGGCCCAGAGCTCCAGGGTTGTTTAGTACCCTGGGGGTTACAGCTGATGGGTTGAAAGTGCTGATGACTATGAGCCTGGGACTGAGTATCCTGACGAGGCATGCCTGGCAGAGATGGCCCAGGTGCCTCAGATAACCATGGCCACCTGGACAGCAAACACTTAGAAGGTGTAATTGTTCCCAACATTGATATCAGGTGGCAGTGAGAGGTAAAGACAGTGGTAGATTGACCAAATGCAAGACCATCATTATTCAGCTTCGGAGTCTGTAAGCTGGTAAGGTTTTAGAAAATTCAGGGTACAGAGGCAGCCTAGAAGAGGATATTGGCTTTTCCGTCCTAATATAACAGATTTGTGCTTGAGCACTTAATTCGAATATTAACGGATGTGACTACTTTTACCACTATTTTGTGGAACTACCCATACTGGTTACATGAGGTCTATATTAAAACATGAAGTATATGAGATATGCAGGATAAACAGTGGTGTATCATTCTATGACTAAAAGGAAATACAGACCACAACAAAAAAGAACAAGACCAATATTACCAATGAAGAGGAATTAAAATGCTCACTAATTTCACATCTCTGGGTTCCATTTGGTGCAAATCAAAAGGTAGCCTGGTGAGTTGAAAAGGTCATGGGTCTCCCAGAAGCAGGAAATCCCTTCTCTGATTCTGTTTCAAGTGTTTTTATCCAGGAAAAAAATGCTAATGATTGGCTGGACTGCATTGGAAGTAATTATTCTCTACTTTGTGTGAAGTTGGAGGAGGAAAAGACAAATGGTTAAGGAAAATGGTTTTCTATTAACATTAAAGCCTAATCTGACCAACGACAGTTCAAAGAAATCAAAATTAAAGAAAAGAAGATGAAAAAATAGTTGTAAGTACACAAAGATACTGTGAATTTATAACTATCTCTCCTGGAGCTTCATTTTCTTTTGAAATTAATTGTAATTTATTTTGGTATCATTAATCTATAATTACATGTGCAACATTATGGTTATTAAACTACCCACTTCATCAGGTCCCCCCGACCAACCCCATTACAGTCACTGTCCATCAGCATAGTGAGATGCTATAGAGTCACTACTTGTCTTCTCTGAGTTGTACAGCCCTCCACGTGTCCCCTCAACATTAATGCCCCTTTTTCCCCCTTGTCACTCCCTTCCCACCCATCCTCCCCAGTCCCTTTCCCTTTGGTAACTGTTAGTCCATTCTTGGGTTCTGTGAGTCTGCTGCTGTTTTTTTCTTTCAGTTTTTTTTTCTTTGCTTTTATGCTCTACATATGAATGAAATCATTTGATACTTGTCTTTTTCCACTTCGCTTATTTCACTGAGCATAATACTTTCTAGCTCCATGCATGTTGTTGCAAATGGTAGGATTTGTTTTCTTCTTATGACTGAATAATATTCCATTTTGTATATGTACCACTTCTTCTTTATCCATTCGTCTACTGATGAACACTTAGGTTGCTTCCATTTCTTGGCTATTGTAAATAGTGCTGCGATAAACATAGGGGTGCATCTGTCTTTTTCAAACTGGGCTGCTGCATTCTTAGGGTAAATTCCTAGGAGTGGAATTCCTGGGTCAAATGGTATTTCTATTTTGAGTTTTATGAGGAACCTCCATACTGCCTTCCACAATGGTTGAACTAATTTGCATTCCCACCAGCAGTGTAGGAGGGTTCCCTTTTCTCCACATCCTCGCCAACATTTGTTGTTGTTTGTGTTTTGGATGTTGGCCATCCTCACTGGTGTGAGGTGGTATCTCATTGTGGTTTTAATTTGCATTTCCCTGATGATTAGCGATGTGGAGCATCTTTTCATGTGCCTGTTGGCCATCTGAATTTCCTCTTTGGAGAAGTGTCTATTCATGTCCACAGCCCATTGCTTAATTGGATTATTTGCTTTTTGTTTGTTAAGCTGCGTGAGTTCTTTATATATTTTGGATATCAACCCCTTATCGGATATATCATTTATGAACATATTCTCCCATACTGTAGGATGTCCCTTTGTTCTACTGATGGTGTCCTTTGCTGTACAGAAGCTTTTCAGCTTGATATAGTCCCACTTGTTCATTTTTGCTTTTGTTACCCTTGCCCAGGGAGATATGTTCATGAAAAAGTCGCTCATGTTTATGTCCAAGAGATTTTTGCCTATGTTTTTTTCTAAGTTTTATGATTTCATGACTTACAGCCAGGTCTTTGATCCATTTTGAGTTTACATTTGTGTATAGGGTTAGAAAGTAGTCCAGATTCATTCTCTTACATGTAGCTGTCCAGTTTTGCCAACACCAGCTGTTGAAAAGGCTGTCATCTCCCCATTATATATCCAAGGCTCTCGTATTATATATTAATTGACTGTATATGTTTGGGTTAATGTTTGGATTTTCTATTCTGTTCCACTGGTCTGTGGGTCTGTTTTTGTGCCAATACCAAATTGTCTTGATTACTGTGGCTTTGTAGTAGAGCTTGAAGTCAGGGAGCGTAATTCTCCTTGTTTTATTCTTCCTTCGCAGGATTGCTTTGGCTATTCAGCGTCGTTTGTGGTTCCATATGAATTTTAGAAGTATTTGTTCCAGTTCATTGAAGAACGCTGTTGGTATTTTGATAGGGATTGCATGGAATCTGTAGATTGCTTTAGGTAGTATAGTCATTTTGACAATATTTATTCTTCCTAGGCAAGAGCATGGGATGCATTTCCATTTGTTAGTGTCCTCTTTAATTTCTCTTAGGACTGTCTTGTAGTTTTCAGGGTATAAGTCTTTCACTTCTTTTGATAGGTTTATTCCTAGATTTTTAAATCTTTTTGATGCAATTGTGAATGGAATTGTTTTCCTGATTTCTCTTTCTCTTAGCTCATTGTTAGTGTATAGGAAAGGAACAGATTTCTGGGTGTTAATTTAATATCCTGGAACTTTGCTGAATTCAGATATTAGTTCTTGTAGTTTTGGAGTGGAGTCTTTAGCATTTTTTATGTACAATATCATGTCATCTGCTAATAGTGACAATTTGACTTCTTCTTTACCAATCTGCATGCCTTCTATTATTTAGTTTTGTCTGATTGCTGTGACTAGTACCTCCAGTACTGTGTTAAATAACAGAGGAGAGAGTGGGCATCCCTGTATTGTTCCTGATCTTAGATGAAAAGCTTTCAGCTTCTCACTGTTAAGTATGATGTTAGCTGTGGGTTTGTCATATATGGCCTTTATGATGTTGAGGTACTTGCCTTCTATACCCATTTTGTTGAGAGTTTTAAGCATGAATGGATGCTGAATTATGTCAAATGCTTTTTCAGCATCTATGGAGATGATCATGTGGTTTTTGTTCTTCTTTTTGTTGATGTGGTGGATGATGTTGCTGGAGTTTCGAGTGTTGTACTATCCTTGCATCCCTGGGATGAATCCCACTTGATCATGGTGTATGATCCTCTTGATGTATTTTTGAATTCTGTTTTCTAATATTTTGTTGAGTATTTTTGCATCTATGTTCATCAGGGATATTGGTCTGTAATTTTCTTTTTTGGTGAGGTCTTTGCCAGGGTTTGGTATTAGAGTGATGCTGGCTTCATAGAATGAGTTTGAAGTATTCCCTCCTCTTCTATTTTTTGGAAAACTTTAAGGAGAATGGGTATTATTTCTTCTCTATATGTCTGGTAGAATTCAGAGGTGACTCCATCTGGCCCGGGGATTTGTTCTTGTGTAGTTTTTTGATTACCGATTCAATTTCGTTGCTAGTGATTGGTATGTTTAGTTTTTCTCTTTCTTTCTTGGTCAGTCTTGGAAGGTTGTATTTTTCTAAGAAATTGTCCATTTCTTCTAGGTTTTCCAGCTTGTTAGCATATAGATTCTCATAGTATTCTCTTATAATTCTTTGTATTTCTGTGGGGTCCGTCGTGATTTTTCCTTTCTCATTTCTGATTCTGTTTATGTGTGTCAATTCTCTTTTTCTGTTAATAAGTCTGGCTAGGGGTTTATCTATTTTGTTTTGTTTTTCAAAGAACAAACTCTTGGTTTCATTGATTTTTTCTATTGTTTTATTCTTCTCAATTTTATTTATTTCTTCTCTGATCTTTTTTATGTCCCTCCTTCTGCTGACTTTGGGGCTCATTATTTCTTCTTTTTCCAGTTTCAGTAATTGCATCTTTAGACTATTCATTTGGGATTGTTCTTCCTTCTTTAAATAGGCCTGGATTGCAATATACTTTCCTCTTAGAACTTCCTTGGCTGCGTCCCACAGAAGTTGTGGCTTTGTGTTGTTGTTGTCATTAGTCTCTATATATTGTTTGATCTCTGTTTTTATTTGGTCTATTATCCATTAATTATTTAGGAGCATATTATTAAACGTCCATGTATTTGTGAGCCTTTTTGTTTTCTTTGTACAATTTATTTCTAGTTTTATACCTTTGTGATCTGAGAAGTTGGTTGGTACAATCTCAATTTTTTTTAATTTACTGAGGTTGCTTTTGTGGCCTAGTATGTGGTCTACTGTGGAAAATGTTCCATGTGCATTTGAGAAGAATGTGTATCCTGCTGCTTTTGGGTGTAGAGTTCTGTAGATGTCTGTTAGGTCCATCTGTTCTAGTGTGTTGTTCAGTGCCTCTGTGTTTTTACTTATTTTATGTCTGGTTGATCTGTCCTTTGGAGTGAGTGGTGTGTTCAAGTATCCTAAAATGACTGCATTCCTTTCCATTTCCTCCTTTAATTCTGTTAGTATTTGTTTCACATATGCCGGTGCTCCTGTGTTGGGTGCATCTATATTTAAAATGGTTATATCCTCTTGTTGGACTGACCTGACCCCTTTATCATTATGTAATTTCCTTCTTTATTTCTTGCTGCTTTCTTCGTTTGAAGTCTATTTTGTCTGATACAAGTACTGCAACACCTGCTTTTTTCTCCTTGTTGTTTGCATGAATTATCTTTTTCCATCCCTTCACCTTTAGTCTGTGTATATCTTTGGGTTTGAGGTGAGTCTCTTGTAAGCAGCATATAGATGGGTCTTACTTTTTTATCCAGTCTATTACTCTGTGTCTTTTGATTGGTGCATTCATTCCATTTACATTTAGGGTGATTATCGATAGATATGTACTTATTGCCATTTCTGGCTTTAGATTTGTGGTTACAAAAGTTTCAAGGGTAGCTTCTTTATTATCTAGCAGTCTAACTTATCTTTCTTGTTAAGTTATTGTAAACACAGTCTGATAATTCTTTATTTCTCTTCCTTTTTATTCTTCCTCTTCCATTCTTTATATACTAGGTGTTTTATTCTTTGCCTTTAGTTAGTATTTGGATCATCTGCTTTCTTTGCTATGATTTTTATTTTCTCTGGTGACATCTTTTTAGCCTTAGGAGTGCTTCCATCTAGAGTAGTCCCTTTAAGATATCCTGTAGAGGTGATTTATGGGAGGCAAACTCCTTCAGCTTTCATTTCTCTGGGGATTATTTAATCCATCCCTCAAAATTTAAATGATAATCATGCTGGATACAATATTCTTGTTTAGAGGCCCTCTGTTTCATTATGTTACATATATCATGCCATTCTCTTCTGGCCTGTAAGATTTCTGTTGAGAAGTCTGATGATGGTCTGATGGGTTTTCCTTTGTAGGTGATCTTTTTTCTCTCTCTAGCTGCCTTTAATACTCTGTCCTTATCTTTGTTCTTTGCAATTTAATTATTATGTGTCTTGGTGTTGTCTTCCTTGGGTCCTTTGTGTTGGGAGATCTGTGGGCTTCCATGTTCTGAGAGACTGTTTCTTTCCCCAGCTTGGGAAGTTTTCAGCAATTATTTCTTTCCATCCCTTTTTCTCTCTCTTCTTCTTCTGGTACTCCTATAATGCGAATATTGTTCCATTTGGATTGGTCACACAGTTCTCTCAATATTCCTTCATTCATAGAGATCCTTTTATCTCTCTCTGCCTCAGCTTCTCTGTATTCTTGTTCTCTGATTTCTATTCCTTTTACAGTCTCTTGCATCTCATCCAGTCTGCTGCTAAGCCTGTTGATGGCTTGTCTCATTTCTGCATTGTCTTTCCTCACTTCCCTGATTTCCTCTCTTAGCTCTTGCATATTTCTCTGTAGATCCATCAGTATGGTTATGACTTTTATTCTGAATTCTTTTTCAGGAAGATTGTGCATGTCCATCCCATCAGGCTCCCTCTCTGGGGTTGTCTGGCTGATCTTAGTCTGGACCATATTCCTCTGTCTTTTCATGGCAATAGAAGTGGTCACTCGTATGTGCCACGTGTGTCAGCTGGGAGAATAATGTCCCTTCCTGCTTCTTGTTCTCCTTGCCCTTCTCCTGGGCCTGAGCTATTTTCCTGCACACCGGGAGGCCATCTCTGGGATAATCCCCTGCACTGTCTGTGTGTGGGTCACCCTCAGCCTAGCCTATAGAACTGTTGGGTTTGCAGTTACGTTGGGTGCATTCTGGTCCCCTTCGTGCCTTCTGACCCTGGTTTTCGGGCTCTTCCCACTTAGCTGCTCACCTGGTGGGAGTAGATTCTGTGACGATGCTGTGGGCGGGGCCGCTCCTCCGCTGTTCTGTAGCAGTGCAGGCTCTGCTGGACCGTTTGTGGCTCCGGCCAGGGAGGGACGAATGGCAGGCTGCTGATCTCTGTAGGAAGCCTGGGTGTGGCTGCTTTGCCCAGCCACTGTCCACCAGGTATGAAATTCCCCAAGACTCCCAGCCTGCTGGGCTGAGTTCGCTGCGACGATTTTGTTCCACTGTTGGGCCCTTGTCTCTTTAAGACTTTTAAAAAAGCGCCCACTTTTCTTTTTTCCCAGAGAGCTGGCTGAGAGGACCCATTTGTCTCTGCCTAGGATCCTGCCCTTCTGTTTCTCTAATCTCCGATACACCACCCGATGTGTGTCAGTGCTCCCAGCGCAGATCACCAGGGCTGGTTATTTAGCAGTCCTGTTCTTCCACTCCCTCCTCACTCTGATTCTTTTCCTCCCACCAGTGCGCCGGGGTGGGAGAGTGCTCGGGTCCCGCCGGGTCGCGGCTTTGAATCTTACCCGCTTTGTGAGGCACTGAGTTCTCGCAGGTGTAGCTGTAGCCTGGTTGTTGTCCTGGATCTTCTGGTGTCTCTTTTAGGAATAGTTGCATTTGCTGTATTTTCATAAATATATATGGTTTTGGGAGGAGATTTCCACCGCCCTGCTCACGCCGCCATCTTCCCAGAAGTCCCTGTGGAGCTTCATTGTTATTGAGTCAAGAAACTCCATCAAACCCTTTGTCTTCCCTGAGTGTTTCAGCCTCAGGCAAGTTCACTATGGATTCAGTGAGACTGAGAAATGATAATAGAACATTCTTGGGGTAAAAGTGTTTATACCCTGCTTTATTCTCCTGGCAGTAGGTCAGGCACTAGAATCATGTCTGCATCCAGCAGTCTGCATATCCGTATTCCACCTCTGTCTCTGTCTCCACCCAGAGCACTGGGGGGGCTCTTTATGTAGTAACTCAGTCAATAATAGCTTATTGCCTAGGGTGTGGAAGCATTAGCCTAGCAGTAGACCAATTACATCATCAAGCAGTTTAGGTTCAGGTGCCGATCTTGGTCATAGGAACTTCCATTTTCCCCACACCCTTATTGCAGTTAAATACTAGATTCAGTACTAGATTAAGAATCAGTACTAGATTCTTCTCTGCACAGTTCTGTTTCCATTCCTCTCCCTAAAATAGCTCCAGATTTCCCTTCTTTTGCAAAAGCATGAAATAGATTCTAACTGGTTCAGTCAGCTGAACAAATGCCATTAAATAAAATTAAGCAGCTGCTTCCCTCTTCCAGATGAGAAATCTTTAACTCTTTTCATATCTTTGGATGGATTTCCTGAAGCCTTCTCTGACTCACCTGGTTCCTCTTATCAGCACCTTTGGGAAGTGATCTGACACCAACCTAACTGTACCAGGTTACCTTCAGCACAAAGGCAGCTTTTGGTCTTTGGACCCTGCTCTGGAGTGTTGAGAAATTAGTGATCACTTTGTGTTGTGTGCCCGCCAAGGTGGGTCTCAGCTTCCAAGTTGTTACCCAGGGGGAGGGGCAGGAGTGTGTATATGGGAGAATTATAGGGGAGAAAGCTTTTGGATCTTTTGGCTTTAATCTAGGCAATTAACCAACTTTGTGGGAACCTTCTAGGTTCCAATTTCAGGTTATGTGTGGTTGGGAATAAAAGAAGATACAAAACACCATACTGCTCACCAAAATATATCTGAGGATATAAGACACCTGAGAAAGAGAACAGGTAAGGTTATGGTGACTTGCTAATCTGAGTCATGGGGGCTACACGGTGTACCTGATAAACAAAAAGATAACTTTACTACAAGCATTGTAGCAACTCATTGTCTACTCTATAGGGCCAAAATGTGTGTTTAGCAATTTTAATTAAACTTTCAGATAAAAAAAGCAAACTTCCCAATACATCATTCTGTATATATCATTCAATAGGAAATTCTTTAACTTAAGGGCAATTTGATTTTGCCATGGCTTCTTTTACATAGTCTCTATGTTAAGGTCAGAGAGGGCAGACAGTGAAAGGTATTCTCCTTTAATGTACCAATTAACTGTTAGTAGGTGCTATTCTGATTTCCTGCTCCCCCATCCACTTCAAAGATAAGAAAATTGAGGCTCAGAGAGGTTAATTAACTTGCTTAAGGTCCTCCAGCTGCTACATCTGCAATGCTCCAAGGCCCATCTTTTCTCCTTTATTCAAACAGCCTCTGGAGACTGAGCCTAAGTGGGAGCATCAGGATTTCAGTCCACAGGCTAATTTGATGGGGTCAGAGTCCCTCCCCCAAGCATGTGGGCCTGTTTAAGGTGTGTTGGTTTGGGTGCAGAGCTGTGGAAGGAGCCTGGTGAGACAGGGACCATGAGCTTAGACAGAGTAGGGTGAGGGACTCTGGAAAAAAACAAAAGCAGGATAATCCATTGTGAGATTTGCTTTGATTTACTGGGGGACCCAGCTTATTTTTCTAACTTTACCCAAATGCTGCTTTTCTTCATCCAGCCTTAAACAAATGATTTGTTGCAACTTAGGCCATGTAGCAAGCAAGCCCAAAACAACATAGTAAAAACAGGAAAGATTCCATCTTAAAACCACCCAGTTAGTTAAAGTTTCTTAACAGACAATAACTCAGCCCACCTTGGGAGCAAAGCAGGCAGTCTTGAGTGATATGCTCCCAGACCAGGAAGCTGCTCTCCTGGGAGAAAATCAGAGCAGTAAAATTCTTGTAAATAACCAGGAAGACTAATAAGAAACTTAGTGTTTCTTCAAGAGGTATTTGGGACCACTTAGCAGGTATACATCCCTAGCCCTTTGTCTCTCAACTGCCTATAAATCCCCTAGACAACGCACCACGCTGGGGCTCTTTTGTCCCCTCCTGGCATGAGCCAGGAGCTCTTCCCTCTTGATTTCTCTAAATAAAAGCCTCTGCCTTGCTCTCCTACCTTGCCTGTTTGCGAAGTTCATTCTTTGGCTCCGTTAACAAGAACCCGGCATCACTGGGACTGGGAGCTCCTGACTCTAAGGCTGTTTTGGTGGTGCTGAATCAAATCGAATCACATTGTGGATATTATTAATCAGTACTCTGTTGAAAGAAAAAGTGAGGAGGACTCCAGCATAGATGAATTTCTAACTTGTGGATTGTGGCTGTCTTTAGTCTTTGTTAGCGTCAAATCACCATGATCAGCTAATGCCAATTTTCTTGCTCTCACTGAAGAGAAAAAGTTATAGCTCTGAAGATTGGCTATTTACATTGCAGTGCTCATCCATGCTAAACAATGGCTCATCTGAATCCAGAGCACACCCTTCTTTGAATTCTGTCCAGGACCAATTATAAGAGGCCTTCCAGTGACCCTGTATTTTGGGTGAGGCACCCTTCCTCTTTTCTCTCCCAATGCACTGTAAAAGTAGAAGCTCTCCTCAGTGTAAGCAGCAAGTGGGAGGTGGTGCCTGTCCTTAGCAGGCATATAGATTTTACACCACATCCAGAGCTCTGCACTTACAGTATAATCTCTCATTTGATATTCACCAGGAGTCTGGGATTAGGTCAGAATGACAAGGTCACCACATCTTAGGATAAGTAAATGAAGGTCTCAAGAAATTAGGTTTTGTCCAAATTACACAGCTGGGAAGCCTCCCTCCATGCATGGGGCAGCTCCCTTCCCCTGCCCTCGTCACCCCAACCTTGACCTATTGCCAACTCCACTCCTCCCCTTCTTGAAGTTCTGCTTCACTGGTTCACACTTCCTCTAAGATCCTGCATGTCTCCATTATGTTCTTTCCCTGCAGAGGATGTAGCCTCAGAGATGCTTGACGGCCCTACACTTTGACACTTGACATATGCACAAGTTGCTAGAAAAGTGCTTGGCACATACATATTTTGGGTTGAGCATTTTAAAACGATCTTCTAAATTTTATTACCATGGCTTCTCATAGCCAGAGAACAAAGCACAAACTTCTTAAGATGACATTTATACCCTTTCCTCCCCTTCTTGCTTTGTCTCTCACTTCTCTGAGCTCCAAGTATCTGGGTTCCATCTATCGCAAAGCATCTGTCTGTCTGCTTATGCACTCTGTCTCCTTTGAGCCTGTTCCTGTGGTATGGTGTCCAGGTGACATCCCTTCCCCACTTCCTTCCTCACCTTTTCACGCTCAACACAGGAGCACCTTTTTCTGCACTCTGTCCTACACTGCACCCTCTCCCAAAGGATCATGAAAGAGCTTCTGATTTATGCTCCTATACACTGTTTCTCCTTATCTCTCATAGCATTGCTGACATACATGGTATTCCCTTTTCAGTGCATTCTGAGTTCTGTAGGTTAAGAAATGTCCTCACCATCTCTGTATGCCCAGTGCCTAGCAGAGACCCTGGCCAAAGCAATTTGTACAATGAATGGGAGATGGATGCTGCTTACACCCAGCAAAAAAAATCCTGAAAGATTAATTAGCCATTAAGTATTCAGACAGGAAACATACCTGGAAAAGTTAATGAGGCAAAGTAGGGGTGGCTTTTTAAAATCCTTTACACTGAACTGCCTTAAGTTGCTCTGAGCAAAGAGAGGGCAATGCTGCTAGAGCAACACTTCTGCTGTGAAAGATGCAGGACCCCTGAATGGCAAAGTTTATTCTGCACCTGTCTGCTCCATTCCCCTCATGGGAGCATCCCCACCCTGCCTGGGCTAGGGTTCCCAAAAGGAAGAATTAGGTCTCCCTTCTCTGGGCTCCCACAGCCCTGTGTGTGTTCATATTTAGGAAGTAGTGGGAGCTACTGTCCCAACAGTCATGTGTCCTTGGCCTCTGGGGCTCCCAGAGGCTGACAGCAGGCATTCTGATGCCAACTAAGTATCCAGTGGGCATTTTGATCAGTACACGAATGAGTGAGCACAACTGGTAACCATCCCTTCTTACCCAGGCTCAGGGGGCATTGAAGAGAGCTGTCCTCTTCCCAGTCTTGCTCAAGGCCTCTTGTCAGCATATCCCCTCTTATCCCTGTATCATTTCTGTCCCTTGGGCTCTGCATGTGTGTATATGTGTATTCATGTACATGTGAATGTGTGTATATGTATTTGAGAGGAGGAGAGAAAGCTTAGGGCAACCTAGGGAAATAAAAACACAGAGAATAGCTATTTCTTATAAAAATACTGGGACTTCCATTCTGGAGAATTCATGGCTGGTATGACAGAGCCAACCAGGCAAAGACTGAGTGTCTCAAATTAGCTGTGACTACATGGTTGTCCAAGTGATAACTGCTGTGGAGGAGTGTGTGCTAATGAATATGCTTTTAAATCTTATTTATACTATATCCTTTAGTGCTTGCTAGGAAATCAGAGCACCCCTGAACCAATGGACCAGGAGGCAGAGAGCATACATTGTCCCAGAACCACAAATCACCCACATGCATATGCTGATGCCAGAGGCACAGAAAGCATCCCTAATCACCACAGAGGCATATTGTGTTCCTAAAAACACAAAAGTTAGTTAGGTAAAGGGGTAACTCTCATGAAGGGGTAGAAGAAACATGCTTTTTCACCACCAATTCCATTAGGAAAATGTGGCCATACTTCTTCAATAGGGCTTGATAATAATTTAAGAATAAACAGAAGTTAATAATTTCACTAATATGAAAAGCTGCCTTTGTTAAACAGAAAGGTAATAGAATTTTATTGTTATACTTTAATTAGAAAAACAATATACTCCCAGAAGACATAGAGTCACTGAATGGATAAAAACAAGCCCCATCTATATGCTGCCTTCAAGAGACTAACTTTAAACCCAAAGATATACACAGACTAAAAGTGAAGGGATGGAAAAAGACATTTCATGCAACTAATAGGGAGAAAAAAGCAGGAGTTGCAGTACTTATATCAGACAAAATAGACTTCAAAACAAAGAAAGTCACAAGAGACAAAGAAGAACATTCCATAATGATAAAAGGGTCAATCCAACAAGAAGAGATAACCATTATATATATCTATACACCGAACGCAGGAGCTCCTACATATGTGAAACAAATACTAACAAAATTAAAGGGAGAAATAGAATGAAATGCATTCATTCTAGGAGACTTCAATACATCACCCACTCTGAAGGACAGATCAACCAGACAAAACTGAGTAAGGAGACAGAGGCACTGAACAACGCTTTAGAACAGATGGACCTAACAGACATCTACAGAACTCTACACCCAAAGGCAGCAGAATACACATTCTTCTCAAGTGCACATGGAACATTTTCAAAAATAGATCATATACTAGGCCACAAAAAGAACCTCGGTAAATTAAAAAAGATTGAAATTGTACCAACCAGCTTCTCAGACCACAAAGGAATGAAACTAGAAATGAATTACACAAAGAAAATGAAAAATCCCACAAACACATGGAGGCTTAATAACATGCTCCTAAATAATTAATGGATCAATGACCAAATAAAAACAGAGATCAAGCAATATATGGAGACAAATGACAACAATAATTCAACACCACAAAATCTGTGCGACTCAGCGAAGGCTGTGCTAAGAGGAAAGTATATTGCAATACAGGCCTACCTCAGGAAAGAAGAACAATCCCATTTGAGCAGTCTAAACTCACAACTAACAAAACTAGAAAAAGAAGAAAAAATGAGAAGCCAAATTCAGTAGAATGAGGGACATAATAAAGATTAGAGCAGAAATAAATAAAATTGAGAAGAATAAAACAATAGAAAGGATCAATGAAAGCAAGAGCCGGTTCTTTGAGAAAATAAACAAAACAGATAAACCCCTAGGCAGACTTATCAAGAAAAAAAGAGTCTACTCACATAAACAGAATCAGAAATGAGAAATGAAAAATCACTACAGACAGCACAGAAATAGAAAGAACTATTAGAGAACACTATGAAAATTATATGCTAACAAACTGGATAACCTAGAAGAAATGGACAACTTTCTAGAAAAATACAACCTTCCAAGGCTGACCCAGAAAGAAACAGAAAATCTGAACAGACCAATAACTAGCAACGAAATTGAACTGTTAATCAAAAACCTACCTAAGAACAAAACGCCTGTACCAGATGGCTTCACCACTGAATTTTATCAAACATTTAGTGGAGACCTAATACCCATCCTCCTTAAAGTTCTCCAAGGAGTAGAAGAAGAGGGAATGCTTCCAAACTCATTCTATGAAGCCAGTATCACTCTAACACCAAAACCAGGCAAAGACACCACAAAGAAAGAAAACTACAGACCAATATCCCTGATGAACATAGACGCAAAAATACTCAACAAAATATTAGCAAACCGAATTCAAAAATCCATCAAAAGGATCATCCATCATGATCAATTAGGATTTATTCCAGGGATGCAAGGATGGTACAATATTAGAAAATCCATCAACATCATCCACTACATCAACAAAAAGAAGAACAAAAACAACATGATCATCTCCATAGATGCCAAAAAAGCATTTGATAAAATTCAACATCCATTCATGATAAAAACTGTCAACAAAATGAGTATAGAGGGCAAGTACCTCAACATCATAAAGGCCATATATGACAAACCCACAGCCAACATTATACTTAACAGTGAGAAGCTGAAAGCTTTTCCTTTAAGGTCGGGAAGAAGGCAAGGATGCCCACTCTCCCCACTTCTATTCAACATAGTACTGGGGGTCCTAGCCACGGCAATCAGACAACACAAAGAAATAAAAGTCATCCAGATTGGCAAGGAAGAAGTTAAACTGTCCCTGTTTGCAGATGATATGATATTGTACATAAAAACCCTAAAGAATCTACTCCAAAACTACTAGATCTAATATCTGAATTCAGCAAAGTTGTGGGATACAAAATTAATACGCAGAAATCTGTGGCATTCCTATACACTAACAATGAACTAGCAGAGAGAGAAATCAGAAAAACAATTCCATTCATGGTTGCATCAAAAAGAATAAAATACCTAGGAATAAACCTAGCCAAGGGAGTGAAAGACCTATACTCTGAGAACTACAAGACACTCATGAGAGAAATTAAAGAAGATACCAATAAATGGAAACACATCCCATGCTCATGGATAGGAAGAATTAATATTGTCAAAATGGACATCCTGCCTAAAGCAATCTACAGATTCAATGCAATTCCTATCAAAATACCAACAGCATTTTTCAACAAACTAGAGAAAATCATTCTAAAATTCATATGGAAGCACAAAAGACCCCGAATAGCCAAAGCAATCCTGAGAAGGAAGAATAAAGCTGGGAGGATTATGCTCCCCAACTTCAAGCTTTACTACAAAGCCACTGTACTCAAGACAGTTTGGTACTGGCACAAGAATAGACCCAAACACCAATGGAACAGACTAGAGAGCCCTGATATAGACCCAACCATATATGGTCAATTAATATATGATAAAGGAGCCATGGACATACAATGGGGAAATGATAGCCTCTTCAACAGCTGGTGTTAGCAAAACTGGACAGTTACATGCAAGAGAACAAAACTGGATTATTGTTTAACCCCACACACAAAAGTAAACTCGAAATGGATGAAGGACCTGATGTAAGTCATGAAACCATAAAACTCTTAGAAGACAACATAGGCAAAAATCTCCTGAATATAAGCATGAGCAACTTCTTCCTGAATGCATCTCCTCCAGCAAGGGAAACAAAAGCAAAAATGAACTCATGGAACTACATCAAACTAAAAAGTTTCTGTATGGCAAAGGTCACCATCAGCAGAACAAAAAGGCATCCTACAGTATGGGAGAATATATTTGTAAATGACATATCTGACAAGGGGTTAACATCCAAAATATATAAAGAACTTACACGCCTCTACACCCCAAAACCAAATAACCCGATTAACAAAATGGGTAGAGGATATGAAGAGACAGTTCTCCAAAGAAGAAATTCAGATGGCCAACAGACACATGAAAAGATGCTCCACATGACTAATCATCAGGGAAATGCAAATTAAAACCACAATGAGGTATCACCTCACACCAGTAAGGATGGCCAGCATCCAAAAGACTAGGAACAACAAATGCTGGTGAGGATGTAGAGAAAGGGGAACCCTCCTACACTGCTGGTTGGAATGAATGTAAGCTAGTGGGAATGTAAGCTAGTTCAACCATTGTGGAAAGCAATATGGACGTTCCTCAAAAAACTAAAAATATAAATACCATTTGACCCAGGAATCCTACTCCTTGGAATTTACCCAAAGAATACAACTTCTCAGATTTAAAAAGACATATGCACCCCTATGTTTATTGCAGCACTTTTTACAATAGCCAAGATATGGAAGCAACCTAAATGTCCATCAGTAGATGAATGGATAAAGAAGAAGTGGTACATATACACAACGGAATAGTATTCAGCCATAAGAAGGAAACAAATCCTGCCGTTTGCAACAACATGGATGGAGCTGGAGGATATTATGCTCAGTGAAATAAGCCAGTTGGAGAAAGACACGTGCCAAATGATTTCCCTCATTTGTGGAGTATAACAACGAAGCAAAACTGAAGGAACAAAATAGTAGCAGACTCAGAGACTCCAAGAAGGAACTAATGGTTACCAAAGGGGAAGGGTGTGGGAGGGTGGGTGGGAAGGGAGGGAGAAGGGGATTGTGGGGTATTATGTTTAGTACACATGGTGTGGGGAATCACGGGGAAAACAGTGTAGCACAGAGAAGGAAAACAGTGAATCTGTGTCATCTAACTGCACTGATGGACAATGACTGAATATGGGTATGAGTGGGGACTTGATAATATGGGTAAATGTAGTAACCACATTGTTTTTTCATGTGAAACCTTCATAAGAGTGTATATCAATAATACCTTAATAAAAAAAACAATATACTCCCTCAGGTATAATGAAAGCCCATCGTTAAAATGATGAGCTATTAGAAGAAAATCTCAACACAACCTTTTCTTAGATTTGTTTCTAACCTGCTCTATTTTATGATCCCAATGCATTTAAGAACCCAAGAAATTGGAAGAAAATGTGCTTACCTTCAGCTGCGAAGCAGGAAATTTCTGGTTGAGATGACTGAGCAGGATGAAGTTTGCAAGAAAAGCAAGCAAGTGGACCTTGAGACAGGAAGCACTGGGACATATGCATCACTGGGAGACAGCTTGTTATCATAACCTTGAATGAATGTCATATGAAGAGAATTGCATGTTTCTGGTACTACAAAGTTAGAAAAATGGAAAGGAACAGTTGGATTAAGACATAATTTCCATGGCCTTAGCTTGACAAAGCTGCTTCCAATGTTTGTGACAAGGTCTATGGCAGATTTCAGAATGTGACCTTGCTCCTTTTTAATATCATTTTGGAATTGAACTTAGTTTTTGAACTAAGGAATTCAATAAAGTGGGGTTTTGAGGAAATGGTTTTGGAAGATTTGTTTTAAAAATTTCCAGCACTCTTCTTAAGCCATCTTGCAAACATTTGGCTCATTAATCTCATTAAGAAGGAAATAATCCTTTTTTCCATATTTTGCAAGACCCGAGAGTGAGAGAGGGAACTGTGTGCTCAAGGGCACCTAATGGAGTTTGGCCAAGGTAAGGAAAGGCCCTCAGATTCTGCCAATCTTCTCTGTCAAAGCAAAATTGTTTAGTTTTAGGGTACAATGTTGTTGGTTTTCTACTTGCCAAGGCCTTCAGGGAAGGATGACTTTGGTATCAGGCACATCATCCTAAATATTTAAATGTGGCATGGGGCCCACAGCTTCTGCTCCATTCTGAAAAGTGTTCACATGTGGTGTTCTGGAAAGAACTGAGGACAGAGGTCTGAGTTTGATTTCTCAGGCAGGGAAACACATTTGACAAAGTGCTTTTCCTTTGGCCTGTGCATGAGGCAAAGCCTGTTCTCCCTAGGTGCTGCCGGATCAGGTCATTCCTGGTTTAGGACTGTGAGGACTTGTTGGCCCGAGCAACCCTGGTGCTCAAATGAGGCTATTCCAAAGGCCTCTTTTCCCCACTAGAGCCACAGAGTTGAAACAATATAACAGCTGGGCAGTACCTCCAGAAGCCACAGTGGTGTTACTTGGAAAGAAGGGGCACCCCGGCCTCAACCCTTGGACTTGCACATCATAGAACCTTTTTCAAAAAGTCCACAGACTGTGATTAGCTAGTTGGGAAAACTGGTGGTAAAGGAGGGGCTTTGGAGCATGGGGTGCTCTTTGGAGACTGGGAGCCTTGTGTGGAGGCCTGGGCAGCTCCATTCAGAGGGGAGGAAAGACCTTTCCAGGAGGGGCATGGTGGCCTGAGAGTTTGCTAAATCCTGGGAAAGAAAGGTTTTGCTATTTAAGTTCCTCCTTTTTGGGGGCTCATCTACCTCCAACTATGTGAAAAAATGGCAAAAATCTGCAAGGAGCAGAGTGGAGACTGCACTTAGAGTGGGAAGGCCAGGTGGAGCTCTGTAGGTGTGGGGTCTCCAGCCACCTGACGTGGCTTGAGGGGAAGGTGATGCATTGTGCTGGGGGTCTGTACCATCACACCAGACCAGGGGTTCTCATTAAAACTGGGTCCAAAGTACTATTGAAGTAGTGGTCATTTTTCAGGAGATGCCTTTACTAGGGGCTTGGGGAGGCATTCATTCAGCTTGTAAATATTAAAAAGCAAACCTGTGAGTGGAGATGCTGGTAGGTCACCTAGCATGATGGCCCTTCTGAGCGTGCTGCTCCAGAGGCAATGGGCCTGTCCTTCCAGGGTGAAACAGGGTTCCATGTACTGACCTTCCACTCCCTTCTTGGCTGATAGTGTTGGGTGTGGTGAGTCTACCCCTCACAGCTCCTGCACCTACTGTGTGCTCTTGCTTCCCCCGTGGGAAGTGAGAGGGGGGGCAGTGGGCTGCAGTGAGAGGAGAGGGCAGGTGCACCAGGCAGGCCCATGGACAACACATGAAAAGCTGGGTTGGAAAGTAACTCTCTTTCTCCTTTACTCACACACTCACAGTACTCATACCAGATGTGTGGGGTTTTCCACATGGCCAGCAATTCCGCAACACCATCTGGGTGTCTTACAATTCAATTCAGTTCTGACACTATCTTGGGAAAGTGGCAGATCCCACAGGATAAGGGCTCAGCCCCACAAGACCACCCCTACTTCAGACGCCAGCTGCAAGCCTCAGGCTGTCACCTGTGCTTCTGAAGAACCAGCTGCAAACCTAGGTTTCCACAATTTCATTTTTGGGTTGGCTAATTGCTAGAGTGGCTCATAGAATTCAGAGCAGTAGTTACTCATGTTCACTGGTTTATTAGAAAGGCTATGATAAAGGATACAGAAGAACAGCCAGATGAAGAGGTACACAAAGTGAGGGTTGGGAGGGTCCTGAGTGCAGGAGCCTCTGTCCCCGTGGAGTTGGGGTGCACCACCCACTGTGTAGCCTAGAGGCTCTCCAAACCCTGTACTCTCGTGATCTTTATGAAGGGTTAATCAGTTAGGCATGGTTGCAGAGTTGCCCGCTTAGGACAAAAGATACCACCACTATCACCAGGAAGTTCCGGGCAATTTAGGAGCCTTGTTTTGGGATCTGGGGACAGAGATCTATATACAGATTTCTATTTTTTCATAAGCTTCCAAACAACTTTGTTGAAATATGCCTTTGAAACAATAATAATTTGCATAACAGTTCCCCATATCCCAGTCGCCACCACCATTCTCAGTCTTATGGATGTTGACAGCAGGTCTTCACAACAAATGTGGGAGGTGGCCTTACTCACTCCATCCACAGACGAGGTTCCAGGAAGGGAGAGGAATGGGCTGCACTTAAACTTTCATTCTGAGGATGATGAGAAGCCACTGAGGTTTCAGGTGGAGGAGTGGTATGACCTAGTTGAGGCTTTAAAAGAGTCCCCCTGGCTGGTCCTCAGATCGCAGAGGCGATCAGGGGTGGGGAGTGGCTGCCCAGGCAGGGCCGAGCTGGAGCTGCTTGGCTTGCTGAGCAAAGTGCATGATGCGAACACTCAGAACAGACAAGTATTTTCAGCTCTTTGATTTGAGGTGGTGCAAAGGGAGAGGGGCCTTCTTTATAGGGAAGGCTCCCCTGTGCATGTTTGTGAACGACTGGGGACACCCAGTGGGGGTGGGGAGCCCTGGGGAAGCAGGTGATTGTGCCAGAGAGACCGCAGGACTCAGGAGTGGGAACACTTCAGCCAGAAAGACAGACAGGCTGACATGGGGGAGACAGTGGCCTGCTGGTGAGAAGATGGGGCTTGCTGCTTGTTTATTTTCTTACAGAAATATGAGGCAGTATGATTTTAGCCTGATCTAACATTTGGATGAACTCACCAATATCTGAGCTACCAGTGAATTAGGAGCACTTATTTGATGTATGTGTATGACCAAGAGGGCTCACCAAAGTCATGCCACACCTAGTACAGAGGGCCAGCACCAGATGCAAATATAGCTTTCTGCCTGTAAAACCAAACAAAAGCAAATTTCTCACAGTTCTAGATTTCCTATTTTGATGCCACTTTAGTATTAAAGGAAATATACTGGAATGCATTTGTAGAATGCATTTACCTGGCTGTGGGGAGAGCAACTGTGTGGTGACTGCACTGGGGAGGCTTTTTCCTGTGTTACCCAAGGGGAAGAGCTGGGGGGCACCCATCCCTCCTCCCTCCTCTGACTTGTTGCTCGGCCTCATGGGTTTAATCCGCTAGAATACAGAGCGAAGGAAGTTTCTGATACGATCCTGCTGCTCAGCTTCTGGGGAAGGAGGCCGGAGGGGATCTGTAGGGGAAAACAGATGATTTTCTGCAGAGATGCAAGTTCAACAAAAGCTGGCTTGGGAGGAGTTTGCAGAGGCTGCCATGTGCTTACTACCTGGTCCTCCTGACACTGCACTTGGCATCTTTGCCCAGGGACCATTTGCTGACCTATCTTAGTTCTGTGCTCATATGCTGTTTCCACACCACTCCTGTTTTACTAAGTGACACTTACTGTGTCTGCATCTTGGCTTTATTACACAGCAACAGGATGGTCCTGTGCCAGGAATACTTCATGCAATCCTTAAAGCTTAATATCATGAGTAGTGCCTGAGTGGTCTGCAGTTGGAGAGAGGGAGGGTGTTTTATGCTCTTGGAAGACACATGCCGTTTTCATGCTTTAATTATAGGGCATCACAGAATGCTCCTTTTGTGGTTGGTAAAATTGTCTAATGTTTCTCTTAGCACTACCTGTCTTAACAAGGGAGAGATTACATGTATCAGGGAGAGATTACATCTATCTGGGCTAATTTAATGGAAAACCAATTAGGTTCCCAAAACTTGAGAACACAGGAAGTGTTAGTAAATACTCTGGTTTTGGACTGGGCATTCTGTCAGTCATTTCAGTTTTGGAGCATCCCCTAAAAAAGAAAAATATGGCATTTGGCTTTGTTTCAGAGCAAATCCATCTGCACAGGGCCAGTCACCATTGCATTAATGAAAAACCCTTCACAAATCCCATATTCTCAGAACTAGGAGGGCATCCAGAAGTCTTTGGTTTAAAACTTTGATTTGTAGATAAATAAACTGAGTCCTGAACAGTGAAATAACTCTTTTGATGTCCTCCTGTAACTGTCTTTCATACCTAACATGTTTCACTGGAGGCCCAGATTTCTCTTGCCTTCTCTTTGAAACAAAAATTAAATGACTTAAATCCTATTCTCTGATACTCTTGGAAGTCTGGCCCCTTCCAATTCCTGCTGGGATTTCATAACCAGTATTCCCTTGATTACTACCAGCTTCCACTAGCTATGAGCTGCTGCCCTTGGAATCTCACCTTTGCCTTGGCCCATCTATTAGAGCCATGCTAAACTTTCCCATACTGCTCCAAGTATGCACAAACTATTTACTTTTCTTGTGTAACAGAAGATACAGGACAGAAGACTTAGAACAGTATCATAGCAGGAAAGCTCAGTTAGTCAGCCGTGCTCAGTTTGTTCACTCAGCATTTGTTGAAATCTTACCAAGTGCCTGAAAATGTTTCGGGTGCTGGTGATTTGGCAATGAGCAAATCAAAGTCACCACCCACATGGAGCTTCTACGTGAGGCATGTCCTCTTTATCAAAAGGGCCTCTGTTTCTCCTTCCCCTGCCTAACACCTTGATAGGGGTCGGATGCCTCAGAGGGGAATCCTTTATATTACATCCTTTGCAGTGTGGATCCTTGGCTTCCCTAAATTCCTGTTATGGGCCACAGGAAAACAGAAAATCTCTTTAAACAATTAAAACAAAAATCTGTCCAAGAAAAACACAACTTTACTTGATTTTCTTTTGCAGTGGTTTTAAAAATGTGCTCCTCAGATGAGGAGCCTGAGCCTTACTGGAAATATCAGGAATGCAAAAAAGCTGCTGGGTCAGAACCCCTGGGGATCAAGGACCTGGCCACCTGCATCTTAGCCAGCCCTCCAGGTGGTTCTGATGCCCCAAAGGTTTGAGAACAGTGTTGCCAAGCAATTTAACTCCCACCTGTCTCAGCCTTCTACCTGGTCCAGGCCTGGGCTTCTCTTTACAGAACCAATGTATCCACTAGAAAAGAAAGATAATCTCAGTAAATTTAAGGGAAAAAAGAAATGATATAAAATTTATGACTTTTAGGAACACATTATTCATGTATTTTTGACAATGGATCATAGGGTAGATACCAAATTGTATTTAGACTGCCCTGGATATAATAAGTGATATAGTGTCAATGTAATGTCAATTTAAATGTCAGTATTTACAATATGCTAGGAATGATATCTTTTGTACTTACTCAAGCTAATGATAAATATGTTTGAAGTCCCATGGGAAATGTACATGGTGGGGGGGGGATTGTAGCTCTGGGCCAGAGTGGGTTCCGAGCTCTGGCAAGTTCATTCTGGATTCAGTGAGACCAAAAAGTGACAATGGAATGTTGGGTGTGTGTGTGGCAGCAGGGTGTGTGTGTAAAAGCTTTATTCTCATAGTGGCAGGTCAAGTGCTAGAATCCTGTCTGCCTCTGGCAAGTCTGCCTACAGCAAGTCTGTATCTGTCTCTGTCTCAGCTCCAGCCTCTGTCCTGAGAACTGGGTGGAGCTCTTTATATAGCAACACAGGCAATAATGGCCTATTGCCAACATGTGTGCAAACATGCACCTGTGCAGTAGGCTAAGTATTATACCATTGCACATGCCCAGTGGGCAAGTAGATTAGGATTATGTGAGGATCCTGGCCATGGAACTTCCATTTTCCCTACTGTAGGCTTTTAAAGTCCTTTTAGTGGGCACTTAAAGACTCTTTAGTATCCAAGCTACCCTTCTTAATGTAAACACCCTTTGTGACATGGCTGTGGCTTCCTTTTCCAGTTTCTTGGGGACTTGGACTGGCACATGTGCCCTGTTTCCACTCACCCTGAAGAGCTTGTGGTGACCTGAATGTACCATGTGCCTCACCTATCCATCTGTGTCTTGTTGCTGGGCTTGAAATACCCTCTTTCTGAGCTATGGCATCTCCATCCCTTCTTCTTGGTCCTCTGTAAGTATCCATACCACCACTCTCCTCCCTTCTGGAGAGAAGAGAGTCCTCCTGCTGCATGGCGTATGCGCGTGCACACACACACACACACACACACACACACACACACACACACATCTCTCTTTGTGTTGTGACAATTTGCCCACTTTTCTCTACTAGATCATGAGTGCCTACAGGCCCATGGTTGCAGTCATCTGGCCTCCTCTCTCCTGCAGGTATTCTTGAACTTTGCAGTCACCACTTACAGTTCACCTTGGGTAGTAGCTCTAATGTTTTTTTCTAGTTCCTAAGATATTAGTATATGTCAAACTTTGTCATAATTCTATGTGTGGGGAAAATGGAAGCTCCTATGGTCAGGATCCCCACCTGACCCTAAACTACTTGGCCTACTGCTAGACTAATAGTTCCATAGCCATAGACAATAAGCTGTTACTGACTGAGTCACTATATGAAGAGCTCTTCCCAGTGCTCTGGGCAGAGGCAGAGATGGAGGTGGGTTACAGACATGCAGACTGTTGAATGCAGACGTGATTCGATTCTATTGCTTGACTTCCTGCCATGAGAATAAAGCTGGGTATATACCCCTTTACCCCAAGAACATTCCATTGTCATTTTTCAGTCTCACAGAATCCATAGTGAACTCCTTCAGGGCTGAAAACCTCAGGCAAGACCACTGATGTAGCCAGCGGTATTCATGTAGACTGAAGAATGAATGGAACAGGCTGCCCTCCTGGAAAGTGTGCTTCAGCAGGCTGCCCCTATGGATGGGGAGACATTTGAATGTCCCACAATGGGCATGTGGTCTGAGGTGGCTTGCCTTCTTCAGCACTGGACATTGCCCCAAGATTGGGGGCAGGTGGAGGTGATGCCTGATGCAGTGGAGGTGGCCCTCAGCCCAACAATAAGATCCTTTGAGAAATAGAATGTATGCGAGGTGGTGGGAACTGTGGCTTGGCTGTTTCTCACAGTATTAAAAAAGGCTACAGATGAGAATAACGTGTTCCTGCAAGAGACATGAGAAATAGCAGCATGAGAATGCGAGCTGTGAAGTGCTGTGGATTTGTTGAAGAATTAAATGCTGTTGATACAAGGGGAGGCAGATGAGAACATGAGCTGTGAGGTGCTGTGGAGGAAGTGAAAGATTTGTTAAAAAATGAAATGATGTTGCTGCAAAGCAGTTTGGAAGAGGTAAAGGCCATGAATGAGAAGGATGTACCCCTGTGAAAAGCACAAGAGGCAGCATGAGAACTAAAGCTGCGAGGTGATGTGGAGGAGGTGAAATACTCTTTGCAGAATGAGACAGCAGAGCTGCAAGGTGCTGTGGAGGAGACAAAGGCCATGAAGGAGAAGGACATACTCATGCATGAAGCACAAGAAGAGGCAGCACAAGAATACCACCTGCAAGGTGTTGAGGTGATGGTAAGAGAGCTCTTAAAGCCTGAGCTAGCGTTGCTGTGAGGCACTGTATAAAAAGTAAAAGGTGTAGCAGAGGCACTTGAGGGAGTGGTGGGAAAGCTGCCATCAGCTCTGAAATGGAGGAGGAACCAGTGAAGGACAAAGGGGCCAGAGGCACCCTCCTCTACTGAAAGCCCACCTAGCAGTAGTCACGAAAATAAATATGCAGCAACCATGAGTTCCTCTGGGAGCATTACAGCACCCTCCCCAGGTCATCAAGCACTCTATGCTCTGTCCTTATACTGAGCCTGAGCTGGTGTTTCCAGGCTCCTGGTTTCAGCAGAAGCTTTTGGAGTTGATATCAGCTTGGCCCATGTGTTTTTGGAATGTAGGGGTTTTACAATTTTTCTGTCTGGAACAGAGATGAGAAAGCTGGCTTCCCTGACAGTTCATCCTGTCTTGAGGCAACAATTACCAAATGCACATCAGAACCTAGAAAATCCCTTCCTCCTCAATTGGCTTATGGCCACGCGTCATACTCTTTGGCCCAGTCAGGGTGATTTACCATCCCTCCCTGATAAATGGCAGACATGCTGAGCTCCAACAGGTATTATGGGATTTGGGCATGAAAAATGCCATTTATATTCCAGAGAATTATGGTCCATATGAGGAGCTTTTTACTGCAGGGATGAGAAATGCAGTGCTTCCAATGGCTCCCACATCCTTCTTTGGGCCTCTAGAAGCCATTCTTACCCCTCACTTAGGGCAGCCCATAAGTGAGATTACCCATATGGTAGCAGACTTGGAAGAGGCAGAAGCAATGAAAGCATGGAAGGAAATACAGTCCACTACTCAAAGGAAGAATTTAAAGGGCCCCACTAAGGTCATGAGGACCCAGATGTGGTTTGATTTAATAGGGAAAGGAGCAGACAGAAAGAAACTGGATGGAAGTCAAATAGAATCTTACTGGAGGTGTGGCAACAGTTGGAACCACATGGCCACTGAGGACCAAGAAGCAGAGGCCTGAGACAGAGTCTGGCCTGTGTGTTTGCAAGACTTCCTGCTGAAGTGTGAGCTGACCTCACCTGAACTCACGCTGGGACCATGGCAAAAGATTGATATCTCCCATAGAAAGTGTGAGTCATGAACTCATCTGAGTAGAACTGGTTTGAATACAGCTGGAATGACCACTTGATCTCCTCAGGCTTGAGGATTATTATAATTTTTGTTACCTGTATCATAGTTTTTGTTATTATCTGTATGTTGTTTTTATCATCTGTTGTTGTTGTAGAATCTGGTTACAATGCTCCAGCTTTCTCGCACAGGGACCATTGTGGAAGATTGAGGGCATGTAGATTGTGAGGTGAGAATCCTGGAGGGGTGGAGTATGGGGGAAATGGAAGTTTCTATGGCCAGGAACCTCATGTGACCCTAAACTACTTGATGATATAATTGGCCTACTATTAGGCTAATACATCCACACCTGTAGACAATGAGCTATTATTGATTGAGTCACAAAGAAAGAGCTCCACACCCTGCTCTGGATGGAGGCAGAGATGGAGGTGGATTACAGACCTGCAGGCTGCTGGATTCAGACATGATTCTAGTGTTTAACCTACTGCCATGAGAATAAAGATGGGTATAAACCCTTTTATCCCAAATGTTCTGTCATCCTATCTCTGTCTCATTGAATCCATAGTGAACTTGCCTGGGGCTAAAACCCTCAGGCAAGACAGCACCCCCAGTCTTTTGCTGCGTTTGTGGCTTCCACACCCCCCAGGTGACAGGATCAAATCTAAGAGAACATGTGGGAAGAAGGGGTCAGCCCTGAGAACCCCCTCGAGCCCAGTGTCCTGTGTAGTCAACACCAGCAGCCCCTTCGTGGTTGAGTTAACACAATGTTCCAAACCATCTCTGACTATTCCCACAAGAAGTATGGGTTATGTGCTGAGAGCCCACTGTCCTTTAGGACTCTGTTAGGTGAGTCCTCGCGTTTGAAATGAAGTGTCCAGTGCCTTCGTCCTCCCGGCCTCAATTCTACCTGTGCAGCAAAGCAAGTTTAGACTGAGAATGTCCTCAGGATCCCAGATGGATGTTGCCTCTGGTTGGTGGGTGTTGGCTTCCTGGTGTGTGGTGGGAGAAGGACATGAGGCCCTGTCCAGGATTAGCATGAAAGTATATGCAGCCTGCACAGCTGCACCTTCCCTGGGATCAAGAGTGGTAAGTTGTGGCATGAGCTCCAAGTGTTTCTTAAGTTTGTTTATTAGATGAAAATTCTCATCTCATTAAAGCTAAATAACCGGATTCAAGTCACTTGGCTAGTTGGTGGCAAAGCCAGGATAAAGTCCTATCTTCAGACCCCCATGCTAGTGCTGATACTTCTTTCCACTTCAGTTCAAATTGAAAGTACTTCCTTGGCCCCTAGGACACTGTGCAGGACACCGTGCAACCCAGGCCCTGCTTTCCATCAAGAGCCTCCCATTTAGGGTCACTGAGTGTCTCAGAGAGACTTGCTGTGCTTCTGTGTCTCCACGGTTACTTATATAACCTCACCTCCATCATTCTTCTCTAGAACGTGGCCAACCTCAGTTCTGGACATCCTCTGTTAAGTCCATCCAGACCCCAGTGATCTCTCTTTCCTCTGAATTTCTTTTCAGCTAACTGTCCCTTAACATGAATTGCCTTGCAGTAAAAAGGCAGCCAGAGAGAGGCATTTGGCAAAGGCAGTACACATTTAGAAATGGAATCATAGAATATTAGTGAAGGGATCTTAGAAATAATTGTTTATGCCCTTCATTTACAGATGAGAAAATATGCTCAGGCTCTGCACGCATGATTGCTTCTGTGAACATCATACTCAAGGCATTTGAGACATCAAGCATCTGCACAGCAATAGCAAAGCAAAGATGTTATTTGGTTAATTTGATTAGTGCAAGAGTGTTACAGAAAAACCTGGAAAACCTGGACTGGATCACTGATGAAAGAACCAAGCAGCACTTGGAGGTCTTGGACTGTGGAGGTTTTATTTTTACACTGGCGGGCTCAGAGGGGAGTAATCTCCCAAGGTCTGAACCCCGAACAAAGGCAAAGGGAGCAATATATATCTTTCTGCTTCCATATCTGCAACATTTCCACGTGCAAAGCAAACGAGCAAGCAAGGGAGAGTAAGTTTATGCAAAATGAAAATAAAATACTGTTATGACATTTTTTCTGTAATCAGCTAAATCATTCTTTCAAAACATAATTATACCATCCACTTGTAAAAATTTGCATTTGTCTTAGTAGACAATAAACTTTAACACAGTTTTTAGGCATTATTACATATGTTTATATTGTTAAGACTATCCAAATGAAATTTTGTACAACACTTCAGATGGATCTGAATGAAACTTCAAACTTATTCCAGCCTATCAATAGCTAGGTTGTTTTCTACCAGAATAGTGGTTTAAAGTAAAACTAGATTAACTTAAAAAATACATGTGCACAGATCATACTATGTATATGTGCATTTAGTGAGTTCAGGTGAAGGGTGTATAGGTGTCCTAGGGCATATTGGTATATTATGCCATTCCTATTTTTCTATAACCGAGTAACTATTCAAGATAAAACATTAGGAAGAAATCAAACATGAATATAAAAAATTACACTGACAAAAATTAGTTTCACCATCCAGCCACTTGCCTACATTCCTATTCAATCTCCCTGTGATTGTGAAATTCTAAACTTTACCCTGCATTTTCATCTAGAAACATCCCATTTCCATTTACCCCAAGTAATTCAACTACATGGGTATAACTCCTGGGGTGAAATATTTCTCAGCCTGGAACAAAATACCTTTGAGTTGAAATCAGTCAAAGGGAAAAATAAAATGGGAGAAATCTGTTTATTGCTTCCAAACAGTTGTCCACTTATACCTGCAAGAGTCTCTCATGACCAGCTGCAAAAAGGGGCCCTGCCCACCCTCTTCAGTCCAGATATTCCCTCACTCCTCCTTGTAATTTGATATGGAGAAGGACTACTTCTCGCCACCCCTTGGAAACACCTATTTATTTGGATATGCACTAAGGTCAGGCAAGAAATTCTGGAAATACTGCAATTTTACTCAAAGTGGGCATCTATGTTAACCATTTTTCCTTTTTAAAATTTCTTTACTTATACATTAGGAGATTTGCAATCTTTTTTTAGGTTTTTACATGATTTCCATTGTATTTTATGAAACAGATTTTAACTTCAATTGTTTTTTCTGTTACCTTCTTCACCTTCTACAACTTCGGACATTAGAAATAGATACACTATTATAATCAGGAACTGCCTATACATTTCCTCAACCATCCACTCCAGTCCTCATTTCCTCTCCTCTGTTGGAAGTTGCTTGACTAATGCATTCATTGGAAACCATAACTTTGAATCAAAAAACACCCATAAAAAATGTGGCTTAAGCAAAAGAGATATTCTTCTTTAACATTAAAGAAATGGATGAAATACCACCATCAAACATGACCCTGCACCTGGCCTCCCATAGGTTTCTCCTCAGCATTCTAAGCACACGGAACTAAGTCTCAGGAGTCAAAGCAAGCATGGCAGCTCCATTGGTCCCTGCACCCGCCCACTGTAGCTCCAAACGTTTGCAATCAGTGGACAGCAGCCCCAGTCATTGCATCCGAGTCCTGGCACCTGGAAAGAGGGAAGGGCATGCAAGCTGCACTGAGTCCCTTGGAAGAATGCTTGCCCCTTGGAAGAATGCTTGGTGGAAGCAGTCCTAAAAATTTCCAGTTAAACTATACTTGAAAGGGTTTTGTTATCTGGAACACCTTCAGATGTCAAAGAAATCTTGGACATAGGGTTTCCAATTGAATCAAATCATTGAAAAGCAACCAACAGTGTCAAAGCCTGCATGTATTCTAAGTTCTTATTCATATGTTTCTATGCAAAATGTATATACATAAGTATATATAAGCATAATTTATGCTTATACATATATATGTAACATTATATATACTGATACCCAGGGAAGTATTTGACTAAACTTCAGACTTATGCAGTACATTACAATCTCCTTTAATCTGACACTTATTTGTTATTTTAGTATATTACGAGGTGTCTCCTAATATTTATTATCTTTTTTTAAATAATTAATTTTGGTATCATTAATCTACAATTACATGTGCAATACTATGGTGATTAAACTAGCCCCTTCATCAGGTCCCCCCCACCAACCCCATTACAGTCACTGTCCATCAGCGTAGTGAGATGCTATAGAGTCACTACTTGCCTTCTCTGAGTTGTAAAGCTCTCCCCATGTCCCTCAAACATTACATCTGCTAATCGTAATGCCCCCTTTTCCCCCTTGTCCCTCCCTTCCCACCCATCCTCCGCAGTCCCTTTACCTTTGGTAACTATTAGTCTGTTCTTGGGTTCGGTGAGTCTGCTGCTGTTTTGTTCCTTCAGTTTTTTTCTTAGTTCTTATACTCCACATATGAGTGAAATCATTTGGTACTTGTCCTTTTCAGCTTGGCTTATTTCTCTGAGCATAATACCCTCTAGCTCCATCCATGTTGTGGCAAATGGTAGGATTTGTTTTCTTATGGCTGTATAATATTCCATTGTATATATGTACCACTTCTTCTTTATCCATTCATCTACTGATGGACACTTAGGTTGCTTTCATTTCTTGGCTATTGTAAATAGTGCTGCGATAAACATAGGGGTGCATCTGTCTTTTTCAAACTGGGCTGCTGCATTCCTAGGGTAAATTCCTAGGAGTGGAATTCCTGGGTCAAATGGGATTTCTATTTTGAGTTTTTTGAGGAACCTCCATACTGCTTTCCACAATGGTTGAACTAATTTGCAGTACCACCAGCAGTGTAGGAGGGTTCCCTTTTCCCAACATCCTTGCCAACATTTGTTGTTGTTTGTGTTTTGGATGTTGGCCATCCTCACTGGTGTGAGGTGATATCTCATTGTGGTTTTAATCTGCATTTCTCTGATGATTAGCGATGTGGAGCATCTTTTCATGTGCATGTTGGCCATCTGAATTTCTTCTTTAGAGGAGTGTCTATTCATGTCCTCTGCCCATTTCTTAAATGGATTATTTGCTTTTTGTTTGTTAAGGTGCGTGAGTTCTTTATGTATTTTGGATGTCAACCCTTTATCCGATACGTCATTTATGAATAAATTCTCCCATACTGTAGGATCTCTTTTTGTTCTACTGATGGTGTCTTTTGCTGTACAGAAGCTTTTCAGCTTGATATAGTCCCACTTGTTCATTTTTGCTTTTGCTTCCTTTGCCCGGGGAGATATGTTCATGAAGAAGTCACTCATGTTTATGTCCAAGAGATTTTTGCCTATGTTTTTTCTAAGAGTTTAATGGTTTCATGACTTACATTCAGGACTTTGATCCACCTTGAGTTTACCTTTGTGTATGGGGTTAGACAGTAGCCCAGATTCATTTTCTTACATGTAATTGTCCAGTTTTTCCAACACCACCTGCTGAAGAGGCTGTCATCTCCCTATTGTATGCCAAGGCTCCTTTATCAAATATTAATTGACTGTATATGTTTGCGTTAATGTTTGGATTTTCTATTCTGTTCCACTGGTCTGTGGGTCTGTTTCTGTGCCAATACAAAATTGTCTTGAATACTGTGGCTTTGTAGTAGAGCTTGAAGTCAGGGAGCGTAATTCCTGTTTCATTCCTCCTTCTCAGGATTGCTTTGGCTATTCCGGATCTTTGTGGTTCCATATGAATTTTAGAATTATTTGTTCCAGTTCACTGAAGAAAGCTATTGGTAGTTCGATAGGGATTGCATTGAATCTGTAGATTGCTTTAGGTAGTATACCCATTTTGACAATATTTATTCTTCTTAGCCAAGAGCATGGGATGCATTTCTATTTGTTAGTGTCCTCTTTATTTCTCTTAGGAGTATCTTGTAGTTTTCAGAGTACAGGTCTTTCACTTCCTTCGTTAGGTTTGTTCCTAGGTATTTTATTCTTTTTGATGCAATTGTGAATGGAATTGTTTTTCTGATTTCTCTTTCTGTTAGTTCATCATTAGTGTATAGGAGAGCAACAGATTTCTGTGTGTTAATTTTGTATGCGACAACTGTGCTGAATTCAGATAATAGTTCAAGTAGTTTTGGAGTGGAGTCTTTAGGGTTTTTAATGTACAGTATCATGTCATCTGCAAATAGTGACAATTTGAGTTCTTCTTTACCAATCTGGATGCCTTGTATGTCTTTGTTTTGTCTGATTGCCATGGCTAGGACCTCCAGAACTATGTTGAATAACAGTGGAGACAGTGGGCATACCTGTCTTGTTCCTGATCTTAGATGAAAAGCTTTCAGCTTCTCACTGTTAAGTATGATGTTAGCTGTGGGTTTGTCATGTATGGCCTTTATGATGTTGAGGTACTTGCCCTCTATACCCATTTTGTTGAGAGTTTTGATCAGGAATGGATGCTGAATTTTGTCAAATGCTTTTTCAGCATCTATGGAGATGACCATGTGGTTTTTATTTTTCTTTCTGTTGATGTGGTGGATGATGTTGATGAATTTTCGATTGTTGTACCATCCTTGCATCCCTGGGATGCGTCCCACTTGATCATGGTGTATGATCCTCTTGATGTATTTTTGAATTCGGTTTGCTAATATTTTGTTGAGTATTTTTGCATCTACGTTCATCACGGATATTGGTCTGTAATTTTCTTTTTTGGTGAGGACTTTGCTCGGTTTTGATATTAGAGTGATGCTGGCCTCATAGAATGAGTTTGGAAGTATTGTCTCCTCTTCTATTTTTGGAAAACTTTAAGGAGAATGGGTGTTATTTCTTCTCTATATGTCTGGTAGAATTCAGAAGTGACTCCAACTGGCCTGGGGGTTTTGTTCTTGTGTAGTTTTTTGATTACCGATTCAATTTCGTTGCTGGTGATTGGTATGTTTAATTTTTCTGTTTCTTGCTTGGTCAGTCTTGGAAGGTTGTATTTTTCCAAGACGTTGTCCATTTCTTCCAGGTTTTCCTGCTTGTTAGCATATAGATTCTCATAATATTCTCTTATAATTCTTTGTATTTTTGTGGGGTCTGTCGTTATTTTTCCTTTCTCATTTCTGATTCTGTTTATGTGTGCAGATTCTCTTTTTCTCTTAATGAGTCTGGCTAGGGGTTTATCTATTTTGTTTCTTTTTTCAAAGAACCAGCTCTAGGTTTCATTCATTTTTTTCTATTTTATTCTTCTCAATTTTATTTATTTCTTCTCTGATCTTTATTGTGTCCCTCCTTCTGGTGACTTTGGGCCTCATTTGTTCTTGTTTTTCCAATTTCAGTAATTGTGTCTTTAGACTATGCATTTGGGAATGTTCTTCCTTCTTTAAATAGGCCTGGACTGCAATATACTTTCCTCTTAGAACTGCCTTTGCTGCGTCCCACAGGAGTTGTGGCTTTGTTTTGTTGTTGTCATTAGTCTCCATATATTCTTTGATTTGGTCATTAACCCATTGATTAATTAGGAGAATGTTGTTAAGTCTCCATGTATTTGTGAGCCTTTTTGATTTCTTTCTAAAATTTATTTCTAGTTTTATACCTTTGTGATCTAGGAAGTTGGTTGGTAGGATTTCAATATTTTTGACGTTACTGAGGTTCCTTTTGTGGCCTAGTATGTGGTCTATTCTGGAAAATGTTCCATGTGGACTTGAGAAGAATGTGTATACTGTTGCTTTTGGGTGTAGAGTTCTGTAGATGTCTGTTAGGTCCATGTGTTCTAGTGTGTTGTTCAGTGCCTCTGTGTCTTTACTTATTCTCTGGTTGATCAGTCCTTTGGAGTGAGTGGTGTGTTGAAGTCTCCTAAAATGAATGCATTGCTGTCTATTTCCTCCTTTAATTCTGTTAGTATTTGTTTCACATATGCTGGTGCTCCTGTGTTGGGTGCATATATATTTATAATGGTTTTATCTTCTTGTTGGACTGACCCCTTTATCATTATGTAATGTCCTTCTTTATCTCTTGCTACTTTCTTCATTTTGAAGTCTATTTTGTCTGATACAAGTACTGCAACGCCTGCTTTTTTCTCCTTGTTGTTTGCATGAAATATCTTTTTCCATCCCTTCACTTTTAGTCTGTGTATATCTTTGGGTTTGAGGTGAGTCTTTTGTAAGCAGCATATAGATGGGTCTTGCTTTTTTATCCATTCTGTTACTCTGTGTCTTTTGATTGGTGCATTCAGTCCATTTACATTTAGGGTGATTATCGATAGATATGTACTTATTGCCATTGTTGTCTTTAGATTCGTGGTTACCAAAGGTTCAAGGGTTGCTTCTTTACTATCTAACAATCTAACTTAATTTTCTTGTTACGTTCTTGTAAACAGCGTCTGATGTTTATTTCTCTCCCTTATTCTTCCTCCTCCATTCTTTATATACTAGGTGTTTTATTCTTTGCCTTTAGTTAGTATTTGGATGGTCTTCTTTCTTTGTTATGATTTTATTTTCTCTGTTGACATCTTTTTAGCCTTAGGCGTACTTCCCTCTGCAGCAGTCCGTTTAAGATATCCTGTAGAGATGGCTTATGGGAGGCAAATTCTCTCAGCTTTCGCTTGTCTGGAAATTGTTTAATCCCTCCATCATATTTAAATGATAATCGTGCTGGATACAGTATTATTGGTTCAAGGCCCTTCTGTTTCATTACGTTAAATGTATCATGCCATTCTCTTCCGGCCTGTAAGGTTTCTGTTGAGAAGTCTGATGATAGTCTGATGGGTTTTCCTTTTAGGTGATCTTTTTTCTCTCTCTAGCTGCCTTTAATACTCTGTCTTTATCTTTGATCATTGCCATTTTAATTATTATGTGTCTTGGTGTTGTGTTCCTTGTGTCCCTTGTGTTGAGAGATCTGTGGACTTCCTTGGAGTGCGAGACTATTTCCTTCCCCAAGATGGGGAAGTTTTCAGCAATTATTTCTTCAAAGACACTTTCTATCCCCTTTTCTCTCTCTTTTTCCTCTGGTACTCCTATAATGCCAATATGGTTGTATTTTGATTGGTCACACAGTTCTCTTAATATTCTTTCATTCCTAGAGATCCTTTTATCTCCTTCTGCCTCAGCTTCTCTGTATGGCTGTTCTCTGATTTCTATTCCATTAACAGTGTCTTGCATCTCATCCAGTCTGCTGTTAAGCCCGTCAATCACTTGTCTGATTTCTGCATTGTCTTTCCTCACTTCCCTCACTTCCTCCCTCAGCTCTTGCACTTTTCTCTGTAGATCCATCAGTATGGTTATGACTTTTATTCTGAATTCTTTTTCAGGAAGATTGTGCATTTCCATCCCTTCAGGCTCCATCTCTTGGGTTGTCTGGTTGATTTTAGTCTGGACCATATTCCTCTGTCTTTTCATGGCTATAGAAGTGGTCGCTGGTAGGTGCCAAGTATGTCAGCTGGGCTCTTTAAGATTTTAAAATGGAAAAAAAAAACGAAAGAAATTAAAGAAAGAAAAGAAAGAAAAAGGAAAGAGAAGAAAAAACAAAAAACAAAAAACAAAAACAAAAGAAAAAAAGAAAAAACGTCCACCAGGAGTAGATTCTGTGGGGATGCTGTAGATGGCAGTGTTGCTCCACTATTTTGCAGCTGCGGCCGCACCCCTCCGCCTGGCCCTTTATAGCTCTGGCCGGGGTGGGAACAAATGGGAGGCTGTTTATCTCTCTGAGAAGTCTAAGTGTGGCCACCCTTTCCCAGTCACCAGCTAAGGGGTCCGAAACGTCCCAGGACTCCCAGCCTGCTGGGCTGAGTTTGCCAGTGTGATCCGGCTCCTCCGCTGGGCTCCTGTCTCTTTAAGGCCGCTGAAAAACGCACACACTTTTCTTTTCTTTTTCTTTTTTTTCCTTCCCAGGAGCCAGCTGCAAGGACCCAGGTGCTTTCCCCACTCAGATCCTGCAGCCTCTGTCTCTCCAATCTCCGCTGCACTGCATGATGTGTGTCAGCACTCCTGGCACAGATCACTGGGGCTGGTTATTTCGCGTGGTGTACTTCCTTTTCCTCTCGGCTCGGAATCCTCTCCTCCCGCCTATGCGCTGGGGTGGGGGAGTGCTCGGGTCCCGCTGAGTCTCGGCTCCGTATCTTACCTGCCTCGCGGGGTTCTAAGTCCTCTCAGGTGTAGCTGCAGGCTATGTGCTTTCCAGTATCTTCTGGTCTCTTTTTTAGGAATAGTTGTACTTGTTGTATTTTCATAAATACATATGGTTTTGGGAGGAAATTTCCGCCACCCTGCTCACACCACCATCTTCCCGGAAGTCTATTTATTATCTTTTTAACAATGGCCTTAGGATTGGAGAGATGGAACTCCCTATGTAAACATCATCAGCACAAAAGATATCCAGAATAATGGTTAAAAATTCCACTCTGTTGTATTTAGTTGGATCAATCTTATAAAAAGTCCAAGTTAATGCAATATAGGAAATTTTTTCTGTGTATACCATGTCATAATGGTAAACAAGGTAGGAAATTGAATACTGCATTCCTATTTGTAATATGTTAATATTTGTAAATTGTCAAATTAATAGTTCTTATGAGTTTGTTAATTAACATTTTAATGTTCAGAAATAGTTCCTTAACTATGATCATACATTAATTTCTTAGTTTTTGTTCCTGATTCTCTGAATTTTCCCCCAAAGAATGGAACAATAAAGTTACAATTCTTTTTTAAGAAATAATTTTCATTATTAAAATCACTATTTAAGTATAAATACATAAAAAGAGCATGGATACATAACTCATGGATTTTCCTCTCTTCTTTTAATTATGTATCCTAACCTGCTGTTACAAGAAAATTAATATCCTTTTTTGGCATATGGTTCCATGAATTTTGTCACTTGTTTAGAGTCTTGTGACTACCACTGTAATCAGAAACATAAAGCTTTCCCCAAATCCCTCTCATATTCCTTGGTATGCACACCCTAACTCAGTTCCTAGCCCCTGGCAGGGAATTGTCTCTTCATCTATATAGTTTTTCCAAGTGGAGAATTTATATACATAGAATCAACAATATGTAAATTTTGAGACTGCTTGTTTCACTCAGCATAATTCTCTTGGATTTCATAGAAGCTATTGCACATATTGCAGTAAGTTTTTATTGCCAAGTGATAATTATTTATAGCAATGTCCCTGAAGGACATTTGTATTATTTCCTGATTTTGATGATTCTGAAGAAATGGCTATTGATAGTGTATACAGGTTGGTATATATAATTTTCCACTTCTCCAAAAAACTAGGGCTATGATTTCTGGGTCATGATTCTATGTTTACCATATTATAAACTGACCACATTTTTCAGAGTAGTTGCAGCATTTTACATTGTCACCAACAGTGGGTGAGAGATCCAGGTGTTGTTCATCCTCACACTCATTTGAAATTGTCACTATGTTGTATTTTACTGCTGGTCCTGTATGTGACTTTGATTGTGCATTTCCATGTCTATTGGTCCTGAACATCTTTCCTTACTTATCATTTATTTATCACATCAGTGAAGTGACTATCCATTATTTTAATTGTCATTCACTTTATACTTCTTGAATACTGGGTGATTTCTTTCTAATTTATGTTCATTGAAATATAGCAGAAATACAATATTATACTGGTTTCAATTGTACAGTACAATGATTCTACTGTTAAACCCATTATTAAAATCTCATCCCAACTAGTACACTTACTATGTGTCAGCATAGAAAGATGTTAAAGAACCATTGACTGTATTCTGCATACGGCACTTCCAACTTGTGACCAACTTATATTATGATTGAGATTTTGTGCCTTTTTATTCACCTCATCCACACCACCCACCCACACTAACCTCTCCCACATGGTAACTTCCAGACCTCTCTCAGTATCTATAAATCTTGTTAATTTTGATTGTTTTAAAATTCCATACATGAGTTGATATCACGTCGTATTTCTCTTTCTCCACCTGGTTTATTTAATATAACTTAATACCCTCTGGATCCATCCATGTGGTTGCAAATGGCAGTATTTCTTTCTTTTTTATGGATGAATAATATTCCATTGTGTGTATGTACCACCTCTTCTTTACTCATTAATCTGCTTATGCATGCTTTGGTCGCTTCCATATACTAGCTGTTGTAAATAACACAACAATAAACATATGGGTGCACATATCTTCATGAAACAGGGATTTTGAATTCTTTTCAACCTGGAAGTGGACTTACTGGGTCATATGGAATTTCTATTTTTAGTTGTTTGCACATCTCCATATTTCTTTCCATAGTGTCTCCATCAATTTACATTCCCACCAGCAGTGTTGGAAGGCACGCATTTCTCCACATCCTCACCAATGCTTGTTATTTCCTGTCTTTTAGGTAGTGGCCACTCTGACTGGCATCTCCTGGTGGTTTTGGTTTGCATTTCTCTGATGACTGGCAATGTGCAACATATTTTCATGCACCTGTTGGCCACCTGTATTTCTTCTTTGGAAAAATGTCTTTTCAGGTTCTCTTTCCATTTGTGTTTTTATGGTTGAGTAGCATGAGCTCCTTATAGAGTTTGGATATACAAAGTTTGGCATCATTCTTTTAGACAGTGCTTTCCAGGCAATTATATATCAGATAAATAAGCCAGATTAGCCAAATACTTTCTATAATGAGGAGAAAATTCCTGTGACATTTTCCAGGGGCCCTCTGGAAAATATCAGAGTTAATTAGAGGTAAAAAGCACCTTTTGAATTTGATTTTGGAAAGTTGTGAAAAGAAAGCTTTTAAGGCACTTGCCTAAATAGAATTATAGGTTATCAATACTTATTATTTAACTAGAATGACAATAAAAATGTTTAAAGGCAAATACAGGTTACTCTGTTGTTAACAATATTTAGCTTGCAGTCCTTTTAATATTGAGATCTTATTCTCTTAAGCACTCAATAAACAGCTGTAATTAAGAACAGTTACCTTCTTTTACTCTTAATACAATGCCTTTCCATTCCTATATCTTCTTATCAAAGCACACATTCTTTAGCATACATAAATGTTTTCCTTATTATATTAAGTAGTTTTAATTATAACTTAAAAACATTAGGTACCTTAACCTTCAATGAACACTGAAAAATAGGCTATTGTAAACTGTAACATGAGCATTCCTCAGATTGATACATTTATGAACACTTTTCATCATTTCTGGAAATGTGCCTTACAGCACAATTTTTAGTGAGCATAAAACATCTTTATATAACTTAGAAAAACTCTAAGAATTTTGGTTACAACTAAATTCTTAGGCTGTTTGCAGATATGTACACTGTTATATATTAATATACTATTATTATTAAGATGTTCATTTGTTATACTTGTTTATACACTCTTTAGCAATTATGCTAGATGACTTACAAAATTTTTACCAAATATTAGACAGTCAAGCCTTTCTTTAAGCATCTTCTTGAAAGATTTAACAGATGACATCAACTTAAATGATTTTAAGTAAACGTAGGCAACTGAACACTATAAGGACATGTCCATTTCAGTTAAACTTAAATGAGCATTAATGCTTAATATCTTTTATTGGAATTTCTTGGAAGTTTTAAAATGCCCAATTTTCACAAGCACTTGTTTTTAAATTAATTTTTATTAATACCATCTGTAGGTAGGAAAACATTTTTCATTAACACACTTAAACAAACATACAGACTGAAACATAATGATTACAGTTAGGAACACTTTTCATAAAAGAATATATACTCAAATAGATAAACTGATACAAAGATTTGAGTTACTAATATTTAATTGCCTTCTTTCTTTTTGGCTTACTTTATTAAAGGTATCTCAATTTTCAAGAATACAATCTAAGGGTGAGTAGTTCACATAACTGGGTTAAGGTTTAGATGGTCCCAGACTAAAAGGGGCCCAGAGCCACGACCCAGCGGGACCCGAGCACTCACCCACCCCAGCGCACTGGCGGGAGGAGAGGATTCAGAGTCTGGAGGGAGTGGAAGTACACCCCGTGAAATAACCAGCCCCGGTGATCTGTGCGGGGAGCGCCAACACACATCATGCAGTGTAGCAGAGATTGAATTTGTCTCCCATAAGCCATCTCTACAGGATATCTTAAACGGACTGCTCTAGAGGGAAGCATCCCTAAGGCTAAAAAGATGTCACCAGAGAAAATAAAATAGCAAAGAAAGAGACCACCCAAATACTAACTAAAGGCAAAGAATAAAACAGTATATAAAGAATGGAGGAGGAAGAATAAGAAGGGAGAGAAATAAGCAAACATCAGACGGTGTTTACAATAACTTAACAAGAAAGTTAAGTTACATTGTTAGATAGTAAAGAAGTAACCCTTGAACCTTTGGTAACCATGAATCTAAAGCCAGCAATGGCAATAAGTACATATCTACTGATAATCACACCAAATGTAAATGGACTGAATGCACCAATCAAAAGACACAGAGTAACAGAATGGATAAAAAAGCAAGACCCATCTATATGCTGCTTACAAGAGACTCACCTCAAACCCAAAGATATACACAGATTAAAAGTGAAGGGATGGAAAAAGATATTTCATGCAAACAACAAGGAGAAAAAAGCAGGTGTTGCAGTACTTGTATCAGACAAAATAGACTTCAAAACGAAGAAAGTAGCAAGAGATAAAGAAGGACATTACATAATAATAAGGGGTCAGTCCAACAAGAAGATATAACCTTTACAAATATATATGCCCCAAAACAGGAGAGCCAGCATATGTGAAACAAATACTAACAGAATTAAAAGAGGAAATAGACGGCAATGCATTCATTTTAGAAGACTTCAACACACCACTCACTCCAAAGGACAGATCAACCAGACAGAGAAAAAGTAAAGACACAGAGGCACTGAACAACACACTAGAACACATGGACCTAACAGACATCTACAGAACTCTGCACCCCAAAGCAACAGGATACACATTCTTCTCAAGTGCATATGGAACATTTTCCAGAATAGACCACATACTAGGCCACAAAAAGAACCTCAGTAAAGTCAAAAATATTGAAATCCTACCAACCAACTTCTCAGATCACAAAGATATAAAACTAGAAAAAAATTTTAGAAAGAAACAAAAACGGCCCACAAATACATGGAGACTTAACAACATTCTCCCAATTAATAAATGCGTTAATGACCAAATCAAAACAGAAATCAAAGAATATATGGAGACTAATGACAACAACAACACAAAGCCACAATTTCTGTGGGACACAGCATAGGCATTTCTACGAGGAAAGTATATTGCAATCCAGGTCTATTTAAAGAAGGAAGAACACTCACAAATGATTAGTATAAAGACACAGTTACGGAAATGGGAAAAAGAAGAGCAAGTGAGACCCAAAGTCACCAGAAGGAAGGACATAATAAAGATCAGAGAAGAAATAAAATTGAGAAGAATAAAACAATAGAAAAAAATTCAATGAAAAGAAGAGCTGGTTCTTTGAAAAAATAGACAAAATACATAAATCCCTAGCCAGACTCATTAAGAGAAAAAGAGAATCTACACACATAAACAGAATCAGAAATGAGAAAGGAAAAACAATGACGGTCCCCACAAAAATACAAAGATTTATCAGAGAATATTATGAGACTCTATATGCTAACAAGCTGGAAAATCTAGTAGAAATGGACAACTCCTTAGAAAAATGCAACCTTCCAAGACTGACCAAGCAAGAAACAGAAAAACTAAACAGGCCAATCACCAGCAACGAAATTGAATTGGTAATCAAAAAACTACCCAAGAACAAAACCCCTGGAACAGATGGATTCACCTCTGAATTCTACCAGACATACAGAGAAGAAATAACACCCATTCTCCTTAAAGTTTTCCAAAAATAGAAGACGAGACAATACTTCCAAACTCATTCTATGAAGCCAGCATCAATCTAATCCCAAACCGGGCAAAGACTTCACCAAAAAAGAAAACTACAGACCAATATCCCTGATGAACGTAGATGCAAAAATACTCAACAAAATATTAGCAAACCGAATTCAAAAATACATCATGAGGATCATACACCATGATCACGTGGGATTCATCCCAGGGATGCAAGGATGGTACAACATTCGAAAATCCGTCATCATCAACCACCACATCAACAAAAAGAACAAAAACCACATGATAATCTCCATAGATGCTGAAAAAGCATTTGACAAAATTCAGCATCCATTCATGATTAAAACTCTCAACAAAATGGGTATAGAGGGCAAGTACCTCAACATCATAAAGGCCATATATGACAAACCCACAGCTAACATCATACTTAACGGCGAGAAGCTGAAAGCTTTTCATCTAAGATCAGGAACAAGACAGGGATGCCCACTCTCTCCACTGTTATTCACCATACTACGGGAGGTCCTAGCCACGGCATTAAGACAAAACAAAGAAATACAAGGCATTAAGATTGGTAAAGAAGGAGTCAAATTGTCACTATTTGCAGATGACATGATACTGTACATAAAAAACCCTAAAGACTCCACTCCAAAACTACTAGAACTAATATCTGAATTCAGCAAAGTTGCAGATTATAAAATTAACACACAGAAATCTGTTGCTTTCCTATACACTAACGATGAACTAACAGACAGAGAAATCAGAAAAACAATTCCATTCACAATTGCATCAAAAAGAATAAAATACCTAGTAATAAACCTAACCAAGGAAGTGAAAGACCAGTAGTCTGAAAACTACAAGACACTCCTAAGAGAAATTAAAGAGGACACTAACAAATGGAAATGCATCCCATGCTCTTGGCTAGGAAGAATAAATATTGTCAAAATGGCTATACTACCTAAAGCAATCTATAGATTCAACGCAGTCCCTATCAAACTACCAACAGCTTTCTTCAGTGAACTGGAACAAATAATTCTAAAATTCATATGGAACCACAAAAGACCCCAAATAGCCAAAGCAATCCTGAGAAGGAGGAATAAAACAGGGGGAATTATGCTCCCTGACTTCAAGCTCTACTACAAAGCCACAGTAATCAAGACAATTTGGTATTGGCACAAAAACAGACCCACATACCAGTGGAACAGAATAGAAAATCCAAACATTAACCCAACATATACAGTCAATTAGTATTTGATAAAAGTGTCTTGGATATACAATGGGGAGATGACAGCCTCTTCAGTAGCTGGTGTTGGAAAAACTGGACAGCTACATGTAAGATAATGAAACTGGAGTACTGCCTGGCCCCATACAATAGGTAAACTCAAGGTGGATCAAAGACCTGAATGTAAGTCATGAAACCATAAAACTCTTAGAAAAAACATAGGCAAAAATCTCTTGGACATAAACATGAGCAACTTCTTCATGAACATATCTCCCCAGGCAAGGGAAACTAAAGCAAAAGTGAACAAGTGGGACTATATCAAGCTGAAAAGCTTCTGTACAGCAAAGGACACCATCAGTAGAACAAAAAGAGATCCTACAGTATGGGAGAATATATTCATAAATGACGTATCGGATAAAGGGTTGACATCCAAAATATATAAAGAACTCACACACCTTAACAAACAAAAAGCAAATAATCCAATTAAGAAATGGGCAGAGGACATGAATAGACACTCCTCTAAAGAAGAAATTCAGATGGCCAACATGCACTTGAAAAGATGCTCCACACCGCTAATCATCAGAGAAATGCAGATTAAAACCACAATGAGATATCACCTCACACCAGTGAGGATGGCCAACATCCAAAACACAAACAACAAATGTTTGCAAGGATGTTGGGAAAAGGGAACCCTCCTACACTGCTGGTAGGACTGCAAATTAGTTCAACCATTGTGGAAAGCAGTATGGAGGTTCCTCAGAAAACTCCAAATAGAAATACCATTTGACCCAGGAATTCCACTCGTAGGAATTTACCCTAAGAATGCAGCAGCCCAGTTTGAAAAAGACATATGCACCCCTATGTTTATCGCAGCAGTATTTACATTAGCCAAGAAATGCAAGCAACCTAAGTGTCCATCAGTAGAGATAAATGGATAAAGAAGATGTGTTACATATACACAATAGAATATTATTCAGCCATAAGAAGAAAACAAATCCTACCCTTTGCAACAACATGGATAGAGCTAGAGCGTATTATGCTCAGTGAAATAAGCCAAGCCAACAAAAATAAGTATCAAATGATTTCATTCATATGTGGAGTATAAGAACAAAGAAAAAAACTGAAGGAACAAAACAGCAGCATACCCACAGAACCCAAGAACGGACTAATAGTTACTAAAGGGAAAGGGACTGGGGAGGTTGGGTGGGAAAGGGGCTAGGGGGAAAAAGGGACATTATGATTAGCAGATGTACTCTTAAGGGGGCACGGGGAGGCTGTGCAACTCAGAGAGGACAAGTAGTGATTCTGTAGCATCTCAGTACACTGATGGACTGTGGCTGTGGTGGGGTTGTTGGGGGTATATGATGAAGGGGTGGTTTAGTAACCGTAATATTGCACATGTAATTGAGGAATAATGATACCAAAATAAATTATAAAAAAATTTCTCCATGTGTTTAGGCACTTGGGAGTAAAATTGCAGCATTTCCAGAGTCTCTCACCTGGTCTTAGTGCATCTCCATATCAATAGGTGTTGCAAGGGGTGGAGAGAAGTAGGCCTGCTCCATATCAATAGGAAATTACAAGGGGTGCAAGGGCCTATCTGGACTGGAGAAGTTTGGGTGGGATCCCTTTCTGTCATAGGGTCAAGGGAGACACAGGTGAGCAGAAGTCGATGACTGCTTCTAGCAATAAATGGGTTTCTCCAACTTTATTTTTCCCTATGACTGATTTCAGTTTCAAAGGTAATTTGCCCCAGGGTCGGGTACAGATTTTCCCCAAGGAGATACAGAACTTAACTTGAATGGCATTTTATTATTAAAAAGTTTGAAAAATATAACCATCCTCTACAAAGTTTATGCACAAGGATAGATGAAATGAAATAAAAGGTAATTGTTATAAATATTTGTTCACATATGACACAAAGAAGAGGAAAGTCTAAAGGATTTGTTTCTATATTTCTCCTGTGGCTCCTGAGATTTATCACACCTTTCAATAGAATGTTGGTATTACCCACATGGACAAAATGATTTACCTGGTTTTGGAGCCCCAACCTACACTACTGAGCATTCAGTGCCGTAAGTTGCTGTTCTGGATATCATATTACACATTTTCACTACGGTATGCCAAGGTCTAAAGTAAACATATGAATTTTCTGTATTCCATCCATACACTGCCAGTTTCCATGATATTCAGGATTAATTATTGAAGGTTACAGGATAGGGTACCTAACCATGTGGTTTACCCAGGTTGAAAGAAGTCAGTGTTAACACAATGTTGTCATACAATACCTGGACAACTGGCCTTCCTGGTTTTGATAAGTCTTAAAGATATGAGTACCAGTGTCAGACTGTTCACCTATTTCCAGGTCATTCTTACATGACAGTAGAGAAAGGTAGAATAGCAGTAGCCAGAAGAATCTTGTAGCACAGCTCAGGTGAATTCTGCTTCACCTGTCTGGTTTCCAAGGGAATGATAGGGTTACAGGAAGCGTCACAACAGTTCAAGCACATTCCACACTTTCTGTCAGAATGGACGCAGCCTTATGTAAGTAATGAATGAATGGAGGAGATGTGTGATGATTCTGCAAAGTAATCAGTGGAGGGACAACTGTAAAAAGAGGGAAACTGAACTACCAACAAACTAGCAGTATTTTTTCAACATTTCCTCCACCTTTCTCTGGAACTGATGCAAGTTATTGATCCAAAATGTAAAATGGGTGCCAGGATATTTACAGAGATGTATCTAATATAATCTTGCTAGACCTTCCTCAAGAACTAAGCAAGGCAACCCCTGATGTCTAAATATTGTGAAATCTCCCCTTAAGTTTTCTTGGTTCTCCTGTGCCACCCTCCTCCACTGCACATCTGCATGATGGTGACTGTAGCAGCAGTGCACTGAAGAGCAGGGGCTTTCAGGGAGCTTATTCTTCACCAGAGACACTGTGTTCTCAAAAGTTTGTAGAAGACCCTCATAATTTTTTCTTTCTCTTCCGTTTTGCCACAGTGATCCTGGATTAGGAGACAATACATATCAGAATAGGATAGATAAACTTCAGCCTTTGAGCATGACACAGAAAGTGGAAATCCAAGGGTATCAAAGTCTCCAGAAAGGTGGTGGAGCCAGTAGGCCTCAGTGAAGTGATGCCATGAAACCGTGCATGCATTCATCTGACCCCAAAGAGAACAGTGAGGACTTTGAATGCTGAGCTTGACTTGTAGATTCATGGACTTTTCACTGGATTGTACACATGGGGACAGATCCAAACAGCATTGCAAATGCTGGAAGTGAGGAGGCAACAAAACCCCAGCACAGAAGTGGCAGGTGGAATCTTCTTATAAACTCATATAGGATGAATTCTGCTAAGAAAAGAAAATAATTAATTAAATTCAACATTATAGGATTTAAATGATACCTGTAGATTCTTTACAAACTACAAAGAAATGTGCAGGGTAAAATCCAAAATTATTTGGTCCATAAAGGAACTTGAAATCCTCAAGTTCCTGAAGACAAAGCAACTGTAGGACATTGATGCTGAGACAGCGCCTACTGGACGGCTTTCCCAAACACTTTAAAGCAATTATTATAAAAATGATGCCCTGAGTAAAGCTCATCATATGCAAATGTATATAGAACATAAAAAATTAGACAAATTTTGAAAAGAAAAAAATACAAGTAGAAATTTTAGAATTACAGAGATGTATTAATGGGCTCAAAGAAGATGAAGATCATAGAGGAAATAAACAGGAATCTATGAGACAGGTCACTAGAAATACTCAAAATGAACATCATTGACATCAAGGATCAGATAATGAAATAAGTAAATTTCAGGGAAGTTTGGGGAAAAGAGCAAGGAAAGGAACTGCCAGTCTTATTCCTGAAACCACACGAGGAAGGATAAAGAGCTCAAGAAGAAGAAATTATAGCTGAAAACTCCTAAATTTGGAAATGAGCATAAACTTAATTTTACATTAACCCATTATTCTGATAGAGAAAAGTTCACAATTATAGGTGGAAATAAGTTTGAAATCGCATCAATTTTACCCTGAAGTGTTGTAACAAAAAACTTTAGTTTTGGAGAGTCTTAACAATAGAAACACATGTAATAATATGTAAAGATTGTTGTAAAATTTACTTGTTTAGCATGAAAAATGCAAATTTTTACAAGTGAGTTGTATAATCATACTTTGAAAGAATGATTTAGCCAATTACAGAAAAAGGGCTACACTATTTTACTCTTTACTTCTGTCTCTATATTTAATTTTTGATCATTCTTTGTTTAACTTTACCATACACAGTTACAACAAAATTTTCACTCTTCTATCATGTGGCTTTTAAAAAATTTTACATTAGTTTGACTAAATATAAAATAAGTGCTTCTTTTTATTAATAAGTACCTATTATTAGGTTGATAGTAATGTATATTTAAGAAAATGACAAGAATATTCTCTCTAGAATCCTTATTATTGTTGATAACCTCTAAGAGAAAAGGGGTTATAACATAAACTATAGAATAAATTAGAATATTCACATTACATATATATGAGATTTCAGTTTTAATTTTATGCTTCTTTTCTTGGCTAGACCATTTTGTTTTCTTTTATTGAATGTTTTTTTATTGGAAATGAGTACTCTGAAACTGAAAAGGCTATAAATGTGTGTTATTTTCTGGACTTTTAAAGCAAAGATAAATAAGTGGCTGTTTATAAAGATTGAATATGCTATAAAAATGTACGCTTTTGAGATATAGTTAAAATTGACTATTATATGGATAAGATAAAGGGAAGAAATAAAAATTTTATAGAGTGTGTGTTTAAACTAATGCCTGAAATTGTTTAATTTCAGTCCTAAATATTGTTCATTCCCACACAGGTATGTCCCCAAAAATTTCTGTATGTAAAATTCTGCTGTATAAAATGAGTTTTTCTGCCCCTTATATCTTAAGTTTGTTCCCTAGAAAATTGGTAGGTGACACATAACATAAAGGAAGGATGTTACAAGCAGACAAAGTTATTTTATAACAAATAGTTAGTAAAAGGAAGACATTTTGATTAATTTTGATTATTAACAATCAATCCAATGAGTTTTTAAAAAGGAAGACTATGAACTTCTTTAGAAATAAAGGTTTCATAAAAACATCCTATTTTTAAAGAAACTTAGAATGTAATTATCTTTTCTATTGATAAAGTAATTATAAAATTTTTATCTTATGTTCCAAGATTTATCAGTGATTAGTTTGCTTGAGTAACTAATGTTTTCTCTCTATATAGCAGATCCCTGAAGTAACTATTTGCTTAAGAAAAAAACTTCGTATATGTTCCATTTAGGTTTGACCATAAGCAAAAGGGTAAGCTATAAAATAATACAAAAGCTTGTTTTTTGGATAATTTCCAAGAGAAATGTAACCTTTACAATATATTCCTTGCTCTCTCATTATGTTTGACTGTTTATGAAAAACAGGAAATAAAAAGCTCAACATGTATTCTTCAGATACTCATATGCTTACAGTTACACCAATTAATCCCAGAAAGAAGCAATCACTCAATTGTTCCTCAAAGAACTTTTCTGATTCTTAATATATGTACCATTACTTTTGGGTTAATAAGGAGGGTTATAGAACTTCTTCAATATATTATCAAGAATAGTATCATCCTTATCTTTTTAATGAGATGGCAAATACCTAGGATTGCATTATGTTTGATTTTAAAAAAGGGTATTGTTAGTATGAATACAAATTTTCTTCCCAAATGAACAAACTCTGTATACTACATGCCAAAAATGTAAGTTTGATTTAAAATTTAAAAAACAAACTACAAAGTTTAGAGAAATATATTGTTTGAAAGGATTTATATTGATTGTGTAAACTGATGTAGAACAACCTTATGTATTTATGAGAATGTTTTGACTTATTTCTAATAATCATTTTAAAACCAAGTGTCAGATCAGTAAGTGTGGATTTAAAGAAAATGAGCATTTCACATAGAACTTAATAACTAATGCCTCATGACATTAATATTTCTTGTAATAGAAAGCAGGTTTTGAAATTTCACACATTTACTAAAATATTTTGAAAAAAAATGAATGTATTAAGACATAAAGAACTGAAATTGTACAGATCTGTAGAACATCGACATTTGAGAAGGTGCATGTCTTAGTTTCAATCATTTTAATTCACTCCTGTGATTCATACCTCCTGATTGAATAATGATGTCCAAGTACTTTGTGCTTAGTATAATCATTTTCTATCCTAAATTTCATGACTTTTACATCATGAAAATACATCTTTTGCTCCCAAGCATGACACAGACCTGCTGTGGATTGAGGAAAGGGTAAAATCATCACACAAGTAACATCAGAATTTCTCTGTTAAATATCACACGGGGAAGAGGGATGAGAGGGTGGTCAAAGTGGGTGAAGGGTATAAAGAGATGCAGGCTTCCAATTATAAAATAAATTAGCCATGTGGGTGACAGTACAGCATTGGGAATATAGTAAAAAATATTGTGGAATATTTACATGATATTATCTACAGATAGTGACTACATTTATCATGGTGAGTATAGGCAAAGTATATAATTGTCAAAATACTATGCTGGACACTGGGAGCAGTATAATATTTTACATTAATTACACTTAAATAAAGTTAAAGGGCAGTAAGCCTCAGGTAGATATTCAAGAGTTTGTTAGTTTTTTGGAATATATAGGAACTAGTGCAATTACAAAAAAGAACTTTTCCAATCAAAATGAGTTCTGTGGTTTTCCAAAGAAAGATGGATGGACAGAAGGAATGCAGGGAGGAAAGAAGGAAAAGGATATAATGAAATATTGCATTAAAGAAAACTGGTAGAAAATAATTTCATTCCATTTGCAGAAATATATCATTATATGTAATCTGTATTATTTATACCATGCACTTCATCTGAGAAACATACCATTAACAATTACTGAAGGACAAAATAAATGCGGAGTTGGAATCATTGAAAATGTTTATATTTTATTATCTAATCATCTTCCGGTTTCTCTGTCACCCATATCTGATATTAAAAAATTATATGATTTTCAGTGTGACAGAAATATCCATAGAAGTATTGATTTTAGACTTTCAGTTAGGTTGATTTTTAATAGTTTTGAACACTTTATGACTTTTAGAATACATACAAATGTAATTTAAAAACTAAAGGAGTTACTATCACCAATAGCTTCAATTATCAATAACACATATTAAAATGTTTTTTAAGGAAAATAGGAATTGAATATTATGTATTATATTTGTTTCTACATTTGTTTGCATTAAGACACTGCCAAACATTTTATTCTTCTTTTATTCATTACAAATTTTATTGAAATATCAATGATATACAATATTACGTTGGCTTCAGGTGAATAAAAAAATTGGCTTCAGGTGATTCAACAATTGTTTTCATTACCAAGTAATCACCATGATAAGTGTAGTTATTATATTTAACTAAAAATGTATATCAATATTTTTAGCTATATTATTTATGCTGTACTTTCATCCATGTGACTAAATTATTTAATAAATTGAAGTTTGTAACTCCATCCTATACACCTATTTTATTTTTCCCCTCTCAGTGGTAACCACCAGTCTGTTCCCTGTGCTTATGAGTCTGTTTATATTTTTATTTTTTTGTTTATATTTTGTAGGATATTTAAATTTATCAAACTATGTTAATTCTCGAAAATACCTATTAAAATTTAGGGTAAAATTATTATGATTCAGTTATGAAAACATTTCTACAGAAGGGATTAAAGATGTTGGCATGAGAGGTGAGACACAGGCTTCCTCCTAAAACCGCATATTATACGAAAATGAAATTAATACAATTAATCCTGAAAGAGCAACAGGAAAGAGGACTGCACCAGACTGCATACACCTGGAGAAAACAGCAGACTTCACAGAACAGGGTAACGTACCAAAGCTATGGCCCAGCAGGACCCAAGCCCTTCCACCATCCCAGCTCACCAGTGGGAGGAAGAGAAATGGAGCAGGGAGGGAGTAGAGGCCTGGGATGGCTGAATACCTAACTCCAGAAATCTGCTCTGGGAGCACAAACCTACAATTCATGGTGCTTGCATTATAGTCTCATGATTACAGGCTTGGAAAGCTAAGACAGGCAGAATTCCTGGAGAGACTGAGATTCCAGCCACTTGTGGAAGGCAAGGATCCAAATCTGGCAGCTCTGGGACAAAAGAAAGATGGGAAGTCTGAGAGACTTCCTAACAAGGAAGCCCTTAGCAAAAGGACTGCTAAAGGGGCAAGGATTGCACAGACATTACTGCTCAGGAGAGAGGACAGGTAGAAAAAATTGTCCAGGTGCACTCTGCCTATCAGGTTGGGAGCTTTGCCATATAGATGCTCATATTTAAGGAGGAAAAAGAAATCTTCCTTCTTAGACAATCTTCCGGTGCTCCAGCTCCCTGGATAACTACACAGCTCCAAGGAGCCCCTCTGTGATACGCAGGGAACTGCATCTTTCTCCCGGCCAGCCCAACATGGCTTGCAAACCAGCAAACCCTACCCTGGCATTAGGCCAGCCAAACGGAAGACCTGTCTACAGCAACTACAAATGCAAACCATAGAGGCTTATACCTGTGTGCATGGAATACTGGTCCAGGCAGTGGAGACAGCATAGGCACAAGAGTACCAGGAAACATTTCTTTCCTCCCCCCAGGCACCAATACCACTTCCCTGGGACCTCTGACATTGCTTCAGGGGCTGAACAGTGTCAGGGAGTAGAGCTTATGGGCACTAGAGGGCGCCATATACAAATATGAAATGCCAAAGGAACCTGGTTCAGAGTACAATTATTAATACAACTCCTGAGAAAGATTTAAATGACATCAACCTCATGACCCTTCCTGGAAGAGATTTCAAAATAAAAATCATTAACATGCTCATATAGGTACGAAAAGATATTCAAGAACTCAGGAATGAATTCCAGTTGGAGATCCAATTGTTGAAGAGCACAATTGATGGTATTAAAAGAAGACTGGATACAGTGGAGGAGATGATAAATGAAATAGAAACTAGAGAAGAGGAATACAAAGAAGCTGAGGCACAGTGAGAAAAAAGGATCTCTAAGAATGAAAGAATATTGAGAGAACTCTGTGACCAATCCAAATGGAACAAAATTCGCATTACAGGGGTACCAGAAGAAGAATAGAGAGATAAAGGGATAGAAAGTGTCTTTGAGGAGGTAATTGCTGAAAACTTCCCCACTCTGGGGAAGGAAAGTCTCTTAGGCCATGGATGTGCACAGATCTCCCAACACAAGGGACCCAAGGAAGACAACACCAAGACATATAGTAATTAAAATGGCAAAGATCAAGGATAAGGACAGACTATTAAAACAGCCAGAAAGAGAAATAAGATCACATACAAAGGAAAGCCCATCAGGTTATCATCAGACATTTAAAAAGAAACCTTACAGGCCAGAAGGGAGTGGCATGATGTATTTAGTGAAATGAAGCAGAAGGGCCTGGAACCAAGAATACTTTATCGGGCAAGATTATCATTTAAATGTGAAGGAGGGATTAAACAATTTCCAGATAAGCAAAAACAGAATTTACCTCCCACAAATCATTTCCACAGTCTATTTTGGAGGGTCTGCTATAGAAGGAAGTGCTCCTAAGGTTTAATAACTGTCACCAGAGGTAATAAAACCACAGGAAAGAAAGCGGAACAGATAATTACTAAGCAAATGCAAAAATTAAAATAACTATCTCCGAAGTCAATCAAGGGATAGACAAAGAGTACAGAATATGATACCTAATATATAAAGAATTGAGGAAGAAGAAAAAAATAAAAGAACCTTTAGATTGTGTTGGTAATAGCATATTAAGTAAGTTAAGTTAGACTCTTAAATAGTAAGGAAGTTAGCCTAGAACCTTTGGTAACAACAAATCTTAAGCCTGCAATGCCAATAAGTACATATATATCGATAATCACCATAAATGTAAATGGACTGAATATACCAATCAGAAGACCTAAAGACACTGAATGGATAAAAAAATAAGACCCATCTATATGCTGCCTACAAGAGATGCACTTTAAACCCAAAGACATACACAGACTAAAAGTGAAGGAATGGAAAAAGATATTTCATGCAACTAATAGGCAGAAAAAAGCAGGAGTTGCAGTACTTGTATCAGACAAAATAGACTTCAAAACAAAGAAAGCCACAAGAGACAAAGAAGGGCATTACATAATGATAAAAAGGTCAGTCCAATAAGAAGATATAACCATTATAAATATCTATGCACCCAACACAGGAGTACCTACATATGTGAAACCAATACTAACAGAATTAAAGGGGGAAATAGAGTGCAATGCATTCATTCTAGGAAACTTAAACACTCCACTCACTCTGAAGGACAGATCAACCTGACAGAAAATAAGTAAGGACACAGAGGCACTGAACAACACATTAGAACAGATGGACCTAACAGACATCTACAGAACTCTACAACCAAAAGCAGCAGGATACACATTCTTCTCAAGTGCACATGGAATATTTTCAAGAATAGATCATATGCTAGGGCACAAAAAGAGCCTCAGTAAATTCAAAAAGACTGAAATTGTACCAAACAATTTCTCAGACCACAAAGGTATGAAAGTTGAAATAAATTATGGAAAGGAAATGAAAAATTCCACAAACACATGGAGGCTTCACAGCATGCCCCTAATTAACCAATGGTTCAATGACCAAATAAAAACAGAGGATCAAGCAATATATGGAGACAAATGACAAGAATAATTTAACACCAAAAAATCTGTGGGATGCAGCAAAGGCCATGCTGAAAGGAAAGTTTATTGCAATACAGGTCCACCTCAGGAAAAAGAACAATCCCATATGAGCAGTCTAAACTCACAATTAATGAAACTAGGAAAAGAAGAACAAATGGGGCCAAAGTCAGTAGAAGGAGGTACATAATAAAGATTAGAGCAGAAATAAATAAAACTGAGAAGAATAAAACAATAGAATCAATGAAAGCAAGAGCTGGTTCTTTGAGAAAATAAACAAAATGGATAAATCCCTAGCCAGACTTATCAAGAAAAAAAGAGAGTCTAGACACAAACATAATCAGAAATGGTAAAGTAAAAATCACTCCGGACACCACGGAAATAAAAAGAATTATTAGAGAATTCTATGAAAAGTTATTTGCTAACAAACTGGATACCCCAGAAGAACTAGACAACTTTCTAGAAAAATACAACCTTCCAAGGATGACCCAGAAAGAAACAGAAAATCTGAATAGAACGATTACCAGTAACAAAATTGAACTGCTGATCAAAAACCTACCTAAGAACAAAACTCCTAAATCAGATGGCTTCACTGTGGAAATTTATCAAACATTTAGTAAAGACCTTATACCCATCCACCTTAAAGTTCTCCAAAGAGTAAAAGAAGAGGGACTACTTCCAAACTCATTCTATGAGGCCAGCATCACTCTAATATCAAACCCAGACAAAGACACCACAGAAAAAGAAAATTTCAGACCAACATCCCTGATGAACATAGATGCAAAACTACTCAACAAAATATTAGCAAACCGAATTCAAAATTACATCAAAAAGATCATCACCATTATCAAGTGGGATTCATCCCAGGGATCCAAGGATGGGACAACATTCGAAAATCCAAAAACATCATCCACTACATCAACAAAAAGAACAAAAACCACATGATGATCTCCATAGATGCTGAAAAAGCATTCAACAGAATTCATCACCCATTCATGATAAAACTCTCAACAAAATGGGTATAGATGGCAAGTACCTCAACATAATAAAGGCCATATATGACAAACCCACAGCCAACATTATACTTAACAGTGAGAAGCTGAAAGCTTTTCCTTCAAGATCGGGAACAAGACAAGGATGCCCACTCTCCCCACTTCTATTCAACATAGTACTGGAGGTCCTAGCTACAGCAATTGGACAACACAAAGAAATAAAAGGTATCCAGATTGGCAAGGAAGAAGTTAAACTGTCCCTGTTTGCAGATGACATGATATTGTACATAAAAAACCCTAAAGAATCCACTCCAAAACTACAATATCTAATATGTGAATTCAGCAAAGTTGCAGGATACAAAATTAATACACAGAAATCTGTGGCATTCCTATATACTAACAATGAACTAGCAGAGAGAGAAATAAGGAAAACAATTCCAATCACAGTTGCATCAAAAAGAGTAAAACACCTAGGAATAAACCTAACCAAGCAAGTGAAAGACCTATACTCTGAAAACTACAAGACACTCATGAGAGAAATTAAAGAAGATACCAATAAGTGGAAACACATCCCATGCTCATGGATAGGAAGAATTAATATTGTCAAAATGGCCACCCTGCCTAAAGCAATCTACAGATTCAATGCAATTCCTATCAAAATACCAACTGCATTCTTCAACGAACTAGAGAAAATCACTCGAAAATTCATATGGAACCAGAAAAGAACCTGAATAGCCAAAGAAATCCTGAGAAGGAAGATTAAATCTGGGAGTGTTATGCTCCCCAACTTCAATCTCTACTACAAAGCCACAGTACTCAAGACAATTTGGTGCTGGCACAAGAAGAGACCCATAAACCAATGGAACAGACTAGAGAGCCCTGATATAAACCCAACCATATATAGTCAATTAATATGTGGTAATGGAGCCATGGATATACAATGGGGAAGTAACAGCCTTTTCAACAGCTGGTGTTGGCAAAACTGGACAGCTACATGCAAGAGAATGAAACTGGATTGTTGTTTAACCCCATACACAAAATTAAACTCAAAATGGGTCAAGGACCTGAATGTAAGCCATAAACCATAAAATTCTTAGAAGACAACATGGGCATAAATCTCCTGAATATAAGAATGAGCAACTTCTTCCTGAATGAATCTCCTTGAGCAAGGTAAACAAAGCAAAAATGAACTCATGGGACAACATCAAAATAAAAAGTTTCTATACAGCAAAGGACACCATCAACAGAACAAAAAGGCATTCTACAGTATGGCAGAATATATTGGTAAATGACATATACGACAAGGGGTTAACATCCAAAATATATAAAGAACACACATGCTTCAACAACCAAAAAGCAAATAACCTGATTTAAAAATAGGCAGAGTGGAAGATGGCAGTGTGAGCAGGGTGGCGGAAATCTCCCAAAACCACACATATTTATGAAAATACAACAATAACAACTATTCCTAAAAGAGAGACCAGAAGATACAGGACAGCACATAGCCTGTAGCTACAACAGAGATCATACAGCACCCCATGAGGTGGTGGTCTTAAAGAGACAGGACCGTAGCAGAGGAGCTGGATAATACCGGCACACTCAGCACAGCAGGCTGGGAGTCCTGGGGAGTTTCGGACCCCTTGGCTGGGGACTGGGAAAGTGTGGCGACACATCGAAATCCCACAGAGATCAACAGCTTCCCATTCGTTCCCACCCCAGCCAGAGATAGAAAGGGCTCGGCGGAGTCGAGCGGCCATGGCTGGGGAATAGTGGAGCAACAGCACCACCTACAGAATCCCCACAGAACTTATTCCCAGCTGACACATGTGGCACCTACCAGCGACCACTTCTATAGCCATGAAAAGACAGGAATACGGTCAAGACTAAGATCAACCAGACAACCCCAGAGAGGGAGCCTGAAGGGATGGAAATGCACAATATTCCTGTAAAAGAATTCAGAATAAAAGTCATAACCATGCTGATGGATCTACAGAGAAATGTGCAAGAGCTGAGGGAGGAAGTGAGGGAAGTGAGGAAAGACTGCAGAAATCAGAGAAGTGATCGACAGGCTTAACAGCAGACTGGATGAGATGCAAGAGACTGTTAATGGAATAGAAATCAGAGAACAGGAATATAGAGAAGCTGAGGTAGAGGGAGATAAAAGGAGCTCTAGGAATGAAAGAATATTAAGAGAACCGTGTGACTAAAAAAGGAACAATATTTGCATTATAGGAGTACCAGAAGAAGAAGAGAGAGAGAAAGGGATAGAAATTGTCTTTGAAGAAATAATTGCTGAGAACTTTCCCTCGCTGGGGAAGGAAATAGTCTGGGAGTCCACGGAAGCCCACAGATCTCCCAACACAAGGGACCCCAGGAAGACAACACCAAGACAGATAATAATTAAAATGGCAAAGATCAAAGATAAAGACAGAGTATTAAAGGCAGCTTGAGAGAGAAAAAGATCACCTACAAAGGAAAACCCATCAGACTATCATCAGACTTTTCAACAGAAACCTTACAGGCTAGAAGAGAATGGCATGATATATTTAACGAAATGAAACAGAATGGCCTCGAACCAAGAATACTGTATCAAGCACGATTATCATTTAAATATGATGCAGGGATTAAACAATTTCGAGACAAGCAAAAGTTCAGAGAGTTTGCCTCTCATAAACCACCACTGCAGGATATCTTAAATGGACAGCTCTAGAGGGAAGCACCCCTAAGGCTAAAAATATGTCACCAGAGAAAATAAAATCATAGCAAAAAGAGCAGACCATCCAAACACAAACTAAAGGCAAAGAATAAAACACCTAGTATATACAGAATGGCGGAGGAAGAATAAGAAGGAAGAGAAATAAAGAAACATCAGACGGTGCTTACAATAACTTAACAAGAAAGGTAAGTTAGATTGTTATATAGTAAAGAGGCAACTGTGAACCTTTGGTAACAACGAATCTAAGGTCAGCAATGGCAATAAATACATATCTATCAATAATCACCCTAAATGCAAATGGACTGAATGCAGCAATCAAAAGACAGAGTAAAAGAATGGATAAAAAAGCAAGACCTATCTACATGCTGCTTAGAAGAGACTCACCTCAAACCCAAAGATATACACAGACTAAAAGTGAAGGGATGGAAAAAGATATTTCATGCAAACAACAGAGGGAGAAAAGCAGGCATTGCAGTACTTGTATCAGACAAAATAGAATTCAAAATGAAGAAAGTAGCAAGAGATAAATAAGGACATTACATAATGACAAAGGGGTCAGTCCAACAGGAAGATATAACCATTATAAATATATATGCAACCAACACAGGAACGCCAGCATATGTGAAACAAATACTAACAGAATTAAAGGAGGGAATAGACAGCAATGCATTCATTTTAGGAGACTTCAACACACTACTCACTCCAAGGACAGAAAACCAGACAGAGAATAAGTAAAGACACACAGGCACTGAACAACATACAGGAACAGATGGACCTAAGAGACATCTATAGAACTCTACACGCAAAAGCAAGAGGATACACATTCCTCTCAAGTGCACATGGAACATTTTCCAGAATAGACCACATACTAGGCCACAAAAAGAACCTCAGTAAAGTCAAAAATATTGAAATCCTACGAACGAACTTCTCAGATTACAAAGGTATAAAACTAGATATAAATTTCAGAAAAAAATCAAAAAGGCTCACAAATACATGGAGACTTAACAACATTCTCCTAATTAATCAATGGGTTAACGACCAAATCAAAACAGAAATCAAAGAATATATAGAGACTAATGACAACAACAACACAAAGCCACAACTTCTATGGGACGCAGCAAAGGCAGTTCTAAGTGGAAAGTATATTGCAATCCAGGCCTATTGAATGAAGGAAGAACATTCCTAAATGAATAGTCTAAAGACACAATTACTGAAATTGGGAAAAGAAGAACAAATGAGGCCCCAAGCCACCAGAAGGAGAGACATAATAAAGATCAGAGAAGAAATAAAATTAAGAAGAATAAAACAATAGAAAAAATCAATAAAACCAAGAGCTGGTCCTTTGAAGAAATAAACAAAATAGATAAACCCCTAGCCAGACTCATTAAGAGAAAAAGAGAATCTACACACATAAACAGAAATGAGAAAGGAAAAATAACGACGTAACCCACAGAAATACAAAGAATTATAAGAGAATATTGTGAGAATCTATATGCTAACAAGCTGGAAAACCTAGAAGAAATGGACAACGTCTTAGAGAAATACAGCCTTCCAAGACTGACCAAGCAAGAAACAGAAAAACTAAAATCAATTACCAGCAATGAAACTGAAGCAGTAATCAAAAAACTACCCATGAACAAACCTCTGGACCAGATGGATTCACCTCTGGATTCTACGAGACATAGAGAGAAGAAATAACACCCATTCTCCTTAAAGTTTTCCAAAAAATAGAAGAGGAGGGAATACTTCCAAACTCATTCTATGAAGCCAGCATCACTCTAATACCAAAACCTGTCAAAGACCTCACCAAAAAAGAAAACTACAGACCAATATCCCTGATGTACGTGGATGCAAAAATACTCAACAAAATATTAGCAAACCGAATTCAAAAATACATCAAGAGGATCATACACCATAATCAAGTGGGATTCATCCCAGGGATGCAAGGATGGTACAGCATTCGAAAATCCATCAATATCATCCACCACATCAACAAAAAGAACAACAAAAGCCACATGATCATCTCCATAGATGGTGGAAAAGCATTCAACAAAATTCAACATCCATTCATGATAAAAACTCTCAACAAAATGGGTATAGAGGGCAAGTACCTCAACACCATAAAGGCCATATATGACAAACCCACAGCTAACATCATAATTAACAGCGAGAAACTGAAAGCTTTTCATCTAAGATCGGGAACAACACAGGGATGCCCACTCTCTCCACTGTTATTCATCAGAGTACTGGAGGTCCTAGCCACAGCAATCAGACAAAACAAAGACATACAAGGCATCCAGATTGGTAAAGAAGTCAAATTGTCACTATTTGCAGATGACATGATATTGTACATAAAAAACCCTAAAGACTCCATTCCAAAACTACTGGAACATCTGAATTCAGCAAAGTTGCAGGATACAAAATTAACACACAGAAATCTGTTGCTTTCCTATACACTAATGATGAACTAACAGAAAGAGAAATCAGAAAAACAATTGCATCTGAAAATACAATAAAATACCTACGAATAAACATAATGAAGGAAGTGAAAGACCTGTACTCTAAAAAGTACAAGACTCTCCTAAGAGAAATTAAAGAGGCCACTAACAAATGGAAATTCATCACATGCTCTTGGCTAGGAAGAATAAATATTGTCAAAATGGTTATAGTACCTAAAGCAATCTACATATTCAATGCAATCCCAATCAAACTACCAACAGCTTTCTTCAGTGAACTGGAACAAATAATTCTAAAATTCATATGGAACCACAAAAGACCCCGAATAGCCAAAGCAATGCTGAGAAGGAGGAATAAAACGGGGAGTTACGCTCCCTGACTTCAAGCTCTACTACAAAGCACAGTAATCAAGACAATTTGGTATTGGCACAAAAACAGACCCACAGACCAGTGGAATTGAATAGAAAAAACAAACATTAACCCAAACTTATATAGTCAATTAATATTTGATAAGGGAGCCTTGGATATACATTGGGGAGATGACCGCCTCTTCAGCAGCTGGTGTTGGAAAAACTGGACAGCTACATGTAAGAGAATGAAATTGCACTACTGTCTAATTCCATACACAAAGGGAAACTCAAGGTGGATCAAAGACCTGAATGTAAGTCATGAAACCATAAAACTCTTAGAAAATAATATAGGCAAAAATCTCTTGGACATAAACATGAGCGACTTCTTCATGAACATATCTCCCCAGGCAATGGAAACAAAAGCAAAAATGAACAAATGGGACTATATCAAGCTGAAAAGCTTCTGTACAGCAAAGGACACCATCAGTAGAACAAAAAGACATCCTACAGTATGGGAGAATATATTCATAAAAAACGTATCTGATAAAGGGTTGACATCCAAAATATATAAAGAACTCATGCACCTTAACAAACAGAAAGCAAATCCAATTAAGAAATGGGCAGAGGACATGAATAGACACTTCTCCAAAGAAGAAATTCAGATGGCCAACAGGCACATGAAAAGATGCTCCACATCATTAATCATCAGAGAAATGCAGATTAAAACCACAATGAGATATCACCTCACACCAGTGAGGATGGCCAACATCCAAAACACCAACAACAACAAATGTTGGCGAGGATGTGGAGAAAAGGGAACCCTCCTACACTGCTGGTGGGACTGCAAATTAGTTCAACCATTGTGGAAAGCAGTATGGAGGTTCCTCAAAAAACTCAAAATAGAAATACCATTTGACCCAGGAATTCCACTCCTAGGAATTTACCCTAAGAATGCAGCAGCCCAGTTTGAAAAGACATATGCACCCCTATGTTTATTGCAGCACTATTTACAATAGCCAAGAAATGGAAGCAACCTAAGTGTCCATCAGTAGATGAATGGATAAAGAGGATGTGGTACATATACACAATGGAATATTATTCAGCCATAAGAAGAAAACAAATCCTACCATTTGCCACAACATGGATGGAGCTAGAGGGTATTATGCTCAGTGAAATAAGCCAAGCCGAAAAAGACAAGTATCAAATGATTTCACTCATATGTGGAGTATAAGAACCAAGAAAAAAAACTGAAGGAACAAAACAGCAGCAGACTCACAGAACCCAAGAACGGACTAATAGTTACCAAAGGGAAAGGGACTGGGGAGGATGGGTGGGAAGGGAGGGACAAGGGGGAAAAAGGGGCATTACGATTAGCAGATGTAATGTTAGGGGGCCACGGGGAGGGCTGTACAACTCAGAGAAGACAAGTAGTGACTCTATAGCATCTCACTATGCTGATGGACACTTACTGTACTGGGGTTGGTGGGGGGGCCTGATGAAGGGCGTAGTTTAATCACCATAATATTGCACATGTAATTGTAGATTAATGATACTGAAAGGTTCAAACTAATGCCATGACAGGCTTCAGGAAGCCTCAGAAACTGGAAGGCCTAAGTTTCAGTTTCCCCGAAACTATCAAGTAGTTACATATGGCCCAAAGCATGTAACCACCCTCCTGCCATCCAATCAGGAGAAGCTGAAAGCCTCCCTATATTCCTGAGGATGGGGTCTGCGGGCAAGAGATATAGATAAGACCCTGTTGCAAAAAGCAAAAGTTAACCTGTTAGTCACCAAACAGGACCCTAGAGTCGCTCTGTAATTGGTTAATTTCAAAGATACCTTAGTATTGTGATTGGATCCCGCCAAAAGTAACGAATGCTCTAAATGGCATGTATGGCTAGAATTGTCGTCAATAATGTTGTGTAATTATGATTGGATTGCTGTGTCTGTGTCCCAGTTTCCTGTAACTCCCCTTTCCAACGCCCATAAAAATCCTGCCCGCCTTTGTCCTGTGCTCTCAGCTCACCTCCACTACCTAGGTGGAAATGCTGAGAGTCCGAGCTTAAGCCCATAATAAACGCCCTTTGCTCTTGCATATGTAACTCGGTCTCCCTGGTGGTCTCTGGTCTCTGAGGATACTGCAATCCGGACATAACAATACCAATATAAACTATTAAAAAGTAAAATAATATAAAATAAAGCTGGTGGATGCTGAAAAAAAAAGCCCACTTTCCAACAACAAATTGTGGTATCAAATAAAAGAACCAAAAATATTTGAAGCAAAAAACTAACAAAAATGAAAAGAAAAAAAGACTACTCAACAGTAACAGTTGGACTTCAGTGTCCACATTCAGTAATGGACAAAATCTAGGCAGATCAACAAGGAAGTATGTGACATTGTTGTTTATAATCAAAAATATATATCTGGTGTTGGTGCCTGTTTCTGCCACAGAGCTCCTAAAACCCTAGATACTTCTTAAGTGATTCAAGAGATAAAGGTGTCTTTTGTTATGCTAATGAGGTAACTCGTGGAAAGTGCCTAGGTCACTTAGGGATGTGTGCTGGTTGCCAGGAGAGCCAACCATGTGATTAGGAAGCTGGGACTTTGATCTCCACCCCAGACCTCCAGAGAGGGGAGAGGGGTGGGAGACTGAGTCCAATCACCAATGGCCAATAACGTGATTGTGGGTAAAACTATTATTTCCAGAGTATCTTGCCTGGCTTTAGTATATCTGCATATCAACAGGCACTCAAGGGTGAAGAGAAGTATGGCTTTAGTGCATTTGCATCATTCCTCAGGGGTGGAGAGAAGTTCATCTCCATATAAATAGGCAATTACCTGGGCAGCAGGGCTTATCTGTACCTGAGAGGTGAGGGGGAGGGCTGGTTTTACTTCTGTTAGGGCAGGAAAGAGAGAAGGCCCAGGACTGCAGTTATTTCGGTTTTTAGAAGTATTTTGCACTAGGATTTCCTCTCCCTGGACTTACAGAAGCCAAATCCAGCAACATATAAAAACACTAAATGCCATGACGAAGTAGTATTTGTCCTAGGAATGCAAGTTTGATTTAACACCCAAAAATCAATTAGTGTAATACAACATATGAACAGAACAAAAAACAAAAGATGCGTGGTCATCTCAACAGACACAGAGAAGGCATCTGACAAAATCCAAAATCCTTTCATGATAAAATCACTCAACAAACTGGGAGTTGGAGGGAACTTATTCAACATTCAGGGCATCTATGAAGAACCACAGCTAACGTGGACTAAATGGTAAAGAAATGGAAGCTTTAGCCCTAAGAGCAGGAACAAGACAATGATCCCATGTACATGAAATGTTCACTGTGGACAAATCTAAAGAGAGTGGAAAGTAGATGAACAGTCGCTTAGGCCTGGAGATCATGAGGAGGCAGGGATGAAAGCCGAAGGACACAAGGATGGTGGTGGTGCTTTTGTTTTACATTTACCAGTTTAAAAAAAGGACACTGCAGAGGATAAAAGTCAACAGCCAGATGAAGAAATACATAGGGCAGGGTCCTAAATGAAGGCGTGTCCATCCTCCATGCTCAGAGGCACGTGGAAGCATTCTGCTTCCCCAAGCAGGGAAGGTCTCTGACAGAGAAGCAGGATGAAAAAAGCCAGGGTTTCTTTTTGAGGTAAGGAAAATGGTCTACTATTTATTGGGGTCATGACAGTACATGTCTGTCTTGCAAATGAGTTTCAGCCCGTGGCAAGTTCGCTATAGATTCACTGTGACCAAAGAAATTTACAGCAAAGGGTTCTTGGGGTGAAAAAGATATACCCAACTTTATTTTGAGGTGGCAGGTCAGTCCCTCGGCGCTGCTACCACTCCAGCATCCGCTCCGCTCTTCTGCAGCCTTCAGCCCTGCCACCCAGTCTCTGGCGGAGCACTGGGCAGAACTCCTTACATTAACACAATAATGGCTTATTGCCTAAAGGTGTGGAAGCAGTAACATAGCAACAGGGCAGTTACATTTAAGTTCAATGAGGATCCTGGCCATAGGAACCCCAACTTCCCCACACTAGACCCCTCCAGGATTCTTGCCTTACATACAATCCTCAAGCTTTCCATCTTCCGCAGTGGTCCCTGGGTGAGAAAGCTGGAGCACTGTAACCAGATTCCACAACAGCAGCAGAGGCTAACAACTTAGAGATAATAAAAATTAAGATACAGGTAACAAAAATTATAATAATCCTCAAGCCAAAGGATGTTCCTAATAACAAAAATTATAATAATCATCAAGCCAGAGGAGGTTCTTAATAACAAAGACTTTAGGGGCAATAAGACACATGTTTTAATGCCACCAACATAGGCAAATCTTGTCCATCAGGTAGGATGCATGCAAGAGAGTGGTCCTGTGATAGGATTGTAGCAGGAAGGGGGTCCCTTCCAGGTCTAGTATACCATACTTTTACACCTCTCCTTGTGGGGGTTACTGAAGGGTCTATATATAGTGCTACTGGAGGTGCATGTACTGGCCATAATGATAAAACAAAACTCCCTGGTATGATGCTCCTCCCTTCTGGCCATTCAGGATATACTACTGTGAACTTTGGTGGCCACTCTGCTGTTATTCCAGGAACACACAAGAGGCTAGCTTCCAGGTCTTGTCCCCAAGGTGCCAGAGACCCAGCCATCGTTGGTCCATGTGTCGAAAGGTCCAAGGCCATGTCCACTCAATGGAGTCTCCGGGGTTCAGTGCAGTTGGTGCTGGCAGCAAGATGTTATTCTGGTGGCCAAACCTCGGCTTCAGTGATTCTTCCTTGGTTTGCACTTGAAGTTGTATAGGGGAGGCTGCCATATGTGTTAATATGTCTATGGGGCTTAGGGCTCCCTTTCGGGGTCTCTCATTCAAATGTTGTAGCACGATCCATAAGCAGACTGACCATCCCCACAGACTATTGGTATCTGACATTAGTCCGGATTTTAACAAGCCATTGTGCCTCTCATGCCTGCTGCAGTAGGATTGTATGGCATATGAAACTTACATTTGATTCTCAGCAGTCGCGCCCATTCTTGCAGTGTACGTCCAGTAAAATGGGTGCCCTTATTACTCTCAATTACCTGTGGTCGGACATGGGCGGCAAAGAGATGCTCCAGGCCCCTTTTGGTCATCTGCTGATCTGCACAACGGGTAGGAAAAGCAACCAGAAATCCAGTGGCTGTGTCCACACGAGTCATAACATACCGATATCCTTCTGACACAGGTAGAGGCCCAATATAGTCTATCTGCCACCTGACAAGGTGTATAGGCCCCTTAGCTATTGCCCCATGTTGCTGTGGAACTTGGTGTAAGTCCCTTTTGGAGCACATGACACACTCCTGCCGGGCTCTACTAACTTCTTCGAAGGTCAAAGGCCAGCCCTACCGACAGGCTACAGCCCACATTGTCTTTTGCTCTGCATGAAGCAAATGCTGATGTAGCCATTGGGCTACATCAGAGGCAGGCTTGCCTTCTAACCAATGTATCTGGGCCAATTTATCAGCTTCATCATTTCCTGGGGGTGCCAGTGGCAAATGACTTGTCACATGGTATACTGTAATCATTTTAGTCTGACCACAGGCCCATAAGTGTTGCCACAATTCTAGCCCCTAAAGGCATCGGTGACCAACCAGCCAGGTTGGTAGCCACAGGGTCAAGCCCCAATAGTCAGCCCAGCTGTCAGTGCAGATTATAGGGGAGGGCTCCCGGCTGATCACAAGCCACATGGCCTGCAACTCTGCCCATTGGCTGCTCTTCCCCTCACCATCTTCAAACCATATCATCTCAGTCTTAGGATGGAAAGCTATGGCCCTCCATTTTGGGGGCTTCCCATGGCTGGAGACATATGTGTACCATGCATCTTCGGGTATAGGGGCTCTTCCCTCCCGATAGGGACTCTCTGCTACTAATGGTTCAAAAGCAAGTTCTTCCTACTTTTCACTAGTATATGTCACTAGCCCCAACATGCATTGCAGTTCTTCACTCAAGGGGCTACTAGAAAGGGCACTACGCTGCTGTAGGTAAGCACCCCACTTGGCTAGTTATGGGTGTTTGTACCACACCACTCCTTGGGTTTTGGGTCCAGTCTTGTACCCACCCCCATATCGGATAGGTGGTTATTACCTTTATTGGGGCCATTCCAGTGATGGGTTCTGTAGCCAGCAAGGTGTGATACACGACAGCCAGTTGTTTTTATATCAAAGTGTATCGTACTTCTCCCACTTTCCAGAGTTGTGACCAGAATCCAATGGGTTAGCGAGTTCGTTCAAGCCGCTGCCAGAGATCCCAGCCATAACCGTCATCAGTGACATGAACATCCAGCTCACAGGGCCTTGATGGGTCTATCACACTCAAGGCCTTGCACGGCCTTGACTGCCCATTTTGCTGTAGTAAAGGCAGATGCACATGTCTCATCCTAGTCCAACCTGACGCCCTTTCGAACAAACTGGTATAAGGGCTTCAGAATTTGTGCCAAGTGTGGGATAAACACTCTCCAGTAGCCTAGAAGACGCAGAAACTCCTGTAGCAATGTTACAGTTGTGGGGGTAGGAAAGGCCTGGAATTTAACTATAACTGCTTCTGGTATCGTTTTGGTCTTACCCGACCAGACAACCCCCAAGAATTTGACAGACAAACCATGTCCCTGAACTTCGGTGCCCATCCTTTTTCCTGTAAATGTTGCAGCAGTCTAGGTGCTACACCTTCTAGATCTGAAAGAGAATCAGATATGAGCATGACATCATCAATATAACGGTACAGCCACACCTTTGGTGGTTTCTCCCATGTAGCCAAGTCCTGGGCTACAAGTCCATGACAGATGGTGGGGCTGCGGAGGTATCCCTGTGGGAGGATGGTGAAAGTCCACTGCTGTCCTTCCAACATGAAGGCAAACTGTTCTTGACTTTTCTGCTCAATGTCAATGGAAACTAAGGTATTAGCAATATCTACCACATAATGATATGTTCCTAGTTCATGGCTGAGGGTACCCATCAAGACTGCAATAGAGGGGACAGCAGCATGCATACGGGGTATGACCTTATTCGGTTCTCTGTAATCCATAGTCATACGCCAGGAGCCATATGGATTTTTTACTGGCCACACTGGGGAATTGAATGGACTATGGGTGGGCTTTATAATACCCACCTTTTCCAGCTCCTGGAGAGTTTCTCCAATCTCTTTATGATCCCCAGGCAGTTTGTACTCTTTGGCATTAGTCACCCACCGAGGTACAGGCAAAGCTATGGGTGGGTGCCTAGCATGTGCCCTCAGAACTGCCTTCACCACATCTACTCTCAGTCTGAACTCACCTGCAGTAGTCTGCAACCACAGACCGTGCAGGATATCAATCCCCAAAATATACTCAGGCATAGGAGATATATACACGGTATACCCTTTTGGGGGTAGATGCCCTATTCCCAAACGGATTTGGGCTTTTTTTTTAACTCTGATAGCCTTACTCCCGTATCCATCTACGATAGTGGGGGTCCCGGGGAACCGCTCAGGGTTACCATGAATCAGTGAACATTCAGCCCCAGTGTCCACCAGAGCCAGGAGACATTGTATGTCCACTGGGGACCAATGGATAGCTATTACAACATGTGGTCTCTGGTACCCCCTGGTCCTCAGGCAGGTACCTTAACCTTCCCGACAGTCAGACCGTGTTCCCCAGTCATCTTCCTGTATGGGCTCAAGTGAGGTTGGCTCGCTTTCCAGCAGGAAGTCTTGCTAACACACAGGCCGGATTCGTGGCTCTGTCTCTGATCTCTGCCTCTTTGGTCTTAATGGGTGGAACTGATGCTCTGGTTTCAGCTGTTGCCATAGCTCTAGTAAGATCCTTTTTGACTTCCCACCTAATATCTTTCCATCTGCTCCTTCCTGTATTAAATCAACCCACATCTGGGTCTTCATAACCTTCATGGGGCCCTGTAAATTCTTCTTGTGAGCAACAGGTCTTCTTTCCAAATTCTCGTGGCTTAGCCTCTCCTAAGTCTGCTACCATACATGTCACCTTGCATATGGGATGCTCTAAGTGAGGGGAAAGAATGGCCACTAGAGACCCAAAGAGGGTGTAGGAGACATTTGAAGTACAATATTCCTTATCCCAGTAGTGAAAATCTCTTCATCTGAGCCATAATTCTTTGGACTATAGATGGCATTTCTCATGCCTAGCTCCCGTAGCACCTGTTGGAGATCAGCATATGTCTGCCATCTAACAGGAGAGGATGGTAGATCACTTGGATTGGGCCACACAGCAAGAAGTGCAGGTATGAGCCAATCGAGGAGGGTGTAACTTCCTGGGGTCTGATGTGCATTTTGTAATCGCGGCCTCAAGGCAGGGTGCACTTCCAGGAAAGACAGCTTTCCCATCTCTGAGCCTGAGAGAAAAATTCCATCCACCTCTAAGTCCCACAGACGCAGGAGCCAAGCTGATATTAACTCCAAGGGCTTCTGCCTAAACCAGGAGCCCAAATCCACCAGCTCAGCCTGAGTACAGGGGTGGACCACAGATTGCCCCATGACCTGGGGCGGGGGCTGCTCCTCTCCTTGTGGAACTTTCAGCTGCTGGGTTTTATTTTTATTTTTAATTTTTAAGTTTATTTTGATATCATTAATCTACAATTAAATGAGCAATATTATGGTGATTACACTACCCCCTTCATCAAGTCACCCCACCAACCCCATTATAGTTACTGTCCATCAGCGTACTGAGATGCTATAGAGTCACTACTTGTCTTCTCTGGCTTGTGCAGCCCTCCCCGTGCCCCCCTAACATTAATTTGCTAATCGTAATGCCCCTTTTTCCCTCTTGTCCCTCCCTTCCCACCCATCCTCCCCAGTCCCTTTCCCTTTGCTAACTATTAGTCCGCTCTTGGGTTCTGTGAGTCTGCTGCTGTTTTGTTTATTCAGTTTTTTTTCTCAGTTCTTATACTCCACATGAGTGAAATAATTTGGAACGTGCCTTTTTCGGCTAGCCTTATTTCCCTGAGCATAATACCCTCTAGCTCCATCCATGTTGTTGCAAATGGTAGGATTTGTTTTCTTCTTATGGCTGTATAATATTCCACTGTATATATGTACCACCTCTTCTTTATCCATTCCTCTACTGATGGACACTTAGGCTGCTTCCATATCTTGGCTATTGTAAATAGTGCTCCGATAAAGATAGGGGTGCATTTCTCTTTATCAACGTGGGCTGCTGCATTCTTATGGAAAATTCCTAGGAGTAGAATTCCTGGGTCAAATGCTATTTTTATTTTGAGTTTTTTGAGGAACCTCCATACTAATTTCCACAATGGCTGAACTAATTTGCAGTCCCACCAGCAGTGCAGGAGGGTTCCCTTTTTTCCATATCCTCACCAACATTTGTTGTTGTTTGTGTTTTGGATGTTGGCCATCCTCACTGGTGTGAGGTGATATCTCATTGTGGTTTTAATCTGCATTTCTCTGATGATTAGCGATGTGGAGCGTCTTTTCATGCGCCGTTTGGCCATATGAATTTCTTCTTTGGAGAAGTGTCTATTCATGTCCTCTGCCCATTTCTTAATTGGATTATTTGCTTTTTGTTTGTTGAGGTGCGTGAGTTCTTCATATATTTTGAATGTCAACCCCTTATCGGATATGTCATTTATGAATATATTCTCCAATACTGTAGGATGTCTTTTCATTCTACTGATGGTGTCCTTTGCTGTACAGAAGCCTTTCAGCTTCATAAAGTCCCACTTGTTCATTTTTGCTTTTGTTTCCGTTGCCTGGGGAGATATGTTCATGAAGAAGTCGCCCATGTTGATGTCCAAGAGATTTTTGCCTTTATTTTTTTCTAAGAGTTTTATGGTTTCATGACTTACATTCAGGTCTTTGATCCACCTTGAGTTTACCTTTGTATATGGGGTTAGACAGTAGTCCAGTTTCATTTTCTTACATGTAGCTGTCCAGTTTTTCCAACACCAGCTGCTGAAGGGGCCGTCATCTCCCCAATGTATATCCAAGGCTCCCTTATGAAATATTAATTGACTGTATGTGTTTGGGTTGATGTTTGGATTTTCTATTCTATTCCACTGATCTGTGGGTCTATTTTTGTGCAAGTACCAAATTGTCTTGATTACTGTGGGTTTGTATTAGAGCTTGAAGTCAGGGAGTGTAATTCCCATTTTATTCCTCCTACTCAGGATTGCTTCTGCTATTCGGGGACTTTTGTGGTTCCATATGAATTTTAGAATTATTTGTTCCAGTTCATTGAAGAAAGCTGTTGATATTTTGATAGGGATTGCATTGAATCTGCAGGTTGCTTTAGGTAGTATAGCCATTTGGACACTATTTATTCTTCCTAGCCAAGAGCAAGGGATGCATTCCCATTTGTTAGTGTCCTCTTTAATTTCTCTTAGGAACGTCTTGTAGTTTTCAGGGTACAGGTCTTTCACTTCCTTCATTAGGTTTATTCCCGGGTATTTTATACTTTATGATGCAATTGTGAATGGAAATGATTTTCTAATTTCTCTTTCTGTTAGTTCATCGTTAGTGTATAGGAAAGCAACAGATTTGTGTGTGTTAATTTTGTATCCTGCAACTTTGTTGAATTCAGATATTAGTTCTAGTCGTTTTGGAGTGGAGTCTTTAGGATTTTTTATGTAAAATATGTCATCTGCAAATAGTGACAATTTGACTTCTTTACCAATCTGGATGCCTTGTATGTCTTTGTTTTGTCTGATTGCTGTGGCTAGGACCTCCTGTACTATGTTGAATAACAGTGGAGACAGTGGGCATCCCTGTCTTATTCCCGATCTTAGATGAAAAGCTTTCAGCTTCTCGCCGTTAAGTATGATGTTAGCTGTGGGTTTGTCATATATAGCCTTTATGATGTTGAGGTACTTGCCCTCTATACCCATTTTGTTGAGAGTTTTAATCAGGAATGGATGCTGAATTTTGTCAAATGCTTTTCAGCATCTATGGAGATGATCATGTGGTTTTTGTTCTTCTTTTTGTTGATGCGGTGGATGATGTTGATGGATTTTCGAATGTTGTACCATCCTTGCATCCCTGGGATGAATCCCACTTGATCATGGTGTATGATCCTCTTGATGTATTTTTGAATTCGGTTTGCTAATATTTTGTTGCGTATTTTTGCATCCACATTCATCAGGGATATATTTGTCTGTAGTTTTCTTTTTTGGTGAGGTCTTTGCCTGGTTTTGGTATTAGAGTGATGCTGGCTTCATAGAATGAGTTTGGAAGTATTCCCTCCTCTTTTATTTTTTGGAAAACTTAAAGGGGAATGGGTGTTATTTCTTCTCTATATGTCTGGTAGAATTCAGAGGTGACTCAATGTGGCCCGGGGGTTTTGTTTTTGGGTAGTTTTTTGATTACCGCTTCAATTCCGTTGCTCGTGATTGGTCTGTTTAGTTTTTCTGTTTCTTGCTTGGTCAGTCTTGGAAGGTTGTATTTTTCTAAGAATTTGTCCATTTCTTCTAGGTTTTCCAGCTTGTTAGCATATAGATTCTCATAGTATTCTCTTATAATTCTTTGTACTTATGTGGGATCTGTTGTGATTTTTCCTTTCTCATTTCTGATTCTGTTTAAGTGTGTAGATTCTCTTTTTCTCTTAATGAGTCTGGCTAGGGGTTTATCTATTTTGTTTATTTTTTCAATGAACCAGCTCTTGGTTTCATTGAGTTTTTCTATTGTTTTGTTCTTCTCAATTTTATTTATTTCTTCTCTGATCTTTATTATGTCCCCCCTTCTGGTGACTTTGGATCTCATTTGTTCTTCTATTTCTAATTTCAGTAATTGTGTCTTTAGACTATTCATGTGGGAATGTTCTTCTTTCTTTAGATAGGCCTGGACTGCAATATACTTTCCTCTTAGAACTGCCTTTGCTGCGTCCCACAGAAGCTGTGGCTTTGTGTTGTCGTTGTCTTTTGTCTCCATATAGTCTTTGATTTCTGTCTTGATTTGGTCCTTGGCCCATTGATTAATTAGGAGAATGTTGCTAAGTCTCCATGTATTTGTGAGCCTTTTTGTTTCTTTCTAAAGTTTAATCCTAGTTTAATACCTTTATGATCTGAGAAGTTGGTTGGTAGAATTTCAATATTTTCGATTTTACTGAGGTTCTTTTTGTGGCCTAGTATGTGGTCTATTCTGCACTTGAGAAGAATGTGTATCCCGTTGCTTTTGGGTGTAGAGTTCTGTAGATGTCTGTTAGGTTCATGTGTTCTAGTGTGTTGTTCAGTGCCTCTGTGTCTTTACTTATTTTCTGCCTGGTTGATCTGTCCTTTGGAGTGAGTGGTGTGTTGAAGTCACCTAAAATGAATGCATTGCTGTCTATTTCCTCCTTTAATTCTGTTTGTATTTGTTTCACATATGCCGGCACTCCTGTGTTGGGTGCATAGATATTTAAAATGGTTATATCCTCTTGTTGGACTGACCCGTTTATCAGTATGTAATGTCCTTCTTTATCTCTTGCTACTTTCTTAGTTTTGAAGTCTATTTTCTCTGATACCAGTACTGCAACATGTGCTTTTTTCTCCTTGTTATTTGCATGAAATATCTTTTTCCAACCCTTCACTTTTAATCTGGGGATATCTTTGCGTTTAAGGTGAGTTTTTTGTAGGCAGCATATAGATAGGTCTTGCGTTTTTTTCCATTGTTACTCTGTGTCTTTTGATTGGTGCATTCAGCTCATTTACATTTAGGGTGATTGTCGATAGATATGTACTTTTTGCCATTGCTGGCTTTAGATTCGTAGTTCCCAAAGGTTCAGGGGTTGCTTCTTAACTATCTGACAATCTAACTTAACTTTCTTGTTAAGTTATTGTAAACACAGTCTGATGTATCTTTATTTCTCTCCTTCTTATTCTTCCTCCTCCATTCTTTATATATTAGGTGTTTTATTCTTTGCCTTTAGTTAGTGTTTGGATGGTCTGCTTTCTTTCTATGATTTTATTATCTCTGGTGACAGCTTTTTAGCCTTAGGAGTGCTTCCCTCTAGAGCAGTTCCTTTACGATGTCCTGTAGAGGTGGTTTATGGGAGGCAAATTCTCTCAGCTTTTGCTTGTCTGGAAATTGTTTAATCCCTCTGTCATATTTTAATGATAATCATGCTGGATACAGTATTCTTGGTTCGAGGCCCTTCTGTTTCATTGCGTTAAATGTATCATGCCACTCTCTTCTGGCCTGTAAGGTTTCTATTGAGAAGTCTGGTGATAGTCTGATGGGTTTTCCTTTGAATGTGATCTTTTTTCTTTCTCTAGCTGCCTTTAATACTCTGTCTTTATCTTTGATCTTTGCCATTTTAATTATTATGTGTTTTGGTGTTGTCTTCCTGGGGTCCCGTGTGTTAGGAGATCTGTGGGCTTCCATGGACTGCGAGACTATTTCCTTCCCCAGCATGGGGAAGTTTTCAGCAATTATTTCTTCAAAGACACTTTCCATCCCTTTTTCTCTCTCTTCTTCCTCTGGTATTCCTATAATTCGAATATTGTTCCTTTTGGATTGGTCACACAGTTCTCTTAATATTCTTTCATTCCTAGAGATCCTTTTATCTCTTTCTGCCTCAGCTTCTCTGTATGGCTGTTCTCTGATTTCTATTACATTAACAGTCTCTTGCATCTTGTCCAGTCTGCTGCTGAGCCCGTCGATGTCTTGTCTCATTTCTGCATTATCCTTCCTGACTTCCCTCACTTTCTCCTTTAGCTCTTGCATATTTCTCTGTAGATCCATCATCATGGTTATGACTTTTATTCTGAATTCTTTTTCAGGAAGAGTCTGCATTTCCATCCCTTCACGTTCCTTCTCAGGGGTTGTCTGAGTCTTGTTGATTTTTGTCTGTATCATGTTCCTCTGTCTTGTCATGGTGATAGGAGTGGTCGCTGGTAGGTGTCACGTATGTCAGCTGGGCTCTTTAAGGCTTAAAAAAAAAACCCACAAAAAAACAAAAAAAATAAGGAAGCAACAAAAGAAGGAAGAGAAAGAAAAGAGATAAAGAAGAAAAAAAAATAGAAAAGAAAGGGAAAAAGAAAAAAATTAAAAGAAAAGCAAGAAAAAAGAAAGAAGCAAAAAAAGAAGGAAGAGAAAGAAAAGAGAGAAAGAAGAAGGAAGGAAAAGAAAGGAAAATGAAAGGGAAAAAGAAAAAGAAAAGAAAGGAGAAAAAAGAAAGAAAGAAAAAAAAGCCTACCTGGACTGGATTCTCTAAGTGTGCTGTAGGTGTCGATGTTGTTCCACTAATCCGCAGCTGCGGCTGCGCCGCTTTTTTGTAGGTCTGTGTCCAGGGCGGGAATGAATGGGAGGCTATTGTTTTTTGTATAAAGTTCCAATGTGGCTGTTCTCTTCTCTCCGTCACCAGCAAAGGGGACCAAAGTTCCCCAGGACTTCCAGCCTGCAGGGCTCAGCCCGCCAGGGCGATAGTGTTCCCTCGCTGGGCCCCCGGCCTCTCTGAGACCACTACAAAAGGCGATTGCTTTTCTCTTGTCCCAAGGCGCTGGCTGCACAGTCCCTGCGCTTTCCCGGCTCAAAACCCGCACCTTCTGCCTCTCCAATGTCCGATGCACCGTGCGATGTGTGTCAGCGCTCCCGGCACAGACCACGGGGGCTGGTTATTTCACAGACCTGCTCTTCCACTCCCTCCCGGCTCCGAATCCTCTCCTCCCGCTGGCACGCTGGGTTGGGTGAGTGCTCAGGTGCTGCCGGGTCGCGGCTCCGTATCTTACCCGCCTAGTTGGGTGCTGAGTCTTCCCAGGTGTGGCTGCACGCTGTGCACTTTCCTGTGTGCTCTGGTCTCTCTTTTAGGAATAGTTGTGTTTGCTGTATTTTCATAATTTACATAGTTTTGGGAGGAGATTTCTGCCGCCCTGCTCACACTGCCATCTTCCCGGAAGTCCCTGGTTTTTATTTTCTTTACAACCATGGGGCGTGCTTTCAATACAGGAGGCGCCAGTGCCTCTGGCATCACCCCTTCATCTTTCTCCAGCTCCTCCATTACTGGGGAAGATGGCACCTTTCTCTTCCCTCCCCTGAGTGCCTCCTCTGCTACAACCTTTACCTTTTCTACTATACCTCGCAGCAATGCTACCTCAGTCTTCAGAAGGTCTCTTACCTTCAGCTCAATGGTTCCCAGCTGATTTTCTCTGATTACCTCCACCCGTGCTTCCCTCAGGAGTTCTTCTTTTTCCTTGATGGCGTCTTCCTCCTTCAGAACACCTGGCAGCACTGCCATCTTGTCTCCAGTGGCTCCTTGCTGCTGGCGCTCTTGTGCTGCCTCCTCTTGCATCAAAGCCATCTCCTTCCTCAGGGAATCCACAGAAGTTTGCAGCTCACATTCTCGTGCTGCTATTTCTTGGGTCTCTTCTGTAGACCTTTTTAGTACTGTGAGAAGCAGCCAACCCACAGTCCCTGCTGCCTCACGGGCACTCTGCTTCTCAAAGAATCTTACTTACTACATGAAGGGCCAGCTCTACAGCTTCAGGTGTCACCTCCACTTGCCTCCAGTCCTGTGGTGGGGCCCAGTCCTCTAGAAGGCAAGCCACCTCAGACCACATACCCACTGAGGGACAATCCACTGTCTCCCCATTCACAGGGGCAACTGGCTGAAATATGCCTCCCATAAGTGCAGCTTGTCTTTTTCCTTGATCAACAATGAACCCTGCTGACTTTGCCAATTGTCTTGCAAATGAGTTTCAGCTCCAGGCAAGTTCGCTATAGATTCACTGTGACCAAAGAAATTTACAGCAAAGGGTTCTTGGGGTGAAAAGGTTATACCCAACTTTATTTCGAGGTGGCAGGTCAGTCCCTCAGCACTGCCACCACTCCAGCCTCTGGTCCACTCTCCTACAGCCTTCCAGCCCCACCACCCAGTCTCCGCCGAGCACTGGGCAGTAAATTAACACAATAATGGCTTATTGCCTAAAGGTGTGGAAGCAGTAGCACAGCAACAGGCCAGTTACATTAAATTCAGTGAGGATCCTGGCCATAGGAACCCCATCTTCCCCACAATGTCATCTCCAAAACATATGGTATGTGAATTATATCTCACTAAAGCTGTTTTTCTTTTAATGTATTAGAGCAGCCATTAAAGTAAGAATTCAGGAGGCTATGCCTTTGGCATTCATGGGACTGTCTTGCAAATGAGTTTCAGCCCCAGGCAAGTTCGCTATAGATTCACTGTGACCAAAGAAATTTACAGGAAAGGGTTCTTGGTGTGAAAGGGTTATGCCCAACTTTATTTCCAGGTGGCAGGTCAGTCACTAAAATTCCGTTCAGTCAGAGTAAGTCTGTGTTATCACTGCTGCTTCAGATGCAACAAGGAGTCTCTACCTCTGGGCCTCTCTGCACAGCTGTCCTCTGGGCCTCTGTCCTTGGCATTGCCACCACTCCAGCCTCTGCTCTGCTCTACCTGCAGCCTTGCAGCCATGCCACTGTGTCACATGCAGAGCACTGGGCAGAGCTCTTTATATTAACACAATAATGGCTTATTGCCTAAAGGTGTGGAAGTGGTAGCATAGCAACAGGTCAGTTACATCATCAGGTGGTTTAAGTTCAGTCAGGATCCTGGCCATTGGGACCCCACTTTCCCCACAGAGACCTAAGCACACGAGGTTTCAGAAGAGTGGTAAAGCAACAGGGGCAGGAGTGGGTGGACTGCTGGTGCACACCAGGAGGCTGCTCATGCCTGTGAGAACCCTCACCACCCAACGCCCTTCAGGGAGAAGGGCTAGGCTGCGCTCCACTCCCACAGCGGCAGAGTGCACAGCAGGGAGGCTTGGAAATAGAGTGCCTGCTGGGGAAAGCTGGACACCCTACAACACCATTCTTGTAAAGCTCAGAAACAACGTATTGCTCAGGCATCTGTGTTATCAAATGTCGCCAAAGGGAAAAGCTGGGTCACAGCACACACAGAACTGAGCATAGTGGCCTTCAGACAGGGTGCTCCTACAGCAGCACAAGGCAAGGAAGGGACAAAGGGGACAGGGACCATGGGTGTAGTCAGAGTAGGGTGAGGGCCTCCAGAAAAAGCAAGGCAGGATATTTGCAGTCATAGCAATGTAACTACATGCAAGGAAACCCCCTACTAAAACTGTGTTAAACATTCAGCTCTAGAGTCATTCTTCAGTGAGATGAGTTAATATACCCCAGATAAAGACTAGCAAATATTTATTTTATGCTAATTACTTATAATCATGTGTAAGATTCACTTTACCATGCTAAAAGACCCAGGCCTAAGTGCTGCCTTTCCTCCTTCAGATCTGATGAAGTGATTTTGCAAACTGGACAAACTAATTTAGCATGCAAGCCCAGGCATAACCCAGTAAAAGGCAAGAAGGATTCCACCTTAAAGATAAGATTGCACTTAATGTACTCTTTAGCAAACAATACCTCAGCCCACCTTGGGGGCTAAGCAGGTGGCCTTGTTTCATTTCCCTGCAGACCAAGATGCTGGTATCTCAGGGAGAAATCAACAGAGCAGAAAGTTACTTCTATCAAGTTACTTGTAAATATCCAAGGACCACTTAATAAGTCCACACCCCAAAGCTTTTTTTCGTGTTCTCGGAAAAATCCTCACCTGCCTATAAAACCCCTGGACAATGCACTGCCCAGGGTCTCTTGTCGCCTCCTGGTGTGAGCAGGGAGCTCTGTCCTTTCACTTCATCTCTAAATAAAAGCCTGTACCTTGCTCTCCTACCTTGAGTGTTTGTGAAGCTCATTCTTCTGCTCTGGGAACAAGAACCCCGGCATCAACGGCATTGAGATTATTCTCGTTTGGGGGTCAGGGGTGGCTTCCTAAGTGTTACATTACTATGCGTTATAACTACAAATATGTATATATGTATATATATATATATATATATATATATATATATATATAGTTATATATAGTTATATATAGTTATATATAGTTATATATTTAATGTGTCCAATAAACTCACACACTAATGAAGGAAAAACCTGAGAGAGCATGGGGGAGCAGAAACAAGCAGACGCAGGTGACTCTTTCTGGAAGACCACAGAACAAGTGGGGGGAGAAATAGTTGCTGGTGGGGGACACGAGGCAGCAGCAGAGATTTGGGAATGAAGGCCAATGGATGATTTTACAAGCTGAAGGGGAGAAGTCTGCAGAGAGAAGAGATGACTGATAAAGGCTCCAGAGCAGGTAGAGAGGAAGGGCATAGGGGTCAAGGGTATTGGTATTAGAGATGACCTTGAAAAGAAGGCAGGCCTGTCCTGAGACTGGAGATAAGGATGTGAAAATACGTCACAGATCTAAATTAAATGTTGGGAGAAGATGCATGGAGATGGGTAAAAAGTTGAAGAAAATCATGCACAACAGTGCCGATCCTCTTGAGGTAAGAAGTGAGGTTATTTGTTGAGAATGAGGGAGGCATGGATGCAGCACAGGGTTCACTGCAAGAGGGGGGAAGGCTTATAAGCATCCCACGAAGCGGACAGCAAGGGATAGGCACCTGCAGGTGCACCTGAGATCAGAAACAAACAGCTGGCAGCACCAGCCACGTGGCTGCTGGAATTTCTGCAGCAATTCTGTTACCCATGTAGATGCAGAAAAGGCAGTATGTAAACCCTGACTCTGGGGCAGAGAAGGGGTACTTATAGGCTGTGGTGAAAGAAGACTGCAGACTGTGAACCGAGCCATCAGCTCAGATAAGGAAAGAGAGGCCACAGATTCTGTAATAACAAGACTCACTGATGGACTGTTTTAAAGATGTCAGAAAAGTCTATCCATAATGTGAGCACCAGTGCTCTTGAGAAAGAAAAAATTCAAAGAGACTAGACTGAAATTCGCCAAAGACATTAGTATAATTATCTCTGAGGGGCAAGAACAGATTTGGTATTTCTACAGATTACTAACCAGATGCAGCAAAGGCAAACCATTTACGAGAGTGATCTTAAGAGTGAGTCTAAGACAAAAGTAAATTTTCCCCTTTCGGTCTTTACTTTCCAAATTTTTGTTTTGGAGTCAAATTACTATTGCAATAGTGACATTATTTTAAAGAGCTTCAAATGTTCCTAATGCCCAAGGCAAAGTGATGTTTAGCTTCGGGAGGAACTGATGCTGAGCAGCACCGCTACATCCTAAAATCACATATTTCACGATCACTGATGTTTTAAAAATCTTATTTGCTATTTTAGTTACACAACTAAAGCTCACTCTGCTTTGCCCTCTCTGCTCAGATTTTCTCCCCTAATTTAGCTTAAAAAAAAGTCACAGGCCTTCTAGAATTTCATTTAGCACTGATTCTAATCCTCTAGATAAAAAATTACTGCACAATCTTGAGCATGGACACTTCCCTGTTGCCTATGCGAGGGTATCAGTGAACAGAAACCATGTCACTGGGCCGTCTCCACCCTTGTAACGGAGAAGCTGTGTGTCAGATAAGCAGCCCTTGCAACCCAGCCCTCCAGCCCCAGCTCAGCACCCGGTTACCTGAGCGCCACTGTGCCGAGAGCTGCTGCTGGGGGACCACCACTGTGTCCAACACTAGGACACTCTGGTCCAGAGGCCCTACTCTCTCCACTGAGAAGACAGCTCCCAGGGGACGGGGCAAGACGGCCCACTCACGCATCTTTCCTACTTAGGCTTCTCAGCAGCCTTGGGTCAGCCTGGGCTGGTCGCTGCCAAAGGCCTCAGCAAGCCTGGGCAGCTACATTCCCAGCTGTCCCCCTCTGTGGGGGCACTGCAGACTGTGTTCCCGTGCTGAAGCTCTCTGCCTGTGGGATCCAATCCAAACTCCTTGCTTGGAAAACAGCATCTTCCACACTCAGTTTTCTAGCCTTGTCAAGCCACTCAGAGCCCCTCAAATGCAACTTCTCAGTCCCACCCCTGGAATCCTGCCCACGCTAGTCAGCCTACAATGTCCTCCCTCCACTCTCCTGTGAGCCCAGCCGGTGCCCTCCCTTGCTGGCCTTCAGTCATGTGCCATCTCCTTGGAAAGACCCTCCAGCAGTCCTTCCTCCCCAAAGGCCGCACTCTTGCCCGGGGAGTGCCCTCCTGTGCAGACACTCCTCCTCCAGCAACTAACACCACCAGCTCCACGTGCACAGGGCTGACCTCCAGTCATCTCCCATCCTGTGGCTTGGCCCAGCCCCAGGCAGAGGGAAGTTGCTCCACAATGCCAACTCAAGGCTGAATGCCCCATGTCCTGGCCACCTCCCTTTAGGCCAACAGGCCTCTGAAAACAAGGGAGGGTTGGCCATGCTATAATTCATTCATTCAAAAACAACTGTGATGCAGCTATTACGTGCTTTGGAGAATTTTCTTTAAGTGATGCAAACTCAGTTCCAACTTCCAAGAAGCAGAGCAGCAAAAAAAAAAAAGCTATTTTCAGAAAAGTTTAATCGTTACAGATGGCATGACCAAGGGTCAAGTAAGTTTCAAAGAAAATACATTATCTGAGGAAGTCAAACAGGCCTGGTTAACACTCAGCCCCAGACCTTCCTCTTCCTAGCTCTGGGACCATGGGCAAGTTACTTAACCTCTCTCTGCCTCAGTTTCCCCACCTGTAAAGATGATGAACTCTGACTTCATGTTCTACCATCTCCCTTCCTTCCCTCTGCTTCAGCCACTCAGGCTTTCTTATTGTTCCTCAAACATTCAGGCCACTCCTGACTTAGAACCTTGACACCTTTTGGTTCCTGAACCAAGAATACTTCCGCCAAATCTGAAGCGTTCAGGTATCCCCTTGAATGCCACCTCCTCAGAGAAGAAATCCTGACCACCTGCTTAAGACAGCATCTCCCCTCTCATGCCATCCTAATGCCCCCACCCTGATGTATCTACTTCATAGCACTTAGTACAAAGAGACAACACTGATTACCCTTTTTTCTTCTATATCTCTTAGCAGGATATAAATTCCTTGAGGGCAGGGCCTTGGTCTTAGCTACATCCCCAGTGCCTAGAATGCCTGGCACACAGTAGATACTACAAAGTATTGCTGAGTAAATGGTGATAACAAGAAAATAATACCTACATCAAACGGTTTTGTGAGGATTACATGAGTGCACATAAAGGAAAATAAAGTGCTTATACAGGGCCCAAGACAGTAAACTCAATAACATTGGCTAATGCTATTACTAAGGGAACCCAGAAAGGGTGAGGTCAACCGGGACAGAGGCAGTTACAGAAAGTTTCAAGGAGGCAGGTCTTGAGCTTGACCGGGAAGGACGAGGATTTTTCTGTTGGGTGGAGGTGGAGGCTTGCAGGGCCGGAAGCGTCTCCTCAGCGGGAAGAGCTGCCCTCCCTCACGCGGGCTTTCTGCATCTCCATTAAGAGCATAGTCATCATACCAAGTACCACCTATTGACCAGCCTCTCTCTGTCCACCCACCAACCCACCTCTCTTCCATTTGTACACCACCAGAGCCTAGATGAACTTCCCTACAGAAGGGTATGCAATAATACTGTTGAATTAATTCCAAAAATCTGTAGAAAAGACAGAGCATACTCTTTGGGCCAGCAATCCTGGCTTCAGTGTCTATCCCAAAGAAATACTCGAGTGTCACCATTAAAACCATGTACAAGGACGTCCACTACAGCTCGGCATGCGAGGAAGGGAAAAAAGAAGCGTCAGAATGTCCACCACAGGGAGACGACCTACATAGCACGGCGCAACCCAAACTGGGCAGAGGCAATTTATGATAAAATACACACCAGACATGTACATACCAACGAGAAACAATCTCCAAGATATACTGTTCTGTTGTATTGTAAAAAGTTGGAGAATACATTTATGTAAAACAAAAAATTTAAAGCCACACACATACAAAACCTAAAGATTTCTCTGCAGATATATATATATAAAACCACGTGTTTTCAGCTCCTCAGCACCGTGCCTGAAAAACACAGTAAATTTTCAATAAATATATGCTGAGGGAATGAGGCCATATGTATGTGAATAGAAGAGATCTGCTTTTCACTGTAATATATATTTCTGTATGTTTGCATTTCTAAGAGGCTGCATTAATGTATTATTTGTACAATTAAATGAATTCAAAAATAGTTCTTAAAAAAATGAAGTTGCAGGACCTTGGCAGACCATCAGCTCTGAGTAACACCTCCAGGTGACTCATTAATTATCTTGAGCAGCAATGCCACGCTCACTTTATCTCGCCGGCCTCACACATTCACAGCATAAAGATGAAGGGACAAGTGCCGGGTTTAAGATGTTCTCGAAGATCAGTCACGGGCAGCCCTTCTCTAATGGCGCTCTTCCCACAAACCGCGCCGGCCCTCCGCGCGAGCGACAGCCCATGGCGGGCCGCGGTGGGCGTGACCAGCCGCCTTGGGGGCGTGGCTACACTCCTGTGGGCCTGGCCTGTCCTCCAGGTGGGCGGGCACACGCAGCGCAGGACTCCGAAACTTTCATTAGAGCTGCTTCCCCACCGGTCACATACCTGCCCACTGCCCAGCTCAGGCAGCATCCTCCCGAGCCGGCGCGGAGCCCAGAGGCACCGCTCGGTGGAGGAGACGCGTGGTCACTCCCAGGAGTAAGGGAGCATCTCTATGGTTCGGCTGTCGCCACCGAGGGGGCGCGGGACCCGCCCCAGCATTTCGGAGCAGGATCAGCAGCCGCCCCCCACGGGCTGATTCCGAGTTGCGCGCCGCAGCGCCCCTGGCCCTTGGGAGGCCCGGGCAGGGAGTGCAAGCGGAGGGTGGGCCTCAGACCCTCACGCCCACCGCGCCGGGAGCCCTGGCGGAGGCCCGTCCCACCCGCCGCCCCCGAGTGTCCACTACCTAGGGCCGAGGGGCTGCGTTCCGGGTCTTCGGCCTCCGGCGTGTGCCGCGGCGGGGAGGAGCGCGGGGGAGCCGTGCAGACCGCGGGGCTTGCCCCCCGCTGGCAGGACGGTGCGGCGTGGCGGGAGCCGGCGTTAGTCGGCTCGGCGCAGCAGCCCCTCCGTCTCGGCACCTGGCTCCCGGGCGCCGTGAGAGTTAACTCTGCTCCTGGGAAATCGAACCGCGGCGCGATAGGGCTGCTGGTCGGTCTCCAACTGGCGGGTTCCGCGCTTGGGGCGGGGCGGAGACGCGGGGGCATGCTGGGAAGGGCCGGGGCACCTGCCCGTCACAAATCACGCTCTCCCCAGGGAAGCTCCCGCTATGGCCTCGCCCGTTTTGGGGCGAGACCTGCATGGGCCATGCCGAAAACTCGCCTACTGCCCAGAAACACTATTGGCTCGAACGGCGAGGGAAGCTACCCAACAACCAATCCGGACGCGCCCCAGGCGCTGTGAGGGCGGAGTCACCCACGCTTCCTCAAGAGCCAATAGAGAAGAGGGAGAGGGAAGCGCTTCCGGAGTTCGGGGCTCGGCGGAACATGGCGGCCTCCGGAGGGGGTCGGTTCCTGTGCGAGATTCTGAGGTGAGGAGCCCGCGATCTGGGCTCACGGGGATCTTCTGTTTCACGTCGGTGCAGCTAAAGTGTGCGGGGAAGCGCTCGCCTGGCCACGACCCTCGGCGGGGGAGGACGGTGCACGCGCTCCTCGCTGCGGTCGCTCGACTCTGGGGCCCCCGGGGAGGACACCTCTCCCCACGCGGCTTCCTGGCCGCCCTGTGGCTAAGGCGCTCCCTGCCGCAGCTGCTGTCTCTGTTTTTCGCACTACAGTTACAATTCGTGTGTCATAAATTACATTTATTCCCCATTTTCCTTTATGATTGAGCCATGAATCATTTTCCAATCGTGCCCGTTTTGTAAAGAAGAAACCGAATCTTCCTTCTCGTTAATCTTTCACTCACCAAAACTGTCGTCGTTAATCTGTCGTTTAAGTGTAAAATTCATGTTGAATCCTCTACTTTATGATCATCTATTGATGTTTATTTGTTTGATGTAATAATAGTTATATAAAGTAGTATTACCTGTATCCTTATTACGTGGTGATACATTGTTTCTTGTAGAGAAGTTAGGAAATAGACAAGGAAAAACAAAATCATCCAGGACTGCTGCTATCTGGAAATGATTACTGTTAACATTTTGGTGAAAAAGCTCCGACTTGTTTTTTACATTTGTTGTTGAATACTGCTATATTTTCTGGGCCTTGTCTACACTAATAAAACAGAAGATCTAGTATATTCTACCTACGCAGTTCTTTAATACCTACATATTTTGTTTAGGTCAGAAATTTAGGAGAGAGAGTATTCTCTCCAAAATTCAAGTATTTCTTCATTTTTGTCCCCTCATTTCAAATTCTATAATGATGCTTTGAAACATTTTGAACTGGAAAAATGTATTTTTGGAGCTTTCATATTTTTCCTGGCCATTTGAAATACTCCCAGGGCTTTGCACATAATGGTAAGTAAATGTTTGCTGAATGAATGATTCACTGTTGGTTACAGTTATGTTTTTAAAGTCTTGTGTTCATATGGGTAAACATTTAATGGCACATTTTTGTTAATTTGAATTCTAAAATGGGTAATTTCGATAGGCAAGTAGGAATGTTTATTTATAGAACCTGTGTGTCTTTGAAACTAAGACTCAGGACTGGTTCTACTTCAGTCATAACAGGAGGGTTTTTTTCTGATTTTAGGTCAGACAGTTCAATTCTAAAGCCCTATCACATGAATTTTGCCACTTAAATCATTTAAAGGAAATACCATAAAAACTTTGGATTCTGTAGGTCAGGTAATTTTCAGTTAAACGGGCTTTTAACTTGTCCTGGGAAAGCAAACTATCACCTATAATACTACTACTATGAACTGATACATTCCAAATGTTAAATACATGACAAGTCTTACCACATATCAGGTTCTGTTTCATCCTTTAGGGCAATGGTCCCAAAGTGTGATCCCTAGACCTCTGCAAGTCCCTAAGACCCTTTCAGTAGGTCCTCAAGGTCAAAATTGTTTCTATAATAATATTAAGGCAACGTTTTCTTTTTTTCACTGTGTTGATATTTACACTGATAGTGCAAAAGTAATGGTGGGTAAAACTGCTACTTGGCACAAATCAAGGCAGTGACATCAACTTGTACTCATGGTGTAGTGGTCATTGTGTTTTTCCCCACCATGCACTTGCTAAAGCCACTTTTACTTAATGTCCTTGATGAAACAGTAAAAATTACCCATTTTGTTGAGTACATATCTTCTTTTTTTAATATAATTTATTTTATTATCATTAATTTACAATTACATGTGCAATATTACGATTATTAAACTACCCCTTCATCAGGCCCCCCCCCCACCAACCCCATTACAGTCACTGTCCATCAGCGTAGTGAGATGCTATAGAATCACTACTTGTCTTCTCTGAGTTGTACTGCCCTCCCTGTACCCCCCCAACATTAAATCTGCTAATCGTAATGCCCCTTTTCCCCTCTTATCCCTCCATTCCCGCCCATTTGCCCCAGTCCCTTTCCCTTTGGTAACTATTATTCCATTCTTGGGTTCTGTGAGTCTGCTGCTGTTTTGTTCCTTCAGTATTTTTTCTTTGTTCTTATACTCCACATATGAGTGAAATCATTTGATATTTGTCTTTTTCGGCTTGGCTTATTTCACTGAGCATAATACCCTCTAGCTCCATCCATGTTGTTGCAAATGGTAGGATTTGTTTTCTTCTTATGGCTGAATAATATTCCATTGTGTATATGTACCACATCTTCTTTATCCATTCATCTACTGATGGACACTTAGGTTGCTTCCATTTCTTGGCTATTGTAAATAGTGCTGCAATAAACATAGGGGTGCATCTGGCCTTTTCAAATTGGGCTGCTGCATTCTTAGGGTAAATTCCTAGGAGTGGAATTCCTGGGTCAAATGGTATTTCTATTTTGAGTTTTTTGAGGAACCTCCATACTGCTTTCCACAATGGTTGAACTAATTTGCAGTCCCACCAGCAGTGTAGGAGGGTTCCCTTTTCTCCACATCCTCGCCAACATTTGTTGTTGTTTGTGTTTTGGATGTTGGCCATCCTCACTGGTGTGAGGTGATATCTCATTGTGCTTTTAATCTGCATTTCTCTGATGATTAGCGATGTGGAGCATCTTTTCATGTGCCTGTTGGCCATCTGAATTTCTTCTTTGGAGAAGTGTCTATTCATGTCCTCTGCCCACTTCTTAATTGGATTATTTGCTTTCTGTTTGTTAAGGTGCATGAGTTCTTTATATATTTTGGATGTCAACCCTTTATCAGATACGTTTTTTATGAATATATTCTCCCATACTGTAGGATGTCTTTTTATTCTACTGATGGTGTCCTTTGCTGTACAGAAGCTTTTCAGCTTGATATAGTCCCACTTGTTCATTTTTGCTTTTGTTTCCCTTGCCCGGGGAGATATGTTCATGAAGAAGTTGCTCATGTTTATGTCCAAGAGATTTTTGCCTATGTTTTTTTCTAAGTTTTATGGTTTCATGACTTACATTCAAGTCTTTGATCCACCTTGAGTTTACCTTTGTGTATGGGGCTAGACAGTAGTCCAGTTTCATTCTCTTACATGTAGCTGTCCAGTTTTTCCAACACCAGCTGCTGAAGAGGCTGTCATCTCCCCATTGTATATCCAAGGCACTTTTATCAAATATTAATTGACTGTATATGCTTGGGTTAATGTTTGGATTTTCTATTCTGAGTACATATCTTCTTAATATTCTATACAACTTTCCATACTGAAGTATGTTATCTCAAGGAAACACTCTAGTGTGATAGCTAAATTGCAAGCTGAATTAGACGTTTCTATGCAAATTGGTTTCCACTTTAAAGAACGACTGATGAGATAAACTCGTTCTTCTCACTTGGGTATTTGGTACCTATTTTCTTGAAAAGAATGAAGTGACCCTGTCACTTCCAAGAAAACAAGTGACCGAACTCATTCCTAATGATCAAGTTTGACCTTTCCGGTGAAGATTAGAATTTGAGAGATCTCGTCTACCATTCAGAGCAACACTCTGAATTCCAGTACTTAAAGGATTTTCTTGATGAGATGGTTGCTGGTATTAACAAATGTGATTCCTCCGTACTGTACATGAAACGTGTCAACACTTGGAAAATCTGCATAAGTCATGAGCCAATGTTTTCTAAAAATTAAGTCATGATGTTCAAAATCATGTACAGGTAAGACCCATTCAAAAGGCAAGATAAGACCAATAGATTTCAGTGTAACAGAGCATGAAAGGTCCTTGATAGGGTTGTGTATTCCATGTTGTAACTGACCACTAAGAAATTGTCACTTGTCTAATATGGTATAGTAAAACAGAAAAACACCTGCTACTGTCTGAAAATGCTCCTTAAATATATGCCTTTCTTTTCCTAATACATCTGAGTGAGCCTGGATTTTCTTCACATACTTCAAATAACACAACATATCACTGTAGATTGAATGCAGAGCACATATGAGAGGCCACAGTTTTCTGTGGAGCCAGACACTTATAAGATTTGCAAAAATTTTTAGTGACACCATTCTTACTAAATTATTTTTTTGATTTGGAAAATACAAGTTTTTTAAAAATAAAAATGTTACATGTTAATATGTAGTAGATTTGTCATTTTTTAATTAATAATTTTTTAAATTCCTCAGTTCTCATTTCTCAGATGCTAAATATTGCTGCATATGATCAGTGTAAATACCTGGTTCTCAACAAGGGGTGGTTTGCCCCTCCAGGCACTTGGCAGTGTCTTGAAATAATTTTGTAATGATTGGTAGGGTGCTACTGGCATCCAGTGGGTGTAGGCCAGGGATGCAGCTGAAAATCCTGTAACACATGGGACACCCCAACACTCAGAATCGTCTGGTCCAAAACGTCAGTACTGCCAAGGTTGGAAACCCTGATGTAAACATGCTGTATGAGGTCCTCAGTAATTTTTAAGAATACAAAGACGTCCTAAAACCAGATTATTTTCACAAGTCAGTAGGAAATCCCACATGAGATACTTACTTCAGTAAGAAAGTTCACAATAGGAAATCCCACAGGAGAAACTTATTTCAAAATTAAATATCATTAAGATACTTCTCTGAAGAATTTGTGTTTTCCACTTATGTACAATGAAAACTATGTAATTACACAAAATATCGTGGCATTTGGTTTGGTCATTAAGCAGCCCAGAGCCCAGTCTGCTGTTTACACCTAGGTTTCAGTACAGAGCCTGCGTATCTGCCCCACCACCTGAATGCCCTCTCCCAACAACATTTTCACTCTATTTCCCTGCACTTGATTTCTTACTATTTAAGCTTTTAGTATTTTGTTGCTCTTATGTCTTACCAGCCAGCCCCTCAAATCCTTTACAAAGGGTAGACAGGGTATAAAAAAATACTAAGTTTGGTAACAACTATATTGTTCAACTCTGAGAAAACACACCTTGAAAAATTATTTTCACATAATCTAAGACATCTGAGGAGGTAATAAAATTTTGCATTCCGTCAACAAATATTTATTGAACTCCTTCCCTGTGCCGGGAATTATGTTAGGCACTGGGATACAGTGGTGAGCAAGCCTGGGTCCTTGCTCTGCACAGCTTCAGTCAACTGGGCAGTGACAGGCGCCCCTTCAGCAGCGGGTGTGTGAGTGAGGTGGAACGCAAGGAGGGTTTTGATAACTTAGTCAGAGGCACATAGAGAAAGGCAATGACTTGAGGGTCATGTAAACTGGTGGAATGCAGAACTTGTAACAGAGAAGTCTAAATTCCATTCTTCTCACCCTGGAAACTGTCCTACTTCAGGTGAAGTGAGAGAATAAAAATGACTATCTCACCAAGCTTTTAACTAATGGAATACTGATGACCCAGAGGATGTATTTCTTTATGTTGTCACTTCGAGGGCTGGATGTCATTCTTAACCATGTTTTGCTTAGGTTAATAATTAAAATTGTTTTTAATCCCCTAACACATACACTGAGTTGGGAGAAAATTGGTTCAATGTGGATTTTTACTGCTGATTAAAAAGAAGTGCATTAAACTGCTGGCATGTACGGAGACTGGAATTAGGGAGGACTTGTACTTTCGATACTGCTTATTTTGTGGCATTAGAATTTTGAGTATTTCATTAACAGACTCCCAAGCTATAAAAATATCCTTTCTTTGCTACTAGTATGTAAAGGGGATTTGTAAAAGTTGACTTGAATTTATAGTTTTATCTCTTTTGAGTGGGCATTATATGAAGTCTTACATTTCCCCTTTGTTTCAGGTTTTTTTTACTCATTGTTCCTCCCTGGGCTGATTGTATGTGGAACTTTATGTATATGTTTGCTTGTGATCCTTTGGGGAATCAGGCTGCTGCTACAGGGGAAGAAGAAGGCAGTGTCATCCAGCAAAAATGGGAAGAACCACGTGGTGATGGCATTTTTTCACCTGTACTGCAGTGCTGGTGGCATGTGGTGCGCCCTAAGGGCCCTGCAGAAAAAGTAGGTATGCATCTTTCTTAGCTAATTGGCTACACTGTTACTATTTTTAAAAAATCATTAACAAGAAATTCATCTTTCTCTAGCACCTTATTCATGGCCAAGAGTTTCTTTTTTAACTGTTTTTCAGTAAGTAAATACTTCTGTCATTTGCCAACCTCCCTTACAAGATCCTATTGTGTTTTAGTTGATGTAAGAAAGAAATGGAAAGGGAAAATGATAGAGGCTGGGCAGGAGTACCGCCTTTTTGAAAAAGCCCACCTGCCACCTCAGAGACCTAGGTGTCATCTTACTTAGCTACAAGCATTCTCCAGAGGACACATCAGCAAGCCACATGCCCACCTTTTCCCTGATCCATCCTCTCAAAAGCCCACCAAACAACCTGGCCATAAATAGCCTCATGGCCTGTAAGAGATGCCTTCTTTGTTCTGCTTGTTCCAGAACAGAGGGGAGTCCCTCTAAGGTTTAGCAATAAAACTTCTTGGACTGTGGAGTTTGTGTCCCTTCTTATCCTTTTAGAAAGTATCTGCCCTTTTATGGCACAATTTAGTGAGAATACCTGGTCACCTTGGGAGAGTGTGTGGAGAAGAGATTGAAAACTAGAAATAGACCATGTACTGGGGCACTTTAAACCTGAATACTTTTAAGTCAGCAGTGGCCCACAGGAAATAATCTCTGTGAAAGCATCTATTTGATTCTAGTTTGTGTATATCCTTACCAGCCAGTCTGAAGTAAATCACCACATTAGAAAGAAAGAATATGGTGATACTCATCCTGTAAGGCTTTAGGCTTCCTTTTCCCCGTCCTCGTCCCGACCCCACCCCACAGACGTTGATGATTCCCTTTGAGGAAGGAACACAGTGAAGAACAGGTTGGTTATTGTTTCATCACGTGTGGGAAACTGTTCTCCTCCCGTGGTCTTGCTGCTTTCTGGTTCACACCCCATGTTCAGCTCTGAAGCCTTCCCTCACCATTCCCTTGGCTCTGCTCTCTGTATTCTCTGCCTATCCTGCCTTCCAAACACATACAAGTACAGCATGAAGAAAGATACTTTTTTGTTTTCCTCCTGACACATTTTGTTTCTCATCCCTCCCCGTTCCTTCCATACACTTAGCTCCAGGGTGCTGAGCAAGGAACAGCATGCTCTCTAGATTCCTTGCCTTTCCATAAAATGCCTTTTTTTCTGCAGTAACCTTTTCTCAGTTAATTCTGCATGTCTCTCCTGCCGCAGCATAAGATACAGGAAGGACACCTTTCATTCAGCCTAGCAGTGTATACTGGGGACTCCCTGTGTATCAGGCACTGTTCTAGGAGCTGAGATTAAATGGAGAACAAGGTAGATTAGGTCCCTCTGATGGACCTTATATTTTAGTTGAGAGAGAAATGAGATAATAAGCAAAGAAGAAAAACGACAACATGTAAGAAATGCTATATAAGAAATTAAAATGGGATAATAAGAGAGTGACTTGATACTTTTAGATGGATTAGGGAACATCTCCAAGGAGATAATACTTAACTGAAATCTGAATGACAAAAGTAGCTGATATATAATGAGCGTTTACTGTATGCCAGGCATTGTTTGAAGTGGTTTGCATGTTTTGGGGAGGAAGGAATTTCCTCTACCCTTCAAGGTTCTTCTAGCTGGTCTAAGAATCCAATTGACAGGAGGAAACACCAAAGTGTCATTACATACTTGAGGGGCAGCTGTAGGCATGGGATGGATTCCTGAGACAGAATCAGGTGTAGGTGTCGTCCTGAACCCCCGAGAAGGGGGTCGGGGTCTGAGACTTCAAAGGAGAAAGGAGGCAACTCACAGGAATATGAAAGGGGAAATGTTTGGTAAACAAAATGCTTGGGCCACCAAGAGAAATGTTAACAAGCAGGCTTTGTCACATTCCTCCCTGTCACCCCTAGTTTACATTATAATACAGCTACAGTGTTCACTCTCCAGGAGCAGCTCCACCATCTAATTCTTTTTATTCAGTTGTTGAGGGAGGTGGGGTATCAAACTCTATTCCTGAGTCTTTTGGGCCCTGATGGTTTTCAACTCAAGTAACCTGCATGTCAATGCGTCACATCTTGGAGTGGCCTGCCCTTGGTCCCTGCCTGTGTTAGGTCACACAATTCTCATAACAACTTTACTAAGTTGTTACTATTATCCACATCTGACAGATGAAAAACTGAGCCCATTTTGCCAGGCATCTGCACCTGGGGTGGTGTGCCCATGCACTAGGTGAAGGAGTAGGTGAAACCTCACCCTGGACAGGTACAGTTCTTGACTCTGAATGAGAAAGAATTCTCCAGCAGGTCAGACAGGTGTGAGTAAGGAAGGAATTCATTAAAGCGAGAGTAGCAGGGAATGGCAGCCACCTTACAGGCCGCAGAGAGCAAGGAGGAGCAGAGGGAGGAAAGGGAAGCTCATTCAACTGTTCAGCACTGATCCCTTACCAACTCCTAAAACCAGGGTTACCTGGTGTCCAGTGTCTGCTTGACTCTGCAGGGCATGGGAACTAAGCCCCCACCACCTCAGGATTTGGGGGAGCCACAGAGCACTGGGTGGAGTGAGATTGTTCTGAGAACTTCCCAAAGACAAAGGAGATTTTCAGGCAGGCTGCTAAAAAGCAGAATGTTCAGCTGAAGCCCCGACTGGATCACCCAGGCGACGGGAACTTGCAAGCCCCAATCAGAGCTCTCAGCAGCCCTGCTTGCCTGGAGTAGAAGAGAGAGAGTGGCACACTTGAAGAAAGGGGTGTGCAGGCAGCATCAGAGAGAAGATGCACTGAGGGTTTAGGGTCTGGGGTTTTATAGGGCTGTTGGGGTAGTGGTCAGCATAAGGCATGATGTATACAAGTGATTATAATTCCTTTGAAGTTTTGTCTTAAGAATGGGGTCATTTAGGTGACTGTGTTGGTCCAGATCTTAGCATCCTTTATCCACGTAGGTTCCGGAGGTCTCTCTCCTGTCCTGGTTACAAAGTTACTAAACTGGTGAAGGGGCTGGGAGAAGAGGAAGAACAGGCTATAGATTAAGTTAAAGACTGAGCTGGGCCTTTTTTGCAGGCTAAGTAGACTTTACAATGGTATGGCCCTCATCCTGTGTCCCTGCCAACCTCACTGTGATCTAAACCACATGCCACACTGTCATGAAAGACAAGATGAGAAAAGAGAGTTCAAAGCAGAGGGAACAACTACTACAGATCCCCTAAGACTGGAAGTAGCTTGGCTTGTGCAAAGGGAGGAGCCCAGCTTGGCTAAACCCCAGTGGGCAAGGGAGAGAGTGGAAGTGGAGGTTTCAGAGGGGCAGGGCATGGATGGCACAGGGTTGAGTGAACAAGGAGAGTTTAGAGTTCATTCCAGGTGCTGTGGAAAACCGTATGAGGGTTTTAAACATGATATTCTGTTTATCTGTTGCTGTGTAACAAATAGTCCCAAATTTAATGGCTTAAAACAAGAACTTATTATTTCCCACAGTCTGAGGGCTAACGGGCCATTTGGAATCCCTCATATGCAGGCTGTTGCAGCCAGATGGCAGCTGGGGCTGGGGCCATATGAAGGCTTCTGCACTCCTGTGCTGGGATGACCGGGACCACAGTGGGAGGCACTGATCAGGCCCCTGTCCCCCCCTAGCTCGGCTTGCGCACCACATGGCGCTGTGAGGAGAGTCGGACTTGTCACGTGAAGTGCCACATCGAGTGAAGTAGAAGTGGCCCATCTCTCAGCCTGTGTCCAGAAACGGGCACAGTGTCACTTTTGCCATAGTCTGTGGTAAAAGCAGTCACAGAACCTTGTTATTCCAAGAGAGGGGACATGGATCCCACCTCTCAGTGAGAACAGTGTCTGAGAATTTGTGGCTATTTTCAAGCGACTAGAGATGACAAGTCTGAATCTTTTAAAAGGACTGTTTCTGCTGCGGGGAAGGGGCCTAAGGCAGGAGCGTCAGATGCTCACCCCTCAGGCGTCCGCACCCTGTGGCTCGCTCCCAGGGCACAGCACACAGTTTTGCAGTCTCTATATCTGCTTTCCCCCTGGACCAAGCGCCTTAAGGGTAAAGGCTCCTTCTCATGTCTAGGTCCCCAGAACCTAGTAGCTTGTGTGAGATGTGTAGTAGATGTTTGTGACTCAACACTTACAAGCAGAGCCAGAAGGAGGACAACACACTGAAAGTCATGAGTGTACGTGTCCGTGTTTCTGTTATAATCCTGTCCTACCTTGTTGTGCTGCAGTACGAGATATGGCCCTGAAGCCTCTGCATTCCTTAGATAAAAACACTGGGCTAAGTATTAGCATTTGTGATCCTACCTAAACATACCTTCAGTGAATTTTCAATCTCATTTATGAGTATTTTATTACTATTTCATTACCATTTTATACTGAGAAAGTTATCAACATTTTTGAATGTTTCTTGAAAATAGAGCGTCATTCATAAATCAGTTCTTGTTGGTGTCTGCTCTGTGTGAAACTTAGCAGAGGAAGTAGCAAAAGACTAGAAGTCTCACTTGGGAAGACTGACAGTTTACTCAGCACAGTGGAAGAGTGGAGCCAGTGGTCCAAATGCAGTAAGAGAAAAATTGTAGGGCAGTTTTTTAGTCTAAAAATAAGCTTCTTTATGCTTGTGAGGAAATCATTTTCTATAACTTTTTGCTTGATTTTAACCAAAATGCATGACATTCTTAACTATTATGTTCTATTTTCGATATCCTGAAGCAGTTTATGTCGTTTATACCGGTGATGTTAATGTCAGCAGCCAGCAGATACTAGAAGGGGCTTTCAGAAGGTTTAACATCAGACTGATTCACACAGTGAGGTTTGTTTTCTTAAGGAAACACTACCTTGTAGAAGATTCACTCTATCCTCACTTCACTCTGCTGGGCCAAAGTCTTGGATCCATTCTTCTTGGCTGGGAAGCTCTGATGCAATTGTTCCCGATGTTTACATTGATTCAATGGGCTACGCCTTCATGCTTCCTCTTTTTCAGTATCTAGGCAGTTGCCGCGTGGGAAGCTATGTTCACTACCCCACTGTCAGCACAGACATGCTTACTGCAGTGCAGAATCAAAATGCTGGGTTTAATAATGCAGCCTTCATTACCAGGAATCCTGTTCTCAGCAAAGTCAAGCTCGCCTACTACCGCATCTTTGTTGTCGTCTGTGGGCTGGCTGGCTCCTGCAGCAACATGGTCATGGTCAATTCTTCCTGGTCTCTGAACCACATTCCCTCTCTGTGGAAGGCCGGGAACCACACTAGCATTGTTTACCCGCTTTGCGACATGCAGGTCTTTCTGGACATTCCCCTACAAGAGGCAGGGGTGGCCCCAGGTCACTTACTGGTCTCTGTTGGCCAGTTTAGGCCTGAAAAGAACCATCCTCTACAGATCAGAGCCTTTGCTAAACTGCTGAATGAGACGGTGGCTGAGCCACCGTCCTCCGCTCAAACTCCTCCTCATTGGAGGTTGTCATAACTAGGATGACGAACTCCGGGTAAAGCAACTGAGAAAGCTGTCCGAGGATCTGGGAGTTCAAGAAGCTGAGGAATTTAAAATAAACATTCAGTTTGATGAATTAAAGAATTACTTGTCAGAAGCAACAATCGGTCTGCATAGCATGTGGAACGGGCACTTTGGGATTGGTGAATGTGTCCTTCAACAGCTTGTTCGGTGTCACGAGATGCACACGTTAGGTTCTTTTGATGGAATGGTGTCACACTGCGAGTTTTCATCAAGTCCTGCTTCTCCTCCCAGGCGCCATGTATGCATGCCTCATTGTAGACCCTGTAGGACATAGTGATACATGGTCAGTAATGAGGGCTAATGTTTACTGACTGCTACCGGTGTGCAAGGCACCAGCGAGCTCTTCCTAAGTGTCATCTGATTCACTCCTCCCTGGGCCCCGACGTGGTGTGTATTGGTATTCATACTTAGTAAAGAATGAAAGTTGGGTACAGGGAGTCTTAGAACTTGTCCCAGTTCAGTGACAGTATGAGGTAGAGCCCGGCTTCTGACTCGGATAGCCCTTGCTCTCACCTGCCACATTTTCTCTCCTGACTTATCCCATGTACATGCTGGTACCGATTCCTTGACCCTGATCCATCCCCCTGAGGGACCGGACCAGACTCTCTGGGCGGGGCCCAGACCCAGGAGATGCCGTTGTGCATAAAGTCTGGGCGGCCGGCGGCCTCACAGCAACAGGTTCTCTTATTGGTTCTGTGCTCATCAGTGAATGGCCTCCCCTCTTCTTTCTGCCAAACGCTGCATGTGTTGAACTTAAATCTCCTCACCCTTTAATTTAGCTTCCTATTATGCACATATTTTTGTATAAAATCTGTCGCATCCAGTCCAGCTGACCGCGAAGTCGAGCAGGGTTCCCGAGCCGGGGGTGAGGATGAATGGACACTACAATAGGTGCCTGGGAGGGTCGAAGCTCCAAGCTGTCTTCGACTCCGAGTTTATTTTAACTGCTTAATTTATACATTAACAAGAAACTAGGGTGCATATGGAAAGAATCACAACTACGCACAACTACATAGAATAAAGATTAAACAGATATAGAACTACGCACAACCACGTAGAATAAAGATAAAACAGATATAGAAAATATATTTATAACAATGAGAAGTTGCTTAACAAGGCTCATGACCCGGTCAGCAGGTTTCACAGGGCACATGCTACCTGACAGGGAACCTGTATAACAACTAAGGCATCTGGCTGGAGCCCCAGGGCAGAGGGCACCTTCCCCACTCCACATTCTCTGGAAGCTGAGGCTCTCCACATCTCTCCCTTCTCTATTATATTGAAAAAGCAGGTAAGGTGACGGCGCCTGTCTTAGGCTCCCCTTTTCTCCATGTAGACTTACCCATCATGGGGACAGTTCGCAGCATAGGCGAACTCCCTGTCTTAGGTGGACTACATGTCAAAAGAGAGTTCCCCGTCTTTGTCCCGCCCCTTTATACCTGCAACCCCTCCTCTCGGGGGTATTTATGGAGTTTATTCATACGGATGTCTGAAGTTAAGGTAAGAAGGGCTCGAGCCCCCATCTTAAAAAGAAAAGGGAGGAAACAACAGTAAGCATAGTAATATGAGCCCCATGCCAAGGGTCAGTAGGAGATGGGTAAAGGCCCCAATTCCCCAGGGGGAAATATATCCAGCCAGACCATTTACAAATTCCTTTGCAGATTTAACAGGATCAAAATCAAGCCGAGCATTGGCAAGTGCCAGTATATATTTCTGTAGTAGCAACAAATCAGTAGAATCATTATTAGCGAGCCAAATGCCTTGCAGGTGTCTTTTCACTATATCCCAGGATATGACACTTTTGTTGTATTCTTTGCGAGTTACACATATCTCTCTATACAAGGCATGACACTCTAAGCTTCCCCTTAATTTTAATCCGTGAATTTCTTCTCCTAAATACATCACCATATCATATAAAGCATTAATCTTATGCTCAATTTTGTTAATCAATAATCTCTTGGGTACTAAAGGCTGTGGTGACATTATGAGTTAAAGTATTAACATAAGTAGCGGTCTGTACTTCTTGAGTCAATGCTACTGGGGCTAAAGTGGTGGAAGTAATTAGGCCAATTAGAGCGGCTATACCTGGTATAATAAGGCCTATCACTCTTTTTGGCCGTAGTAATAATTGCATTTCTTCCAATACTTGTAATCCCTTATCTGCATACCATGGTCCATGATGTAATACAGGAAGCATCACAAAGGGGGGCTGCTTAAGAATGAGAACAGATGTAGTATCAGGGACATTATACATGCAGGAGCTAAAAAAGCAATTTGCGCAGGAAACATTATAATGGGAACCAGAAAAGGTAATAGAAACAGATCCAATTATCATGGTATAAGGCACAGGAACACAAGCTGCTACATATATAGTTGTGCGGGTATAATTAAATAAAATTATAGGTCCCATAGCCACACCAATTTTCCACCATTGTGTTTGTGGAGCTCCTCCAGACGTATACCAAAGTCCCATGGATAATTTTGGAAGTTGGTAGGTTTGTCCACCTGACCAGTCTAAAATATAAGTGGATGAATTCTTAATATTATACCACCGTGATGCATTTCCTTTACACTGCTCCCAGGGGATCAGTGTCTCAGTATCTTCTGCAGATTTTTCACATGTAGGAAAATCTCCAGGGCCAGGTCTTTTCGTGGGATTTTTATGACTCGCTGGATTTCCGAGAATGTTGTATTCGGCTGGCTTCAAAATAGTCACAAAATGACTTTTTCCTCATCATATAGACGGTGAGGTGCATGCAACCAACAGCTTCTGTATTCTTGGTGAGGCATATGGGCGTTCCCACCCCTTGTCCTGTGTAATTGAAAGGAGTCATATGTGGAATGTCACCTGAAAAAGCCGGTGATCCTAAAGCATCAGAATCATTAACAAACACAGGAACTTCTGGAGATTCCCAGGAAACAGGATGTAGAAATGGGGGGTCAGGTACATAAGCCCAGTATGTCTCATTCTCTAGGCTGGGTTTTGACAGTAGAAGGAGGAAGAGCAGAATCTGCATTGCGCACCAGCCGTTCAGGTAACCAACGTGGTCCATCAGCATCCTGCGGAAAAACACAAACATGTCCTCGCCCCCATATGAGTACCGGGTCTGGGCCGGACCATATTCCTGTTAGGGGGTCCTTCCATTTAACCTTAGCATATGTTGTTTGAGTAGAGGCATGCCAATATCTGTCTGCTGCATTCTTACCGTTTTTGTCAAGAAGCAAAAAATTTAAAATAAATTGTACATGAGATAAATAATTCTGTGGCGTTAGGGGGTATAACTCCCCCTTCTTTATTTTATGATAATATGTTTTTAATGTACCATGGGCACGTTCAACAATGCCCTGACCTTGGGGGTTATAAGGAATGCAAGTAATATGAGTAATATTAAATTGTGCACAAAAGGCAGCAAATCTACGGCTGGTATAGCCAGAGCCATTATCAGTTTTAAATTTAGAAGGAACTCCGACGTGGGCAAACATAAATAAGCAGTGCTTAATAACATGAAAGGTACTTTCACCTGTCTGAGGAGAAGCTACAATGTACCCTGAATAAGTATCAATACTAAGATGAACATACTTATTTCTGCCAAATTCAGAAATATGTGTGACATCCATCTGCCAGAGTTCGTTGGGTCGTATCCCTCGAGGATTAACTCCAAAATGAGGTACTGGCAGATGTTGTACGCAAGTAGTGCACTCTTTCACTATTTGTCTAGCTGATTCTCTAGGAATATTAAATTGTAATCTAA